>ML681984.1:13446034-13574172 GCA_007922195.1 Podocnemis expansa
ACACACACACACACACACACACACACACACACACACACACACACACAATATTTACACAAAGACTTTCAGAAATGAAAGGGATTTCAAACTCGATTTTAAAAGGTGCTAGCTCCAAAGTCCTCATTTAAGAAATAGTTATCATTCAGGTTCCTCACAACCTTCCTATGGGCGTAACTGTTCCCTTCTATACATTGTTCACCTCTTCAGAGTGATGTTTGGTCTAGATTCTGGGGATCATATTGCAAAGATTTGGGATCTGATCTTACAGTTCTTCCTTAAAGGGGGAAAAAAATCCTCTCTCTGAGGTTTGGGAGTTTTACCTAAGTAAGGATGGCAGCATCAGCCCCCTTATGTTGTCTTGCATTCCTTGATGACAGAATATGAACTGAGAGTGAACCCAATGTCATACTGCGCATCCAGTGACTTTGGACGGAAGCTCACATAGGTAACGATCATGAAAATAATTAGGTTTGTGCCACAGCCCTAGGCCGAGCCCAGAACTAACCAGCCCCAACTCTAAGTCTGATCCAGGGCTACCAACTTGAACCCTAACTTCTGAATTCAGTGGGACTGCTCACATGCATAAGTAAGTCTCTGCAGATCTGGACCTTAGCTAAGCATGTATGCAACTGTATGCTTCTGACACTTTCACTTCTTGTCTTCCTCCTATTTCTCTCCATTGAGTTCTTCTGACACTTCCCTACTGATACATCTTCTCTCTGCTTAGTTTACAAACACTTTGGCACACAGACTTTATTGCATGTGTTTACGGCATCCAGCACAATGAGAGACCCAGAACCTGCCCAGCACCTCTAGACACAGGCATATAAATAACAGTTTTTTTCTCATGTCTACTTCTGACTAATGAGTCTGGTTCTGGCAGAAGCAGAGAAGCACCAAGAGCCATCGTCACTGAGCTGGGAAAGCTCAGAACGTACCTAACTCAAGGGCAGAAACTGTGAAGTGAGAGGAGTCACCACTGGCCATGTTCCCTCCACTCCAGCTGCCTGCACTCTTTGCGTAATTTACAGAGATGAGGAATGAAAAATTGAAATAAAACACTAGCCCCCCTCCCAATAAAAGCACAGAGAGAAAAGAAGAAGAAAAAGTTTTGTATGTAGAAAACAACATAATGAGGGGTCATTGGCTAGTAGCAGTCACAAATGTGGGATTGGATTTGAGATTAATGCATTCTGGTTTTGATCCTGGCTCTGTCACTCACTGTATGAGGTGCAAACCCAGGAACAATCCCAGGATCTTGAGAAACAGAAGAAGAAACAAGGAGTCCTGTGGCATTTAAAGACAAACAGATTTATTTATGGCATGAGCTTTCATGGGAGAAAAATCTCTGATCTCTGCCATGAAAGCTCATGCCATAAATAAATTTGTTCATCTGTAAAAGTGCCACAAGACTCCTTGTCTGTTTAGAAGAGCTCCGAGTAAGCTCAAAAGCTTATCTTGCACACCAACAGAATTTGAGCCCATAAAAGATATTGCCTCACCCACTTGATCTCACCGTGTGTTTGCTACTTTCATCTGACCACATGTAGAGCCAGTCAAATCTTCCATCTTTTCTGTATTTATTGGTATACTAAGTTTCAAAGGGGCAGCAGTGTGAGTCTAGTTCAGCAAAACAACAAAGAGCCTTGTGGCACTTTTAAAGACTAACAAATTTATTTATCACGTGAGCTTTTGCAGGAGAAAATCCCACTTCATCAGATGCTTTGAAGATTCTGTCAGTTCCCCATCTTCAAAGTGTCTGAGTGGGATTTTCCCCCATGAAAGCTCATACGATAATAAATTTATTAGTCTTTAAAGTGCCACTGGACTCCTTGTTTGTTATTGGTATGCATTTGGTGCCATCTGCAGAACAAAATAGGTATTGCATTAAAATCGGGAAAGGAAAGCTGACAGACAGAAAATACTGTGCCAAAATACATGTTCTACAATAAGGACTAAGTTATCCATATAGCTGTGAGTTTGAAATCTACTAGAAATGAATTATGAATTAACTATAAACACCGTTAAAGTTATTTATTGAGAACTGGAGTGAAATGTCTGCATCTGATGATCAATATTTGCACAGTGCTCTGGTCTGAGGGCACTTTACAGTGCAAACAAAAAGACAAGACCAAGTCTCACATTTTAATGGTAGATGATGCGTGATGGAAGTTGTAAAATCTAGTGGATAGGACACAGACCTGATAGTGTGGTGAGCTTCAGCTTTCTTTTATAACTCTGTACCCAACACAAACTACTGTATGATATTGTATTATATTGTACATTTTTAGTCTCAGCCTCCTTAAACAAACTTCTTTCCATTTTTCCATTTGTTCTATAGTTGGCTTGACTGATCTTTCAAAAAAATCAAACAATTTGTAGGTATAGAGCTGTAAATATTTCAGTCTTTTCTCGTCTGGAGGACAAAATTCTTGTTTATCCTTTCAATCAAAAACCTCTTTTCCAATGGCTGTTTTGCTTTGTTATTTGTATAAAAGTAGCCGTGCCTGTCAACAGTGCACCTTCAAGTTTCATTTGTGTACTTCACTATACATTTCTCCAGGACAGTGGACCCTAATATAGGAAATACCTGGCCATCAGCTCCAGTGTGACTTTGACCCTGAGAAAGTAAACACGAGGCCTGGCAAGATGTATTTTAACAAAACTGCCACAACCTTGACCAAGTAGGGCATGTGTTTTTAGTGGTGCTGACCACCCCAGCACCCATGAAGTTCAGTAGCAGCTGTGCTGAGAGCTTAGTAACTCAGAAAACCAGGCCCTAAGATTTTAGTACTTTGTGTCTTCTGTAGTACATTGCACCTTTTGCTTTTTTTTTTTTAATTTTGCAGAAAAACTAATGCTGAATTCAACAGCATGTTGAAATTGCTGTGACCATCCATGTGCATTTGTTCCAGAGCTTTGTAGTGAATGATATATGCATCATGCATTTCCCAGTAGCCATGCAGTTTCATTTCTACTCTTGCCTTTTCACAAGCGCTCAGTACATAAATACTTTTGCAAGTATACACCCAGAATTGAAAAGAATTACATAATATTCTAAAAATAAATCACTGCAGGCCAGAATCTGATATTTTTACACTCCCTGGGCGGTTCCTTACTCCACAGACAGGTTCCACTGAAGTTAGCAGGGCTACTCATTGAGTAAAGTACTCAATGTGAGTAAAAGGGGACAAACCTAGACCTGCATTAGTTCATCTCTTGAGATTTCTCAGACCTATTTAACGGTGTGGGCATTAGTAATTTGTTTGAATGTCCAGAGGGACACACATGAAACGCTGACACAGCAGGGAACTTCCGAGTACCATTGTAGATTACAAACATGAAATTCACATCATGAGAGAAATGAGATCCTAATGACTAAGGTATGAATTATAAATGGGAAAAATGCCCATCCCAACTCCCCTGTCCTACACCAGCTCAAAAAACTCTCTGATGCCTATTATTCTTCCTGGTCTTTGTGACATTAATAGAATGGGGTCCATTCCTTACAGGATGTGAATTCTTGTTGCCCTAAAGCCATTAGGGGTTTATTGTCAAGGTCTCAGTTTTACTATAGAAACCGGTAGAAAGAAAATTGATGAAACCGATAGAAGAAAATTGATGGAGCTGTCTTTGTTCCAGTTGTATAAATGCCTAATATGGTTTTAAAAAGTCTTCCAGTGCTGTGGACCAGATAAACAAAATTTATCATTGCTCACTTTTAGTAAATATTCCTCTTCCTCCGTTCTTCCTGCAGTTTATCATTGACAATTACTGGTCAGCTCAACAGAGCAGAGACCAGTGGCAAGAGCAATAATGGGCCTGAGAACACTTTAAAAATGACTGGAAGCTTGAAGATCTTGAAGGACAAAGGAAAGACAGAATTAAGGTCTAAGGGAAGGCTAGACCCCCCCCCCTTTGGTTAAATGACACCCAAGGTGATGAAAAAATTGGTGCCTATAGCTGATGAAAAGAATGTTTACAATTGTCTTTAGCAAAGGACTCTGATTTATTTACAAGGTATTAATTCACAGCCTATAAATTAATCCTCCACTGGTGACAACCTGTGGCACTTCTGCTGTTCAGTCTTGTTCCATCAGGGCCCCAGCTGCTGTTTCTGTGAGCTCTTGGGTGGTTGACTGGCAAGTACAGCTACTTGGCTGATATAAATTAACTTTGACTTATCTGTCCAGCAGGGAGGTAGAGCAAAATTTACAGTAAGGAATGCGACTGAGCACATCCTATGAGAGGCTGAGCACCCTTCAGTGCCAGGGAAGGCAGTAGGAATTGAAAATATTGGCACCATGTAGATCAGCCTAGGTATTCCTGTACTTTGGTTTTCTCTGTGGGTATGTATGTTTGTGTGTCCTGCATGGTGAAATTTGTCCCAGTGCACCACCCACAGCTTTAAAATGGAGCTTAAGTGGTTCATTGAGGCTTGTCCCTAGCGTGTGTTTCACACTTCATGCAGAAAAAAAGCAACAGCTTCTAAAATAACAATTAGGACAGAGAGGACAAAGTAGGGGTATAAAGCCAAATCCTCAATGGATGCAAATCAGTGTGGCTCCTTTAACTTCAGTAGGGACAAATCTGTTTATGCAATCTGAACGTCTGGCCTGTAATCAAAACAGACACAATGCTCTTGCGAGGGAGATAAAATTATTACACCAGACTGAGTGACTTGCTTGCCAAAGCAGTGTGAGAGAGCAAGAAGTGAAACTCTGTTTCTTCTCAAGGGAGATAGGACATAATATTGGAGACTGTTTAGCCGCCTCATTGCACCATTGTACCACATGGGGTCATTGTTTCCCAATTTGTATCTTAAAGTTCTGAGAGTTTAAAAACAACTAAGCATCTATCTCATTCTTTGTCATTTAAAAAACCAGATTCAGGCATTTGGCAAGCACTTTGGAATTTATATTTCTTTTGTTAATTTTATTTCAGCTGGAAAAGAACCCAGTATGGCTTTAAGATAAATTAAATTATAGCATGTGAAATATTTAAACTGTGTGTTTAGGAACAGCGTTTTAGACCTGACCAACGAGATATCAATAGCACACGTGCGTCTAGAGTACGAGGAAGACCTGTTGGTCCAGAAAATTACATCATGTCAGCAGTTAGTTTTTACCATCACATTTCCAAAACTCCATGCAAGTGCTTCAGTCATGGCCTTGTTTCTCCACTGGGACTAACTAAATACACATGTGAAACGTATGCAAACAAGGTAACTTTTGTTGAGGAAACATCAGTCCAACCACACAGAAACCCAGAATAAATGGGTTTTGTACCAGCAGCTGGGGAGAAGTTACAGACTAATGGCAAAGAGTTGCAGAAGGAATCACTTTCTTCTGACAGTCAGCTAGGAACTTTTATTAGCAAAAAGAAAATAATATTGCCCCATAAGGTTACTAAGTTTAATTCTCTGTTCCCTTACAAAAGCATTCATAAGTAATGTGACCATTTCAGATTTTTGAACTATACCTTTTATACCACAGCTACCACACATTTTATAAAAAACAAAAAACAAAAACAAGGAGTCATGTGGCACTTAAAGACTAAGAGATTTATCTATTGCATGAGCTTTCGTGGGAGAATATCCCACTTTGTCAGATGCTTTGAAGAGGGAGAACTTACAGAATTGGATGAAAATATATGCAGGAAAGTGTAAGACATGGCATCAGGTCATACTGCAACAGCAAGTTTGTTTGCCTATATGGTAATATAACAGCAAGCTTGGAAAATGACTGTTTTAGGGGTTAAATAAAGTCACACAGAGATAAAGGAACACAATCTAATCCAAAGACTGCTCCCCAAAATACAAAGGACCCAGGCTATTTTGCACTGCTACATGGCTGCCAAAAAAAGCTATAAACTTGCCTTAACTAAACTTTGTACCCCTGACTGCTAGCTTGGCCTATGGGGATGAAGGGCTGCGGGAATTAAATACAACAGCCCTGAGGCTTCTCTACTTTAAGCCAGGGTCTGTTCTTGGGCTGAGCACTGCTAGGCTGGACCAGAGAACCCAACCCCCAGACTGAAGAACATTTTAAGGGGTCTAGGGAAATGGAGTATGACGAAAAGCCATCCAAGGACTTCAGTGCTGGAAAGAAAATGAAGGCCGCTTTTATCTGTTTTAAAGCGCCATAGGTTAATAGCAGAGCTGTGGGAAATGGTGTTCCTGCCTGCTACATGTGTTGCTCTGTTGCTGAGCAATGGCTCTTTGCTTTGTGGACTGGAATTAGTTTTGTTCAGTATAGACACAGTCTACTTTTGCATGCAGATTAATATTCCAGTCATTTGTCTGACCAGAAGGATGTTATTGTTCATGATGGCTTGGTTTTGTCCCAGAATAAAGAGGAAAGATCCAGTTAGCTGAGCTATAAATTTTCCCATATCATGTAGGCTATCGTTTGTCTCTTAAACAGAGGATGTATTCTGAGCCACACATTTCATTCATTAGATGCAACTGCAGCTGTTTTGCTTTTCCCTTTTAAAGGATGCTTGTAACTCATTTCTTTTGCAGTTAAGCCAGGAGCAGCTTTATTCAGTAGTGCCCAGTAGATTCAGTAAGGGGTGGCAATTCTTTAATCAGTTTGCTGTTGTAAGTCCTGCCTAATTCAAAATGATTGTCATTCTGTGTGACGTTAGTGACCTACAATCCCAGATATTAGCCTGCAGAAAATTTTATAAAAGTTAATGATTACTGGCTAGAGAGCATTGATTTTAAACTCCTGTTTACCCCTTCTCAATACTATGAGGCAATCGCTGTTTGGAAGAACTTACAATTGAACACAAGACAAACACAACAAGAGGTGTACTGTATGACAAACAAATGGAATAAGTGAAACATAAGAATTGCATCAATCACCTATGAGAAATGCTAGATATTTTTATGTCAATTATTCTTTAATAGCGTGTCAGAAATACCTATAAAATGGGACTTTAAAAGGGGCAGGAGAACAGCTTTATCCAAAAGTCTGGTGAGGTGTTCCAGTCCATTCCTAAAATGTTACAAGGATGAAGCCACAAAGATATCTTTGGGAGATGTGGACAAAGTGGCAAATGAGGCTGGTATTGTTGGTGGAGAGGAGCAGATGTACAGACACCAAGTGACATTCTAGGATCACTGATCAATGGGAATTTTGCCACTGACTTCTCTGGGTCCAAGATTTCACCCAAGAAGTTTTTATTTGTTGCAGTGGAGAAGAGGGAGCCAGTGGAGGGCAATAAATAATACACCAATTCCCCTGTCCTTAGCCAAATTCCCCACTGGAGTCAGTGGGAAGCTGTGCTTAAAACTTCTTGTCACTACATGGGTACTTATTGTAGACAGATGAAATGGTTCACTAAGGGCAGTTCTGGATATTTGGAGCCACGTCTTTGACTGGTGTCTACCACTGATTCAACCTTCATTGAGATTACAGGAGGGAGAATTTGGTTCAGACTACTGAGGATTGATGGTTGACTCTTCCACAACAAGGAGTGTTATGATAGTTAAGGGAATATCAACACCTCGAGGAAATGATGAAAAATTTTGTCCAAAGCTCTGAACACTTTTCCTTGCAGCTCTTGTGCAAGATGTGCATGAGAATATTTTGTGACTACCATTTTTTGTTGTTAAGTTGCATCAGAAACGTCGGGCTGCTCAGGAGGTTTATTTCATGGATTGCTGTAAACTCAGCTTCCAATATGTCCTTTTCTTTCTTGATTTCCAAAATCCTGTATATCTGCTGCAGTTGGAAGAATATAAATTAGCCTAGCAACTAAAACAAAAATCTCTTCTTGGTACCAGCCCACACCATGCGGGTGGGTGTCCTTGGATTTGCAGCCATAATGGCCAAGTACTGCATGATTCCCCAGCAAGATATACAATAATCCTTCCCTTTTCTTCCCCTTCCATTCAGTCTTCAGGTCTTGGAAGGTTATAAATCTGCTAGGTGTCTACAGAATTCTCCTGGTAAAATAGAGGAGACAAGACCCAATATAAAACAGCAATTTCTTCTTTCCCACGCAAATACTCTTTCCAACACTCAGGTCTTTATATATTGTAAAGAAATGAAACAAAAAGGCACACACTTTTTTTTTTTAATCTTTTCCTGTCATCTTTAGAATTAAATGGTTTCAGGGAGATCGTGTTTTTGGCCTCTGCTGTACTGAGCATATAAAAATCTTTTGTTTCCCATCAAGTGACTGAGTCACAGGAGCCACAGGTTCAAGGTAAGTTCCAAAGTTCAAGGTAGCAGCTATTGCTCATTTCATAAGAAAATTTCTAGGAGTAAATGACGTTGCTGTTAATCAATAATCAGAGATGATTGGGTGGGAAACAGCTACCATTAAAGGACTGAAACCACCAGCTTCCTTATCTATTAAGAACCAACAGGCAGAAGCCAGACAAATTCAGATTGGAAATAAGGTGCAAATTTTTAAACAATGAGGAAGAATAGTCACTGGAACAAATGATGAAGGGAAATGATGGATTGTCCATCTTTAAGTTTTTGCATCAGCACTAGATGCCTTTCTGGAACTAATGTTTTAGTCAAACCCAAGTTTCTGAGCTCAATACAGCAGTATGCGAGTGAAACTGAAGAGTCTGAGATATACAGGAGGTCAGAATAGATCAGGGGGTCTCAAACACGTGGCCCCTAAGGGTATTTCCTGCGGCCCTCAATGACACTGTTGTTACCAATATTTGCAATATAGTTTTATGAAAAGGTTTTCATGGTACGGCCCTTGGGCTAATGTACTAGTCCTCATGCGGCCCTCTGCTAGTCTTCATGTGGTCCTCATGGTGATTTGAGTTTGAGACCCCTAGAATAGATGATCTAACTTGTGTTTCTGGGCTTATAACCTATGAATATTTTTAAGGGTACATTAGCATTAAAGAAACTTGAAAAATGCCATATAGGAAATTCCATCCATCTTTCCTGTCTAAAAGGAAGCTCTCTAAGCTTTGAGGACAATATGACTAGAAATGAATGGGTAAGTTCCCAGTCACTTGAATTGTTTTGTTCTAGAGTCGCAAAGTTAATTTCTTTTTCTACCTGGTCTCTAGTTCAGATCATATTGAAGAGCTAAGTACACCAGGCTTTGGGGGGACTTAAAAAAATGCAAGGAGTCTTGTGGCACTTAAAGACTAACATTTATTTAGCACATGAGCTTTCATGGGAGAATATCCCATTTCCTCAGATGCTTTGAAGAGGGCGCTCCCTTTTCAAAGCATCTGACGAAGTGGGATATTCTCCCAAGAAAGCTCATGCGATAAATAAATGTTAGTCTTTAAGTGCCACAAGACTCCTTGCGTTTTTTGCTTTGCTAGACTAACATGGCTGCCCATTTGGAACAGGGCTTTGAAGTCCACTTTTTCCCTGAGGCTAGCAGACAAAGAACAGCCTGCTTCTTTGGAGGTGGTGTAAATTAGTGAATTCTTATTGCTTCTTGGGGCACTGCGATCATGACAGATTCTGGTGTCATGGTTTCAGGGTTGTAGCCAGCCCCCAATTTCTGGCCCAGCCCCCTGAGTTTGAAGGATGGGCTCAGCCTTGGGCAGCTTCCAGTCATGCGACTGGAAGCTGCCTGAGACGCTCTGCAGTTGCTAGGTAGCAAGTAGAGCTCTCTGAGGAACAAGGAGGAGGAAGAAATTGTGAAATGAGACCCATCCGCTGCAGTACCTAGCAGCAGCAGGAAGTCCACTGCCGCAGCTGCAGAGCCAGCTGTTTGCACTGAGCCGGGCGCTGTGTTGGGTGGGCCTCATCTGTAAGTGGGTGAGCCCTAGCCCTTCTGAGCCCACCCATGGCTATGCCCCTGCACGGTTTACCACCAAAAGTCAGTGAAACTGTGACGATGCTGTACTTCATGTAATGTTTCTGGATGGGCCTGTCCAAACATGCATTTGTCTGATCTCTGCCCACTTGATGCTTTTGGCATGTCCTCAGAGTACTCGTGTAGGCTCTAGGATCAGTCATCAGACCAGCTGCATGCCTGTGCAGGGTGTAAGGGGACCCAAAGAGACCCCTTCTTCCACTCTACAGGATACCCACATTCTAACAACTTATTATGAGGCTGCTATTATCGATTCTGCACTGTTGCGAGGAGGGCACAAAGGCAGAGCTTTGGCCGTATCCATCCCAGTGGAGCATGAAGCACAGCTGAGCCATCATGGTGCTACACCCGAAAAAGGGCTGATGCATCCTACTTCCCAGATCCCTGATCTCCATCTGGCCACGCAGGTATATGGTACCCCTTCCTCAGGGAGGACTGCAAGGTATTAAACCAGCCCTGGGTTTGGATCCTTATTTGAATTACAAAGATTGTTCTTCCATGGGGCAATCCAGTATGTTATCATACTTTGCAAAATACTTCAGATTGTTAGTGTAGCTATACCTCAGCTAATGAATATGCAAAACTTGAGTGCTGGTGGAGACTTTCTGAAGAAATGTGGAAGTGCAGAACGCCAAAGTCTTCCCTTGCCAGTAAAGATCTTCACAGTATGGGACCTCTTTTGCTTTTTGGATGATGGCAGAACTTAGCATCAAGTCCAGTGGTAGCCCCAGTAACTTCTTCCACATTTTTTGAGTGTGGATTCACAAGGATGGAACTGAACCCTTAAGGACTAGTTGTGCCGGAAGATTTGAAAGATTCTCTCTACCATTGCTTGAGAAAACAGTTTTTACTAAACTCTGAGCCAAATAAAATCATGGCCTGTTTCAGACTAGAATGTACAATTAAGAAAGTCCTGGCCCCTCTCTCCTTCTTCTTTCCCTGTCCCCCCCGCCCCAACAGCACCTTAGCTGGAGAATTTCTGCCATATGTAGAAGAGCTGCTGTTCACAGGAGCAACTAAGAATAGCACAAGACAAACTTTCCATTGAACCCTCTTCAGCTTTCTCATGGCTCCTGGGTATTTTTAATGGGTTGGCAATGCATATTTTGGTCAAATCAAGAGTGCCAAGTGCACAGAAAATTCAGCACTGCTTTGGGGTGGAGAACTTGTTAGGCCTTGAGCCTGCAAAACCCATCTTTGGTACACAGCAGGGAACATACCGTTATTACATTGGTGAATGGAAGGTGCATCTTAAGGCAAATAAGGTTCAAAAGTAGATGCAGGCCTTTCCAATAAACACAAGAAAAGCTGTACTGAGTCAGACCAATGGTCCATCTTGTCCAGTGTCCTGCCTTCCCATAGTGGCCAATGCCATGTGCTTCAGAGGGAATAAAGAGAGCAAGTAATCATCAAGTGATCTATGCCATTGCCCATTCCCAGTTTCTTGCAGACAGAGATTAGGGAGGCTTCAGAGCATGGTTTTGTATTCCTGACCATTTTGGCTAATAGCTACTGATCGACCTCTCTTTTAAAAATGCTTTTATATACTGGCTTTTACAACATCCTCTGGCAAGGAGTTTCATAGATTGACAGTGTGTTATTTGAAGAAACACTTCCTTTTGTTCATTTAAAACCAGCTACCCATTAATTTCATTTCATGACTTCTCATTCTTGTGTTAAGGGAATGAACAAACAACACTTCCTTATTTACTTTCTCTGTTCCAGTCATGATTGTATAGACCTCTGTCATATCCTCACCTTAGCTGCTGGTTTTCCAACCTGAGAAGTGGGACGTGAAAGCTGTTCTATTACCTGTATTATTTTGTTGCCCTTTTTGCAGTATGCATTATCCTGCATTTAGCAACACTGAATTTCATCCGCCATTTTGTTGCTTAGTCTCTCCCAGTTTGGAAGTGTATACAGTCCATATGGAGATAATTGAAACCCTCCATTGTTATTATTGAATTTAATTTTTCTAGTTTGTCTAATCTGCCTGCACATTTCACAGTCACTGTCACTATCCTGACCGGTGGCTGATAGTATGTCTCCACTGCCATATTCTTATTATTCCAGCATGGAATTCTTACCCAGAGAGATTCTGTGGCAAAGTGTAGTGGAGAGTGTCCGCTGTGGCCGCAAAGGCTGCTGCGCCAGCCACAGAGCAGCAGAGAGCTCCCGCACTCCCCCTGCTGGGCAGAGAAGCCGCCTGCACGAGACTTGACCTGGGAACCTGAAGGAGGAGCCAGGGGAAAGGATGGACCAACGACTCACCGGGGGAGCCTTTTAGGAGACAGATCGACTGGCCACCAGAGCTCCAGTGGGCAGAGAGAGACCAGAGCCTCCTGCAGGGCTTGAGGATCGGTGGGGAGACCAGGAGGCAGGCCCTGATCTATGCTCTCCCCCTGGGCAGGACTTGGAGGAGTTGACCACAGCTGAGGAGCTGGAGGACTGGACCGGGGTCCAGACCACTGCAGGTAAGGACCTGGAGGAGCTACCCTCAGCGGAGAACCTAGAGGGTCCAGCAGCATCTGGCCTCTGCGACCTAGAGAAGCCACCGCTGGCAGATGAAGCCAAGGGGCTGCCAGACCTTCCCCCCGTAGACAGCGAAGGCCTGACCAGGCTCTCGCTGGAGGTATACCCAGAGGAGGAAGAAAACTATGGAACCTAGGTGAACCAGGAGGAAGTAGCCCAGGAAGGCAGCAGTTGCTTGCTCCGCTGGGTTGAGTCAGCATGTTTCAGGAGGAGCCTTGCTGACCGAGCAGCATGCTGTTCAGCCACCTCTAGGGCCCCAGGCTGGACTGCGGTGGAGTGGGTGGGCCTGTGTTCCCCTCCGCCCTTCCCACTGCTGAACCATTGCTGTGTTTGCCTTACCCTGCCTGAGGGTTGAAGGCTTTGAACCACTGCTGTTGTAACCCTTCTGCCAGGGTGGGCTGGCAGGACAAGGGCTGGGTTCTATGTCTAGGGGTTTCCCAAAAGTGTAGCATCATCATCCAGCTTGAGGCCCCACCCAGATTTCTGGGAATCCTGCACTGTTTCCTGGGCACCCCAAAGGAGTAAGACTTCCCCACTCGCATGCATGAGTCTGAGTATAGTAAACAGAACTTTTAATAGTAGTAAAACAAAATGCAAAAGGCCAAATAACAGAGATCAGCACTAATCTAGAAAAATCAGTATACAGCAAAGTTCCCAACCATCCATACCGCATAACAGAATATACAAACTTAATGGCAAAACTGGCACTGATCTGAAGAATCACTGCTAACTAGGCTCCCAACCAGCCCTAGGGTACATAGAGAGTGTCGTTCACACCAGCTGTCTGCCGACACCATCTACTAGTCACTCACTCCATCCTCTAGGACTGTTCACTAGCTCCGCCCACTGTCTGCCAGCTCTACCCTCCAGTCAGTCGTGCCACCCAGCTTGCCACTGATCACTCCATCGCTTTTCCTCTTCAGCTCAGAGACAGGGGGCTCTCTTCCCCCTAGTGAATTTCAGCTCAGTGATTTCAGCTCTTAGCCCTTAAGTAGTTGCTAATAGCTACTTTCATAACAAAGAACAGGTCTCCAAGAGACCCAGCCAGATTTATCATTCCACACTGGGGGAGTGGGGGGAGGCTCGTAGGTGGAAGATTTTGCCTCACCCCGCCTGAGGGGCTAGAAGGCAGAGGACATTCAGGGCGTGTCCACCTGGGAGGTGGGCCAACTCCATGGGTTGTGGTGGTCCCACCTGCCACACACAGTTTAGTTAATTCAAGACTTTTACTTTATGTGACACTGTTTTCTGTCTCATATAGTGCTACTTCCCCACCAGTACAACCTATTCTGTTCTTCCATTCCATCAAGTTACCATGAGGCTTATTACAGCAATAGCCTCATTTAATACGAGGCATGCAAGTTTACACATCTTAGTATTTAGACTTACAGCATTTGTGTATATCAGGCTGGCCAATCTGTGGCTTGTGAGCTGTATGTTGCTCCTTTATAATTAACACAAAGCTTACAGAGCCCCCTATGCCCTCCCCTTTCTCTGTCTACCAGACTAGGGTGGGGAGCTTGGCATGTTTGCACCATGGTAGTGTGTCATGGCTAGAGGATTCTATCCAGTGGAGACGGGGGTCTCAGATGGTCAGAAGTTTGTCCTCCCCAATATATAAATTTATAAAATTGTCACTTTTTAGCTGTCTGCCATTGTGTGATGTGATTGGAACTCTTCTTAGTCTGACTGATTCTCATCAGATCCTACCCTTATTTTGTCCTCTTCCATCCTCTCCTCCTTACTAGTATGTAGAGAATCTCCATTAACATATCCTTCCCTAAGGAATAGCTCTGTCCAGACTACGTACTTCTTTACACCTGGTGGCTTTCCCCTAGTCTTTAGTTTAAAAATTGCTCTATGACATTTTTAATTTTGTGTGCCAGCAATCTGGTTCCATTTTGGCCTATGTGGAATCCATCCTTTCTGTATAGATTCCCCCTTTCCCAAGAATTTCCCTAGTTTTTAATAAATCTAAGTCTATCCTCTGTACACCATTGCCTCATCCATGGATTGAGACCCTGTAATTGTCTCTATCTAACTAGCTATGGGCATGGAACTGGAAGCATTTCAGAGAAAGCTACCATGGAAGTCTTGGTCTTTAATCTTTTACCTAGAAGCCTAAATTTGACCTCTAGGACCTCTCTTATATCCTCTATGTCATTGGAACCTACATGTCCCATGACCAACAGCTCCTCCTCAGCACTATACATAAGTCTGTATGGATATATCCAGGGGTTTGCAACCTTCACACATAGCAGATAATTGCCATGAGGTTCTCCTTGTCATCACAAATGCAGCTATGTTTCTAAAGACTGAGCTCCCCATTACTATAACTATAGTTCCTCCTTCCTTCTTGCCTTCCCCCTGTTCCCCCACCAAGGGCCAAAGATATCCTCATGTGACAGGATACAATGACATCATTTAGAAGGAGGGTCCCAACTATGGAATCATTTCCCTTTACCAGGGGTTAAAATAAGGGGGAATGCAACAGAACTGTGTTCCTGGGCCCCCATTTTTAAGCTGGCAGCATTCCAGGGCCCCTAAAAATAGAGGAATGCACGAGAACACGGCATTCGGGGGCCCTGCTAAAAATAGCACAAGCAGCAGGAACATAAAGTGCTGGTGGCTCCACCTTAAACCTTGTTCCACCTTAAGCCCAGCCAGGAGAGAGCTGCCATAGGCTGGGAGTTTGTGACTCTGCCGCCTGCAGGGCTGAGGCGCCTGTTGCCAGGAAGCAGCTTCCAGCCAGTCAGCTAGCCTGCAAACAGCCAAAGTAAGGGATTTGGGGGGGCTTCTGGGGTTTTGTGCATGTGTGTGTGTGTCTGTGTCTTGTCGTGGGTTCTGGGGACAGGTATTGGGGGGACCCACTGATGTCAAAGGGTTCCAGGGCCCACCAAATTATACTTTAACCCCTGCCCTAGACTCCAGTTTGATAGTCTCATTCCCTGAAACTTTTGTCTTCAACAGTACAGAGGCTGTCAGAACAGGGGTGGAACCATTCTACTGCATCTTAGAAAAATCTCATCTATGTTGAACAAACAAGGAGCCCTATGGCACTTAAAAGGCTAAAATTTATCACATGAGCTTTCACGGGAGAAATCCTGACATCATCTATGTAGGTCATTGCTTCTTTTAGCTCCTCCAGTTTAGCCAGCCTGCTCTTCAAAATCAGGGTGGCTGGAGCAGGACTCCAAGTGCAATCTCTATGGAAAAGGGATTGTACAAGACTTAACAAAATAAAACTCTGATTAAAGCCTCAGGTCACAAGTGTAAGTGAAATAAACAGTAACTGGAGTCAACAAATTGGAATAGTACCTTTCACACGCGAGAAAACAGTACACTGACTTCAGGACTGTATGTGGCCCTTAGTTTAGCTGTTCTCAGTTACTAATTTAAGTATGGATTAGCTCAATTACTCCATACTCCATCTATTTCTACTCTTTAATGGAGTTACACTTGTTAATAGTAGGGGCTGAATTTGGCCCAGGGTTTCAATCACAGCCACTACAATTTAAGTGTCAACTTTCATTCTGAACTTTACACAACTTTTACAAAAAAAAAATAATTACAAATCAGGATAGCTTATTCCATGGGACCCTTGACAAGCCCATACTTAATTCTTTTAACAGTCAGAATTCTTTCAGACAATTGTGCTCTTTGCGTGTTTGAGGGCAACATGATAGATTGCTGGGAAAGTTATTTTACCATGTCCATTCCAAAGTAAACAAGCAATTCTCATAGGACTAGACCGCTACCATCTTATGTTGTTCAAGTAACTACAGGAAAAAACTTAATCCAAAATAAGATGTTGAGTCAAAAAAAAACAAAAACAAAAACAAAAAATGACTTCAAAATGCAATTTACATGTACCTGCATAGGTTAAGGAGTTTCTTATATGGCAATTTTATAAGGCAGATTGCTGTCCCTTATGGAAAAGATTCAGGCCAAGATTTTCAAGAGTGACTAGTAACGTAGGGTACTTTCAGATATTTAAAGTGGCATGATTTTCATAAGGTGCTGAGCATCCACTCTTTGAAAATCGACCTCTTTGAAGTGCCTTAAGTTGGTCAGCCCCAAATGGAAGCATCTAAAATCATTAATCACTTTTGAAAATCTTGGTTTTTGGATTTACCAGAGACACAGTCAATGGGTTAATAGAGAACTTAACAGATCTACAGAAATTCTACTAAAAATCGCAGGCCACATCCTCAATTGGTTTGAATCAGCAAAGCTCCACATTGAAACAAATAGATCTTTGCTGATGTAAGCCACTGGAAGAGTTGCACAGAGGGATTTCAATTAAAAAAAAAAGATATACTTTCAACTGCTTTTTGCATAATCTCATGTAATTCTATTACAAGAAACTCTAGTCTATTCTACATGATGTTTCAAACATTATAAAAATTCTATTCTTTAGGACTTTTGATGCATGGGAAAATATTCTTAAGCTCTCCTTTGTGCCTGAAAAGTTAAGGGCCAGTTACCTTCTCTGTGCATTTCTGACACTCATTGACTTCAATGGACATTTGATGTGCATGTGAGCAGAATGTGGTATTAGGTCCTCAGTAGATTGGCACTATGGCAGTAGCCATAATTCTGGTCCTCAGGGAAGGGTTTGCCCTGAAGGATGATGGCTAAGGAAGCTTGACAGAGGTGGAAGCAGCCCAGGGGAATAGCAGCAAGGTTTGGGACAGAGCAGATGTGGCTACTGATTTTAAGACCTCTTGGTTGGTGCCCAGAGTGATGGGTGGGCTCATCTTGCCCTACCAGCCATTGGGAAGGTGGCAGATGCTCGGCAGTAGAATGAAAGACTGCCCAAGACAAATTGTACCAGAAGTGATATTTTGGTACCTGGAAGGTGGAACATTAGTGATTTGGCTGGAGGGCAAATGCTACACAGAGAAGCACTGCAAATCTTGGAGTAAGAGGAGATGAAATACAAATGAGAATCAGAAGGGGGCATCAGACCCAGTAGAGCTATTCCTACAAGGGGTGAATAGAGAACCTGGGCCAGAGTGCTAATTTCAGAAAAGAAAATTCAAAATTCTTTCTATATTTTTGCTTATAATCTGTGCTGCTGCTAATTTAGCTGAAACATAGCGAGTGGAAAAATCACTGAATAAATACCTGAAACTAAATGATCTTAATGAGTATGTAAGGGGCCTTCCTTTCTGAAGGATGAGTATTACCTCTTCAAAGAAAGAGAACTAGCTTTGTAAGAGGCATTAAGTCTTATTACAAATGTTTGGCATGCTATAATTAATTACAGTAGAGAAGTGTTAGGTTTTACTTATTTAAAGGAAGGCCAGATGTTTTGCTGTGGAAAATTAAAAAAAAAGATTGGTATGGTAAACATTTGTAAAATGAAGGTCTCTTTAAAACTGCTCAGTACTCTAAGCTCACAAAATCTGCAACCAGGACCAGTGCTGCTTTGATAATAGATGAGATTGAAAATATAGTCAGCTAGGTATTCCACACATACAAACTGACATGGTCCAGGAGAGTCAATGGAGCTATTTTGATTTACACCAGCTGCAGACTTGGTGTCTGTGATTAAGGCTCTCATTAAATACAGTCCTACAACCAAATGCGATCATGCGCTCTCCTACCAGCCCTGATCTTGCAGGGTGTCCCAGTGAATTCATGGAACAATGAAAGAGATCCCTTGCATATGGATTGCACATGGCAATACCTGTCTGCCAGAGCCTGATCCAGCTCTCCTCGATACCAATGGAAGATTTCCATTGTTTGACCAAGTTCTAATCTGAATTAGTGTGATATTATAGGAAAAGTGTGGGAAATATTTAGAACAAGAGAAAAAAGGCAAATGTTTATATCTGTGAAAATAAAAAGATGCAAGAATCCAGGCACATACAGGGCTTTTCCATTAACTAAATTTTACAATTTCTTTAAAATGATGGTAAGTTTACCTACGTGCTATGTAAATAATCATTTTATTTAATCTTAATAGGAGATGGACTATCAAATTTATCTTCAGATTTCTCTGCCTTTTGTGGACTAGAATCAGATTTGGAATGTTATTTTCCCAAATGTGCTCATATTCTTCAATTGTGAGAATTTTATACATTCACAGATTTTAAAGGCCAGGACAGACTATTATGACTGTCAGGTCTGTCATCTTGCAGAACATGAGCCATACGATTTAATGCAGTAACTCCTGAACGAAGCCCAGTAGCTTGTGGTTGAACTAGAGCACTCCTGTCCTCTGTAATAGTCAAAATCTACTCATGTAGTTTTATTTTCCACCAGCATGCTGTCAAAAATCAGACTGTTTTGCTTCTGATGCCCTGAGATCCTTTAGGGAAATATTTGCGAACAGGATGTTTTCAAGAGCTTGCTTCTCCTCTCTCACACCATCCAGCCAAGAGACTTTGCCCCATCTAGTATTATTTAATGTATAAAATCCACCATAGCAATAATGAGCAGCAGGCCCCAAACTCTGCATTAAGAGCTGTAAAAGTTTCTTATGCACTTAGACAAAAAGTAAAAGGTACCATTACTAATGTATAGTTCAGCTTCACATCTCCCTTTTGAGGCGGTGGTTTTACTGCATCTTGGTCTGGGAGACAAACAGAGGTAAAGTGACTTGACTGAATAGGAGTCTAGTGAACAGGGCACTGGACTGGAAATTTGGACACCTGCCTTGTATCATTGGTTCTGCCACTGACCTCTTGTGACCTTGGGTGAGTCATTTAATCCATCTTTGGCCTTGTCTCCCCAGCTATAAAATGAAGTATTTACTCTCCTTCGTAAAATGCTTTGACATCTGCACATAGAAAACACTGTATCATAGGCTACGTCTATACTAGCAACTTAGTCTAGACTAAGCAAGCTTAGTCTAGACTAATTTGAATCCTATCTATGCTATCCTTTGGCTAGTTTGACTAAAAATTTTTTTTTAGTTCAAACTAGCTAGTTTGTCTGGTTAGTTCAAACTAACTGCTTAGTTCAAACTAGCACAATGTAGACATGCTAATTCAAACTAAAGTTTGAACTAAACTGCATTTTTTAGTTTGAACTAACATTTAGTTCAAACTAGCCACGCTTTTTTAGTCCAAACTAAAAAAAGAGTTTAATTCGAACTAACTTTGAACTACTAGTTCGGACTGACCAAGTCCAAACGAACATTTTAGGTGTAGACATAGCCTATAAGACCCTTTCAGGGCAAGGATGTCTCTATCCTATAGATATGTCTACACTGCAAAACCAAAACAAAAAACAAAACAAAAACACAACAACAACAACAAAAACCCGAAACTAAGCAACAGCAATGAAGCCCCCAACCCAGTGGGGGAGAGTCTCCAGGCCTGGCTCTACAGACTGTGACTATGGTATTATAACTGTCATGGAGAGGTTTCAGGATCCAAACTATCTAGAGCTTGGATTATACTATTAGAGCCTCAGTTCAGCCAGTTAGCATAGTAAGCGGCACTATAGACTAAAAGGGCTGATTCCCCCTTCATTGCTGTTAGTGACAAAACTCCCATTGTTTCAGCAGGGGAAGGAGCAGACAAAATCCAGATGGTTAGCAGAAAATTCAGCACGTCACTCTTGACGAGTTAATTTTTCTCAACGTGTTTATGGGCCTCTCTATATAAACACGTTGCTGTAAATAAATGTGACAGGACAATGACTCAAAAGATGATAAAGTACAACTGTTTCTCTCAAGAATGTACAGTTCTAGTCAGATAATCTAGTTCCAATTAGAGACATGGCCAGGAATGCCTTCAGATAGACACTATGTTTGGGTCTTCGATAGCAGAGGGCAGAAAAATAGCTCTAACATTAACATCTGTTTTTCTTTTTCTTCCTCATAGAGAGATAATGAATGATCTAGGCCACGTCGTTCCTTCATCTGTTATTCTATTATGAAGACTCAAGGAGGAAAGCCAAACTTCCTGGAAGAGACGTCAAAAAGCAATGAAAGACAAAAACTCTCTCTGGAGATGGTGACTTTACAATTAATTCCCCTAGACACAAGGCCAGGCCCTCAACTGGTGTAAACTGGTACAACTTCACTGACTTCAGTCGAACTATGACAGTATCAGGTCAACATCACTGGCAATATTTCTGTGAGCTGCATGATGGTCAGTGTTTTTCCTAAAGTCCCAGCTCCTGGAGTCACGTGACTGTGAGAATTTCAGGTTTTATTAAAAAAGTTTTTAACTCTCATAGTTGCAGAGAAATGATATGAAGTGTGATCCAAATGACTGAAAGCTCAAAACGCAGCAGGCAATGAAATAAAACCTATACTGGCCCAGTCATAAATTCTCACATCTGGGGGAACATAACACTAAAACCACGCAAGTCTCTTCTTCCTCCTCCAGCTCCCAATTGTGGACATTGCAGAACTTCAAGTCAAGATTTCATGTGGCACTCAGGAGTCTAAAGGGAGGGGGACCCAGCAACCATGCCCCAATGAGGTGTGATCATGCTACGTCGTGGCCCAAATTGTAGAGTTTTAGGGGGAATTATAATTCAATAAGGAGATGCAGCATATTCAGAGCTTTGTAGGGAATCTTTATTGAAAGAGAACTGAGGGAGAGGAAACCAGACAGACAGTTTTCTCTAGCACCTAATCAACCCTCCTATTTACCACTGTGTCAACCCCAATGACCCTAGGTAGTCCAAAACACCACACAAATGAGGTGTGATCATCCAATCTGAAAATCAGAATGCAAGTGTCTTGTATAGCACTGCAGAGGAAGGCCATGGAAGATCTAGGACTACAACCTAGAACGTCCAAATCTTACTCAAGTACCATCCTTCCTTTCCCTGCATCACCCCCCTTAGTGTGGGAAAGCGTAACCGATACCTTAGTACCTGGTTTCAAAGCATGCAAATATTCACTAATTCAGGTGAGCTCAACAACTGAGTGTCATTAATCATCAAAACAAACAAGAAGTCTTGTGGCCCTTTTAAAGAATCATGAATTTATTTATCGCATGAGCTCTTGTGGGCAGAATCTCACTTCATCAGACACTTGACATGGAAAAGGAAAACACATTATGGAAGGGATTAAGTAAATGCAGTGAAGTGTAAATCACAAGACCAGTTCAGCTATTTCAGCAAACCAAACATAATACGATATATCTGAACTGATCTTGTGACTTACCCAGGTCTGTAGTGTTACTGGCTTACACCCAAGAGTCGGAAACACCATGTCACAAGCACTGTGGGGAAAAAGCCCACCACAGTGTAAGCCTGGGCTACATATCATAAGGAAGTAACGCATGAACGGCCATAAAACACAAAATCTACTTTGTAAGTCTTGACCCAGCCAGCTACTTAAACACTTGCCTGACTTTAAGTATGAGTGATTCCATGGATGTCACTGGGATTATTCACGGACTTTAAACAGGGCTTGTCTATGTGGCAAAATTGACTGGAACAGCTATTCTGGATTAGCTCCCTGTGTGGATAATTACTTTTAAAGTGCATTAGTTTGTCTGGAATAAATGCCATGTTTCTTCCCCAGAAGAATGGCCACATAGGGAGCTATTCTGGAGTAAGAAATATCCTGGCCAATTTCCTTGTGTAGACAACCCTCTACCCAATACCTGGCCAAATTGGGGCCATTGTTTATAAAATGCTTTGAGATCATTCTACATGAAAGGTGCAATGTAAATAGTTCCTACCCACCGTTGCTGAGGTGGACTCGCCTGTGTTGCTAGAAGCAGAAAGTATGTCCAAACATTACACTGACAGCGGGGATAGAGCAGCATGCTCAGTGGAGAAGTAGAAAGCAAACGCCTTCATTGTAATGGCTGAAAGCTGCTTTCTGTTGATGCATAAGTCCATTTTCAGACAAATCACAGGGAATTAAGTAAGCAATCCTATTAAAAATAAATGTGAATTAAGCCTTTGATTCTTCACTTAGTGCAGTGAAAATTCACGCAGTGATGTACGCATCCAATATCATCGTAAAGGCAAATTGTTATTGATTTGCAGGTAACACAGACTGTGGCAGACCAAAATGGTAAAAAAACAGCAAGGACTTGTGTGGCACTTTAAGACTAACAGATTTATTTTTTGCATGAGCTTCCATGGGAGAAGATCCCACTTCCTCAGATGCTTCAAAGATGGGTGAACTTACAGAAAGGAATGAAACTAAATGCAGGGGGGTGTAAAACATAGGATCAGGTCATAAAGTAACTGCTCTGATTTGCTGTTTACAGGCTCAAACCATGGGAAGCCTGAAGTCAAATTACCCTTTGTAATGGGAAAAGAACCCATAGTCTCGATTGAGTCCTGCTTTCACAGAATTTAGCTTGCATATTAATTCGAGTTCAGCTGTTTCTCTTTGAAGTCTTTACCGGCTCATCTACTAATGTGGTCTATGCCATCATGTGCAAGAAATGCTCCAACACCTTATACATTGGACAAACAGGACGATCGCTCCGTAAGAGACTGAACGAGCACAGAGCTGATATCAAAAATCAAAGAACAGAGAAACCAGTTGCTGAGCACTTCCATCTTCCTAATCACTTGATGATGGATTTGTTAACGACTGTCGTTAGAGCTGTACCTGGGACATCAAGACTTCAAAGAGAAACAGCTGAACTCGAATTAATATGCAAGCTAAATTCTGTGAAAGCAGGACTCAAATCGAGACTATGGGTTCTTTTCCCATTACAAAGGTTAATTTCACTTCAGGCTTCCCATGGTTTGAGCCTGTAAACTGCTCTAATTTGCTGTTACTTTATGACCTGATCCTATGTTTTACACCCCCTTGCATTTAGTTTCATTCCTTTCTGTAAGTTCACCCATCTTCGAAGCATCTGAGGAAGTGGGATCTTCTCCCACGAAAGCTCATGCAAAATATAAATCTGTTAGTCTTAAAGTGCCACACAACTCCTTGTTGTTTCTTTACTGGACTAGACTAACACGCTATCCCTTTTGAAATAGACCAAAATGGTGACATTTTCTATTTTTCATAGGGCAGCAATCATTGTTAAAGCAGACGTAATTTGGTTAACAATTCAGAAGTGATAGCTACAAGTTCAATCAGCTGACTTTAAAAATGGCTCTGTAACTTACCCATAACATGTAATTAAAGTCTCTTTAAACACTTGCCTAACTTTTAAGTATGAGTGATTCCATGGACATCACTGGGCTTGTTCATGGGCTTTAAAAGGGGCTTGTCTATATGGCAAAATTGACTGGAACAGCTATTCTGGATTAGCTCCCTATGTGGATAATTACTTTTAAAGTGCATTAATTAGTCCGGAATAAATGCCACTGTTGTTCCCCAGAAGAATGGCCACATAGGGAGCTATTCTGAAGTAACAGATATCCTGGCCAATTTTCTTGTGTAGACAACACCCCACCAAATACCTGGCCAAATTGGGGCCATTGTTTATAAAACGTTAGCTGAACAGTTAGTTGTAGTAAAATGTTAGCTGAAGTTTTTCTAGTAGCAGAGAAATTGGTAACCATTTTGCTTATAATGGGATGGTCAGTAATGGTGAGATTAGATCTAATCTTTTGGGCTTGATTCTGCTATTTCATTGAAGTTAGAGGGAACTACTGGTAGGCCACATCCACTGTGTGCGCGCGCGCATGTGCACACGCACACACACTTTTCTTAAAAAAAAAAAAGGTGCTAGTACTCTCCTTTCCCCTGCTTATCCTACCCCCACACCTTGGCAGCAGGGCCAGGAAAAAAGGTGCTGGTACTCCATACCCCTACATACCATCACAAAAAGCACTATATATTTATACCTTCATCCTTGACAGGCCCTGAGAATGTCACCTGTGCCCCAGCTGAGTAGTGATTTGGCCATAGGTTGAGAATGGAGAGTCACTGAATGGTCTTGAGCAGTGGTTTTCAGACTTTTTTCCTTAGGACCCAGTTAAAAAAAATCATTTATGCTCATGACCCAACAATTCTGTCTTTGAGCAACGCATTTCAGTATTTTGGTAGCAGCAGTAGGGGGCCCCCCATGACCTAGTACCTGAGGGTTTGTGATCCAATATGGGGTCCTGACCCTCATTTTGAAAACCACTGGTCTTGAGAATTTGAACTCACATTTGGAGCACTCATGGAACTGACAGAACCAGCAAACATGTCGTTTGACGATGCCTTAGCAATCAAGTAACTTCTGCAGCATACAAGTTACTCCTGCCAAACTAGCCTGGCTTTCTATGCTGAGTCTGTTCCTTCCAAGTCTGTTTCCCTGACCCCCCCGCCCCATGTAATGAAACCAGTATAAAACACCAACTCCTTTGTAGTTTTGGTCAGGTCTGGCCAGGGCTTTCAGTGGAAAGGAGGTATGTGTCTCAATATAACTGCAAGAAACGTGTGGATCCGGGGATCTGTCTTCTCTTGGTGGACAGGAGCTGCATCCTTGCCGCTCTGCTTAAAGCAAAATCTGCCATCAGTCCTATGCTGTCCAACAACAAAGAGTTGTTTGCTGTTTTAAAACCTTTTCTCTCAACAATGTTTCTATAGTTAAAACAAAGTTTAGGGAGCTGTCTCATCAATATATCACAGGCTCCAGAAGGGAAGACCTGCCACTTTCAGAACTTGGTCAGGCCTGCTGGGTAAGCATGCACAGGGCACATAGCTCAGGGCATGGTTAAAAGAGCAGGAGAATTGTGGAATTCCATCATCTGGAATAAATTGTTAGGCAGGAGGCCTGATGCCTCAGGGGGTGCACTTGGAGAGACCAGGTAAGGGACAGAGGTGTCACTATTCTCTTTTGTAAACCTAATTTTTAAGGGTCTTTAGTGACTTCAGCATGTCAGCTCTTGCTTCTCAGAACCTTAGAAAATCAGGCCGTTGATTTAGGTGTCTAAATATGGACTATGGGGTATGACACGCCACTCCCAGAATCTGGTCCAGTGTGCCACTGTGACCCCCCCTCGATCTCTACTCCTAAACCCCAACTTACCCTGCTTTGTCAGGTGACCACTCACTCCCAAGTCAATCCACACTAGCCTCCTGCATGTAATCAGTGCTGGGCAGTGGGTGTGCACCTGATGGCCACCAATGGTAGGGTCCCTCAGCAAGCACCCCTAATCCCCAGCCACTGCACTGGGAACTCCCATTCTACAACAATTTCAGACTGTTCCTCCAATGATGAGAGACTTGTAGACCCTTGTCTGTCCATTTGGCATTGAAACAGATTGGCCCAGCCACCCTCATTCACACTTTCTAAAGTCTGCACAGCTTTAGATAAAACAAATACTAGTTTATTGATTAGAATATGATTTTAAGTGAATATATAGAAAAGTAATGCACAATCATTGAACAGAGGAGTCGGGAGTTACCACTAGCAAATAAAACATGTAAAATGCATGTCATCTACTAACACCATTCCAAGCTTGCTCTTTAATTGATTCTCCTAATTCTTACTGCAATAGTCAGTATTGCAGTGTAAACAGCTCCGGCCCTCCTGGCCATGCGGATAGGCTCAGTGTTTTGCAGTTACTTCTAAGATGGTGTTTCTCGGGCAAAAGCCAGCAGCTTCTCCCTCTCTCAAAGTGTCTGCACTGCTTTCCCTTTCCCCCACGGCCTCCCTTCCTCCTGGGCTGCAGTGATTTCCTTTTCTCTACCTGGGCTAGGCAGCTAAATTTGCATTGCCTTTGTTATGTAACTCTCCAGCCTCAGAGAAGGAGTCCTGAGGGTCTCAGCTACATAACATGTTTCACATCTGTACACATATGATGCTGCAGGGAACATGACACCATAACAATACAGGAGAACATTCATAATTGGCATCAAACCCATAAAATTACATTGCAAAAATGAATAGACAAATTGCACAGATCATAGTCCATTGTGCATCACGTGATGTGGGGCGTAAGCGCAGACACCCACATTTGAGGTTTTGGGCCTTAATTGCTTGGGTCTCAGTTTGCCAGCCTATAAAATGGCAATTTCTCTGATTGGTGTCCCCCAGATGTTGTGAGGATTAGTTGGTTAATGATTTTAAAACAATTTGAAGACACAAATAGTGAGTATTAGTATTATGCATTCAAAAGATAATTGCTTAAAACTGTGCACAAGTCTATGAAAAGATCCTTACCAGGTGCATTTAAATGCTCATTCCTTACATATTTAGCATATATTTTCATACACTTCTTTTAACTCACACACACACTGTAGTTTTTCCTCCAGCAATCCTTTAAAAAAGCCATTAAATTGAAACAAATTGATAGCTTTTCTCTTGTTATTAACAAAAAGTGACGTTAATGCCAAATTATTTAGCATTCTAGCCTAAAGATGATTTGCAGATGACAACGTTACTCTTAATTTTGAAAATGCACATTTTAACCTAATTTAGTCCCTAAGTGATCAATTTTTAAGTAATCATAGAGGTAAATGATAAAGCATGATGCAGAATTTCAATATATCAGCCCAGCTAATGAGACGAGCATTTATTAGGCAAGATGGATAAATCTTTATTTACCAGTAGGAGAGAGAAATAATAATTTAGCCAATTGATTCTTTTTAAAATAAGAAAGGAAGAGGCAGAATGACTTGTCTCCAATGGGCACAAATTTACTGCATCCTGCGCATCAGTTTACATATTCCTGCCCCATGGAAGTCAAGCGGAGTTTAGCTCAACACATTTAATAGTGTACTGAAGTACATCTATATGTTCCTTGTCTCTCTTTCTTTTTAGGGACCCTACCAGATATCAAACACACAGACAGTATTATACAGCTAGTCTGGAGGACAACAAGAATTCTTCTCATAGGAAAGTCTGTAAAGTTACTTTCTTAAAAGAGATATTAGGACAATGCTCCCTCACATTAAAAAAGCCCTCCTTAATGAAGGAGTCCTGTGGCACTTTTAAAGACTAATAAATTTGTTTATCACATGAGCTTTCATGGGAGAAAATCCAGTGTTTTAGGCAGAATATATTTTTTTATACCCAGTAATTGAATGGCATCAGCTGAATTTTAAGTGGCACTGAAATAGATTCTTGGACAACAAAAAATATATTGTAATGGGGTTAGTCCTGTTAAAAGTACCTGGATATAGAAATGAGAAGAAACTTAACAGCCATTCTTAATTTTTAATGGCCTAAAAGAGAAAAGGAGGGAAGCAACATTTAAATAGCCACTCTCTGAATAATCACAAATACTTCCCGTAAATGCTGAGGTTTTCCTCTGCTAGGTTTTGGTCAGCACCTTTGGTTGGGGGTGCAGACTTCTTTGGTGACCAAATGTGAACGTTTGGGAAACCCTTCCAGTTGCAGATAAGGACTCTGTAAGTGAAACTGCCATGTAAAGCATGTCTGTATTTGCTCACTAGGGATATACATTATTATGACAAAGTGGGAATATTTTGTAATATTTTAATTGTCTGTATGTGCTTCTGTTTCCCCTGTGTGCTGTGTTGTTACCTAGGCAGTGGAAAAAGCACTGTTTTCTCTCAGAGCAGGTGATGACAAAGATCTGGGTGTCACCTAGCAGTCTGGGCCGCAGATCTGACATCAATGGAGCTCTTAGAATACAGTGGCAAACAGCGCTGCCTGGAAAGTGATGCCTAGCAGGCATAAGAGGCAGTCTCAAGCAATTGGGGGCCCTAGGTGAAGGCTCATTGTGGAACCTCCTCAAGGGCCCACTATAGGCCCCCACTGCCACCCTCCACATGGCCTGAGGCTCCCCTGCAGCCCTACCTGCCCCATGCAACCCCCCAGGGCTCCTTGTTTGTTTTGCTGAACAACACTAACATGACTGTCCCCCTGGAACTCATCAATCATTCTTGGATATGATATTTTTTAAAGATCTTTCCATCATGGAGCTTGTAAGTTGATCATCTTTCATTTAACATAAATGAGCTAATGCTGAACTACAAAGTTAAAATGAACATTTAAAAAAATTTAAAAAGTATGAGCATTAATTAATAAAAAGAGTGGTAAAATTAACGATGGCTCAAAAATAAATACCACATTTAAAATTTTGGTAGTGAAATCTTAGATTTTCTCATATAGGCTTGAGTTTGTGTGTACTAGACATTTAATACAAATAATTATAATAAATAAAAAAGGGAAAAGAAGGTTTCTAGTGTGTATCCATAAATGAAACACACTAGAATTTCATGAAATTCTTGGAAGTACTCAATTTTGGCCCCCGCAAAAATATTAAATAGTAAGTAAGAAAAGAAGCAAAAAAATTACTTGCCAAAATACAGCACAGACATCACACACAGCTGTAATGATTGCTTGAGGGCAGCATTATATTTATATGTAGCAGCCTATATGGACCTACCTGGTAACGTGAGCTTACCAAAGCCAAAAGAAAAATTGTCACAAAGGCAAAGGAAAAGGCAAAAGAATAACAGGAGAAAAAAAAGAAAAAGGCAATATTTCATAGAATTAAAAAATGGCAGTATAAAATGGCCACACTGAGGAGCTAAACCATATGACCATTGGAAAGTTCTTGCTGTTGTGCTGTCTATTGCTTGCATCTGCTTTTTTAGCATGTCAGTGTGAAGGTAATGGACAGAAAATGGTGAAATCTGCAATTCAGACAAAGCACAGATCCTAATGATAGTTTGCGTTGATGAGCCAAGACAGAAAAGTGTTTAGGCTTCCAGCCCTACCAGCTCTGCTAGATGGGAACAATTTCTATATTTTCATTTCTGTCCACCAAACTGAGGACAGGGCCCCTTATTGCTTGGGGCCCTAGGTGGCTGCCTGCTTCACCTACCACAAAAGCTGCCACTGCAGGCAGCAACTCACCCCTAGTCTACACTTGCTGGGTGTTTGGCAGCTGTTAACCAGCATTTACGCATCTGCCTTCCTTGACTCAAAGCTGACCTCACAGACAGACATATGCCTTTTCTAGTTCAGTAAAAAACATTCAAGTCCAGAGCCCACTAGCTGTGCTACACTACTGGATCCAAACCTTTGAGCATTTATTAGCAGGTGTTAGTCCAGTAGAGACAAAGTAAAAAGAAATTGTCCATTCTTAATAGCAAAACAGCTATACAAGCAAAACCAAAATTAATTCTAACTAAAATTGGCCTTCCAGTTTAGTACATTATAAATCATACATCCCACTATAACTAGCACTAGACACTAACCCCAAAACTTTTTCCTCTTAGTGGCATAAATCCTATTTTTCCTATAATCCTCCAGTCTTCCAAACAAGGCACAGTACAGATGGAGAATACCATAAATCACTATCAGTTTGTTGCATGTGGCTGTTTCTATCCCATTTCTAACAGGATTTTATACATCTCCTATAGGTGCATTAAGTGGCTTCACCTAGGATAGCTAATGCATTCATTGTTTTTGAGACACACCCTTTTAAAACATATTACTAGTTTATTTACAAAAATAATGTTTAATGGTAGAAAAACTAGTTTGTGCAGGCCAGAAAACTCTGCATTTAGTGGCTAACAGTGATACCCTTCCAGAAGCACTTATTTTTTGTCAAGTTTCATGCTTTCAGGCAAATAGGGGATGCACAGAGAACAATTCTCATGAAAATTCAGGGTTTCAAAAATGCTTCGTGGTCCACACTGGGACAAAACCAAAATCCTTCCAAATCTGGTGCAAAAAAAACCGAACCAACCAACCAGTCTATCCAGACTAGTCAATCCCCCAGTATTTAGGGCACTAATTCAAGTCTCCCACACTCCAGTTCTGAATCAGATAGAGCAAGAACTTGAACTTGAATCTACCACCTCCCAAGGGTGCACCGTAATGCCCCCTGAGCAATCATAGTGTGGGTCTCTTAATGCTTAGACACCTTCCTGGCAAAAGTTTAATTGAAGTAGACACCTATCAGTGAAAAGTTTTGTTTTTGACATGCTAGCATTTGCCTACCAAAAGAAGTTTCACTGAGAATCTCCCTAACAAGCTCTCCTTGTCTTTTTATTTTTAACTGATGTGAGATAAGCAAAACCAAATTCCAGATGCTAGTAAGGCACACATGGAATTTGGAATGATATACCTCATGCCTGCCATGATCCAAATGATCTCAAACTATTTTGAAGCAGTCAAAGCAGTGCATAGATCAGCAGTCCCCCCACTTTTCAAGACCTCCCCATCCTCATCCGAATATTCTTCTGGGAGCAGGGCCATGGTCAGGGTGGAGGACTGCAGCTGGGAACGGGGTCATGGTGGCCAAGTGGTGGGTCAAGCTCGGTGGCCAAGACAGGGCTGTGACACCTGAAACTGGAGGTGGGACCATGGCAGCCAGTGGCAGACTGAGGAACAGCAATAGGGGTGGTTCTGGGGTGCTGCCACTTCTGGTGCAGCTGGTTTCCACAGCACCTCCATTTGTGCAATTAGCTCTTTGATGAGAGCTCTTTTAAACTTTAATCAACTCATTCTCTGCCTGGCCAGGCCAGGCCACATCCTTTTCCTCACCTTTGCAACTCTTTCTTTCACCTGCTGCTTTGTGCTGCCTCATCCAACGTATTGGCACAAAGCCTTCTAATAAATTGAACCCACTTCCCCTCTCACACATCCCTGCAAGTTAGGGTGCTGAGAAGGCAAGTCCAGGTAGGCCTATTTCAAACTCCTCTGGCTTCCTTTAATAGACAAAGGAAGCAGCATGCACCTCCTATATTTAACCACCCATTATCATAAGAGAAACTCTACAGACATCCAGGACTAAACAACTGTCCAAATTTGCCTTGTTGGCAACCATGATAGACAGTTTAGCAGAACCCTGATGTCCTACTTACTAGCCTCTCTGAAATTGCAAAGAAATAAGTGTCGAATTGCTGTAGCTGTCACACATGCAGGAGAAAACAGATTCCATGTTTGCACTGCTCCTAGAGCGTTAGGCTGTGACTGTTTTGTTTTGCTTTGCTCTCTAAGGGGCTTCCCTCAGAGTAAGTACTTCTGGCTTGTAACAGAAGCCCTAACGTTCTTTGTGCATTGCAGCATTTCTTTATCTTACAGCAGTGGTTTTCAAACTTTTTTCCTCAGGACCCAGTTGAAAAAAATCATTTATGCCCACAGCCCAACAGTTCCTTCTTTGAACAACGCATTCGAGTCTTTTGGTGATGGCAGCAGGGGGTACAGTGACCCAGTGCCTGAAGCTCTGTAACCCAGTACTGGGTCCCAACCCTAAGTTTGACAACCACTGTCTTACAGGCTTTGTAGCATGCTAGATTTTTACTATCTCAGCTTTAAATAGCTAAGACTATTTATACTGGTTAACTAGCTCTCCTTAGATAAACCAAACACACACACCAACATATTAGTTGCTTCAGTCAAAAATTGCTTTATATCAGCTGTTTGGCATTAGGAAAAGTTACATGCATCTCTGGAAAGGGCACTTAAACTTTTCTCAGATACCCCTCCCCCTGTTAGCTACTTTTCCAAAGTTCAAGCAAGGATTCCTCTGTTTAGCAATACCCAGGAGCATGCTTTCCTCAGAGGTAGGGTGACCATACATCCTGTTATGACCAGGACATTCCTGACTTAAAAAAAAAAGTGAGCATTTGCAAATCCCTACTTTTGTCCACACAAAAAACCAGGGTGCAGAGGAACATGTTGGCAAAACCAGCTGCATGGCAGCAGGGTTTGAGACAGGGTTCAGGTGGGGCAGTGATGCCAACCCTAAATGGGGAGGGAATGTAAGTCCTGTGAGCAACCTGAGACTGCCCCATGAAAGCAGGGGGGCTTGGGCAAATGACACAGGCAGCTCAGCAGGGTGGGGGGCTTAGGCCAGCCTGGTACAGGGGAACAGGACTCAGGCTAGCCCCTTGTCCCTCCGGGAAACATGGTCACCCTACTCAAGGAGAGGAAACCTCACAGACTGGGTGAAAAAGCACTTCTAAGGTACATAGTTAGCAGGCTGCACAGTTCAACAGTCACCTTTCACACAAAGATCTTCTCAGCTCTTACATGTTTGTCATAAGCTTGCATCAGACATGCTTTAACTTGAATAGACCATAAAACCAGAGAATAAACAAAACCTGTTGCAAAATCAACCCACAGCTCACCTAACATGGAGCATCTGAGACTCCTCAGGATTTCCCTTCCTCCTAGCCTTTGTGCCCTGCTTACCAGGAGCCTCTTGTTTTCCACAGGCAGGTGCTGGTCTCTCTCGCTGTCCTATTACCCACCATCCATTCCACCTGTGAGGGCTGGCCTGCAAATTACTTGACTAAGCAATTAACTCAATGACTGCTGGGTTCTAGAGGAGGCAGCCCAGTCACCAGCTGGGGGGGACAGCCTGCCATGCCCAGAGTAAGTCTCTATGTCTTTTTTCAAGGCTTTGCTTACTGTCTTCATGAAAAAAGAAAAGTGCACAAAAGAAACACAGACAACATCCCAGTAGGAGTTCAGACTGGGGTCCTCCAGCAGTAACTGGGTAGGGCCTTTTCTCATGGGGGTGACAGACTCTGGCTCTAATTCCCAGAAAGCATCCCCTCTCTTGGATTTTTTCCCTTTCCTTCTGAGAGCTGAGCTGACCTTTATATTGTCCAGATAGGTGCATGGCCAATTGCAAGGTGCTGATCAGCTTTATCAGCCAATTCCCAGCACCCTCGGGCTATTCAAGGGGCAGACCACCCTGTCACAGTGACCTATTTGCATATTCTTTCTTTGTGGACGGAAACAGGGCTTAATTCACCCTCCTAGTACAAAGCCTGAGTGAACAGCTTAGGATGCAGGCTGAAAGTCAGGGTACAGCTACATTGAGAGCATGCCTAGGCATGCAGCACCACACTGCTGTACCAACACAGTGCATCTGGTGAAAACTCAATGCCAACAGGACAGAGTTCTTCCGTCGGTGTAATAAAACCACCTCCATGGATGGCAGAAGCTAGGTTGGCAGGAGAAGCTCTCCTGCTGATGTAGCACTGTGCATGCTATGTCCATGTAACATAAATCACTCAGGAGGAGAGAGCGGGGTATTCACATCTCTCAGCGACCCAGGTTATGCTGGCATAAGCTGTAATGTAGACAGGGCCTTTAAATGCAACAGCAGCAGCTGTGTGACGGTAGCACCTCAGTAGACAGTACAGCAACCATTGGGGTTCTTCTGTGGCTATTGTTAAGCCACCTTCCTGAGACGCAGAAAAATCCTTCCATCAATGTAGCACTGTCTAGACCAGTGTTTCCCAACCAGTGTGCCGTGGCACACAGGTGTGCCCTCAGGCCTGAGCGAGTGTGCCACAAAATTTTTTCAAAAACTACTCAAAGATCTCTGGATTGGCTCATAAATATTAATGAGTTCATTTGGGAACTATATGGTGGTGTGCCTCTAATTAATTAAGGTTAGGAAGGTGTGCCATGGCAGAGAAAGTGTTGGGAACCACTGGTCTAGACCAGGGGTTAGGCGTGCATAGCTTCACCTCTCTGGTGTAGATCTGTCACACCTCCAGGAGGTGTAGCTATGCCAATGTGATTCCCTAATGTAGACCAGTCCTCAGTGACCCAGCTGCAACCAGTCACGGAGAGGCTACTGGGCTGCAGTATAGGTCAGCCCTAGAATTTATTCTAGTACGTGGGCAATGCCTGTATCAGAACAATGAAATGCAAACAATATCCTCATGTTAATTTTGATATTTTATTTGAAAGCAGCAGACATGCTCAGACAAAATGCATTTACAAAGGAAAGATAGTCCATTAATTCTTTTGGGAAAAGAGTTGTATATAAAAGTACAAAATAGCTACAAGCTGGTGTCATTTTCAAGCACTTAACTCCAGTATACAATAAAGGAGCAAGTAGGGAAGAAATCCCCCCAGAGAGATCATTAAACTCATATATAATATATAGTGTAAGAGGCGTAACAGAGATTACAGTAGCTGGTGTTTGTGCCTAGACAGGAATGTGTTGCTTTTTTAACATAATTTCTTACCTGTACTGCACAGATACAGCCGCAGAAGTCCTAAACCAGAGGTATTGTGTGGCTGATACGCAGTATGTTAGTGGAAAAGATGCATGGACAGAGTTGTGGAATTCATGAGCTCTTTTCATGAGCTGGCTCAGTATTCTAGAATGAGGCTTTTGTTGAGTGCTTTCTGTTTCATTTTCTCCACATGCCTTTGCATCCTCTCTCTGAGTTTGCTATGCTGGGATTGAAAATACCAACCCAGATGGTCATTCAGGTCTCTGCAGGAGATGGTAAAAATATTTTTTATTCATAAACAACAAGGTAAACCATTACATAATGCACATAAACCCAAAGGGAGAGAGATTCATACCAAGTTTCAGAAGGGTGGCTGTGTTAGTCTGTTTTCAGCAAATGATGAGGAGTCACAGGACTTCAGTCATTTGCATTCATGCCAAGATGCCATATTCACTCTCTTGTTAAGGGCAGGAGATGATTTTAATGCAAAGGGGGCATTTTGCTACATGGTGACTGGGGAACTAATGAGTTACTTCACAGTCAGAATTTTCTCCTAGGAGCAAACTCAAGGGTGTCTTTAGAATAATTATAAGTAGTACAATCCAGTAAAATACACACATACACTAACACTGAAGAGCTTTTGCTGAGAATGCAAGGGACTTCCACTGGCATTAACAGGCATGGATTAGGCCTTAACTGTTTGTTAACACAAAGCTTGGTTCCCCTGTCATAAAGCCCAAGCAAGCTGGAACCTTTTCCTTGTTTCTGTTAGGAAGGAAAAGCTATGCCAGGATATGGCTGTGTTATTGCCTAGTGGCTGTAGCAGCAGCCACTGTCTTCAGTGTCCCCTCCTCCAACATGGGGATTGTGACTTGTGGAAATATGTCGTTCCCAGATCCACTGGCCAGGCTCTACCATTTCCAAGGCCTGTCCTCAGGCCTCCATGAAGCCATGTTGAGACAGCAACTGTGGGTATCTCAGCACTGGGATGAATCACAATGGGAGAATAACAATTTGTCATATTTATTCTGGTTATTTGGGACTTCACACCATGAGCTTTTCCTAACAAGACACAGAGCCTGAATCATTGCACAATAAAGAGTCATGAGAGTAAATTCAAACTCCACACCCTAGCAGCTCCATGGAGAAGCACTTGCATCGTTTAGCACCAGAAGGTGGCAGAAGGCCATTAGATCATCTGTTCTGACCTCCTTTATATTGTAAGCCATTACATTTCATCCAGACACCCATACGCTGAGCCTAAAGCATTTCATTCCTCAGAAGGATAAACTACTGCATGCCACAACAGAGAACAGAAGACGCCAAATTGCCAGTAGTGCCCGAGGCCCCTGCAATTGCTGGGAACTGATTAGCTGAGATCCACAACTGAGACTAGTTCCAAAGGGGCAGCCGTGTTAGTCTAGTTCGGCAAAAGAAGCAAGGAGTCCAACAGGATTCCTTGCTTCTTCTACAACTGAGACTGCAGAGAATGGTGAAACCCCTGCAAGATCCTTGCTTATCTGACCTGGAGGCAAATTGTTTTCCAGTCCCTAACTGATCATCAGTTTGACCCTGAGCACGTGAGCAAGACAGAGCAGCCTGTCATCTGTGAAGAGCTCCACGCACTACCCCAGAGCTGTGGTTCACCCTGACCATTTCCCACCTCCTGCTGTAACCAATCTCTGATGCTTATAAACCGGGGAAGTGAAAACAAAAACAACCCCCCCCAGCCACGTTGGCAAAGAGATACCCGGAGAACGACAAAAGAGAGCAATATATGCTCTAATAGATAAAACAAGCAAGGAGTCCTATGGCACTTGAAGGCTAACAAATTTATTTATCACATGAGCTTTCGTGGGAGAAAATCCCACTTTGTCAGATGCTTTGAAGATGGGAATCTTACACGGTGTACAACTAATACTAATAGGAGCTTTCTGAACACCTACAAAGTCATCCAAACAACACAGCTTCCTCTGGCTAGTGCAGAGATACACAAAGCTCAATGAACCGAACATTTCTACAACAATATTCTGTTCCGCTCAATGGAGGTTCTTATGCCATGCTCATCACCACAGTATGTAAGTGCCTTCCAGTCATGCATCAAATAGTGATTAATGCCCTGTCACATGTCTGTTCTTTCATCCCCTCCCTGAGGGAGAAGTGCGTTGTAGTGAGTATTTTGTTTTCTCTCTCTCTTTCTCTTCCTCACACGCACATTCCCTCTATTTGTTTGTTAGAGAAGAAGAAATGTGCCTAAGTTTGTAAGGGTCTTTGATTCCTAGGAGAGTTCACTCCAAAGCCTGGGGCCAGTTTGTCTCCTGATCCAAGATGTGTTTAAAATAGAGTGGGGGGATTTTTAGCTTTGTGGAAAATAACAGAATTTTAAAAGAATCAATCCTACAGCCACATCTGCTTACCCAGAAAAAGGAGCAGGCGCGTCCACTGTGTTGCTGGAAGGAAGTTTAGAATCCAGGGCTGTCTCACTAGGAGGAAAAGGCTTTTGTTACTAACACAATCTATCCCAAGTCTTCCTATTCTAAACACAGTGAGAGGAAAAGCTGTCTAGAAAGCTTAAGTAAACCCAGGTACTTATTTTCTGTACGTTACTTTTGATTGACACTGCAGAGACTAAAGGACTATAATTAGCATTCATTATAACCTCTGTAATGCTCAGCATTACAGAATGGTTTATGGATGATATGCTGCCTACAAGATGTGGAGACTCAATTTCTTTCCAAATTCATGGGAATTGGGCGGCTTTGAAAAATCACAGCCTGTATTAGTCGATTTCTCAACGGCTTTGGGAGGAAGACAGGTAAATGTTATTTACCCCATTTTACGGATGGCAAAATTGATGCATGAAGAGATGAAGCAAATGGCTCAAACCCAGACAGTGAGTCAGTGACAGAGCCAGGGGTATAACATAAAATCATCTCATAGCTTACCTTGCATTCATTTCACCAGACCACTCTGCCTCTGGCTCAAGCGACACTGCTTCCCAAACGCCACGCTTGCCACCATATTTTACCACCCTCCCTTTCTCAGCCCCCCTCATGCCATTCTACAGCTTCCTACAAGTGTGCTTACTCCCACAGAGTTGAGGTGCTGTCTAATCCACCTTGAAGCCAGGACAATAGTTAGCTGTACTTCTCCCCCATCACCTATCCCACAAAATCCCTGTCCATCCCCAGAGCCCTCCCCTTCCCCAGCCTAGCTCCCCCAAATCTCGCTAAGCTGCATCTGCCTCGCTGTACTGGTGATGGAAGCCATTAGCAGAACTTGATAAGTCCCTTGGCTTTTCCTTCCAGAGCTGAGGTTATAGTGAAAAGGGGGAATGTGTTTATAAATGTGACATTTAAAAAGCAGCTTGTGTGTGAGACACCATGGGAATAACTCTGTGTGTGGGAAGCTGGGAGTTTACAGTGACTGACTCTTTCGAAGTCTAAAACAAACATCATCATCCCAAGGGAAATTTCAAAGGACTCATTTCCTCTGCCAATGTTACTAAGTATCTGACACAAAAAAACCATTACAGAAAATTCACCTGGACCAAGCAGAGAACATATGTTCATTCTGAAGACTAAATTCAAATCTTAAAATGTGAAATAGAGGGACTTCAGTCCTGCCTGAAGTGTGGAATCTGAATATCACCTGAATACGGACACTGCTCGGGGACCTCGGTAATGAATAAACCCAAAAAAGAGATGTGCCTTCGGATTCCTTGCTAAGCATCTTCCTGATAGCTAAATAAATATGCATTTACCTTCCCTCTTTCACTGGTTTACTTTTGGCTTCTTCCTCTGATACGTGTACCGATTCCACCTGTGGAAATTCAGCTTTCAGCATATCTGGAGTAAGTACCACTTTTAATTCAGCTTCATCTGTCTCACTGAAAATAAATATGTTAAAAAAACACTTCATTTTTACCTATTATTTTTACCTGTCCTATATCTTTTGGCCAGGGAAAATAAAAGGATGCTTTATGCAAGGAGAACCCTCTGCATGAGTATTTCTACACACATGCTATACCTACACAAGTGCTAAAAATGCAATGCAAAGCATATTTAATAAATAAAAGATAGGAAACTTACACATCAGTTATATTTTCCTTGTCTCTTTCTGGTAAGTCATCAAGCATTGGAGGTACCTCTTTTGGAAGCATATCTAAATTGTAGGGATCACTGCTGTGGAAATAACAGCCATATGTTTCATGATAAAGATAACAGCACATGATAAATATGTTCTGAGGATTGTCACACTGTCGCTATTCTGGAAATTTGAAATACTTTGGAAAGTAAATTCATTCGCTAGTTACAGACTTGAGTCAGTAAAGCACTGTTTCGTTCTTTAAAGGTTAGACCCCACACTGATAAACTTAGGTTACTTACGCATTGAAATAAGTAGTTCGATTTTCAAAGTGGCCGAGCACCTCTGAAAATCAACCCATCTAAATATCAGTTGAAGCACTTAATGTTAGGCACCCAGGTTTTGAAATTTACACACTCAGTAAGGTTTTCATTCAGCTATAAGCATGTTACACCGCTAATGCCATAGATATTTGTGCTAGGTACTAAGTCCTCGATTCAGCAAAGCATTGAGGCATGTGCTAACTTTAAGCACATGCTTCAATTTCATTGGCTTCAAGGGGAGTTAAATACGTGATTATAGTTAAGCACATGACTGAAAGACTGCCACTGACTTCAATGGGCTTTTAGTTGGGGGCCTGCTGAACAGGGAAGAATCTAGTATTTCTGAATTGTGGCCTAAGTGCTATGCTCCAAGTGGATCAGAGACTCCTGGGTCCCCTTTGCTGAGCTAAGATATGGGAGCAGGGTGAGCAGGGCCATAACTATGGCAGGGCAAACGGGGCTTTGTCCTGGGTGCCCCGGAGCAGCTTGATAGAGCCATTCCATTAAAGGGTGCATTTCACGCTGCTGGCCCTAGGCCAAGGCCATAAGTACAGCGGGGCTGATGGAGCAAAGCCCCAGGTGGCATGGAGCTGCTCAACAGAGCTGCTGTATTAAAGGGGCCGCTTTTGTGGCACTGGCTGTAAGTGCCACTAATTGCAAGGGGCACATTCCGATTGGAAAGTGCCCCAGGTGGCAAAAGCTGTCATTACGGCTCTGCGCTAGGTGCTGCTAATTGCTAGGGGTGTGTTCTGACTGGAACCTGCCCCAGGCTCTGAAACAGAGTGTTATGGCTCTGAGGGTGAGTAAAGAAGCAAAGCTGCTGTGAGCTGTAAAGGAAGTTGGGAGAGATGTTGCAATCAGATGCCTGTGACCAGGGAGGAGTAATTTCTTCTCCACATAGTCCGTTTATTTTTGTGGGACAATGTGCAGAGTAGGTTTCTGGCCGATAAGAGTAATGGTGGCAGAATGTGGTCCGGAGCGAAGGTGTTTTAAGTTCAAACCCTTTCTTACCAGCAGGGCCAGATTAACGGAGGGGCTAGAGGGGCTGCAAGCCCTGGGCCTGGGCCTGCAGCCACTATAGCCCCTGCTAACCTGGCCCTATGGCACTGGGGGAGGGCCCTGGTGCCAGAGGCCATGGCAAACGTTGGTGCTCCCACCCCTCACCCGGCCTCCGGGCTGGTTGGTCTGCCCCCAAGGGTGCGGCAGGCTGGTGCATGTCTGCTGTGCTCTGGGGGCTCCATATCCAGCCCTAGAGTAAAGTGGTCACGTGTTGGCTTGCCCTACCCCCTGAGGCAGAACAGTTGGCCCAGGGTTTGGGCACGAGCACAGCAGGCGGCCGCAGACTCTGGTCCTAGGCCCTAGTTCACCCTGCACCTAGACCACTACAGAGTGGGGCCAGGGCCCCAGGCTGGGGGGACCCACAAAAGCAGGCAGGCCCTAGGGCCCCTTAATCTAGCCTTGCTTACCAGTGATGCATCACTGTGTTTGTCAAAGTGGAAGCATTAGACAAGGCTGAATAAACCACCGATGGGAATCTTCTCCAGTATGTTACTCCTCGAATGACTTCCTGAAACAACAACAGCCACAATGACACACCTATAAAATGCAGTGCACTAACGAGGGAGAAAGGTGTGCTGGTGCCGGGGAATGCTTTACTTTGCCATGTTAAAGCATGTATTTACTAAGTTTCAATTTTCTTCAGCTGCAAAGTTATTGGCTCCAGTGCAGGATCTTGACGATGCATTGAGGGTTTAAGAGAGGGAAACAGTGAAGAGATCCACAGGGCTAATAAAGAAAGGACATGGAGAAGCCCTAGGGAAGAACATGCTTTAACCAATGGAAAAACACTTTTAACTGTAAATGCTAATTCTTAATCAGCTGCATTAATAGTACAACAGTTACCCCAAATGAAAGGTCCGTTAATGTTCCTGTTGTGTTTACAAGGCAAATTCTTGGCTGACTTACAACTGTTGCAACTAATATTTCAGTGAGACCAAAGCCCGTACCTTGTGATGCAGAAATTTCTTTTGTGTAATTGGGATGCTGGATCCTATGGGATATTCTTTGGTGAATTTGTATTTTGGATGAGGACAAAGATGATAGTCAATACTTGTCTCTGAATAGTCCAAAGGCTGCTTAAAGACATATAATCCTGGAGTAGGATTCTGAAAACAAACAAGAAATAAAGGTTTAAAAAAATAATTCTGAACCCTTTAAGCATGTGTCACTAAAAATTCAGTTCTTGTAAGGATTCTCAGCACAAACTCCACTACCTTTGCCTCTCTTGTTCAACTCAACACCTGATCTCTCCTTCCTCCCCCAGGTTTACTTTTGTCTTGTGATCACCTATAGAACATGGTTAGTCACAGGCACTATCTGGGACTACTACTGGAGTGCTGATTTCAGTGGGACTTAGGTACTTTTGAAAATCCCATTAGGCACCTAAATACCTTTGAAAACCCACTTATGATCATGGGCACTATAGAAAACTCTAAGATGGATCCATAAAACACAAGAACCTTTCCTCCTCCCCAAATCCTTCTCCTGCTCTCTAAGGACCTGGTAGACCTGTGGCCACTGAGCTCAGGAGAACTGTCGTACAGAGTATGGCAGTGGGTAGATGCTGGGGAAGCTCAATGTCATTCAGCACTAACCTGCCCCTTCCTGTTTTGATGGAAGAGTGGGGATCTGTGGGACCAAGCCTGTGCCCCATTTCACCCTTTAGTCCCACTTCAAAGAGTTTTATATATAACCTTAAGGAATGCAATTGTCTTCCAATTGCGTACCAACCCTGTAATGGAACAAACACACAATCCTTCCATTCTTTGCAGGCTTTATTACAGCAGAGTTTTACTTACAAATATGCGAAGTGGGTGACTGTCGGGAGGCTGGAGTAACCCTTTGGGAGCTGCCAGATTTAAAAGGCCTGTGGTCCTTTCTAGGGATTTATCTCCTGGCTGTTTGCAAAGATCCCTCTGTGGTGAGGGAGGACTGAGCTGTGGCTCTGAAGAAGTTACTGAGATCAGCTCATCCTGGAAAAATGCAGAAGACAAATGGTTTCAGGGTACAGAAGGAGTTTTGGTGTAAAATATTGTGACAAAATCCTATACAGTAAAACCGGGCTCACTTATTACCTCGGCTCCCTGCTTTAGTGGTCGGGCCAGTTTTTGAGGTTTGTAGCTGACTGATGCATGGTGTGTACACAATGGCTGGTACCCCATAATGCTGAAGTGCTGTGGAACCTAGGTACAAATGAAGATGATTTGTTACAGCAAATGCATATGGAGGTCAGTGTGTTCTAACTTCCCATTTCTAATATGGACACTTCACATGTTCTCTTCCTGTGACAGATGGTTGGACCATCATTTGGTAACAATGACATGGTGAAAACTTTGAGCAGCAATACTTAAGACCCTGACAATCAAATGAATTAGAGAAGGAATGTTTTCCCTCTAGACATTTTCTATAAAGGTCCATGTATGCGGTAGTAATTTCTTGCCCAAACAACATGAAATCAGAGGATTGGAGGAAAGCTACATTTGCATAATAAACTTGATACTGGTATTTCGAAGTAAAATGAAATGGCAGCAAAGGTACAAACAGAAAAAAAGTTAAGAGCTCTTTTAAGCAACATTACTTCTATGCTTATTGCAATTAGCAAAATAAAGACTGGGCCAAATTCTGCCGTGCTTTAAGTAACACAGAATTTCCTGACTTTAGGGAATAGCAGAATTTGGCCTTTTAAATTTTCTGAATTTTGAGAGAAAAGGGATTAGAGGTTGGAAGGTAAAATAGTTTCTGGATTCACAGAACTTGAGAACAAGTATTATGTAGCTGAAGACAGAGACATGAGCCTGTATTTACTATCTAAGTTAGTGGAATACACAGGTATTTTATACCACCTAAAAAAACCCCTCCCATGCCTTCTCTTTTTTGTAACCTTTATTGGGGCATTTATTTGCTTTGGGGCCATATCCTGCACTCCTTGCATGCTCAGTTCTTGAATTCAGTGAGAAAAGTGTGGGAAATGTGAGCTCTGGCCCCAGTCATGAAAAGACTAGTAAGCCCAAGCCATATAGTTTCTCAAAGGCTGTCTTCAGTCTCATGATTCAAGAAGCTGAGAGAGCAGAGCCTGGAGACACTGTCTGTGGATACAGAACCTCGTGCCTATGATACAGTATTCGTCAGCTTGGTGGGTGCGTTGACTGACACTCAACCACAGGGCCTTACTGTGACCCTAGCCCTTATCCACGCAAGTAGTCCTACTAGAGAAGTGATAGAAACTGTCTCAGTAGAAGTCAATCTGAGGTGCAGTGCTGCTAGGAGTTCACACATTGGGCTGGAGGGCCTCTACATTGCCCCCACTGCCGACTCTCCGATAATACCACAAATGAACCCACACATTTAGGTAGCTAACAAAAGTCCACAAATCCCACAGTCCTTACTCAGGCCAGACTCTGACCTGAACGACAGGGACTACAGGTTCATACATAAAATGTGGCACTGTATTTCTTAAGTCACACTGACACTACTGAAAGGAAGCAATAAGACACAGGCGGCTGATGGAGCTGAACTGTCTCACCTTTAAGTCATAGAAGGGGTGAATATGCTTGACTTTCAGGTCTAAAGACTTGATAGGAACTGGGCCAAGACCATCGGGGGCCTGAAACGATACAGTATTTTAAGACACAACAATATAATGGGCATTTTCCTTTTCACCTGAAATAAGTCATCAGTACAGCCAGCTGGAAAAACAGGGAAAGAATTTTGAAAACATGTGATCAGCATTTTCTTCCTGTGTTTTTGGGTTGTTGAAATTCAGTGAATTTTCTTTTCCCTGCAAAATCAAATCTAAGAAAATTTCAACCAGTTCCAGTCATTGCTGCAATATTATGAACTTGACAACAAGAAAGAGCAGTTAGTAGAACAACACTTCATTCCTATGCTATTTTGTCAGTACTTTTAACAAATCTACTGTCAGAGTTAATTGCTTGGTGTTTTGCTTTGTTTTCTCAGATAGCCAGCTTGGTATATAAGAAATTTCACAGGTGAATTCTCTGAGATCGTATCTGCATTGCTGCTGGAATCCTCATGCATTATTGTTTGTTGGGATTTCAATGCTCCATGAACATCAGCATAGATTAGGTGCATAGATGTTCTCCAGGTAGTGACAGACCCTTTGGGCTTTAACCCTGGAAGGCTGCAGCAGGACTGGCCATATGCATGATTATGTCTTTGTTTATCATCTGACTATATCACACCTTTTGCCCTTTAGCACAGGCATTTGTAAGACAACTACCACTGTAACATCTAACCAAGGGGAGGCTGTTTCCTAATGGGTAGATCACAGGACTGAGATTCAGAAGATGTGGGCTTTGTCACCAACCTGCTGGGTGATTTTGGGCACATCACTTCATCTCTCTGTGCCTCAGTTTCCCATCTTTAACGTTGGGATAAAGATACTAGCTTCCTTTGTAAAGCACATTGGTTGTGTTTACATCTAACTGCTTAGTTTGGACTTGCTTTGTCTGACCTAAGCAGTTCAGAGTTAACCAGAACTTTTAGCACAAACTAACTGCGTTTTTTAGTTTGAACTAAAAAGTTAATTCAAACTAAAAAAAAATGCTGTTACTTCAAACATATTTAGTTCAAACTAGCACGGCTATATCATGCTAGTTTAAACTTAAATTCAAACTAAGTGGTTAGTTTGAACTAACCATTCAAACTAACTAGCTTGAATTAAAAAAAGTTTAAGTTTGAACTAGGCAAATCTTAGTATAGACAGAGATCAAATTAGTTTGGATTAAGCCTCCTTAATCTGGACTAATTTGGTAGTGTAGACATAGCTTTGAGATCTACTGATGAAGAGTTCTATATAAGAGCTGGAAATTATCATTACTAAGTGTCCTGTTAGACAATCCCACCACTTCCTTGACTCTTTGTATATGGGATTAGACTGTTTCTTCAAGTGATATTGTTGTGAATCTCTTGTTCAATGTGCCTGCAAGATCAATCTCTGACCTGGATGAATCTGGCCAGTTATGTTAAACAAGACGCTATTTGCGTGATCTTCTTTCCTATCTCCATCTCTGCAGCAATTCAGAATAAAGGTGCCAAGCCCAAGTCACCTCTCTTTCCCAGTGAGGTTGATGGCACTGTTACAGTCCTCTTTAAAGATCCTTACACAGCAAAACCCGTCTGAAGGGGCCCCTTGAGTGATGAATAAAACCAGGTGATTAACAGAAGTAGTGGATGATTTCAAACCTCTGGTTTGTATACAAATAGTGTGTAACCCCACACAAGGACTGCACATTGCAAGGATTTCTGGAGTAGAGCTCCAGACCTGTTAAAACATACAGTCAGTTTTCAAATACAAACACATGATCTTAGAACAGAGTTCTCTAAACAGTATTGCCCTTTAGAGATCTCTTCGTAACTGAGAGCAAAAATTAGCACAATAAATAAATTTTAAAAATGCCACAGGACTCCTGGTTTGTTTTACTCTTTTATACATGCAGCGTGGGAATTCATTCTGCTTGGAAACATGGGTCCAAGTTGCACGACTAGAAAAGTGATACCAACATTTGGAAGTATTTTATTTAGCTCTAAAGATACTTACCTTGTTCTGACTGCACTGAGAACTACCAAGCTACAAAATTGTGCACATTTTAATGTAAACTTCAAAGATGTTGAGTAAAATTATTGGACAATAACAATCTTTAACCAGATGACAGGGTGCAAGAAGCATGCCTTCACATATTTGGAAACTCCTATGCACACCTCTGGCATTTTATAAAGAGAACTAACGCAATGGATTTTATATTTCAAGGGTCAGTGCCTCAGGTTGTGTAAATTGTCAGAACTCCCGCGACAGTAATGGAACTTGGACTCCAGTAACTGAGGATCTGGATCCCACCTCCCAGGCTAAATTCCCATTCACATGAACAGTTTGATCTCACACTGGGCGTTATATTCACACGCATTTTAAGGCTACTTTACCCTTCAGAGTGAGGCAAAAAGCAGCCATAGTGAAAATAAGAAGCAGATTCTTCATTTCTAGTAATTGATTTGTTACCACTATTATCATGGGACATACCAGTTCATCGGCCCACTGAGGTGGATGGTAGGTTGGGAACGTGAAAGGTAACACGCGATCCACAGACAAGCTGAAAGGGAGGCTCTTCTGCTCTTCACCCATAGCTGTTGTGCTGATGGTTTTGAAATTGCTGTTTTCTGCCACATGGAGAGAAAGAACCAAGATCTTCTAATGAATTTTAAGATATTCTCTCAACAGTAAAGCCAAACTACAACATAGACTTCTAACTTCCGAAGTCAGGATTTGTCTAGCTGTTTTGATATAAATCATAAGGTATTATTTGACAGTGGCTCCACATGCCACATTTGAGAACAGTCTCAGACGCAATAGATTTTTATCAGTAAATGTCCGTAAACATCTACTTCACTAGACAAACTGGCAAAAATATTTCTATAGATAATAGTCTAAATTTAATGCTGCTTGAGAAGGTATTTAATTTGATTTAAGGATATTTATTTTGTATATTTTGACCTGTGATGTTGACTGTTTGTATTTTAACATTTATAAAACAGCAACTTCTTGAATCTCAGTGTCTATTGTCATTAAATAGTTAGTGGCTGACTCACTATTGTCTGACCCACACCCATAATGTCTGGAAACTAAAATTTAAATAGATAAAAATTTAAAAGCTGACACCCCATAATTTTACCTAACTCTGAAAATTTAAACTGATAAAAATAAAAGGTTAATAATAAATATTGATATTCATAAAAATTATAAAATAATAAAAACCTAACTCTGTCAAGTTCAGTTAAGGCAGGGGTCTCAAACTCAAATCACCACAAGGGCTGCATAAGGACTAGTATGTTAGTCCAAGGGCCATGCCACTGAAACCTTTTCATACAACAATATTACAAATATTGGTAACAATAGTGTTGTTGCAGGCCGCAGGAAATAGCCTTAGGGGCCGCATGCGGCCCACGGGCCGTGTGTTTGAGACCTCTGATTTAAGGGGATATAGGGTGCAGACCAGTCCTGGGATTACTGGGTGAATTCAAAAACAAGCTGGTCTCAACCCACTCTTCTCCAGCAGTAATATTTTTGCCCATGTGTTTCCTTCCTTTTCAAAGGCTGCCCTGTTTGTTTCCGCTCATGCTACAAGGTACATATTTAAATCACCAGAAGTACTCGAGAATCCTTTGCACTGGCTGCTGCAGCGTCTCAGCTTTAAAGCACCAATGGAATTGCTGTGATGAGTTTTGGGAAACTGGAGTCACTCAGTGAAGAAACAAAGAACATCCTCTGGGAAAGGAAAGGACATGGACAAGGGACAAGTTGGGTTGCCAAACAGGGTAGGTAAGGAAGAAGATGACAGAGGTGAAGGAAAAGACTTGGATCCCATCATTACTGAAACATCAGTGCATGTAGGGCTGGCCTTTTTTGGGATAGTTCAGTGGTTTATCAAAAGTTTATTTCCTTTCCCCTTTGTTATAAAACAGGTAATTTTCCTGTACTAAAATTTCCATTTCATTATGAGGAAACAATCCACTACTCATCTCTGTTTGTGAAGAACCAAGACCAGTGTCACATAATTACTGGCAAGCATCTGTGTGGAAACAGTGACAGGAAACAAAAGGAGAAGCACCGGATAGACATCTCTGCATTTTCTGCCCCCCCCCCCCACTCGTTGGGCGGGGCGCCCCCTCCCTTGTTGTCTTCTCTTACCTTTTATCAGGTTGCCTCCTGGCTCATGTGCTCCACCAATGTCAGCTTTGTCCACTGATTTGCTTGCTTACCAGGGAAACGTGTCCATACCTTCCAACCCACCCTTTATGCATGGAACACCTTCATTGAACTGATCCCTTACCCAGTCACCCTTTCAAGTTCTCCTTCAAGATCAACTCCTTACATGATGTCTAAAAATAACTGCCCAACTAATAATGGATAAGCTTTGTGGCTCTCAAGGACAGATATGTTGTTTTTTTTTAATGGCTGCAAACAATGTGAATCAAAATCATACAAATGTTAACAGTAACCATCTCTAATTCCCATCACAAGATACGTACCTTTTTTGATTGCAAGACCTTGAGATGAAATTGTGTGTATGTGTGTGTGTGTATGCATGAGCATGAGCAACCTTTGCTGACTCCTGTGCCAGTCCCTCCTGCCTCACCCTCAGCATGTGCCAATGGACCCCTCCCCTCTAAAATAAGCATGAAAATTCAGCAGCAGTCACAGCTGGAGTGCTCACCGCTGCCAAAAGCTGCTCTAGACAGCTTCTTTAGGTGGCAGGAAAGCCAGGCACACCACTGAAAGCTGCTCCAGGCAGCTTCTTCTGGCAGCAGCTGGGATTCCCAGGAATGCCACAGAAAGGAAGTGCCTGAACTGAATCCTTTTTGTGGTGTGCCTAGGAATAGATCACTAGGGATGCCATGATGTCACCAGGAGCAGCTCCTTTCCATGGTGGCTGGGGCTGACGGTCCCCAGGCATGCCACCCAAAGGAGCTGCTCTGGAGACGCCCGACTCAGCCACTGCCAAAAGAAGCTGCCTGGAGTAGCTTCAGGTGGCTGGAATGGCAATTTTGGTGGTCCACAGTGGGCGCAGTGTGTCGCTCCGAATGGGATTACATGCCAAGGGTTGCTAATCCCTGATTTAAAACAGTGTGGGTGCTACCATAATAACTGCAATAAATTGAGATTAGCCAAAATGCAAATGTCTTATTCTATGTATTACCTGACACAGAGCTTTCTTCATCACTTTGCCCTTTGATGTCTTTATCTAGTCCGCGAAACAAAAGTAATACACGATTTAGCCGCCACTGAATCAGGATCTAGGATAATTATTTAAAGTTTTCAACTTAATATTAAATTGAACAATTTACATTTCTATTAGCATACAGTACTGACAACTCTATTTATTCCACATGGGTCACTTGGACTTCAGATGAAAGGAGGCCTTTTGATGTGTTGCATGTTTTTTGTCCTATGTATTTCTGTTTGGTTTGCGGGGGGGGGGGGGGGGTTCAGGATGCATGCATAAGCTTCATAATATTCTGACTAAAGACCCCCTAAATACGACTTTACACCTATAAAACAGAATTGTAAACAGGTGACTGTACTGTCAATTTCAAAACTGATCGTACATATGAGTCTCTATGCTGTAACTGGACCCATGGGAATGCAAAGATCTGCCCACGAGGATCCAGTTGCAGGACAGGACCGTGAAAGTGTTTTGAGTAATGAAGATTTAGTGTGCACTTGTGTCCTTCTAACACACCATTATATATTATAAAGTGGCAGTACACTGTCATTAATTTTAAGGAGAAGGGTCTATTTAACCACCAGAGCTCCTACATAACAGAGTCTAATAACTCATGTTTCACTGAAGTATATTGTGACAGTCTACATGTAGCACCCTGAAACCCCCATATTAACCACTGTGATATGATTATGATGTTTTGTACAATGCAAGACTTGCAAGGTGTCTTTTGAAGTCTTGATCTGTTGATCATTAATATTCTATTGGACTGAATGTGCTATGATTGTATGTGAAGCTATGAACTACGAAGTCTTGCTGTGTTATTGAAGTGTGTTCTGAGGTTTGGAGACACACACAGAGCCAACCTTTCAGTGGCAGCCAAGCACATGCTGATGGCCCAGTAAAGGGAATCCACTTCCCAACAGCCATCCCAGAGAAGGCATGAGGGCAGTGGAGACAGCCCGGCTAATGGGGACTGCCTGACCTCTATGTCACAGCAAGAGGCTTGCTCTAGCAGTTAGGAGAAGGAGTAAAAAGAGAGACGGTGACAGCATCATTTGGCCTCTCTCTCCACATCTCAACACCTCGAATAATGCCTGGAAGACAAAGACTTTGGACTGGGGAAGGGTGGTCATGGGCTGGAAGGGTGTTCCAGGAAATGTAACCTGCTTTGACCATCTGTCAGGGTGGGACTTCTTTGATGTGACTTTGCTTAGACTGAAAGTTTAGGATTTGGAATGCATATTTACTTTCTATTTTCTAAAGGTAACTACTACTGATCTTTATGCCTACCACTTACAACCTACCTCCCTCTAGTGAATAAATCTGGTTTACTTTTTATCTAAAACAGTGTTTTGTTTGAAGTCCATGGGGAATCACAGTCCAGCTTAATGAGGGCTGTCACACAGGCACTATCCTTTAGGTGGAGAGATAAACTAGGTAATGAGCTTACATTGGCCAAGCTTCTATCAAAGAGTACACTTCTGGGGTGCAAGGGTTGGGAAACAGGGATACGTGGGAATTGGTTGAAGCATCTCTATGGATGGTTCATGAGTGACTGGGACATCATTCACATAACTCAGTTGGGTGTGTCCCAGCCAATGGATGTCTGTGTAAGGGCAATGCCTAACAAAGGATTGTAGCTTGACATCAGCACCACAGTGTGAGAAGCAGCCCAGGTTGTTACGTTTGAAGGGCTTAGCAGTTGCCCACCCCATCACAGATATTCCAGCAAGGTATCTAATCCTGAGCTTGAAGACATCAAGCGATGGAGAATCCACACTGGCTGTTGCATTTGGATTTATAAAAAATTAATGGCAAAACTGCAGGGTAATAGTTAAATTCAAAAAGACAACTTTTCATTCATTTGGTTTTTAGTTCAAAAACATGTTTCTTCACATTTGGTTTAGGTTTATTTGTTTATAACATCCTAAATTTGGAGTTTTAAGCTTTTATCTCTGCTTACCATTGTTTAATTCTACTTGTGACTTATGGATTTTTTTAATTAGACCCTTTGTTTTCCTAAAAGGCCGTGATATATTTATGACTAATAGAGAAGCCAATGGGCTAGCCTTATAGGTTCCTTGAAGATGGTAAACAAGTCTGGGTGGGTTTTTTGTGTGTTTCCGAAGACATGTTGCTATCACACAGGGCACATGCCCAAACTCCCAGCACCAGCGCCCTGAACTACTGGTGGGCCCCTTGCCTCCCCAGGTCCCGTCCCTGGCTGCGTATCTGGGCTGGATCGCCGCAGCAGCACCTGCCTCTCCCGGGCTGGGCCGCTTGCGGCAGCCGCTGCCTCACTCATACCCACCCCTGTCTGGGGCAGCAGCAGGAGCCTGGGGCCCCGAATCCAGATTGGGGCCAGGGAGTGGAGGTGCGGCCCAGGCCCTGGGTCTTTCCTTGGGGCAATGACGCTCCTGATCACACTGCATTTTGGTTGTTTGCCTTACCCTGCGAGCTGCTTGTTGAAACCGTCTCAGACTTCTGTGTCTGTTGGCCCAAGGGTCATTAAGGAGAAGGTCAAACTTGGGCTGGACACTTGGACACTGCACAGCACACAAAAAATGAAAATGCAGGTTAATTATATAGTGGAGGAATATCTAGTAGTCATTGCATGGACTGAATCCATGCAATATTTTCTAGCACTGAGGTTATACTACGTAAAAAGGTTCAGCCAAATAATAAACTAATTTGTCTTGTAAAACCATGTCACACAAGTAGTTTTTAAATTGAAATTCTCATTAATAGTTTCATTGGGAAGTTATTGTTCAATATTTAAAGACACAATGTGCTGAGAATGGTAGTGAGCAAATGGCCCCTAGGAAAGCCTTCATAAATAAGCAACCTACAATTCAGATTGGGCCTATATGCCATCCTTTACAGCCACAGCAGTATATGAATTAAAGCTTTTTTGGCAGGGGGTTGGACTAGATGACCTCATGAGATCCCTTCTAACCCTATGATTCTATGATCTGCCTGCATATTTGTACATGCAATGCTTTTCACATTGTGGTGGTCTATGCTTACAATGAGTAGTTGGTCCTGCACTGAAAATGTAATACAAATATACAAATGTTAGAGTTCTCAAATTAATAGGAAAAGCAACTGATGCTGAACAGCTTGGCATAATAACCCAGAATTACACTTAGACATACCTGCTGGACAGACCGGAGAACACGTCTGAAAGAAACTTCCACTTTAGCTCTTTGAAACTCTCTTTCCATAATGGGATCTCCCCGTTTGATCTGGTTTACCATCAGTGAGAAGGCCCATATTAGTGCAAGGTATTCAAGAAGTTCTTTTGTCACTCATAGATAATTAAAACTGTAATATTCCACAATTAAACAAATATAAACAAAATGCAGACTTCATACATTTCAGGGAGGGGATAATTAGCAGTCTTTAGAAAGTCAAACGAAGTAATGTTATGACTCGCCAGTCTCCCAGTTGCAGCCACTTTGTCACTATAACAGCCAGTGAGTTCAATGGGTGTGAGAGTATTGGAGAACAGGTCCCTTTCCAAGATTAGGGTTGGGGTCTCCAGGCTACCAGGATGGTCAGGCATCAAGGTAGTGAGCTGAGCCCATGGCCTTCTTCCATAACCCAAGCAGAACAAAACACCTCTTTTCAACCCCTAGGTGAGCTATAAAACCAACACAGCAACAGCCTCTAAGCCCGCAGCAGTACTGGAAAAGGGAGGTTCTTCATTATTCTTCTGCATATTGGCTACACCTTTCCCGCCTTCTGTAAACTTGCATTCTTCATTTCATCTGCCAATGTTTTTAAATGTGTTCTCCCTGCAATAATCCTCTCGCACTGTCCAATTAGTAAGTTTGTTCTGACAGCTCTTACCTTCTTTACTTAACTTTCACCATGCTGTAAAAGCAATTCGTGCTGTTGGACTGAATGTTGATTTGTGCCATTTAAATAATGATGACTTTTCCTCAGGCTACTGGTGTTTGACTGACTTCTTCGTTGCTGCTATGTGGTTATCTTGTCATGTCTTTAATTCTTCATTGTTATATGAGTAATTTTCTCAGCTATTTGATTTAAGGATGCCTTTTGATTTTCTCCTTGCCGCCAACTAATGTGTCCCCAGCAGTGGCGCAGGCAACCACCTGTTTCCCCAGTCCCGGTGGCGAGGCAGGCAGCTGCTGGGGTTCCTGGCAGATCCGCAGCTGCAGCCATCAAGATTCGCTGGTCCCCTGCGCCTCTTCAGCTACAGCCACCAGGGTTCAAGGGCCCAGCAGCAGGGCAAGCAGCCATTGCAGCTCCTGGGGCCTGGCGGCAGGGCAAGCAGCTGCCAGGTTTCCAGAGTCCCCAGCAGCTCCGTGGCTGCTGCCACCAGAAAGCCAGGAACCCCAGTGGCTGGAGCCAAGGAGCAGTCGGGGATCCGGGAACCTTGGCAGCTGTGGGCATGCTGGGGGCTCCAGGCGCAATGCCTGGGTCTCAAGCAAGCCTGTGGGCTGTGGGCTCCCTGTAGCTCCCTCAGCAAGTTGCTAAGAGGTTGACCTCTCAGCTCCCCTACACTGCCTCTTTTGCTCTTGGAAGTGATCCTAGTGTGGACACACTCCAATGGCTAAAGGGTGGCTGTGAGGACATGCAATTTTGCAATAACTAAACCACATTTATTATAATGCAAAGACCTATTGTAGAGCAATTTTCTAGTGCAGACATAGCCTAAGTCATTTCTGACTTGTTCTTAACATAAGGCATCCCACTGAAGACTATTCATGTAAGTAATGTTATTCACATTTGTGGATGCTTATGGGGGTTGGCTCACAGACTGTAAGCTGTTTACAGGCCAAGGACCATGTTTTTCATTTGCTCTGTGCATGCACATGTGAGGCACTACAGAAACAGTAATAAACAAAAATAATAAGGGGGCAATATGTGAAGAGAGCAGCATTGTTAACAGGAGTCTGGATAAATCTATTTAATAAAACCAGCAGCCACTCAGAACAGGGTATTAGTTCATTAGTCAGTTTTATTTAGTCCAAAATAATAACTATGGTTTTGAAATTGCAGAATAAACAGTGAAGTCTAACCTTGTATTGCTCATCTTCCCTCTGTCGCTCTTCGATAATCTCTCTCTTTAATTTCATAGAAATTGGATCTTTTCCTAGATGAACTTGCCTGCATTTACAGCAGAGATGAGAAAAATCCTTTATGCAACATGTTGTTTGCTTTATTTAAAAGTTAATGGCCTTAATTTTCTTTCTAAGGCTTCTATACAGCAAATCCTTTGACTTCAGCAGGACTATTGATGTGTTTAAAGGTAAGCATATGCTTGAGTGCTTTACTGAAGTGGGGCTTTACACTTTATCTTTTTAAACACAGACTTACTTTACCTCAGCATGGGCTTGATTCTATACTCACTCAAGGTAATGGCAAAGTGCTGAGAGGTGAAGAATGAGGGCCAATGAGAGTAAAATATGGACTGTTTTGAAAAGCTTTCTTTCTGAATGTCAGTCAAAATAAAATCACTGCTTATCGCCTACTGCTGCTAGTAACTATTTATCAGATTCGTCTCAGGTAGAAGGAAAAAGAATGTGAATAGAAGAAACACAATTTATTTATTGTTAATCATGATTTGAAAAACACATTTTTAAGTTTAAATAAATTTCACTTGTTTCACTAAGAGAAATCACGTTTAAATAAATCTCTTAATTCTGTCTGTTATAAAAAGTATATAATTAACACTGACCACTTAAGTTGATTTGCTTCTTCTTCCTGAATAGCTTGTTTGACTTTTAGTTCAAATACAGCTTCCTTCATCTGTCTTGTTTTGGCACCTTCATTACCTTGGCACAGGACTGTGGACAAGAGTGAACAATTATTCCACCACATCTCAAACCACAATTCTGTGTAAAGTGAAAATACAATTTTCCAGGAAAATCTGACTGCTGCAATAATTAAGCTTATTAATAAAGAGTAAGACTAAGGTGTCACTTTCTTCAGAAACTAGGGTTATATTATGCTATCAGTTTTGAAGCCGAGCTCTCCACCTGGAATCATCATGGAGTTCTGGTAAAATCCAAAAGCAAGATAAGTCCATTTGGCTACCTCTACACTTAAGAATTTGAACTAGCGTGTCCACACTAGAAACCTAAGTCGAACTGGCATGTCCATGCGCAGGACTTGCTAGTTCGGCTTAAGAAGGGGACACCATGGGAAGTGTGGCAACATGGCACCCAAGAAGGGCCATCCCCCCCACCCAACCTCATAAAAAGAGGAAGGCACTTCCTCCCTGGTACCATGCACCCTGGGAGGAAGAAGGTCGAACCATGTTTAATGTGAATTAATGGTTACTTTGAACTACCATGCGTCTACATTGGGTTAGTTTGAACTCATAAGTTTGAACTAACCCTTAATTCGAATTAAAGGCAGGTTTTACTATTTCGAACTAAGGAATTCCCTTAGTTCGAACTGATGAAAGCCAGTGTGGACATGAATTAATTTAGTTCGAATTAATCCTACTTAATTTGAACTAAATTCCCAGGGTACACGTAGCCTTGAAGTTTATTTTAGTTTGCATTGTTTCATCATGTTACCTTCTTTCAAATCTCTAATCTTTAATTTTCCCGGCTCTTGATTCAAAACAGTTGCCACAGCATAGGGATTTGACAAATCTGCAGGGAATCGCAGGTTTTGGTATTCAATCTCCTATGAGATAAAAATTAAAAATTGCGTGTGCTCTTTAGATACAAGAAACAGTATCAGCTCCTGAAGGTATTGTAGGTTAGTAGCTCTCTGTACCTTTACTTTCTGAATTTGGCTGGACTGTGGATGCTTTAAATGGTTTTTTCTCTGTACTGCTGGTTTTCCTGATGACACTGGTTTCTTCTCTGTGAGATTTTTTTGTCTTCCAAATTCTTCTTTTCTAGATTTCAGAAGAAAAGGCACACTTAATCAATATTGTGATTGCTAGGTATGAATCCACCACATGCCATTCTATGACTTATAGATATACAAGAAAATTGTGATGGCATCTGTCAAATTTTAACAATGGGAACATAACTTCCTAATCCAACTTCTTCACAGTTCTCAGGAAGGATGAGAAATATTGCAAAATATCTTTATGCCCCTTTGATTCTCAAGCTTTCATGATCAGAGTGCTGATTGTATTTGAATAGGCGGAGCAATATATGATGGAATTTTTAATTCATTAAAGTTTCACTTAATACAGTCTAGTTTCACTTTAAGCAGAATGGTGTGTTGTTGAGAGACATTTGTATAACATGACCTACATGGCACAGCAAAATAGCACTCAATTGTGTTTCACTAATGTATTTTTAAAAGGGAAACAGACAAAAATATTCAACGATAAAACAGTCACCCATACATTAAACCCCCATGGGGTGTTGATGTTCCAGTGAAGACGCACGCATAGGGCTTAGAGTTAAACTGCGAAATCCACAACTGCATTTTTATTTGTGCTGTTCCATATTCAAATGGTGTATATTTAACAGTCACATCCACTTTCCCACTGCCTGGAATTATTCCTGTAAATGGGAACAAAATACATTACATTTACACTGAAGTCATGGGAACACTCTGCTTCAGAGCAACCTTCAGAGTGACCAGGGTCATGGGTATTCCACTATCTCTCTAGATGAAAAATCTGAGACTTCTGAAAGGAGCTGTATTTTCAGAAAGTGCTGTGTAGTAAAACCAAATCACCCACCTCTATTGACAGTATAGGCCCATATCTTTATCCCTCTGATATCCATCACTGATGTCAATAGGATTCTTGCCACTGACTTCAGTGTAGCAGGATTTCATCCCTTCCATGTAAAGCATGTTTCCTTTAGATGTGTGTTGGTACAGCACGCCCCTACCATGACATACAGAGTACACTTTCAAAGTGTGTGGATGATACAAAGCTGGGAGTGCTTGCAAGTGCTTTGGAGTTTAGGATTAAAATTCTAAATGATCTAGACCAGGGCTTCTTAACCTATGGTCATGACCCAAAAATGGGTCGCTGTGCTGTTTAGGGTGGGTCACCATGATCCTCCTTAATAAACTGAAAAAGGAAATACATGATTAATTCAAAACTGAACCATGGGTTGTGAAGCTGACTCCCAAACTTAATCTGGGTTCCAGCCAAAAAAGATTAAGAACCCCTGAGCTAGGCAAATGGGGGCAATAGTCTTATGTAAATAGGCTGAAATTCAATAATACAAATGAAAGCTACTCCATTTAGTAAGGATTGATCAGCTGAACATATACACAATGGGAAATGACTGCCTAGGAGAGAATACAACAGAAAAGGATCTGGGGATCACAGTAGGTCACAAGTTAGATATGAATCAACACAGTGTAAAACTGTTGCAAAAAAGCAAACATCATGCTGCAATGTATTAGCAGGAATGTTGTATACAAGACACAAGGAGTAATTATTCCACTTCACGTCATGCTGAGGAGGCCTCAATGAGACTATAGTGTCCAGTTCTGAGTGCCACATTTCAGGTAAGGTGTGGACAAACTGGAGAAAGTCCAGAGAAGAGCATGAAGAATAATAAAACGGTCTGGAACACTTGACTTATGAGGGAAGATTGAAAGAGTTGGGTTTGTTTAGCCTGGAAAAGAGAAGACTGAGAGGGGCCATGATAACAGTTTTCAAGTACAGAAAGGGTTGTTCAAAGGAGGAGAGAGAAAAACTATTCTCCCTAATCTCTGAGGGTACAACAAGAAGCAATTGTCTTAAATTGCAGAAATGATGGTTTAGGTTGAACATTACAAAAGACTTCCTAACTTTCACAGTAGTTAAGCACCGGAATAAACTGCTTAGGGAGAAAGTGGAATCTCCATCACTGGAGATTTTTAAGAGCACATTAGACAAACATCCACCAAGATGATCTAGATAATGCTTGGTCTTGTCATACATGCAGGGGACTGGATTAGATGACCTCTCAGGGTCCCTTCCATTCTATGATTCTATGAATTACCACAGCAAAATTTATTATTGTGAAAATGACAAAGACAAATTACAATTTTTTAAAAACCCTTTACTACCATCTGCTACTTTCTAGTCCTCTGGTATTTGCTGCTATCTGAAGCGAGGTAAGATAAATCTATTTCTTATTTCTTTCCCAAGTCTGAGGATTCATCTGGGTTGGATGAATTAACTGACTCTAATGGTTCTAATTTCCTTGCTATCTGCTCTAGCATTTCATAAATTGCCTCTAGCTCTCCACTTTGCTTCCATGAACATTTAGCAGACCCCCTGGATGGGGTCTCTATTGTCCTCATTCCTGAGACAAAGAGTTTATTCTGGGCCTTGGAAATATCGACCTCATGTCATTCATTTCCCAGTCTTGGCTTACAGTGACCTCTCCTTGCCTCCCATACTTTTAAAGTACATTCAGCTTCCAATTCTGCATTATTTTTATTGCTATTTCTACTCTAGGACCTAATGGATTCAGTGGGAGTTGAGGTGCTCAGAACTTGCCTTGACTCTCAGTATCTGAAGACTCTCCCCTTAGATTTTAAGTTATGGCCCTTTACATTTTGTTATGTCTCTTTTTCAGAGCTGGGCCCATTCAGAAACATTGGCTGGAGAAGACAGTACTTTGGGCCAACCACATGGCACCAAAATTCAATTAATGGCAAAAGCTACACCCAAGCCATTCTTGTTTTAGCTCATGTATAATATTTTCCTCCTTTGATATGGTACTGTACTTACTGCAAGCAGAGAGCAATAATGCAAGGTGGAACACTGGAAGAATGACGAACACAGTGAAACAGAGTAAACCACCATTTTTTTCAGCTAAACATGTGCTACAATCCTAGAAGGAGCTTCATCTGAAGAGAAGAATGAAAATCCACAAAAGTCAAGTAAATTTTAGAAATGTTTCACAGTTAAGATCAGATATGTCAGAAATAAAGGCCAGATTATATTACTGTGAAGGCAGGTCTTTACTGAGAAATTAGGTCATGTTAGAAAATGACCTGAAGGAGTCATGTTAATTAAAACATTAATCTTGATTTAGCAGTCAGTGTAAACAGAGACTTTCACATTTAAGACGGTCATGGGCACGAACTATTGGAAACAGAGTTAAGTATGTCCCTCTGACGCCATGTTCAGACATGGTTGGCCCTGTTTATACCATGCTTAACATTATACATGCCTGCACAAGGAGTGTTCTAACATAACCTAATTTTGTGGTGGAGTGAAGCTTATGTTGAAGAGTAATTAGGTAAATTAAGAGGAGTAAGATGCTTCTCAATATGGGCCATGCTACCAAAGTTTGTCCCTAGATTTGCAAGGTGTTTCCTCCTATTGTTCTATAAGTCAAGAGCTAAAATTATTACAAGCTGATGAAAAATTTTAGTTGCTGCCTGTGCCTCTACTCATGGAGCTCCTATTCCTAAAATCATTTTTAATATTTGCAAGGACAGAGCAGCTGAAGATACTAATGCTGCTCCCTCTTGATTTGGAAGAGTGAGACTTATTTGCTGTCATATTATAACTAATGAATATTTTGGATCTAGTCCTAGGAATGGAGACTAGTTTAATTCCAGTGGAATTTATTCTACATAGCCCATCTGGGAACAAATCCAGACCATCTGTTACATTTCCAATACCCATTTGTCTGACATGGTGCTTTCCCTCTATTGGGAAAAGATGTAACAAACAAATGGATAACTGAGTAAGTAAAGAAAAGAATGCTCTTTTGTTGGAGCGCCATGTACATCATTTAGAGAAGAGACGTTCTAACTTTCCTACATGCCTAATTGAGAACATGCGCAGACAGAAGCCGTGACATGACACTGTGGTTCACATGATCTGCTGAAGGAGCTGAGAGGTGTCACCTCCCTATTGTTTCTAGCGTGTTAATATTTATTAGATATTTAACAGAATTTCAGGCTCATTCACATCACAACATAAAAGGAGATGGATACATTTTTCAAAACTACCCAAGCGATTTAGGAGTCAGTCCCATTTTCAGGAATGACTTAGGCACTTAGGGCAATTTACAAAGATCTTTAGCTGCCTGAAGATTCAGATGGGTGCCTAGTGGGATTTACAAAATCACCTGTTAGGCACCTAAGTCCCATTGACTTTCAAGGAAAGGTGGGCATTTAACCTGCATATGTGCTTTTGGAAATCGCATTAGGCATCTATCTACATCTTTAGGGACCACTGTATACGTCAGTGGTTCCAAACCTTTTCAGCTCAAGGGCCACAACTGGCATTTTTACAATCCCGAAGGGCCACCAGTCTACCAACTCATAAAAAAATGCACTGACGTATACACCATTAAGGCCTACAAATCACTTCTAATTTAAAGTAAACCTTCTGATGCTACTGTGCTCATTTTTACATTCACTTTTTTACACCTATGTAGTAGGCACAGCATGTCACACACTCACAGATAAAGCACTAGTCTAGCTGAGTGACCGTCATTACACAGTGATGCACATGGCCTGGCAGCTAAGTCATGGTGGGAGACAAACTGAAAGGCACTGATTTTGAGAGGCCTGCTCCTCATCAATCATAGTGGGTCCTGGCCCCTCTGACAGCAGCCCTCCATCCCACTACTGTAGCCAGACAGAAGGAGTCCATGAGGAAGCTACCTCTTTGCTGATTGCAGCAGGGAAACCGCATGTGTCCGTCAGCTCCATGTGCTCCACCTGGGTCCCTAGTCAGTGCCCCCTTCTGCAATCAGGGTGACAGGAGACCAGTTCTCTCTTCCTTCTGGCTCCAGCAAGGACCCCAGCACATACGGACCCAGGCAGACTGCTTTGCTTTCTGCTGGAGTCAGGGGAGAGACGTGCTAATCTCCCCTCCCTCTTGCTCCAGCAGGGACATCAGGGCTTACAGAAAGCACTCTGCCACATTCCCAATTATAGCCAGAGGGAGGGCTACACTGATCTCCCATCCACTTAGCTGCAACAAGCAGCCTGTGGTGGTCCGATAGCCCTGCAGCAGCAAACTCTGCCTGAGTCCTTGGGCAGTAGCTTCCTTCTGCAGCCAGTAGGAGGGAAGCAGTGGGCCACTCTGAAAGAGCACGCAGGCCACTTTTGGCCCCTGGGCCACAGGCTGGGAGTCAGTGGTATACATAATTTCATATTACAAAACAGATGAACCCATGGTGTCACTGTCCAATTCATAATGGTCTGCCTCTTCTTTATAATCAGATACATGAAAATATGTGACTAAATGAGATCCAAATGCTGCGTAGCCAGCACCTGACTCCCATAAAACCCAGAGCACCTCATTCTCAGTTATGGTAGGCCTCTTTATGTTATCTAGAAGTACAAAGCGGTGCTAAAGTGGCTCTAAATAGCATAGCGATTGCATGGTGCAAGCCATATATCATATACAGATTATCAGAATAGTTACTACTGAGCTTTTCTCAATCCTTTGGGAAAACACAGGTTTTTCTGATGTTTTTTCTCAGCATCATCAGTGCAGAATTGTGCCACTAGTCTTCGTTAGCAGCTAGATTTCTTGAGCAGCAGGAGCTAATTACATGTCGGAATTGGCTGTGTTACACCAAAACAGTGGCTCTAACCTCCTTCCAAAGCAAAAAGCCTGCTTTAAAAAATCTTCCAAATCCTATCCATATCCACGTCACCCAAAGACAATTGAAGACTTATGCTACAAAGGAAAGATGGCTGCAAAATAATTCAACCTTCAATAGAAGTTACTTGTTTATTTTTCTGTAGATGTGTATGCATTTATGTGTCAGCTGCAGTCTGGGCTTAACTGCAAACTCTTTGGGACAGGGATTGTATCTTCTACTAGTTATTTCTGTACATCAGCGAGCGCATGGTGATAAGTAATAGCACTCATTCAATCACTTGATGTGTAGAGCTGTAAACAGATGTGGCTTACCTGATGTTGGCTGAATGGTAAAGGCTTTGTGAGGCTGTAGATAATCAATATGGAACTCAAAATCTATTGGACAGCTGCATTGCAAAGGGATCACATATTCCTTGCTGCAAAAGAAGAATGAATAATAATGAAAGAAAAATTAGTAATAACTATAATCAATGACTCCAGGCTCACATTTGGAAAATGATACTTCCTTCAACCATGCATTGCAAGAAACAGATGTCATGGAGATGGGTTACCTATTTTTAAAAAAGCAGCACAGTGGTTTTCCATAGCTATGCAACAACTAGTCATTTTGAAACACATGCAGTTCAGAAAATGAGAAAAAGAGAGTAAAATCTTGTGTTAATTGCAGTGTTGCTCTCCATCTCCTGTGCTTAGTTTCTCTTAAACATATACTTAAATTTATCAAATTTAATTTTAAGATGTTAATTATTCCTGTGTGACACCACACATACATTTTACAAACCGTACCATGTGGTGAACACTAACATTTAAATTTAGAGCTACATTGGCTAGACAAACAGAAATCAGTCCTAGGCCACAGCCCATTATGGGGGAAAAACAAATCACATGTGATATACGTTAGGTATGTTGCACAATGGTTTATTGGAAGACAGTCAGGTACTGTGAAAATGAGTATGCTTTAGGAGCCTGCATAGGACACAATCAGTAAATGCTATTCTCCTACTTACTCTAGTCCCTGAACTGGAATAACACCTGTAATCAGTAATGGGAATCAGGCAGTGTTTTTTTTATTTATGCTAGTATTAGGGTTATTTGTATGGCTGTAAATATGACCCATCTCTAACGAAGAACCTGCTGGAAATTAATTTTTGGGAACAAATCAGAGTTGGCACAATATGTTGGCTGCACTTCACTTCCACAGAACAGGTCACTTGTTAAAACACAGACTGAAAAAGGAAAATTGTGTTAATTGTCCCTACATCAGACAACAAGCCTTTTTTCACTCTGTGGAAAAAGCAGAGTTTAGTTCAGAACTAGAGCCGTAACTAAAGAATGCCATGTCCCTTACAATAGCCGGCGCCTGTGGCGAGCAGCGCAGAGCGCACCCTTTAATGGAGTGGCTCAATGGAGCTGCTCCAGTGCACCTGGAGCAAAGCCCCACTTGCCCCGCCATAGTTATGACTCTGTTCAGAACTAAAACTATGCTTTATTTGTCATACTTCTTGGAGAACAAGTGTTGCTGTTGGCAAGGATCCCTTCCCATCCCCAGTCCTATTATTTTGGACAATTTATTACAAAAGGATAGTGCTAGGACTCTTGGGATTGTGTGACAAAGTGGGTTTACCCAACCTGAGTTAATCCTACTCCAGGGGTCTCAAACTCAAGTCACCATGAGGGCCACATGAGGACTAGTATGTTAGTCCGAAGGCCACACCACTGAAACCTTTTCATACAACAATATTGCAAATATCAATAATGATAGTGTCATTGCGGGCTGCAGGAAATAGCTTTAGGGTAGGGGTCTCAAACTCAAATCACCACGAGGGCCGCATGAGGACTAGTACATTAGCCTGAGGGCCGCCCCGTGGGAATCTTTTCATACAACTATATTGTAAATATTGGCAACAAAAGTGTCATTGAGGGCCGCAGGAAATACCCTTAGGGGCTGTGTGCGGCCCACAGGCCGCGTGTCTGAGACCTCTGCTTTAGGGGGTGCTGTTTGAGACCCCTGTCCTACTCTATGGGTGGAAGACATCCTGCCCCCCACACTCTACTGTGCATGCTCCTACTGCTGGCCTAGCATAAAAAGGATCAACTTTTCCAGGCTTGTTCAAGGCTGACCACCGAGGAGGAAGAAGGTGAACAGGAGGCTCTGAGCCAGGAGCCACTTCAGCCCCAGCGGCTGTAGCCTGGTACCCAGCAGACTTGGCTGGACCCTTCACCACCCTTCATCGGCTGCTGGGGAGCCCTATGACTCAGCGGAGACGTGGACGGCAGCAGCGCAGAAGGTCAAACGTGACGACTTGGAGAGCTGCGGGATGACCCCATTGATGGCCAGGTAGGAAGTAGCCAGGGGCCCCACCTGTGTAACTGGAACGAGGAGCAGAAAGATGCCAAGCAGGAGCCTCACCCCATGCCAGGCATCACCCCTCAAGAGGGTGCCCCACTACCCTGAGGGACTGCTAGGCCACACTGCCCTGACTCTGGGGCACCTAGTGACTCTGGCCACTAGGCCACGCTGCCTGTTACAGTGGGCAGCACACAGGCTGCAGATGCACAGGACTCAGAGCCTAGGAGGCCCAGTCTGAATGACAGCAATCATGGGGGGGGGTGCCCTCTTCCCGCGTTATCCTCTTGAATGTTCCTGTCTCGTGTGATGAGGTGAGTTTACACTGTAACAGACTGATTTGGCTTTTTATTCATTTGGATTTTTTAACAGGGCACCGTCAAGTTAAAAATCAGAGATAAACAGAATTCTATTCCTCTACAAATAATACTTTGAAGCTAAAATAAATATTAAAGTTTAAATTTGCTTTTCAGCATTTACAATGTTTTTCTGCTTCCCTCAGGCTGGACACTGAAAACAGACTAAACAATTTATTGCTAGTTTCATGTTCGCTTCTCCCTTCTTATGCACCAGAACAAAATGATCCAAAGCTGAAGTTGAAAATACTAAGGGGTGTGTTTACTTACAAAATGCCATTGCCACGAGAATTTTTAAAAAATGAATATAAACATTTATACTGGACTTACATTTACCCAACCTAAAGTTGAGGAAAAATTTGGTTTAACTGTGTTTCTTTAAAAGCCCTAACAACTGAAAATAAACTAATGTATATTTGTTAATCAGTTCTCTTTAGCATAAATCAATAACGCAGTCACTTAAGACCTAATTCTGCACCCACTACAGTCATCAGGAGCTCTGCCATTGACTCAAAGGCTGCAATAATATGTTCAGAGGGACCAAACTTGCAAAGAGGTTGTGAGATGGCGGGGCCAGAGGAAAGCAGGAGGGTCTTTAAAGGGAGATACAGAAGCCCCAGAATGATCCCCGCTTTGTTCCCTGCAGACTATGCAGGGGTTACTTCAGGGTAATTAGAAGCATCCGCGACCAATTAACACCCATCTAGAGTCATGAGAAAAACCCTTTCTTCAGCCAGAGCAGGCTAGTAAGCAGAGCTAATTGGAGTGTGTGAGGAGTGTTGGAGATAAGCAGAGGAGTCAGAACAGATCCACAAGGAAAGCAAGGAGAACAAAGAAGGGGAAATAGCCCAGGGGAAAGAAGCAGTTGCTAGCAGTGCATAGCTGCTACTCTTAGGGCCCCTGGGCTGGGGCTCGGAGGAGAGTGTTGGCCTGTGCCCCTCCGCCTCACCCCACTGTGCCTACAGAGGCAGAGATGGCCCAGAAACAGTAGAAACAGCGCTTGCCCTGGCTCCCACAGGAGAGCAAAACACGGGACCCACCACAAAAGAATGGACAATTTGCCACAAGGTGAACACCTAAACTTAACACAGGATTGGTAGAGTTACCAGATGTCAGGCAAAAGGAGGACGTGTCCTCCTTTTTACCTTCACTTCCTCCATCTGGCAGGCATTTCAAAAATACATTATTTTGTCTAGCTTTTTACTTACAGGGGTTAAAGTATGCTGGAATGCCCCAGAACACCCTATTTTTAAGGGGAAGCATTCCAGGGCCCCTAAAAACAGAAGACTATTACATTAATACTACGTTTTCTCCATGCATCCTCCAATGTCCTCCTTTTTGTACTTCCCTGTCCTCCTTTCAGTGCTTTGGTATCTGGTAACCCTAGCTTTGGAGCAATAATCGCTGTGTGTTAGGGCGTGATTCTCATTCCCACTTTAGCAATAGAAGGAGGGCTTCACATAAAAGAGAAATCAGTCCTTACACTTTCTGAAGTTGTCTGCTTTTGTGTGCATCTAGCATCCTGGGCCAAACCTGGGACAACAATTTGCTGAATTACTGGATATCATTCTGCAAATCTAGAAACATATTTTATACAAGATTACTCTGCTTTATATAACTATTTGGCTGATATCCTGCCCTGATGATTAGCAAGGAATGCATTTCATATACAGTGTTTCTTTGGCAAGCATACTTTTGAAAGATTAGGAAAATAAAGAATAATGGTGAATACATTTTCTTCACAGTTTTCAATTCTAGCCTCTTTTAACTGTGAACTGCTTAGGGAGTTAAGAGGGGAGCACCTTGTCTTAAACACCTGGCCATTATAGTAGATCATAACCAAGGCAGTCACATTGTCATGAGGCTCTAGAGCAGTGTTTCCCAACAGGTGTCCTGTCAGGTCTGAGCAAGTGTGCCACAAAATTCTTTGAAAAACTAACTCAAAGCACTCTGAATTGGCTCATTGGTTCATGAATATTCATGAGTTTATTTGGAAACTATATTGTGGTGTACCTCAAATTAAGTAAAGGTAGCAAGGTGTGCCACAGCAGAGAAAATGTTGGGAAGCACTGCTCTAGAGATAACACAGCCTAAGATGTCACAAGAGTTCAGAGTTAGAAATAACTCCACATAGTTCACTGTAGCCCAGATAGCCTCTTTGCTCCCCCAACAAAGGTCTGTTGCCTTCTGGACTCTACATCCCAGATCAACAAAGGCATTTAGGTGCCTAACATTCACTGAAATCAATTGGCATTAGGTGACTAAATACCTTTAAGGATTTTGGCCTGCACACCAATGCAAAATGGCGGGTGGGATGATGTGAAAACCTGATCCAAAGTCAATCTTCTCAGTGACTTCAAAGGGCTTTGGATCCAACCCGTCCATCTCCATAACCTGTAGGTTATTTGGGATCTCAAATAACTTTTACCTTTAAAATAATCATTACAAATAGTATATGTTCTGCTTGGCCTGCTCCATTCTTCTGCACAGGCAGGATAGAAAAAAATTCTGAATAAACAGAACAGAGTTCTATTAAAGAGGTCTGAAAACATCAAGATTCTTGTGAATTTCTGCACTGTTTGCTTATACGAATGGAGCAAATCATTAAAACTGAGTCACATGACATGCATATGTAGGTGACCTGAGATCAGAGACCGATTCAGGGTTCATGCTAAGTGGGTGACCCAGTTTCAAACCTGGGACTTCATTTATGTGGGTTTGATTGTTGGCGGAGGAGTTATTAGATCATTCAGAATCAGAAGGATAAGTGAACAACAAGAACTCTGGTGTTGCAGCTAGCCATTTGCTACCATTAGCATACATCTGTCATTCCTGGCACTCTAAACAATAAAAAATAAACATCTTCACTTCCAGAACCATAACACTGAAAATGATGCTTTACTACTTATTTAGGTCTCATGTACATTGGAAAGTTGCATCCCTTTAACTTTACACTAGTCTATTCATACAACCTCCCAGTGGGAATTCAGGTGTATTAGTACAAAAGTGTTTATACAAGAGTAACATATTCCTGTATGAGCAGATAAACTGGTATATGCCACTTTTAATACTGGTATAATTAGATGTTGTGTGAGTATAGCTATTTTAGTTAAAAAAAAAAGTCACATCGATAACCGAAATAGCTTTATTGGTACACAAACAGTATGTAGACCAAATCTTACTCTGATTTCTAGGTCTCCAGAATAAGTCTGTTCCATTCAAGGCCTATGTTGATTCTCTGCATAAGGGGAATTTCACTCTTAAAGAGAAATCAAAGCTTGATCAAAAGAGAATCAGTGTCAATTGATAGCAGCTAAGGTTCTGGCCTTGTGTTTCTACAGATATGTAAAAGAAAAAAGGAGTCTGGTGGCACTTTTAAAGATTAACAAATTTATTTATCACAGGAGCTTTCATAGGAGAAAATCCCACTTTATCAGATGCTTGAAGATGGGTGCAGAGCTCAGTCTTCTATGTACATGCCCTTGAAAACAGTCCTGTGTAGTGATTCTGCAATTTGCCTGGTAGGTGGTTTAATTAAACTTCAAAGGTCTTATGTTTAGACAACAGATTAGAACTAAAAGGTAGATTTTAATGTTTACATGGCCTAGAAAGATACTGACAATTGTTACCTTAACTCACCTTTGTCCAAGTGAAACATCTGATAAGCTTATGTATGATGGAAATTCTACAACATTTGCAGCAGGATAGCCATGGATAGGAACAAGCAAAGTGTCATCTCCCTGGAAGAAATGGGGGCAAGTACCAGTTTAACAGAATGAATTAATGTTATCTATAAGGGAGGCTAATTTAGAATCACACTTGAGGAATTAGATGCCTATCCAGTGGCCTCAGAACCCTTTTTATCAATAGTTAGCAGTTAGGCGGCACGTGAAACTCCTCCTCTAGCATCCCATAGGCCAGCGGTTCTCAAGTTCGTCCATGTCATGACATGGTTGGCAGCATGTCCAACTGTGCACGACACAAGATGCCTCCCACTGCTGCAAAAGACCCGCTGCCACTGCCAGTGTTGACAGGCACTAAAACCTCAGCAGCCCCACAACTGAAAAAAGACACTGCAGCTTGAAACTTCTGTCACCAAAAGAAACCCCTCTGCTGGATGAAACCCTGTTGGGGGCTGAGTTCCAGCTGGTTTCTTTTGATGTTATCAGGAGGTGGAGGAGGGTATTCTTTTGGCAACACACTCAGCCACATGCCATGACACACTAATGTGTTGCGGCATGGTGCTCGAGAACCACTGCCACAGAGTGAGGCAGTAGAAAACTTGCTCCTTTCTAAGTACTCATCAGCTTTTCTTTGCCTTTAAAACAGAGTCCTGTGGCACCTTTAAAGACTAACAAGTTTACTTATAACACAAGCATTCATGTAAGAAAATCCCACTTTGTCAGATGCTTGAAGACGGGGAATTACAAGCTTCCCTACATGTGCTCAGCTACGACATTACCACAATACCATCTGTGAGATCTGCATCAGGTACAATCTGACTTGTGAGGAAGATGGGATTACTGAATCAGGCTGAGGAGTCACAGCTCTAATAAACTTTTGGTGGATCTTGCATTTCTAAGGTCTTCAGAAGCCAAGAATAATCTAAGGTCAGATTTTTGGGTGCCTAAATTGGGCACATGTACTCATGTTGCACCTGAATAATCAATGTCCTTTTGTGGACTTGTAACAGCCCCTTGACAATATTTCACTGCATTTTTGCTGTGAATTTTATTCTGATGGACAGCAAACCAAAAAATAAGGTGATCTGCACAGAGCATAATGAGAAATCAATGAGGCACCAAAGACAGCTGTGGAATAATTTGAATATTTGTTAAAGTATCTATATTTTAGTGTTGTGGTCTGTATTTATTACATTACAGCCAAAACTATAGACTTTTATCTGAGACACTTCTTACCTGACAATGAATTCGGATACAGTCATAGTAATATCGCCACTCATCAGGACAAAAATCAACTGTAATGGCCAGAGACAAGCCAGGGACAAGCCGATGCTATAAAAAAAACAAACCACAGAATATAAACCAGGAGGTACTTCAATGCCATTGGTGCGCAGCTTTACCAAGTGCAAAATTAAATATGAACAATTTGATTATTTTTGACACTTACTGTTTTGGTGTATTTGATCTGAAAGTACTTGGTCTGGGGTGGCAAAATGTGAAGATTTATTACATCACCAGAAATATTTACCAGATTCTATAGGGAAAAAAAAATAATTTTTATGTGAACATTTTGGGACTATTGTAAAGCTTTATTTTTGTAAGACTATGTAACAAACAGTCTGTTAAAGAATGAAATAAGATAGAATGTGGACAGAGAAGATGATGAAAGTTATTAATTATAAGAACTTGCATTACATAGTGACTCAGATCCTTAGTTAGGAACCAGAGGCTCAATGTGCTAGGCACTGAACAAACACAGAACAAAAAGGCAGCCCAGCTCCAGAGAGCTCAGTTTTGTTCAGAATGTCAAATGCAACACAGCCAGTAGTTGATATAAAAAGTTGTTTATGTCTTGTATGCAGAATCTCTTAATCGTGAAGAACCAAATCCTAATACCTTCCACATGATGTACCTTGTTCCTCCAGTAATCCCACTGAAATCAGTGGGCTTGCTTGTGAAGTAAGTCACTACCTGTCAAATGAGAATCTGGCCCAAAACTTTTGCCTCTTAAATATAAAAGGATCAAAAAATGAAATTACTGATTTATGTAACTTTTATAGAAGCCTTCCAAACAAAAGGAAATGAAATGACTTTATTTCCTGGTGGTTTCTGGGGGTTTTATTTAGATCACAAAACTTTTAACTGTGATGGTTCTGCTAGCAAAGATGAAAGGTTGTTGCCCATTGCTTCACTTGTAACAACAAAAAAAAAAAACAAAAAAACCCCAAAAAAACCCCACCTCAAAAAACCCCAACTCAGAGGAAGTTATTTTAGCCTTCTTCTAATTCTAAGCAACATTAAGCAGCTGTTCTTATAAGAGAATAGCTCACCCAAAGGAAGAAGGCATACAGATGTACCCGCTTGGACCCTCAGAAATGGAGAGAGCACATACGCACCTTTAAGGATGTCAGGAGTTCAGTGAACAACCTTGGCAGCTCCAGTATTATTTACTTATTAGGACCCAGGCCATGTCTACACTGAAAACGTGCATCAATTTCAACATATCGATGCAGCGAGATCGATTGAGTGGCCAGTATAAGATCCACTCAACTGATACCAGAAATGCTCTCCCTTCGACACAGTAACTCCACCGCTCCAAAAAGAGTAATGCTGTGTCAAAGGGAGAGCATTGCCTGTCAACAAAGTCGAGTGAAGACACCAGGGTAAGGTGGAGTCAGTAAGTCGATGGGAGATACAGTATTCTACTGTGTGCAGACTGTGCATCTGCTGTCGACTTAGTGTGGCACTGTAGACAAGGCTCCAACTGAGATTTGGACTCTGTTGTGTACACTTCACTAAGTCTGAGACGGTCTCTGCTGCTAAAGAACTTACAGTCTAAATAGGCAAACTCAACAAAAGGTGGCAGCTGAAACAACGGTGAAATGACTTGCCCAAGGTCGCTCAGAAGACAATTGGCATAAGGGAGGTAATGAACCCAGGTCTCGCCTCCCACTCCAGCCCCTCATACACCAGATCACATTGATCTGGAAGAGGACTGAGATCGTTCAAGTTTCCTTTGACTAACGAGCACACATGCAGCCAAATGCAATCAGAGTGAGCCAGGAAAGTTTTGGGCTGGAACCACCATTGGCTTTGGGGCAAAGCGTCCTGTTAAAGCAGGGGTTCTCAACAACGTGTGTGTCATGGCATGGTTTGCAGTGTTCCCAACCATGCTCAACACAACGCCCCCCGTTACTGAAGCTCCCCACCAGCATAGGGAATTTCAATGGCGGCACAAACCCTCAGCCATCAAGGCTCCCTGCTGGCACAGGAGGTTTCGATGGCAGCACAATGCAAGCTCCACACGACCAGAAGAAACCTGCCACTCAACAAAGACCCTGAGTAGGATTCTTTCTGTGGCAGGTTGCTTCCAGGCAACACACTCAACCATGCGTCAGGAGTCAGTGGTTGAGAATCACTGTATTAGAGGACACCATAGTCATGCTGGCAGGAGGAGAGATTATTGAGCAGTATGCACAGGATAATGAATTATCACTTTACAGTGTATTAGTTATTCCCTGCTTCAAGACTTACCAGAATCTGCTTGTGATGTTTTTCAATTTCATACCCTCCATAATGCAATACAGCAGGCTTAGCTTGTATGACCTTGTTTCTCAGAAGTTTTGCATAAATCTCTGCAGTGAAAGATAAGCAAACATGAGAGAAGGCAACTGGGCCACTGTGACACTCTGTACCTCAGAGTAGTTCCCTGGAACCCTATATACTACAGTGATATGATTATGATACGCTCTGTACAAAGTATGCACCTCACAACAAAAGATTTGTCCAGCAATAGGGAAGAACACATAGAAGAAGAGATGCGACATCAGCGCTTGGCCTCTCTCCCTTCAACTCAATACCCGGGAGAAACATCTGGAGGATAAAGACTTTGAATGGGGTAAGGTGGTCCCATCCTGGAAAAGAGTCCCACCCTATGTATTGAGGAACAACAGAATCTGTCAAAGTGAGACACTGCTAGACTCAAAACCTGTTTAGTTTACAGAATTTGAACTGCAGATTTATTGGGAAATCTCCGCTCAGCTTACAAAGGCTGGTGTGTGTCCTCTCCATACTGAGGGACAGGCAGACTGGGTAATGAACTTGCACAGACCAGTGCAAGATGGGACAGTTCTCGGGTGCAAGGCTGAGGAGAATTCACTGGAGCCTTCCTACAGATGGATCATGAGTGGTTGGGAGATCATTCATGGAACTCAGTGGGGTGTCCCTCCATCTGCGGATGTCTGTGTAAGTGCAGTGCCTGTCAGAGGTTTGTGGTTTGACGCTCTCTGAAAGGGATACCCTACGTTGGTGGGGTGGTCTCTGCAAGAGGGATGCCCCAGGTGAGACAGAGAGCTCAGTGGTTCCATAGTCCAGGTTGCAACCCAAGAAACCATCACAGCCACATAAATATCATTGTTAATTGTATTTATTTAGCATTGTATGTAGCACCATAAGCATGAGAGAGAACAAAAAGACAGTACTGAATCTTCTCATCCTGCTGAGCTGTGCTTGGTGCAAGACCAAGGAGGGGAGTTAAAGTGTCTTTATTCCACCCCTGCAGATCTATGATCCAGAGGCCAGCCTCACCTCTGGCCTAATATTAAATTGCATCTGGCTGCCGATGGCTATTAAAGGCCATTCTAAAAGTTGGGAACAGCCAAGCACAGTGGGACTACAGGCACACCCACTTTCTCCTGGTCCCACCTTCTGCATCAGGGCCAGGAAGGTGATAAAGCTGCTACGTCACAGAAGGGAACTTCAAAGGGTGCTGGACTGGGTATCTAAAAAGTAAACGATGAACAACGTTCCTGCCTCTTTGGTTTGTTTCCGGCCTGGGGTGGTTGGACAGTCGACTACTTACTTGACTCCAGCAAGTGATTGGGGACGCCATTTCTCTTTTTAGGCTCCTCCACTAGGCTGTCCAAAAGTATGGCGGGTACTTTTGTGAACGATTTTTCTGCATTACCAAATTCTAAAGGGGCTGACTGAACCACCTCCATACTGGCATGGAAATGTAGTCCCACGATTACCAAGGTATGTCATTACCTGTGATCAAGCACAAAATTTTAATCTTAATATACGAAATCATGTAGGCTTCTACTGTTTCATTGTCTCTTTGTCTCCCCTGTCTATCTGCATCTATCTGTTGTCTTCTGTTTCATACTTAGACTGCAAGCTCTTTGAGACATGGATTGTCTTTTTTCTTTTTTTCACCTTGTGGCTGTGGAGCATCTAGTGCAGTAGGGTCCTGGTCTATGTCTTTGACTCCTAGGCACCGCAATCATTCAAACAATTAATAGCAGTAATAACAAAATAGGTAACAGCACATATAGAAATTGAAGACACTTTCCTACAAAAGCAAGGTCTCTGGACAGTTTAATGTGATTTAGTGAATTAATTACAAAATGAAGAGGATCAAGTCAGTTATTTATCAATCTCAAGTGGAAAGGGAACAAAATGAAAACCTTCCCTCATATCCAAACTGCCTGGTGGGTGCAGATAACTGACTCAGCTAATCACCTAACATATATAACTATGATCATTTATTTAAGTAAAAGGTTTCCATTCCCACCCTGAAAATTAAAAAGGTGTTACAGAGCAGTGGTTCCCAACCTCTCCTCTGCCATGGCACACCTTGATACCTTTAATTACTTTGAGGCATACTACCACACAGTTTCCAAATGAATTCATGAATATTCATGAGCTATCCAGAACTTTGAGCAGTTTTTCAAAAAATTCCACGGCATACCTGCTCAGGCCTGACAGCACACCTGTGCACCATGGCACACTGGTTGGGAAACACTGCTACAGAGGATTACCTGTGAGAAAGAGGGGGTTCCCTTGGTACTCAAAGCCCACATTTCCAACTTTTGCAAATTAGGGGAGAAATTCTGCAACTTTTACTCATGTTGAATAGTGTTTGTGCACTTTCCAAGGCGAGAAAGAACCATTGTGATAATCTAATTTGGGCATCTGCATAACGTGGACCACAGAGCTTCCCCAAATTAATTTCTAAAGCAGATCTTTTAGATGAATGTCCAATCTTGATTTTAAAATTGTCAGTGATGGAAAGTCCACTGCAAGCCTTGGGAAGTTGTTTCAATGGTTAATTACTCTTACTGTTAAAAATGTACACTTTATTTCCAGTTTGAATTCATATAGTTTTGACTTCCAGCAACTGGATTGTGTTTGCCATTGATAAGATGGAAAAAAAACTCCCTGGCTCCCCCTCTGCCCTGCATGCTCTAGTATCTCCTAATCAAAATATTCTGCCTGGATGCCAGTGTTTGGGGAGGGCTGAGGCCCTCTGTTCTCCCAAGTTTCTTTTAACAGAAGCAAAGGCAGAAAAGGTCTTTTTGATAAATTCATTATCCAAACTGGTGCCTGATGAGCATTTGGGCTTTGTTTAAACAGTGTTTGGATGGGTTATTTATTTAACAAAGATAAATGTATAATCCAGCAAGCCAAGGGGATGATGGATTCTGTTTAAGTGAGCACAGTTATCAGAGCAAAAATTTATCTAGACAAATGTCCAAAATATTATGCAATAAGGAAGCCAGACATAAGGCACATGGAAGTATGTTCCTAAAAATAGCACAGGTCCCTTTCCTCCCCGTTTCCTGCACTTGCTGGAGAGGCATTGGGTGGAATGGGGAGAGAGGAACAAATTTTTGGCACAAGCATAGAGAGATAAAGCTGCTATGCTAGATAGTTCTCTCCCTCAAGTAGCTCCCCTTTTCCCTTTCCCACAAGTGTGTTTGCGGCCTGAAGAGAATGGGTGCAGGCAGGAACAATGAGTGTGGAGCCACATTAAGCAGCATGCAAGTGACCCAGGGTTAAAAAATTACGTTTGAAGCAACATTAACTCTTGCAGGTGTTACCACTACCTCCTCAATGTGGGGCACTGTCCCTCTCTAGTGAGAATTGGCAAGCCTATTCAGGCGTAGCAGACAGCTGGCTCATTTATATCAGACTGTAAAAGCTCAGGTTTTAAGATCCAGAGGTCCCACATCTATCACCACTGTGGACAACTCACCCAGGAGCACACCATTACACGTGGTCTACAATTCCTAGAGCCAACTGGCCTAGAGCTGCTGGCTATCTAGTGGCTGGGAAAGAGCTACAGACAGGAGCACTATAAAGAAAACCTTCCACCCAGTTTTCCTGGATCTGCTGATGTAAGGACTAGAGACACGTAGATCCCTGATACCTTATTTTGTGGTCCTACGTCCTCCTCTCTGTTCTTCTGACCTTCTTAGGCTGCAGACTCTTTGGAGAAGGGACTATGCCTTTTTTCCTAAGTGCATAAAGTGTCGTGCTGATTTCTGGGCCTGTGTGATGTTTATTAATAAGTGAGCATGCCTTGGCTAGACAGGTTATCTTTTCTGGCTTCAATACTTTACACAAATTAGGAAGAGAAAACATCAGTATTGTGCAGGTCAAAGGTAATTTTATACATAAAATGTACACCACAACATGCTCAAGGATTTATAGATACCCAATTTCTCTCTGTTTGTATTATTGAATGATTAACATTATACTTTGAAATTTAACTATAAAATCTCCACCATCATCCTCATTACATTACAAGATTTGAAAAGCTGGTAACAGAATTGCAGTAGGAAAGCATTCTTCCATACAGGTTCACACTGGTAACTGACAATAGCACTAGGCATCTGCACTACAAACCCCTCTATATTAATCCTGCCCAATAGATCTGGGTCTTCTTTTATGATCCTGATCCCACACTTAAAACTGAGCAGGACCATCAGTAGGGCTATTCGTGTAATAAACTTTATGGGTGACATCCCAATCGCATTAAAGAAACTGGCAAAACTCATATTTACTTAAATAAAGCCACCATTTCTTGCTACATCTATTAATATTTGAGCCATTAGATCTTTGTGTGTCTTGTAGAGCACAAATCACACTTAACAAATAATAAATTAAATACACAAGAGTAAAATTCAATGCACTAGCACATAGCATGGGATTTTCAAAAGCACCCGAGTGAATTAAGAAAAGGGATCCTAGTTTTTCATGATAAAAGCCCAAAATTCTCTGTTAAAATCATAGAAATCCACATCTCTCTGCTATTACAACGAGATGATGAAATTTTGTTTTCTAGCCACAGTAGAATCAGGTTTATCTTAGCCTCCATTGTCTGGCTCTCTGTATAACTAAATTACCTGCATCAGCAGATTAACGCTCGGGCCCATGGGGTCCATGGCCAGGGTCTTTGGGCAATGTGAGGGCCCACCCAGGAGCACAAGAACTTGTGCAGAAGTAGGGGGGATCCCACTGGTGTCCAATCTGTGGCCCTGCTCTTCCTCTTCCCTTCCAGAAGCTGACCCCCAGCTTTCGTAAGAGCTGCCCAGGGAGCCTGGACCATATGGGCAGCCGCAGACCCTCCACTTACCCTGGGCAGGGGGCACAAGGGAAGCCCCCAGCCCATGGCTCCAGCTCCTAGGACGCCCTGTTCAGGGCAGATGGAGCACCAAGGGCTCTGCACAGCAGCCTGGGCTCCCGGCTCTTATCATGGGCCTGTGCTGGCCGGCCTGGCGAGCAGAGCCTCAGGGGGAAGAGAAGCAGGAGGTGGGGTTCCTCTGTTGAGAAGAGGGTGGTACCCCTTGCAGTGCATAGCCCCTGCTGGTTCACACCTGCCCAAAGCCACTATACCTTGCAAAAGTGGGGGGGAGCAGGGTCCTTGAAGGCACCCCAATACCAGTGCCCAGTGTGTGCAGGACACAAACCTTCTTAGCGCCCAGGGCCCCAATAAATCTTAACCCGCCTCTAGCCACTAGCTGCCTGGGGCTGACAGAAGCCAGGCCGGGTGGTCAGTCCAGGTGAACAGAACTCAGGTATTCGGCAGTGGGCACTTGGGGCCAACTGCCTGGGCCTGCTCCTGTCAGAGGCGGGTGGCTGGTGGTTTGGTTCATACAGACAGCCAGATAATGGAGGCTCTGAGAAATGGGATTCTCCTGTATGTTTAACTTGGTAAATTTAAAGCACATGAAAAAAATCAACCAAGACGGGGAGGTAACATGCACTGAATAAATGACACTGGTACATCCTGCAAAATTTAGTTTATATCAACATGTTTTTATCTGATCACAAAATGTAAAAATTAAAGATGCTCTGTAAAAATGCAAATGTCATAGTTTCCCATGGCAAATAGATTTCTACGATCCCTGGTGAGGAGCAATGAGACTGGGGCTCCAAAGCCAAAGAGACACTGTTAACTCCCAAATCTCTTGATTCCAACTCTAATGAGTGTTTTCTATATTTTTTCAGCTGCTTTAAATACTTCATTTTTTATTTTATGAAACTAAAATCTTCATTATTTTATTCACTGTCACCAAACAAAAGTTAAGATACCCTGTCTTGACAAAAAGAAGCAAGGAGTCCTGTGGCACTTAAAGACTAACAAACTTATTTATCACATGAGCTTTCATGGGAGAAAATCTCACTTGGCAAGAAACAAATTTTTTAGTCTTTATGTGCCACAGGACTCCTTGCTTCATTTGCCGGACTAGACTAATATAGCTGCCCCCTTTGAAACCTGTCTTGAGAGTTACTGCCTATTTTATTAGCAATGGGCTCTCATGTCACATCTTGACAGAATCTGAATGGAGGAGATTTAAAATAATTCAGTTAGATTATAAGGGCCAAAGTTTCAGTGTAATCGTAGCCATGACACATATCTTTTTCCACGCACAAAAAGAGACCACCTGTGTGGTGCTGTTTGCAGACTCAAGGCCACAGTAACTGGGTTTAAAAACAATGGGAATTACGCACTCTGAATTCGGGTTACCAGATACCAAAGGATGGAAAGGAGGACAGGGAAGTATGAAAAGGAGGACGTTGGAGGACACATGAAGAAATGTAGTATTAATGTAATATTCTTCTCTTTTTAGGGGGCACTGGAACGCTTCCCCCTAAAATTAGGGTGTTTCAGGGTGTTCCAGCATATTTTAACCCCCTGTGAGTAAAAAGCCAGTCAAAATCATGTATTTTTAAAACATCTGGCGGACGGAGGACATGTCCTTGGAGCCCTTTAAATCCGCAGATCTCCGTGGAGATCCACCTTATATCCCTATCCACAGATACAACACAGATATCCACAGACCATTTCTTGCGGATGCAGGTCGGATATAGATCCACATATTTTTATCTGCACAGAACTACAGCCCTGCAAATGTGAAGTATCTGCATTATATCTGAATCTGTAGATACAACAGATATCCACGGACCATTTCTTACGGATGCAGGTTGAATACGGATCCACATATTTTTATCTGCACACAGCTACAGCCCTGAAAATATCCGCATCATATCTGCATCTGCGGATACAACCCAGACATCCACGGACCGTTTCTTGCGGATGCAGGTCGGATACGGATCCACTTATTTGTATCCATGCAGGGCTCTACATGTCCCCCTTTTGCCTGACATCTGGTAGCCCTACTCTGAATGCCTTGACAACCTCGGCCAGAGCTGCTAAGATCCCCAACTGGCATGCCTGCACTCAGGCTTTTGCATATCGCAAACAAAAAATTCCTTCACTGTCATCTGCAAATACAGACCCACGCAAATACTCCCCTTTTGGGGATCAGGGTTAAAAAAGCACCACACATGAACTACATGCACACATGGCAAAGTATCCTACCTCCCCAAGAAGGGCTCCCTAAAAGGAGCCCTCCAGAACAGGAGGACAGCCTGAGACCTAGCGCAGGTCTGTGTGCACTGAGCTGCTGGGCGTCCCAAATTGTGCAGCTGGGTTTGGGCAGGCTGAGGTTGCCAGCCACTCACCTGCACTCAGGCTGCAGCCAGCTTCTGCATTGGCACCTACTGTGTGTGCAAGCCACTTCCAGGAGCCATGAGAGGGTGGGGAGCAGCTCAGCCTGGCAGCAGCATGGCCTGCAGCATCCCCCAGCCCAGCCCTGGTTGCTAGGCAACCTCAGCAACTCAGTTCCGGGACAAAGCAGGCAGCGGGCCGTACCATCTGCAGCCCTGCACAGGGGGAGCAGCTGCAAACTTGGAGGGAGAGGGCAGCAATTAAGGAAAAACAGCAGGATTTTTTCCACCGCTTTGAAGCATTTTTTTCTATTTTCACCCTTTAAACCTCCAATTCCCACGTCAGTGGTTTGTGAAAGGCTTTTGGAGAAGTGGGCAGAGTTTTAGGCAGTACCACCAGGGCAGGGAATGTGTACAGCCAGGGAGCTGGCTCCTAGCTAGGTATGAATGAAGTGAGTTTCAGTGTTTGCAGCCTGGAGACTACTTCAATATTAAATATTAATCGTATCATTAATAATACAAACCAATAATGCTTGAAATGACATATTATATTTTAGATATTAATATTTAATTCAATACGTTCATGGCTTTTCTCCCACGAGAGCTCACGCTATAAATTAATCGGTTAGTCTTTAGAAGTGCCCCCAGACGCTTTGTTTCATTGTCAGGTATCACTGGAACAACAGCAGAGCAATGTGTTTGTTCGTGCCTGTCACTTTGAACTTGTCAGTGCCCTTTTAAGGTCTTTTCAAGGACATATTTAAAGACAGTTTGCTAGTGGCTTTATCTATTTATTTATTTATTTGGATTGCAAAAGACTGGGTTTTAATTATAGGCTTTACCCTTCAGTTTTTAATCCTTACTCCTCAGTCAATGCAAAAATCACTCAAGGGCCTAGGGATTATTGCAAGACTCTGTGTTTTCATTGTATAATAATGTATGTTCTTGGGCATGGAGATTTTTGCAATTACAATTAATTACTAATCCATATAATTGCTCACAGTTTAATAGCATGACACACAGAGGATAACCACATAAACTGTTTTATGGCTTGAATAAATACAAAGATTATGGCTGACCCAATTAAACCCTGTTAGTCCACTCTCTCTATTTAGTTTCACATTCTTGCATGTGGTTCACTGCTATAAAAGGTCACCTGACAGTTACTGCAGTTTGTCATAAAAGCAAAGTATTTTAGCTACAGCCATGAATGCTTACATTCAGCAAATGGAATGACCTTTTCAAAATCTCTGTACAGAAATCAAACAGTACTGCTGATATTAGGTTGTTCAAGATTATAATACTGATAGAATCCAGTTTGGAGACACTTGATGCTTGCAGATATAATTGAGTACCATGGAAATTCATTCTTAAATGGTAATAACTTCAGATAACAAAATCAATGAATATTGTCAATTTTTATATAAACAACTACTAAAAACAAAACCATAGCTGGAACAATTTCTAACTTGATTGCTTGGCAAATTACGTGCGGGGTTTTGTGCTGCCTGTTTATCTCATTCCAGACACTAATAAGAAAGGGCCTAATCCTGCAAACCCTTATTCAGGTTAACAGTGTCATGGATTTTAATTAGGATATTTGCAATGAGAGAAATTGATCTCTCTGCAGAGGTTGGTCAGCTCAAGGCATCCATAGTACGTCAGTGCCACCAGTACTCTATTTTGAGGGCTTAAGCTAGGGGCCTCAAACTCAAATCACCATGAGGGCTGCATGAGGACTAGTATGTTAGCCTGAGGGCTGCACCATTGAAACCTTCTGATATAACAATATTGGAAATATCGGTAACAATAGTGTTATTGCAGGCCGCAGGAAATAGCTTTAGGGGCCCCATATGGCCCATGGGCTGCATGTTTGAGACCCCTGGCTTAAGCTGTTCATCGGCTTAGTGCATTTGCACAGGTATCAGTTTGATTCAGTGGGATAGCTTGTATTAGTGAGAGTTTTCCGGTGTACTTTTCATCATTTATGCTATTTGAGTATTACTGGGTGACAGTAGGACACACCCAGGATCAGGGCCCCATTTGGTAGCTGCTGAATAACAGTTGCGGTCTACCCTTATTTTAACTTCAATCAGCTTGGGTAAAGGATGTTTCACTTTTGTTGACAGCTAGCTTCCATTCAGTTCAGTACTCCAGGGTCTCCGGCATTAGCAGGGTGCTGCACTATTTGGGTTGCAAATTCTGCAGGGGAACTTAACCAAACCAAACCAAACTGTCTCTGTTGAAAGCATAAACAAACAGTTTTCTTCATAAAACCTAGTAAAGGGCTTATTTTGTGTTTCAGTACTGAATTTACATTTTGGGTCATCTTGGTCTTACCATACCCCTGTAAGCCAGTGTTTCTGAGCCGTGGCCCCTGGGAAACAACTGATGCACTCAGAATTTGATTACAATAGAAAGCAATGAAAATCTCTTTTCCCTACTGCTTGCCTATCTTCACTTCTCAAGGTCAAGTATTTTCTGTTAGCCTTTCGAAACACACAAATTATCTAGGCTTACCATTGTTATTGATATATAAATATTTGTTGCTTCTGCTTTTATAAATAATGGATTGTTAATGATAAATAAGGAGTCACCAACCTGAAAAGTTGAGAAACCTGGCTTTATATTTATAAGTGACTTGTCTAGCTCGATAACCTACCGCTATGTTGGTGAAGACAATATTGTATCCTTAAAAGGTATATTTTATAGGTGGGCCTCAAAACCTGGCACTTGCTATGAACTCAGTGGAAGTTCCATGCACAAGGGATTTGGAGGTTGAACACCAGACTACATTAGTTTACTTTCTCCATTTTTGTGATCTCTAAAACATAATAATTAACAAATCGTTTTGTGGCTTGTTTCCCCTTTGGTGTATATTTTTCCTGGCAGTGAGCACACATCTGGAACAAATCATAGTTCTGTCTGTGCCATCGTTTGCACAATGTCTTGAAGACACCTTATTTGGAGGAAGTGATTGCTTCTAATCTCCTTTGTAAAATTTCCTTAGTCTCTAGCAATAAAATAATTATGTCCTGTTACATATAATGCAACCAAAAAATGGAAGATAGCAATGTAACCCTCAAATCAAAACACACATAGTCAAGAGGCACAAAACCATTTTAAAAAAATTAGCTCGTAGAATTCAGCTCTCAGCATCATCATTCCTATTATTTAGTACAATATAATTGCAACTAATTAAAAATGGAGGATGCCCACATGCTTTACTTTTACACAGAAACTCTTTCTGTAGCATGTTGGTGTAAAAATTCTGTATGACACGCTTCTTAGTCTTATGTTGTTTCTACTGTAACAAATGTATGGTTCCTAGGACTTCAAGGGAGTCATCATTCTCATGTCAACTGAAGTGAATCTCCATTGCCTGTTATTTCTATATGACCTATGAGACATTACTGTGATGTTCTAATTCTACACTGTAAGCACACTATATTATTCTTCATGAATCAGAAAAAATACATTAATAACAATTAGATTCAAAATTACCCAATATGCTTTTCTCTAATAAGATTTTTAAGTTTGAAATGGAAGGGCAGAATTTTGCAGGTATTATCTGTCCACAGAGAATCACATTTTTTTTCTAGAGCTCATGAGCATATTTTGATATTAATTTTCAATATATGAATCAATTTGGAGCAGCCTAGTGCTGCTGGAAGAAAAATATGGAGTTTGGGAGCTCTCCTGCTGGAATGATCTGTCACAAACTGATATAACATGAAGGTCAGCAGAGACAATCAAACCACTGGAATCGGTGGCAAGAAACATTCCTTTTTAGATAAGAAGTGTGAGAGGAAGAGAAAGGATGGTCTAGACCAGGCAGTGGTTTTCAAAGATTTGAAAACCAACAGTCTAGGGCAGGGGTGCCAAAACTTTTTGTACATGGGGGCCAGAGAGGATGATTGGAGTGAGCCCACGGGCTGCAAAATTCCCAAACTGGTTCTTTTTGTGCTACACATGAGATAGTTATATATTTTCAGTATATTATTAAAACAAAAAAGGCATAGCTAATTTTGACTGTGTGACATATGCAGCTGGGATTTTCCAGCAATCGTGTGTGTGTGTGTGTGTGTGTGTGTGTGTGTGTGTGTGTGTGTGTGTCAGAACAGTTCCAGGCTCCCTGAGCTTCCCGGGACCCAGTTAGCAAAGAGACAGGGGCAGCTGGGTCCATCGGGGCCGTCCAGCCTACCCTGACCTAAACTGGGTTCCTGGGAGCTGTCACTGGATCCTTCCAGCGGGACCTGTGGGGCTGCAGTGAAGAGCCCAGTTTGAATTGGCTCCTCTCCTACCCCTCCCTACCTGGCCCTGGTGCTGGACTCAGTGCATACCGCACAATCTCCTTGCTGACATCCAGCCCAAAGGTACCATGCAGCTGCTGGATGCACCGGGCCAGGAAGGCCCCGGCTGCAGCCATCTCTGCTCCGGGTGAGGGAAATCGGACTGGCCAGCTGCTGTGGCACGGTCTAGCATTTTTTCAGCCCATCAGACCACATGACCCTCAGCCCTGGGTTCTTCCCTGAAGCGTGGAGAGTTAGACTCTATACATGGCAAAATAAATTTTATATTTGAATACTTTTTTCAAGAAACCCGTCGTGGGCTGAAGACAAGCCATTTCCGGGCTGCAGGTGGCCCACGGGCCACACTTTGAGCAGCCCTGGTCTAGGGGTTAGGTCTGTCCTACGACAGCTGGTTTCAAGTATATGTTCTACCACAGCCTTCCTGTCTGACTTTGGGCAAGTCACGTAACCTCCTTGTGCCTCATTTCCCCCTCCCCAAATAGGACTAATAGCACCTCCTTCCTTACCGCATAGTGAAAGATTGTGAGGTGCTCAGACATTACATTAAAGGGGGTTATAAAAACAGTCAAGATAGATAACCAAGATTTCTTCTGAATCTCAAATTTTAGACTTCATCCAATATCTAAGATGCCTCTCCAAGGTGCCAATGACTTTGGCTTTCATCTAGGCACAGAATCATCTGACTTCAGTGAATATTTGTTCACTTCAAATATCAGGGCAGTAAAGCGCAGAGTTGGGGTCTGCTGCTTTTCCAGGTTCTGCACTCACATTCACCAGCGACTGCTGAGCCTTTCAAGCAGGGAGGATGAACTCCGTCCGTAGGTGCAGCGCTGGATGGAAGTTCTTCTGATCTCACAGAATGACCCTCTGGAGAGTGAGAGATGGGACTATGAAGAAGAGCTGTTGCCTTCAGAAATCATTACTCTCTCAGTGGCACTATTTTTGGCTTCAAAGGAACAGACTCAGATGGAACTTGTTCAGGCACACAGAAGATTTGTATAGTGCTGTCTTTATTTACCTGGGAAAAACATGCCTGGAAATTTTTAAAAGGCACAGATTAGGAAAAGAGAACACATCAGAGCAAAAGGTATTATACTAGTTTCGTTCCATGATCTCACTCAAAGACATCATGTATATATCTCTCCATCTGCCGCTTGATCTATCTGTCTGCAAAGTCATATTTGAGTATGTCTGCTCTGCAAAAAAGAGACCCACAGCAGTGTGGATCAAGTGATTTGGACTTGCTGGTCTCAGGGCTATAAAATTTTAGCGTAGCTGATCAAGCTCAAGCTGGAGCAAAGCAGGAGAGGCCCAGAGCTCAGCTGTCAGCCCAAGACCAAATGTCTACACTGTAATTTTATAGCCCCACAGCCTAACCCCCCATGAACCTGAACTGACAGGAGCCAGCTATGCTGCACATCTCCCTTCCTGCCTCTGCAAGAATCCCGGATCTGAACATGCGGTGCATTTGAAAAAGTGCTGGGTAAGTTTGCCTTGGAATGGTGGCATTCAGTGAAAAAGCTAAGTTAGATGAAAGGATCAACAGCCAGAAAGATGACATTTGCTGATAGGGCCAAGTTAAAGAAAGTCTGAATGAATTAAAACAAAAATGTTCATTTAAAAATCAAGTGTAAAACTATCCACATAGGTATTTATGCTGTGAACGCCACTGTAGTTCCTGATCACCTTACACAAACTCTTGGCCTCAGCCTACAATGCCTTTCATCATGTGAGCAACCACAGATTTCAATGGTATTTCTAACTTGTATGCTTTAAATCCATATTCCAGATATCAGGTTAAAAAGATGTATTGCATGGCTGTCAAGTCCTAATGTAGGCAGATTAACTGAGGATTTAAATATGGTGAGGATTACAAATCATTGGAAGGAGGGGAATTAGAAAAATTATAATGGATGTACTGAAAAAAGCAAAATGTGTTATTAGCAAGCACTTAGGATTGAAGTTAGTTGGCGCGTGATATGTAAAGAATCTAAAAGTCTGAGTGATACAGTTCAAAGTGCACGCCTGTATAGTTTGCTTATAGAGTGGTAAAACAAAGTTCATTTAACAACACACTGGAGCATCACATGTTGACACTAATGAAACTTTCTTATTTTACTGACTACATAAATAATGGGCCAGCCATATTCTCAGCTCCTATGTTTATCAGGATCTAGACAGTGGGCTTTTTGATTGGTCGGCCCCATATGACCCTCTCTTTTCAGTATATCTGAGGGTCCCGGTGCCATGGGAAAGAGTAAATTGAGATGTGCTTCAAGACACTTTTTGCTACATCTCTGTAGCCTGGTGTTTCATTGCACTCACACAATTCTGCATTTTTGAGGCTACATTTAGTAGTTGCGCAAGTGACATTTGATGGATGTGTGCTTTCTGCTCACAATTTTGAAATTTAACAGTTGGGTTTGGCAATCCTGGACTTGTCGCCTACCACCCCCTTAGTCCCCTTTAAAATGGTTTGCCACTAAACTGAGAAGTATTCTGTTGCCAGTGAACAGCATTGCTGAGAGAGCTGGATATGCTACACGGAGCATGTGATGGATCGATAAGCCTACATATCATCAAGAGGCACAGCAGGTATAAGTGATGGTGACCTGAAATCTGTAGTACATTAAAAAAGATAGAGCAGCTGCTGCTTTGGAGGTTTTATGAGCTCCAGTGGCTGAGGAAATCCAAGGAATATTTAGATTCCTCCCCATAGGGGGTGTCAATACCAGATCATGTTCCACTAATCCACTCCCACTCCTGAAGTGTGTCCTTGTCTTTAAATCTACTTTAATGTGGATAGCTGCTTGCGGCCCCACCTGCTTGCTAAGTGACAGTGGATGGGTTTTCTATAGAAACTCTATCCCTCTGCTGATGTCTCCTTGCATTTGTCCCGTTTGCATGCTCCAGAACCACAGTCTGAATCCCATTTTGCAAGCCCCATCTCCCAGTAAAAAGGCACTTGCTACTGGGCAGTGTGCATCTCTGAGTCCCACGGTGATAACTATTTCCCCTTTCCAGATTAGCTCTGCCATTGTGAAACTTGCATCTCACACAGGAGCCCTGCTTGTTCTCTTATCAAGGCGAACATGAGGAATGATCATTCCTTGCCGACATGCAGCGATAACAGTGAATAATAGCAGAGAGGGGAAGAGGACGTTATTAGGAACATGTTCAACAGAGGCGCTTGTTATTCCTGGGACAGCATTCTGCTGCGAGGGTGGAGAGTCCGGGGGGATTCTGTCATCGGTGATGCCTTCTAGGAAAAGAGCATTGGCTCAGGATGATAGAAGTTAATTCCAGCCAGGAGACCAAGAGGAAGATGAACTAAGTGAATAAAATTGATGGGACTGAGAAAGCCAGAGTAGAGAGCACACAAATAGCCTGATGATTGGCCGTGCTTAGGGATGAAGGAAACAGGCAGCAACTGACCATGTGGAGTATCCTGGTGATTCTTTTCTGGTTTTCATCTGTAATGGTAAGTTTTTGTAGCTGTTTATTTTATATCTCCTGGAATAGCATGTGAAAGAAAGAAATACATACATGTTCCATGGTGCAGAATATTCTAGTGGAGAGAACACCAGACAGCGAGGTGGGAATCCTGGTTCTAGTCCTGGTTCTTCTGCTTGATTCACTGTGTGACCCTGGCAAGCTATGGTGCTGTTCTGTGCCTCAGTTTCCCCATCTCACAATGGGGAGGGTAATGCATACCCATTTTTGTAATGCGTCTGAAGATTTGTGGATGAAAGAGTAATTTTATATAAGGCAATCATATATAAAGAGCCAAATGAACTTGGCTGGAGCTATGTTGATTTACATATGATGAGAAATAGGGCCAGGCTTAAAGAGGGGTATTGAAACACCTGTTTTTTTAAAAATTGTATTCAATACTGTAACCTCTGACTTGTTTCAGACTGAAAGAATGTCACATTCTGACATGCTTTACAAAATACGCTTTTTTCCTTAGTGTAAGATTTCTAGAGTTGCTGTTTTTTTACCATTACTCACTCTCTTGTACCCCTGTGTCTCACCATCGACTCATTACAAAGGATAGCTGAACTGAAGCATAATCATACCAAACCGACATCAGTTTTTGAAACAAGTGTAAAATCAATACTTGAATACACCCGGTATGGGTGAGTGAATTAAATAGAGGGAAAAATTCTCTGCTGCTGCAAAGGAGTGGTTTTATTGCAGTCAACGCAACAGATTATTTACATCAGCCAGGAATTTGGCCCATCATTGATGGCTAATAGTTTAAGATGCATCTAAGTATTCTGCTTCCAAGATGAATCCAGGTTGTTGACTTTTGTGCTTTTCAATCAGCTTCCACAATAAAAATAAGGAACATTTTCTGAAGGGGTAGCCGTGTTAGTCTAGTTCAGTAAAACAAATGAGGAGTCCTGTGACACTTTTAAAGGCTAACAAATTTATTTATTGCATGAGCTTTTGTGGGAGAGAATCCCACTTCAAGTGTCTAATGAAGTGGGATTTTTTCCCATGAATGCTCATGCAGTAAATAAATATTTTAGTCTTTAAAAGTGCCAGTAGACTCCAGTAATGAACATTATTTCACATAGAGCCAGCTTCTTATTATTTTTGTTTTCTGGATCTTAGTCTCTCGCCCAGGGATTCTCTAAATTTTTGTTTTACTTAGGTATCTACAAACACACCCACTTTCTTATGTGGTTCCAGTTGCTTCCTTCTATCTCTGTAACCCGTTTGTGCCTCATATCCAAGAATCTGTTGTTCTCTTTCATTCTACCTGAAACATAACAGCATATAGATTTTTTTTAAATTCACTACGCTGTATATGGCAAGTACTATTTTCATTTTGTATGTAAACAGCTGAGAGTTTCACAGGTTTGAAAAAGTTTCACAGGTTTGAAAAAGTAAGAACAAGGATACGTGATTGTTATTGAACATGTCATGAATTGCAGATTTCTGTAAGTTCAGCACACCTAATTGTTATAGCTATTTATATGTGCAACATTTGCTACATAATCAGAACTAACATTTTTTTTTTGTAAATTGCAACTTAGAACCTTTAGAAAATGTTGGGATCCTCTATCTAGCCTGAATTAGCAACAAAATAAGCCTAGGAAGGGAGGAGTTGTTTAAATCAAAGCAGTTAGGAGAGCAACAGAGAAATTTTGGACTCAAATGTTGATTTTCCTAGGTAAACACTATCTAAAGTGCTGTACACTGCACTAAGCAAGTGTTTTTTAAACATGAAAAAAGGCATTATACAAGGAAATGTAAATTACAGGGGCTCAGAGTCAATGGGGTAGAAGGAATGCAGGACGGGACTGTTTGCTTTGAATTTGTGAGCTGTAGACACTAGACAGATGGATTATATGGCTCTCTGTTCACTGCATTAATCATGCTCAAGACTTTGCAGAAAATTTTCCACACATAGCAGAACCAGATCCACAATCGGGTCATATCCTTCATTCCTTGCATATGCCAGGTTCCAAAGACATCATGAAAGATCAAACCCAATATGAACCTCTTTTTTATTGGAAACAAAGTTTGTAACTTAGAAATTAATTTTTTCCACTAATTATCTGATGAATGTGAAATCAACCCAAAAGAGCAAGATGAGTATGATATGGCCCTAAAAAGCAGTCATTTTAGGAAATTAAATTTTATGTGTACAATTTAGACTGTTTAGGGAATAATTAGTGTGGCAAATCAAATACCAAATAAGTTGCAAAATATGTTAAAAGCAGGGGTGTTGCTGGTGCTGGGCTTACAGGGCTCAGGCCCCGAGTTGCAGCGCCAGAGCCCCGGGTCTGCTGTGGTGGCGCCTGCAGCAGTGGGGTGCTTAAAGTGTGTGAACCCCGAATCCCGGTGCCCAAGCCCCATGCCATTTTCCAGGCCTGGGATGCTCCTGGTTAAAAATAGACAAAAATTTTCTAGGGATAGAAAAATAATATGTAATATAAATTCAGAGAAAGATATGGTTTTTAAAAAATTCTAAAATTACTTTTTGGGGATCTTAAAGAAATGATAGAGAGATAATATATGGTATTTTAAGAAAGAAAATGATAGTGTTTCTGTAAACATTATTAACCTGGTCACTAATATTTATTTTTTGTATCTGTTGACCAGTGATTAGAATAACTAATATCCAGTATAGAGGATTCCAGGCCATTTTCACCATTTGCTTTAACTGATCTTGATATTGCTACTGATTTCCCTATTCTTTATTAATGTTTTGCATTGACTTGAAACACTATTGCAGAACTATAGCTTAACCAGGACTGTTGTGGTTGTATTGCTAAGTCCTGGAAATGTACTAAACATCTTTAATAATGTAATCGATTCAAATATAAAAATACTTTTATTAAAAAGGTACCTATTAAAATTCAGAAATGATTGAATCTAATACATAATTAATATCCGAAAACAAGAACTATGATTAGATTTCTTTACACATTGAAATCCAACACGGCATTTCTTTTTTTGGAAGACTTTTGTTATAGAGCTAATTGTTTATAAATAAATTTCATAGATAGTTATTTTCCTCTTAGGTGACTATTCTCTGCTTGTGTGATTCCAGAAAGTTCTTTTTATCGTACACGAAAGTGTGCGCTTTCATTGTATTGTGGCAGGCTGCACAATGGGAAGTGGGAATGGAGGAAATACTGAATAGATAAATCAGTTGGATGAGAGATGATCCACTTCTGAAAAGAGTAAATTCTATTCAAGAGGAAAATATCGAGAAAATATTCTTGGGGTAAAATCCTGGTTCCATTAAAGTCAGTGGGATTTTATCTGTTGACTTGAATGAGGACAGGGCTTCACTCCTGTTCTTTTGAACAGATTCAGCACTAAAAATCATTATGGGTCCCATTGTACAAAGTACTTAGCCTCTCCTTCGAGAATCTCAGTGCTGACTGATGCGCAGTCAAACCTGGAAGTGCCCAGTAACTTACAAGATTAGTAAAGGGACACTGTCATGAATTTTACCCAACACTCTCAGTGGCAATTCTGCTTTTACATCTCCATCTGCAACCATGCTGATTTACAGCAAGATTTCTGAATCAATGAGCATAGTATTGACTTTGGATGTGTACAACAGATAGAATTTGGCCAGTTTTGCAAGCGAAAGCCAGTCCCAGAGAATGACCAACCATTCTGTGAAACAGCATTCTGTAGGGCCAAAATCAGCACTGGTTGTACCAATGCAATCCGGTAGCCTCACTGATGTTTTTGCGGTGTAACAGAAGACAATTTGGTTCATATTACAGTATTTAGAGGGAAAAAAACGGGTCCAAGCTTGATTGTACTGATGTCGGCATCAGTAGAAGGCGGCCCCCTGTAAATCATTAAGTTCTTCTATACAATTGAATAAAAAGTTAATTTTTTTGTGTTACATTTCAAGGAAATGTTGCTGACAGCTAGATGATGGGACAACGTGGAAGGTATTAGTGTAACAAGAGTTTTGTGGTGGCAGATGTTTCAAGAGAAAAGCAAAGCGACTCAACTGCATTTCCAAATTTTCAGGTCAAAGCCATTCCACCAGTGTGTGACTTGCTGAGTGTCCTCAGGCAGGAAGAAGAACTCTGTGCTGAGACTCTGTTGCAGGAAGGAAAGAACAGAACATCTGAAAATGACCACGTCATGAGTTCAGGTAAACAGTGGCTCTGTGGTAAAGTCTGCACTCAGATAATCACCATGTGTGTGAGATCTGACACTGTTCCTCTCTTTTGGCATAAAACTCTTATAGAAAAATCTATGGAAACTCTGACGCATGGGGTGAACTGACTATCAGTCAAGGTCTGCTGCATGGCTCTCGGAGCTGATTTTTGTCCTTAATGTGCATACAACCACGTATTACAAAATTCCATGTTAATTCTGAAGATAGGTTCCAGCTGTAACTAGACTGAATCATTCTTACTGACTGTAAAAGCCAGAATATTCAACGGAAACAAAAGAAATGAACCAGAATGCACCAACCCCCCCCCAATGTAGAGCTTCTGCAAATCTCATTGATTTCTTCATCTTTCAGAAGTTGACCCAATAAGTGCAGTGTGAATTTTTACCTTCAAAAAGCTGTGTACATAAGACGTGGCAGAGGGGGGAATTTTAATTATACGAAAGGCCCCATTGCTTCAATGTAACCTTCTTTCACGTGAACAGCTTTTTCAGTTCAGAGAATATTTGTGATCATATGAAAGTTCTTTGGTTTGGGAATATCTTCTAGGTCTGAACCTTCACACATCATTCCGCCAGCCTTCCCAACAAACCATTTGTAATGCCTCTATCCCTGGCCTATGAAGTGTCTATAAAAGTAATTTAAAGTAATAATTTATGCTGGTGTGCAAGCTGTGTTAACTCTACCCTCCCATAGGAAGGAGAGTATCTTTTGGAACGTGCTTGGGGCAGGGAACAAAAAAGTGTATGGCTCTGGGTTTGTGTCTGCATAGCCTCCTCCGCGACAGATGGACCTGTGTCATGTGGCTGGACGGAAATGTTGTTGGATAGCTGAACGGAGCGAGGGCCATTAAGGTTCCATGTCCCTTGCCCTCTGGAGTCCTGACAGAAGACGACCTTAAATCTCGTACAGAATTTAGTGGGGAGACTGTGCAGAGCATGGGGGTCAATATGACATGCTCCCTCTGAGATATCCCTTTCAAGAGTTGTGCTGCAGTATGGTTAATTTGAAGCTTCGTTATGACTTTCTCAGTCAGATCTATGCAAAAGGCATTGCCATAATTCAGGCTAGAGTTGGCAAAGATTTGTGTCACAGTGACTTGGTCTGTTGCTAGGAATGGGCCCGAGGCTGAAGTTTCTTTGCCCCACGTGTATGGGTATTTAGTTCCACCCAGCCTCACTTTATTATAATGTCCCATGGTCTAGGGGAGGCAGCTGGAATTCCCAGTAGCGAAGGGCAAGCGAAGACCCAGTGAATCCTAGGGATGAACTACTGTCCTGCAGAGATTTGTTTGTAGGATTGTCATCTTGGTGGATGTGATCTGCTGCTTACAGCGTATCTGATCATAACCCCAGCCCTGCTGTATCCAGGTTACCCAGGACCTCATTAGTCTGTTCAAGCAGTATCTTACTGACAAACAGACAAGCCTGAAGAGAAACCCTTTTTTAGAAAGAAAACTGTACAGAAACAGGGTAACAAAACTCCCTTATACTCTCCAGTTGTAGCCTACAACCACACCTGCACTGGGCTCCTTTGTTGTTTCTGTTACCCACCATACAATGCCTCACAGAAAAACTAAATGGCTGCATAAAGGGTGAACAAGAAGTGTGATAACTGTTCACTTCCTAGAGGACTTCTACTTTATCTACACAATCTAATTTTCCAGCGCCCCCATGGTGTGTCACATCAAAACACAGTACTTTCCCACCTAAAACATTCCCTGGAGTTGAAGATTAGGTCAGTTGTTTGGTACTTGGCTGATCACATTTGCCAGTAACTGAGGAGGATAGTGGTGAGATGGAGAGATTGTCCTTTCACAGTCCATCCTCTCATCTGCTTTGATCCATCAGAGGATTTCAAAGCATCCTACACACGCATTAATGAATTAAGCTTCACAACCCCCTGGAATATAGGTAGGCATTAGTAATCTTATTTTACTGCTAAGGAAAAAGACCGCCAAAGATGTTTGCAGCTACATGTTCAGAGCACGTTTTATGTGGGTTGCCCCAGTGACTGAATTGCCAAGGGCGTGATTTCTAGAGATGTAGTGAAACTTCATCTCTTTTCTTCCAAGAGGGTGGAAGACTTGCATGGTGAGCAGATCTCATGAGACTCTGGCCATTTGGGGCCCAAAGCTTATGAGGCTACCTTGTGAGATTTTGGGACTATTAAATCCAAACCCCTCATACTGATTTTATCTCCAATTTGAATCCCAAATTCTAGTCTAAACCAACCCAATCCAGACCTGAAAATTGTCTCCTTCACCTGTCTCTGGTTCCTGGAAATCATGACATGGGTTTTGCTGCTGGAAAAACTGTGAAGACGACAATTGAAAAACAAAGGACCACATTCTATCCTTGGGGTAACTTTTTAGATCGAGGCCAGAATAAAGCAGGTCAGTTCCTGTAAGTCAACAGATTTGCTGATAGGATTTATTAGTCACCTTTTTAGAGTGGCAGTGAAAGTACAGGCAAAGAAGTGTGGGAAGCTGTGCAACTTTTCCTGGGTAATGACTTCAGATCAGTGGTTGAACTGAAGAGCAGAAATGGTGGCAGAGTGGCACTGTACATCAAAGAAAGCATGGAATCAAATGAAATATATTAAATGAACTAAACTCCACCATGAATAGTAATTCCATGCTGAAATAATAATACAGAAATAAGGATATACTACTGACCAGCTAGCCAGGATGGTGATTGTGATTGTGAAATGCTCAGGGAAAGTAGAAAGGCGATAAAAATAAAACATAGTAATAATGGGGGACTTCAGCTATCCCCATATTAACTGGGCACGTCCCCTCGGCATGAGAAGCAGAGATCAAGTTTCTCAACATTTAAATGACAGCTTCTTGGAGCAGCTAGTCCTGGAACCCACAAGAAGAGGCAATTTTTGATTTAGTCCTTAGAGGAGCACAGGCTCTGGCCCAAGATGTGAATCTAGCTGAACCGATTGATAATAGTGACTCTAATGTAATATCCCTGTGCAAGAGGATGGCATGCCAAAGCTGCAAGCAGCCCAGCATAGTAGCATTTAATTTCAGAAAGGGGAATGGCATAAAAAGGAGTAAGTTAGAAAGAAACTAAACCAATCTGTAAGGTGCCCATCGTTGAAGCATCTGACAAAGTGGGATTTTCTCCCACAAAAACTCATGCGATAAATAAATTTGTTAATCTTGTTCGTAGTGCCAAAAGTGAAATTCCTGCAAGCTGCCTGGATACCATAACAGAGACTCAATTTAAATGTATACTCCAAATTAAAAAAAACTAGTAAAAGGACCAACCCCCGCCCCCCCAATCTCCACTTGGGCTAAATAACAAAGTAAAAGAAGTAGTTGGAGGAAAAAAAAAAAAACGGCACCCTTTAAAGAGTGGAAATTAAATCTTATTGATGACAATAGAATGGAGCATAAACTGTGGCAAGTGAAGTGTAAAAATATAATAAGGAAGGCCAAAAAAGAATTCAAAGAACAGCTAATCAAAGACTTGAAAAGCAGCAGCAAGAATTTTTTTAAGTACATCAGAAGTAGCAAGTCTGCTAAACAACTAGTGGAGCCACTGGATGATTGAGATGCTAATGGAGCCCTCAAGGAAGATAAGGCTATTGCAGAGAAAATAAATTAATTCTTTGCATAGGTCTTCACAACTGAGGATTTGAGGGAGATTCCCAAACCTGAGTCATTCTTTTTAGGTGATAAATCTGAGGCATTGTTCCAGATTGAGGTGTCATTAGAGGAAGTTTTAGAACATATTGATAAATTTAACAGTAATAAGTTACCCAGACCTGATGGTATTCACCCAGGAATTCTGAAGGAACTCATGTGTAATTGCAGAACTCCTAACTTTGGTGTGTAACCTATCATTTAATCAACTTCTGTACCAGATGACTAGTGGCTAGTTAATGTGATGCCAGTTTTTAGAAAAGGCTCTGGAAGCAATCCTGGCAATCACAGGCCTGGAAGCTTAACTTCAGTACTGGGCATATTGATTGAAATTACAGTCAAGATCAGAATTATCAGACACTTACCCGGTAGATCAATGTGATTTGTTGGGAAAGAGTGAACATGTGTTTTGTAAAGAGAAATCACGCCTCATCAATCTACTAGAATTCTTTGTGGGGATCAACAAGTGTGTGGACAAGGATGATCCAGTGGATAGATTGTACTTAGATTTTCAGAGAACCTTTGACAATGACCCTTATCTGAGGCTCTTAAGCAACATAAGTGATCGTGGGATAAGAAGGAAGGGTTTCTCTTGGATCACTACTGATTAAAAGATAAGAAATGAAGGGTAGAAGTTTTCAAAATGGAAAGAGGTAAATAGTGGCCTCCTCCAGAAGTCTATACAGGGACCAATACTATTCAAAATATTCTTAAATGATCTGGAAAAGGAGGTAAACAGTGAGTTGGCAAAATTTGCAGATGATATAAAACTACTCATGATAGTTAAGTCTAAAGCAGACAGAGAAGAGCTACAAAAGGATCTCACAAAACTGGGTGGCTGAGCAACCAAATGATAGATGAAATTCAGTGTTGATAAATGCATAGTAATGCACATTGGAAAACGTAATCCCAACTATATATATATATATATATAAAATGATGGGGTCTAAATTATGTTACCACTCAGGAAAGAGATCGTGGAGTCATGTGGATAGTTTTCTGAAAACATCCACTCAATGTGAAGCGGGAGTAAAATAAATAAACAAACAAATAACAGAATGCTGTGAATCATTAGGAAAGGGATAGATAATGAGGCAATAATTACCATATTCTATTGCCTCTTTATAATCCATGGTATGCCCACATCCTGAATACTGCATTCAGAGCTGGTTGCCCATCTCAAAATATATATATATATTGGACATGGAATAGATACCGAAAAGCAGCTAAAATGATTAGGGGCATGGAAAACTTCCGTATGAGGAGAAGTTAGTAAGATTGGGACTTTTCAATTTAGAAAAGTGACTAAAGGGGGAGATTACAGAAATCTATGAAATTGTGACTGGTGTGGAGAAAGTAAATAAGGAAGTGTTATTTTTCCCTTCTCCTAAGACAAAAACTAGGGTCACCAAATGAAATGAATAGGCGGCAGGTTTAAAATGAGCCAAGGAAAGTATATCTGCACACAATGTACAGTCAGCCTGGGGAACTCCTTTCCAGAGATGTTGTGAAGGCTAAGACTATTACAGGGTTCAAAAAGGAACTAGCAAAGTTCATGGAGGATAGGTCCATCAATGGCTGTTAAGCCAAGGTAGGCGGGGATTGCTGTTTGCCAGAGGCTGGGAATAGCCAATGGGCTGGATCACTCGATGATTACCTGTTCTCTTAATTTCTTCGGAAACACGTGGCACTGGTCACTGTTGGAGTGTAGTGTACTGTGCTAGATGGACCATTGGTCTGGCCTGTACAGTCATTCCTACATTCTTACGTTCTGCGTCCTGTTTGTGTTTTAATGTGATTCGTTATGTTTGAGTCTCGTGTAAACAGAGCTGCAGCCTTTGGTTTACAATATCAGTGAGATTAATTTAAATTACATCTAACAAAGGCAGAAGTTGTGGTAACCTGCTAACACTAAAGGCTCCATGATTTTTTCATCTGCATGCTTTTATGCTTGACACCTATACAGAGGAACATACCTGCAGTGGCCCCAGTTTGTTGCAGAGAGGAGCCAAGCCCTACACATGTTGTGGATATGATAGGAGTCGGCAAGCAGGAAAGAGGAAGGCAGCTGTGCAGGGTGGGCTTCCCCAATTTTCTCCTCCACTCTTGGCTACATACCCAGACCGGAGGTGTATCAGCTAGAGCTGATATTTCGGCAGGGCCTATGATTGACATGGATGGGCACAAGTCTTGTGTCACAAGTAAAACAGAGACTGATAAAAATGCAGGATGAACTGCTTAAAGTCCAGATGGGTGGGCCTGCTTTCAAAATGGGTGGCCAGTGGCCAACCCAGGCCCATCTGGAGCTATGGCACTGCCCCAGACTCCTCTGCAAAAGCTCTGTCTGCTGAATGAGGAAGCAGCCGAACATGGAGCGGAGGCTGGAAGGAGAAAGAGCTAGTGTAGGTGTCATGTTTTCCTCCTGAGGAGGACTAACATCCATTAAAAAAAGCCCCAAACAAACAAGATTAGTTAATAGTATTCAGCACATTGTGGATGCCTGTGGTACTATGGCTGTGTGAGCACTGGGGAGGAAACATCTAAGGGAAAGACTGTGTGCTGTAGTTTACTGTGTAAATAAAAGGAGCCCTTTGGATTTTCCCACTAATGTGAAAACACTGACCGTTTAAGGAAAGAGTGTTATACCTGAGTACCAAAAGACTGTGTCTGTACTGGAGCTGGGGGGCAACTTCCAGCTTGGGTGGTCATGCATGTGCTGGCTTTGATGGAAACGCAGCCACAGTGGAGACATGAGTTGCCTAAGGACACATGTTCCCAGTTAGATCATACTTGGGGTGGCTAACCCAGCCCATTGCCTGCACCACCTCAGCTACACTTCTATTGTTAGCACGCTAGCTAGAGCAAAGCTAGTACTCCAAGCCGGAAATTACAACTCCTTGTCAGTGTTTCTTTTGCTGTAACCTGCTTTTTTACACTCCAGTTTAGAGGTGGGAGCTTCTTTCTTGCCTGGAAGCTGGTTGGCGCAAGGAAGTGACTGGGGAGGGAGATTATTAGGGAACTGCAATCTTCATTCACTCTGGCATAATTCAGAGCAGTTTAGGGGCTGCTCTAATTTATATCAGCTGGAGACTATCCACCAGCTGAGAATCAGCAGAATGCAGCTGTACTCTGCCCTTACACTATGGCAGAGTTGGACGGGTGATTGACTCAGAAGGCAGTATGCCAGTTTTACAGCAGCTGAGAGGAGATACCTTCTCTCCAAAACACTTCTCAGCCAGCCAGCTATATCTAAATTCCAATCGCTCCGTGCCATATACAAATCTGGTCTTGTACGTCCAAGGGCAAAAGTAGCTGCAAAATGTTTGTTCTGTTTCCCTGTCATCCCTGGAGAAAATCAACACTCACTATTAAAAACTCACTAGTGTTTAAATTGAAATTGTGGTCTGTGAAGTGACGGAGATGACAGAACAGTCAGTTTTACGGGTTTTATAGCAGCTCTGTTGACACATAGCTTATAAACCTAGCCAGAAGAGCAGATCTCAACATAAACATCATTGGGGTTAATGTATGGGTTGAGTGAACTGTAGTAGTTAAATTATAGTGCTTAAAAATAAACAGGTGCCAGGTCAGGTATGGAGGCATTAATCAGAGCTTAAAGTCAATGGATGCGAAGAAGCTACTTTTTTCTAAACATGATGCTGTCAGACAAGAATGAATCAATTGAAAACTGATGGAAACGTTTCTGGAATTTAGAAATGTGGGTCGTTCTGATGGAGGCTGGTTCTGTGAAGAAAGTGCCAAGCACTTTTCTCTCTCACACTTTTTTTTTTAATGTGGAAGATCTCATTTTCAGTCTGTGTCTCAAAAACCCCCTGAAGTTTGAAAACTCAAAATTTTGCACAAAATGTAGTTCGTTTTCTGATGAGCCCTATTCAATGTATTCTACAAAGTGTCCAGCACCTTGCAGGAGGGAGCCCTTACCCTGCAAATGTAGCATGGTGCCAGCTGCCTTTTTTTTAGTCTGTTAGAAAAGGTTGATAGTAGGACTAGGAAGAGGAAGAGTTGTTAAAATGAATAACTGAGTGAAGGTGAGTGTAGCCTTTTTCTGTACAGACATAACAAAACAGGTCGTTTCAATTTGAATGACATGCTTAAATAAAGAGAACAACAAAACAAGAAAGAGCAAAAGTAAAGTCTTTATGCAAGAGCAAGAGAGCAAAGGATGTGTGTCTTCAGTACTAACAGTCTGCATTCAAAATGTCTACCAGGCATTGCAAAGGCCTGAGTGATTTAAAGATGCAGTACAAAGAAAAAGAGTCACAACGGGTACATCTCTAAATACATTGCAGTGGGATTTCAAATTCGATAATGGTTCAAAGGTGGGGACTCAGACTGAACTAACGTGAAAAAGTAGTTTCAAGCCATGCAATCAGAAGCCTAGCTTGTGCAAGAAGTAATGTTGTCATTAGACAGCACCCCCATCAGGTTTTACTTGTACTTGGAAAGAACTAATTACCTTTTCCCCCCCTTGACTTGTGACTCGCAGGTGTAATTCTTTTCCTTTATAATCACAGTAATTGCTTTTCTAGAATAGCTAAATTAAGTTTTGATCTCTGACAACAGGAAAGCAATTGAGAACTGCAGCTGTGCCCGGAAAGTTGCACATTAACATTATTCACTTTAACACAATCTCAGCTGTAATGAAAGAGGTGTTGAAGTGGTAATCAGTATTTACATTTGAACAAGGGTGGCATCAATACAGCATCTTCCTCCTTTTTCTGCAATATAATTTTGTGGCTGTTTAACATGTTAATCAAGTTGTGCATTTTTGTGTGTATCCAAATGAAACATGATATGTAAGGAAAAGACTGGCAGTTTTAGAAAGGCTGAGGTGACTCAAAAATTCAGATTTAGTTTTCTTTCATCTTTTCAAGGTTATTAATTAAACAGTTATTGTCATGAAGGCAAAAAGTGTAATCTAAAATCCATTAAAGTCAATGGAAAGACTCCCTCTGTCTTTAAATCAGGCCCCAGATCTTCCTCATCCTCATGAAGTGGTCCAAAGGAGTTAAGTGGACTACTCATAGGTATAAAATTAACAAAATTTGGACCTTGACCTTGTCATCATTATCTTCAATAGGAGTGATATTAGGCTCCATTAAAGCTCCTCCAAACTTGTTTTTAAGAGTACTGAATGTCTTTATACTCTGAAGATGCAACTGTCCAGGGAGTATGTTGTATGATCCCTTTGTTCTTAACTCTTAGGCAGATGTGCTGGAATGTGGGACAACACGAGCTGCTGGCCTTCTTCTTCAGTAGGGCAAACTGTCAATGTCCATTGTTCAGAATTCTTCCAAATGCTTACAGGAAAAAAAGGTAAAATAAAAAAAAAATAAAAGGAAAAGAAAAGAAAAAAGGTTGAGATTGGAACCAAGTGTTTGCAATTTTCAAAACTAAATGTTTCAACTGACCCAGATTGACTTTTTTTTTTTTTTTTTTTAATTTTCAGTTTGCAAAAAATCTGCAGTGTTACATCTTGATGAAAGATGGGAAACGTTTTCACAACATTGAGTGTTCTCATGGGATAGGAAATCTATTCTCCAGCCAGCTCTACTCTTGCACAGCCACTAATTCAGCCACTAGAGAGAGCTGTGGTATGCATATCAAAGTAGAGTGGTGATTGGAGTGGAGCAGAGGTTTGCAATCCAAAGGTTACTTTCTGAAACCACGGGTGTATTCTCTTTTCTGAAGGAAAAGGAGATCCTAATTCTAGCAACTCTAAACTTAATTTTCCTTTAATCTAGAGTGTCAGAGTTGTGGTGAGTCACTAAATATAAGCAGTGATCAAAGAGACTTGGTTCAAAACAAGATAAGACAACATCTACTAGCATTAAAATTTGTTTGACGCTGTTCATTCTTCATACTAGGTTGCAATCAACAAGAGTCTATTCTCAACATACCTACATTCTGTTCTACCACATATACCGTGGCTTGTTTGTGACTCATATGTTGAAATCCTGAAAACATCTACTGCAATTTTTAAGGGGAAAACCAAATATATACAAGAATTGTTTGTTTACAAGAAAAACAACTGCCAAAATTTGCTATCTTAACCACTTAGTTGCAAATACAGAAGAACCACATGTTAGGGTTACAGATGGGCCTGAACCCAAACCTTGATCTAAATACCCCTGAGCTCTGGAATTTAGAACTGCATCCACATTACAAACTTTTGGCTGACTCTCACCTATATAATAAGCTGAAAAAAAAAAGTCTGGACCTAATATCAGTGAAGGTCTAATTGCAATCTGAATGTTGAATTTCACACCCATTCAGGATGGAGGCTTAGCAAAATAAAAAAGTTATTTCCCCAAAATATAAATATTTCCTAAAGAACAAATAGCATAACTGGAACTCTACTTACATCCCCAAACATTAAATTTTCCTCTTGATTAAGCATATAAAGCTTTGCACTTTTGCACACATACCTCCCGTCCCCTTTATCATGCCTGGTCCTCTGACACACTTAGAGCCTTTCTTCCTACTCAGGGTTGCCAAATAAAGGTACACTTCTAAGCACTGCATTTTGGTTTAACTTAATCTTGTTTATCTCTGTCTGACAGAACAACACTACAGTCTGCTTCTACAGTCAAGGACATTTGTGCTCTACTTTGCAGAGAGGCTGAGGGGGAAGGACAGGGTGGATTGCCAGGAGATAAGCCATCTTTTTTAGCTGTGCTCTAGCTAACAAAACATAGAAAATGTGATTCAAAATTCAAAACTGACTCTTCCAAAGCTAAAACAAGACTTTCATAAAAGTAAATAATAATCTAATACCCAGCACATCTGTAATGCTTACCACCAAAGTTGCTCAAAGACTTGGCCAGGTGTCTTTCTTTTCCACCAGATCCTTAAGCGCCTGCCTTTTTGCATGGGTCATAGTCAAGTTAGAACAAAATGTAGATGAGCTGACAAGATACGAGACTTGTCCTGCATGGTGTGACAGCCCAAATGTTGTACTGATTGATTCTTTGTACAATCTCCCTGATTCCTTGTGGGGTTCCACAAGGCGTCAGCCAGTCAGTGCAGAACCTCACAGTTTGTGCATCTCAGTTGCTTCTGTCTGAGCCTTGAGTACTGGAGGTATCTTGCCAGACTCCCTGCTGCAGAAATGTGATAGTTTAGCTTAGAATCACTCAGTCTGCAGAAAAATGGGAAGAAATAGAAGCTTTCTGGGGATACTTCCTGGGAAAACAAAACTGGTCAGGAGCTAAGGTCCCTGAGGAGCTGTCAGTGCACTGGAAGAAAACAACAAAAGATGGAGATGAGCAAGAGCAAGTGGGCTTGCCCTGAGAAATGGACATAGCTGATGATATTGGCTTCTATGTGTGAAATCTTGACCCTCCTTAAGTCAATAGGAGTGTGATTCAGTATGGCCAGGATTTTACCCCATATCACTAGAGTAGGTAAGACAGTGGTAGCTCATGCCTGATAATTGCACCTGGCTATCGTTATCCTCCAGGCTTTATTTCTTGGCAAAAATACCTTTCCCATTGAAGCCAATATCATAATTCCCATTACCTTCAATAGTAAGGACTATGGGCCTGATCCAAAATTCACTGTGGTTAGTAGGGCTGTCATGTCTACACTTCCCAAAATCAGCTTGAATTTGTTGATCCGAACTAATAAGTTTGAATGTAGTTTGAACTGCATTCAAACTTATTAGTTTGAATTAACAACATGGACTAAGTCGAATTACAGTTAATTCGACTTAACCCATTTTGTTAATTCAAACTGACTGCCCTTAGTTCGAACTAACAAACTGGACTTAAATGTCCACACTGTGACAAGTTCGAACTAACGATTGAACTAAGGGCTTAGTTCGACCTAAAGGGCAGGTCTTACTAGTTCAAACTAAGCTTTCATTAGTTCATATTAAGGAATTCCTTAATATGAACTAATGAAATCCTAGTGTAGATAGGGACTAAGTTAGTTTGAATTAAGCTTCCTTAATTCGAACTAACTTGCAAGTGTAGACATAGCCTAGGAGTCTTCCACTGACTTCATTGAGCTTTGGATGAGGACTAAGCCTAGATGCTCCTGGATGCTCAGCTGATTCATTTTGCTTCAGTTCAGCTACCATTACACCAAAGATGAGGTGGGTTGGAGCCCACGAAAGTTTATGCTTGAAGAAATTTGTTAGTCTTTAAGAAGCCACAGGACTCTTGTTGTTTTTACTACATCAGAGATGCTCACACCAGTAGCTGCATTTCAACTGTACTCTACTGTCTACACTCTGAGAAGGGAACTGTTCTGCATGATGGTGGAACATGGCTATTTGCTTGTTACTGCCCAGTAGGTGGAATAATCGTCCGTGTACACTTGTCAGGCATTACACCTTGCGTTCTTCCCACTGTTATTGTACAGGTTTTATGCATCGAAACTGCACCAGTGAAGGTTGGTCAGAGACATTCCCGAGACTCGATATTGCTTGTGGCTATGATGTGAATGATACTGCCAATGACGAGCGAGTGAGTCTGATTTATTGTTTGTAAGTTATAGTTTGTTGCATTATGAAACAATGATCTTGGGGGAAAGATATTCCAAGCCAGTAACAGAGAGAAAGGATGGTGGCTGCGGTTCAGGTGTGAGATTGGGATTCAGGCAGTGTATCTCTGTGTATGTGTCTAATAGTCAAGCCATCCATCTCAGAAAATCCTCCAGTTCACACCCCAAACTCCTTCCCCAAAAGCAGAATGCCTGTGTTTCTGAAAAACTATGTATGTGAAGCCATGCAATGCCTTTCTCTCAATATGTCAAAATGGGCTGACTGCCATAAATAATTAAAACTTAGAAGACTCAAATGTATGTCCGTTTGCAGCACGCCTTCTTCATGAAGCTGAAGAGCATGTACACAGCTGGATACAGTACCTCCCTTTTGACCCTGACAATAGCTTTAGGAATCCTGGCTTCATTTAGGTGAGGGGAAGTTCTCTGCTGTTTGTTTGTAATTGTTTGGAATATCTGATTCATCCTTAGAAACCCCACATTTTGTTTGTTTGTTTTGAGATTAATTTAAATGGTGAAATTTTCAAAATTTAAATGATGAAATTTTCTATATTTTGTAAGTAAGTGTTATATATACTAAATATTTATATGGCCTTTCATGCTTTGACCACCATTCCAGAGGACTTTTCCTTGCTGATGACAAGTTCTGCTCAATAACAGTGAAATCTTCATTTTCATCATCTGAGGCAGGTGCCACCAACAGAAGGTTGATTTTATTTTAATGGTCTGTGTTCTGTAGTTTCTGCACCCGAATGTTATTCCTTTAAGATGTCTGACAATATTTTAACACCTCCTTCCTCTCAGATTTTGGAAAGCACTTTAGATGCTTAAAACTTGGGTTGAGTGCTGTAGTTATCTTTAGAAATCTCACACTGGTATCTTCTTTCCATTTAGTTCAATTTGCAGTAAAGTGTTCTTAAATCAAATAACATGTGCTGGGTCATTATCTGAGATTGCCATAACATGAAATATATGGCAAAATGCTGATAATACTACAAAACGGAAGACATACAATTCTCTCCCACAGAGTTCAGTCAAAAATGTAATTAACACATTTTTTTAAAATGAGCATCTTCAGCATTGAGGAAATGGAAGCCAAAGCATGGAGGTACAAATGTTTAGCACATAAATACCTTGCAGCGAGAGCTACAAGAGTGCCTTGCAAACACCTCTTCTCATTTTCAGGGGACACTGTTAACCTTAAGCGGGCAGCATGATCTCCTGTAAATGTAAACAAACTTGTCTTAGGGATTGGCTGAACAAGAAGTAGGATAGAGCAGACTCTAAAGGCTCTAAAGTTTTACATTGTTTTATTGTTGAGTGCCATTCTGTAACAAAAAGATCTGCATTTGTAAGTTGCACTTTCATGATAAAAAGCTTGCACTACAGTACTTGTATGAAGTGAACTGAAAAATACTATTTTATCTTTTTATAGTGCAGATATTCTTAATAAAATAATATAAATTGAGCAATGTATGCTTTGTATTGCGTTGTAGCTGAAATCAAAATTGAAAATGTAGAACACAAATATTTAAAGAAGTGGTATTCTATCATTTAACAGCACAATTAAAACTGATTTGGGTTATATTTTAATTTCATGATTAATTTAGATTATTTTTTAAAAATCATTTGACTGCCATAAGTTTTTCAGATCTTCTTCTGTAGAGCCCATTAGGGTGGGTAACTTGCATCAAATTAACACTGACATACCTTTTGAAGAATAAAGAGATGAGTTGAGTCTGCTAGGCTTTGAATGCCTAGGCCTTGGGAGTCTAAGTTTTCAAAATCTGATTAGATGAATAAACCATCCCTTTTCTCAAAACATAACCTCATGGATTTTCTCTCTTTTCTGTACAGAAGACTCCGTTGTACAAGGAACTACATCCACATGCATCTATTTACGTCCTTCATTTTCCGAGCCTTGTCAAACTTAATCAAAGATTTCGTTTTATTTTCCTCTGAGGATATTAACCACTGTGGGCCACACACGGTAAACTCCCAGACTTCCCAAATTTTCATCTCCCCACTCTTCCAGGGGAATTTCCGCAAGACAGTTTGTAAGGAAATGGTGATGCAGGAGAGGAAATCTGCTTCCTTGGTCTTTACTTATTGAAGAGCCTTACTAAAGAAGAAAGTCTTATCTTATCAAATAATAGCACCCCTCTCTTTTCCCTCTTGTCACTTTATTGTGCTTGTTAATTGACTCAAGCTGAAATTCTCACCATCATTTACAAGTCTGGCCTAGGCATTGTGTTTGATTCTCTCCTCCCAAGGGTAGAGCCCAAATGAATGGGGGAAATGCACTAAAAACTGTGGGTGAAATCCTGGTTCCACTGAAGTCAACGGGAGCTTTGCCATTGATTTCAGTGAAGCCCCTTTGAGTTGAATCTTGCAGAGTGTCACAGGCTTTTTGTCCTGTGTGCGTGTGGTTGGGCCACACAGAAGAGGAAAAGGGAGTGCCTGTTAGAGCATCCAGAACCTGTCCTGTGGATCTTGGCTCATCCACATGTGCAAGAAACCCTTTTCCATGGCTCTCTCAAGAGGTTTGAAGCCATAAGCTTCCTCCTCCGTTGTGAGGCATTACTTCTCCCTGCCCAGGGGCCAGAGGCTATGGAAAAAGAGTCATAGCTATGTCTGCTCTGTCCACCTGTCAGGGGTGGGAATGGGCTTCAGGCAAATGCTGAGGAGAAAAGGTTTTGCTCTCGTGCACATCCATGGCCCGTACAGTGCTTGGCTTCTCTACAGAGGTAGCTAAATTAAGGGCCCAATGAGTGCCAGCTTTTGGCAATTACCTTAGGTACTTATATAGTCCCCATTATTATACTGTTTGAGCGTCTCAGTCCCCAACCTATTTATCCTCATAGAGCATCTAAGCAAAAGGCTATTATCCCGGTTTTACAGATGGGAGACAGAAAAAGACTAAGTGAGTTACCCAAAGCAGGCATTTTATAATAGAGCAAGGACATGAACCCATCTGTCTCAAGTCCCCTACCCACTGGACCACCTTTTCTTTCCTCTCCTGTCAACATCCAGAATGAGCCCACCAACCTGTTTCAGTGTTGAGTACGGTTGGCACTTTGAGACTAACAGATTTATTTTTCGCATGAGCGTTCGTGGGAGAAAATCCTACTTCGTCAGATGCTTAGAAGATGGGTGAACTTACAGAATGGATTCCATTCTCCCACGAACGCTCATGCGAAAAATAAATCTGTTAGTCTTAAAGTGCCACATGACTCCTTGGGCTTTTTGCTGGACTAGACTAACATGGCTTTCCTTTTGGAAACTGACATCTGTTTTTACCCTCTGCCTCTCTGCAGGAAGGTAGATGGGGCTACAACAAAAACTAACGATACTGTCTCTGTTTCCTTAGATTGGGTGTAAATCCATCATGATCTTCTTTCAGTATTGCATCATGGCTAATTTCAGTTGGCTTCTTGTGGAGGGACTGTATCTCTACACCCTTCTGGTTGTTTCTTTCTTCTCAGAAAGGAAGTTCTTCTGGTGGTTCATCACCCTGGGATGGGGTACTGTTTGTTTATCTTTTCAAGCAAAATAATGGTTGTGTGATTACTGATTTATTTGTGAGAGGTTTATGGAAAAATACTGTTTCTTTCCACTACAGGCACCCCAACCGTATTTGTTACAGCGTGGGCCATAGCCAAGCACCTACGTGAAGATATAGGGTGAGCCATTTTAATCAAATACAAGTTTTACTCAACATGCAGCCTAAATATATAAATTGCAGCTGTACTGGGATATCTGCCCATTGAAAGCCTCTTCAGCCGTAATGACCAAAGGACTGAACCAAACTTCATGTTGCCGAGGTTCAGTGCAGTCCCGAAGTCTTTGCTGATACTTCAAGCCTGAGTGAGAATTGTGACACTTTGGGGGTCCGTCCAGACCAGGAAGGGGTTCTGTCACCACTTGCCCTGTAGCCCTGGGAGCTGTTGGGCAGAGCAGTTTTGGGTGAGAACCCTACATCAGCAGCCTGCTCACAGCACAGGGGCCTCATCCTGGCTTCCACCAGCCTGGCTACTCTGTGCAGACTGACACCAACAGTTCTGCTCATCCGAATCTCCCCAAACCCCCCGCAGTGTCCAGTCCTTCTCCTAGAAGAACTTGAATTCGCTGCCTCCAAAGAGGTATAATGTTCACCACTCTGCTAGTAGATTCTGTTATTTTAGCACTCTTCACGTTGATACACAGCACTCAGATGGTTCTGTGCTATGCTTACTGACGAAGAATGGATATTTAAGTGATAATAGGTAGCACTGGAAAACCCAGTTATGGTTCCAAGTGCAAGAAAAGGAAACACACTTTCCACTGATTAAAACATAAATTCAGTAAGTTACAGATTTTGCCTAAGCAGATTTTCTCACCTGTGGTCAGTTCCTGTTGCTCTTGGCTTTTAGGCCAAGAGGATCCACTTTTCATGTCCTCAAAGGGTGCTGCTCCCTCTTTGTCCCCTAGGTGATGGGTGCCAGAAAGGGTCTCTGTTTCCCAAAGTCTGTTTTCTCTTTTTCAAAAGTCAGGAAGGCTTCAAGGGGCTACCGGTTCCATCACCCATCACAATTGTCAAACATTCCCACCCACACACCCCACTTCACGACTCTGCTTACCTGCTATGGAGATGCACTTTTAATTACCTTCTGAGGTATTATCCGGCTCCATTTAACATTGGAGACACACGAAAACAGGTGAAACGACATTTCTTTGTCTAGGACCAACTGGACTTATGCATTACTAATAAAACATCTTTTAAGAACATATTTCCAGGCCACATCTATATTTCCTTTTACCCCCCGTGTACATACCTCATGCCGTGACATTAATGACCAGCATCTTACTGGTTTGCACACCTTAAATGACACTGTTTAGAAACAGAATATGACAACAGTGTGCTGGAGCCGTGAGAACATCAGACCTGATGAAAGGTGTGCCCTCTGCCAGATGACTGAGTTCATCAAATGATTTTAAACTCCTTTTAAACAGGGTTCATCTATAAAGGCAGCCAGCATTTTCAAACCTAATGGATGCCCCCTTTAAAGCCACCTGGCATTCTCTGTTTGTGCTCAAAAGAGAAACTTGGAGCACAGCCATTTCAAAGCCTGTAGCTGATTTCTGAGAACAGGGAGCCCGCATTTCTCTCACGGTTTCAGGTGTTTTCCCCAAGGCTTTTGGATAAAGAGGAGTGTACTTCATTTTAAGGGCAATATCTTATTTGGCTTATCCAAATGCAATCTGGCCTCACTGAAGTTTTGTCACTGATGTCAGTGGGAGCAAGAGCAGGCCCTGAATGAAAATGATTTAATATTGAGAAAAATGAAGAGCCAAGAGATGAAGACTGTGTGTAAAGGTGGTTGGCTTCTGGGGTTCTAACAAGTACATCTTTTTTTTTCTTCTTATTATTACAGGTGTTGGGACATTAATGCCAACATTGCTATCTGGTGGATTATTAGAGGCCCTGTAGTCCTGTCTATTTTTGTAAGTCTGTTCTGTGGGAAGTGCTTTCTAAGGGCATTTCCAAATATTGTGAAATCAAAGACCACCAACTCGACATGCTCTAAAACTGATTATCAAATGATTTTAAACATGTGTCTTTGCTGGCATGATGCAACCTCAGTTACTTTTGCTTAGCAGGAGTCAGAGTCAGTACCCAATGCCTTAGGGCTAACTTCACAAGGAAATTTTGAACTTCCTTCCAAGAAGCAAAAGCATAAGGGGGATCAGATTTCCACATCCTGCTGATTTCACATGAACTTCAGCTGGCTTGTGGAAGCTTGTTTTGGACTGTTCCACGTGAGGGTCTGGTGGAGAAACAAAAGAGCTGAAGATTCAGCACAACAGATGTTTTCTCTATGCTCTGACACTGCCTTGCTAGCAAGGCCAAAACCAACTTGATTTACACCATGCAGCCATCAGTTTTAGCTTTGAGATGAGAACCCAGGGCTAATTTCTGCCTCATTTAAACCCATACAACTCGCTTGCCCCCACAAAAATGAATGGAAGATTGGGACAACTAGACAAGTCAATGACAAAATATAGCAGGGCCAAAGCCTTTTTTTTCATTAACACCTTACATTCAGCTCAGATGGTGTGAGATTTAAATTCTGACAAGGGCAGTAAATTCACTGGTAAATGACAAAGTCAACTTGGTGTTGTGGGTGGAGGCGGGTGTCTCTCCTAGCGCAGCAAAAAGAACAAACTAAGATGGCTCACATGCACTGCCATGCAATTGTATTTTCGTGCATAAGACTAAGGGATTTAACAAATCTGCACAACACGAAAGGGCATTCCTATTTACAATGGGGAAAACACAAAAAGGTTTAACTCAAATTCACGTGAGACTCCTCATTTAGAGCACTGTACAGTATGTGTACGAAAGGGTTAAAAGCTACAGTGCAGGGATGTGTTGAGGAAGGCACTAAGTAGGGTAATGGTTCACTAGCGGAGTAGTGTACAGAGCACAGAGTCTCCATATTGGGAGATATGATGTGAAACATAGATAAGCCGAGGTTTATTTCTCCGTGCTCCAGTCTGGTTTACTGACCAAAAGAGAAGAAAAGAATCTGTCTCTGACTTGAGTGTGTTGTTTCTACTCTTTGACTGCCAGGCCAAATGAAGAGCGAAAGATATTGCTTTGCTTTCCCTCGTTCCCAAGAAGCAGTTCAGCATTAGTTGGTTTTTCTCTTTGGGAATGAAAATGGAACACACATGCAAGGATTACATTACCATATGAAGCCTGCTTTGCCTGTAGTTAATGGGGAATGAGTATCTGAGACCCCCTATATCAGTGGTCCCCAAATTGAGGAGTACAGCCCCTTGAGAAATGTCTGGGGGGTGTGACAGGGCGAGGAAAGCCTGTCCAGGGGGCAGGGAGGGAGCACCACCCAGCTCCACACCAGCCATGTCTCCGGCCTCATCTACAGCTCAGGCCTTGACTGGAGCCCCGGCTCCAGGGCTCCCCGGTGTAGCCCTGGTCTAAGCTCCCGACCACAGCTCCAGAGGGAAAGGGAGGGGGGCAGACTGGATAAAAGGGGGCATGATGGAAAAGATTTCGGAACCACTGCCCTGTATGCAGAACAAATGGTATCTGTAACAATGATTGTCAAAGGGTGACTTTAATCACTTTCTCTGAACATTTGCACTTGCGTCCAATTGAGCAGAGACAATCAGTGGGCCCACTAAAAGCCAGATTCTGAACAAGAGATATTTGAAAATTGCAGCTGCTATTAAATTTTACCAGCGTGTATCACCTCCCTTTTCTTTGCAGATTTGTCTTGAAGTTGAGTTAATGAATACCTTCCACTATTTAGTTGCACTGGGGGGAAATAAACCTGTAAGTAGAAGGGCAGCACAGGGCCTATGTGCTGCTTAATTCTTCAAAATAGGGATTAAATAGGATTTAAGTGAGGCACAGGCTGCACCCAGGTGAATTAATATCAGAGGCGCTAGAGATTAATACAGTTAGTTAGCGCTGTCCTATGCAGAGCAGAGCAGAGAGCAGCTCATAAGAGATGTCAATTGTTTGACAGCTGTCGTCTATGTCTGCTGTTTTTACAGGTTAATTTCATTCTTTTTGTAAACATTTTAAGAATCTTAATGAAAAAACTCAGATTGCCAGAAGGAAGGGGAAATGATTTCAACCAGTACAAGTAGGTTATCCCTTAACTATTTATATAGATATATAACAGCTTACCTTTAAATAGTTCCCCTTTCTTCTATTTTATGGTATCACCTTCTCATTTATTTCTACTCATAGGAGACTTGCAAAATCAACACTTCTTCTTATCCCCCTTTTTGGAGTTCACTATATCATCTTTGCTGTTTTCCCTGAAGACGTGAACAGTGGCACGATGGAAATTCAGCTGTTTTTTGAATTAGGACTTGGATCATTCCAGGTAATGTTTGACACATAAAACGCTTTCATCAAAAAAGGGCATTTTCCTCCTGTCATGCTATCCCATCTGCAGCAGAGAGTAACAGTAATAAAAGCAAGATACTCGATCTAGCTTTGGATTTTTTAAAATCAAGTCTAATTTGGAGAAACTGACACTGAAATACTAAATACGATTTTGTTATTTTATAGGGCTTTATTGTGGCCGTGCTTTACTGTTTTCTCAATGGTGAGGTGAGTTTTCCACATATACAGTTCCTACAAAAGTACTTCTACAGGCTCACTCATTCTGTAGAAATGTGTATTAATTCAAATTGTTCCTTTCCTTATGAATCACCTCAAACTTCATTTGTTAGTCTGCTGTCCAATTGCCTAGCTTCACATCTGAAGGTTCCTGATGAAGTTATTACCCACATTCTTTTTAGATTTGAATAACTTGAATAATTACGTACCATCAACAAACTGCCTCTTTGTCTATGTCCACACTGGCAAATTACTCCAGACTAAGGAGGTTTAGTCCAGACTAATTTAACCCAAGGCCACACTAGGCTTTCCCTAGTTCAAATTAAGAAATTTCTTAGTTCCGACTAAGGAACACTTAGTTCAAACTGTTAGTATTGAGAGTTAGTCTGGACTTAAATGATTAGTTCAAACTTCACTTTGACTAGGCGCAATGTGGCCATGGACTAATGCTTAGTTCGAACTTAAGAAGTTCAAACTGAACTAGTTAGTTCGAACTAACCACATGTTCTAGTTCAAACTAAGCATTAGTTCCAACTAGACCGTGTGGTCAGTTCGAACTGATAAGCACGAGGTTATTCAAACTAACCTTGAACTTCCTGGTTTGAACTAAGAAGTTTGAACTAACTTTTGGTGATGAAGACATAGCCTTTGTCTCTCAACCCTTTCCCCAGACCATTAGGATATTATTAAACAACAGGCCTGGGATGGGACATGGGAGCACCTTGTTAAGCGTTGGCCAAACTAAAAACTGACCACATATTACTACACTTTGGTGTCTGTATCTAAATTAGGTTCTAATTCAGGGCAGTAATTTAATGGTCAACCCATGACTCCTTATTTCCCTTAATTGCCTCTTATGAGGGAAATTTTATTAGATTCCAAATAAATTGTATCAACTTAGAGCATTGAGGTAGGAACTATCTTTGCTCTATTTGTGCAGTACCTACCACAATGGGCTCTTGGTTTACAACTGTGGGTCCTAAATATTACCTGAATTATTGCAGAGCAGAAAACAGTTTTCTTATCCACAGAGAATCTGAGATTTCAAAAACTTCCCCTTCCCAAAGCTGGCCAAAATGTTGAAATCTCAAATTTTCACTTACTGAAAATCTGAATTTTTTTAAAATTAGTTCAATCAAAATGTTTTTTTTTTACATATCAACCTTTAAAACAGATAATGTTTTAAAGGATGAAAATCAGCTTAAATTTCTAAATGAAAAAGCCATTGCAAACAAAAAACAGAACTTTTCATTCTGAAAATGTCAAAACCAGGAAGCTTTCACAAGTTAGAAACTTTAAAAACATTTCAAAATGGGACATTTCTCAAAAAACTACCCTTTTCTGACAAAAAAGTTCATTAAAAATTTTTGTGACCAGCTCTAAGCACAGTACAGTAAGAGTAATAGTACCCAGTACCCATCTCCATACTTGAGTGAGAGATTAAACAGAATCTTTCATGTGGGACAAATCTAAGTTTTGGGTCAGGGTAACGATCTCTTCTTTTCCCATTCAATTGGTTCTCTGCACAAATTTGCTGATCAAAATATTCTTTGACTTTACTGCTTAGGTTCAGTTGGAAATTCACAGAAAATGGAGGCAGTGGCATTTAAGCAAATCTGTTCACTTGCATCAACACCTCAGTTCTTCAACCAGTAATGGAGGAAGTGGTTTCACCCAGGTGATTCAGCTGATGAAGCCCAGCCCACAAGAGGAAAACAGACAGACTATCCAGAAGCCAAGTATAATTTAGCAGACAAATTCCTTAGGGCTAATTCCTTTCTCAGATATACATGGGCAGCTCTCATGGACTGCACTAAGAACCTCCTGTATGTATCCGAAAGCAGAACTTGGCCCTCAGTCAACTATTCTTGCAGCACATTTGTCTTTGTCCTGTATAGTGTTATTACTATTAGGGTTATTTTGCAAAGAAATTGCTCTTTCCTACCCCACCTGCTGGTTTCATGACAGCTAAAACCAGATTAGATGTAATGCCCATTGTTACCCACTTTATGTTAAGGAACTGAGCACAAGCTATAAACATAAGAAATGAGGTGCCTGGGTCATATCCTAGGAGGGACAAGCCTAGATAAATGAAGACGACATCTGTAGAAGACTGGAAGTGTATGATACCAATGACAAGGTTTGGTCATGTCACTAGAATGACTCCACATCAACTTCCTAGAATTGTTCTCTGTGGAAGAGTGCACAGAGGGAGGCTGTGGACCTGATCATTTATCCCTGAGTCAGAGAGTGTGATGAGTCATGAGAGACAGTTACCTGTTGGTCTCACGGTAGGCTGTTCAACTAGGGTTCTGCGAACCACGGCGGAGGACCAAGGTAGGTTTAGGCTCATAAGGGAAATAGTCTCTTCAGTTTGCTTAATGCCACTACCTGGCCGGGAGCATTCCCACTGCCTAGTAATTCTGTGTTGCTGCTGACCAAACCCTGGGAGATCAGGCCTAGAGGTGAAGGCGAGAATTCAACCTACCTGGGCCCAGGGTGAGCTGAGCATCAGTACTGGAGAGACAGAAGCTGAATGTGAGAACTGAAGGGTCAACAGGAGTTGGAAGCCAGAGACAGAGTCAGTGGTCAAAGCCACAAGGGAGCAGGGATGGGGACCAAAGTGGAGCAAGGACTCTAAGCAGGACTGCTAAAGCAGCAGCTCATCAGAAGTCATGACACCCCAATTTCTAAGGCGAGACAGCTGGGCTCGCAGATCGCCTCACAGCACAGTCAGGGAGCAGGCCTGTTCCAAGCTGGTCTAGACCCTGATGTTCGGACAGACAGCTCCTGCTCCAGTGTTTGTGTCTACACTAGCTAGCCTTTGCTCCTGCCTCAGCTGACTGCCTAGCACTTGTGACATCTTGATACACACTTTATGTCCTTCTTCCTATAACATGGTTTCCTTCCTGTCCACCTAAGGTGGCTGGATGAGGCTCATGACTTTAAAATGTTTTATATTTTGTTTTCGGTTGAAGGTTGGACCATAGATACTATTCTTGGCAGGACGAAGGTTGCACTATGTATATTCTAAAGCACCATATTGGATGAAGATGTAGAATTAAGTTGTTTCTTATTTCTTGCTAAAACTTGTACGTCTTCAGGATCTCCCACTCATAGGTGAGGTGTGCTGGAAAGGCTAGGGTTTGGTTCAGATGTTGTTTCTTCCCTGTTATGTATCCCTTGAAGAGCTAGGTTTCAATGGCATCAGAACATATGGGCATAGTTTCCTTCCCTTCAATTGTTCTAACAATGTGGTTATCAGAAAACAACACAACTGTATTGTCTCGTTGATATGATCACTTGAACTGCTAGAAGCAGAGACCCTCTCTGACAAGGTCCCGTATTAGCTCCCTTTCCCATAAAATAAAAATAAATAAATCAGCCTTTGATACTGTTGCGTGTAGACTTGTGAGATCTGTCTCACTTGTCTTCTAACTGCAGTGAAAGAAACCCTGTCACTTGACAAGACAAGATAAATAGAGCATAGGGAAAGGCTTTTCAAATTCTGCCCTTACACAAATACTATTGAAACCAGTGGGATTAAGAAGCACATGCCCTCAACGGAGCCACACACTTATCCCAGCTGACCTTCTGGTCCAAAGTTCTGATTTTAAGGATAGTATCCTGCCAAGTAAGCCCTCTTGGCCACAGAAGAAAGCAAAGAAATGGTTCAACTGAAAATAATCAAAGAATCAAACCAACTGGTGGCTGAGTTTTTTTGGGAGCTTAGAAAAAAATTCATTTACATTTTTTCCCCTACTCGGCTTAGCGCTTTCCTGGCTTTGTCCAGCAACAGAAACAGCATAATAAACACAAGATCAGAAGCATTTGTTTTATTCTTTTCTGTTTCCTGATTATTTAGTACGGTTTTTATGTTATGAAGCCATTGTTTCTTTTTTGATTCATTATACAATGTTTGTCAGAGGTGGCAAAGGTGTTCAGATAAGTGTCACCTTTTGTTTAAAAAAAAAAACTGTATAAACAAGACATGAGTGGTCCTGTTCTAACAGGGATTTCAGCTTAACTTAAATGATGAAACAAGCAAGGAGTCTAAGTAATGGCATCTCATAAGAGGGCCTGATTTCAAGAAATTTTCCACCTAAGGAACTTGAAGCAATAACAGAACTTAGCATTTCAAGAACAATTTTAATTTTCAAGTGACTTACAAATAGAGCTGTTCTCCAGAGAAATTTTTTTCATGAAGGATTTCAAAATTTGCTTTTGTTCCAATTCAGAATGAATCCTGAAAATTTCAAAATTCTTCAAAAGAAAATTCAGGAAAAGAAAGTTTTGAATTGATCAAAATGTTTTGGTTTCAACTTCTTTTTATTCTATATAATACAAAAGTCAAAAGATTCAAAACAAGAAGTAATTTTGAAAGAATTAAAAAACAAATGTTTCATTCATCAGAATGTCTCAGGTTGATATTGCTAGAACTTTTTTCTTTTGTTCTGTGAAACAAAATTTTGGTGAAATCTGTATAATTTTGCAAGGCATTTTGATTTAGACAGAACAGCATTCTCAGGTGGAGAAAACCTGCTCCCTCAAAGTGTTTATGATCAACTCTATTTATAAACATTAACTAATTAGTCCCCATGACAGACCTGTGAGGTAAATTTTATTATCCCCCTTTGACAGAAAGGAAACAAGTCCAGAGAAATTTAAGCGACACCATCAGAGCTGGTTCATCCTCTGTGATTCAGCCCGGCAGCCAGCACAGCGTCCACCTACCAGTTGGCCAGGCTTGGGGTTGGGGGCACCAAAAAACTTTGGGCCAGTCCTGAACACCATCAATTTTAAAATCACACATTTTTTAGACATGACTTGCTGCTCTTACAAGTAGAATTTAAGATTTCTACAAATTAAAGCACAAAAAGCAAGGAGTCTTGTGGCACTTGAAGACTAACAGATTTATTTATCGCATGAGCTTTCATGGGAGAAAATCCCACTTTGGCAGATGCTTTGAAGAGGGGGAACTTACAGAATGGGATGAAAATAAATGCAGGGCAGTGTAAGACATGGGATCAGGTCCTACTGCAAGAGCAAATCAGACCATTTGTAAGGATTCAAACTCTAGGAAACAGCACAGAGGGAGGGTGAAGTCAAATTACCTGTTATAATGTGAAAAGAATTCACAGTCACGATTAAGTCCTGCTTTCACACAATCTAATGTGCATGTTAGTTCAATTTCTGCTGTTTCTCTTTGAAGTCTATTTTCTCCCATGAAAGCTTATGCGATAAATAAATCTGTTAGTCTTTAAGTGCCACAAGACTCCTTGCTTTTTTTTGCTTTACTAGACTAACATGGCTGCCCCTTTGGACCTTACAAATTAAAGGGTCTAGAGAAAAAATATTCTTTTTTCTCTGTCAGTACTATGAGCTGGATTGTGCAACACTTCATCACACTGGTGAGCATCTCCTTCTATGATTGTGGAACTTCATGGGTGAGAAAAGGCTCATAAATAGGAAGAAGGGATACACAATCTGGCATTTGTGTAAAGTCAGTTGGCTTTGCTGTTTATATGGTAGGTCTCACAGCAATAGGAAAATGAAAATTTGTTTAAAAAAAAAAAAAAGAAAGAAAGGTGTGAGTGTAAAGCCACACAAACTGACAGGACTTCCCAGGAATGTACCTACAATCTGCAGTTGTTTGAAAATGGCTTAAATTCAAGTTTGGCTGTTCCCCTTTAAGTTACCGATGAGCTACTACATGGCATAACTAGGTCCCTCGGGGTGTGAAAAATTTACATCCTTGAGACATGTAGTTAAGCCACCCTAACATCCGGTGTGAACAGTGCTAAGCCGATGGAAGAATTCTTCTGTTAACCTAGCTACCATCTCTTGGGAAAGATGGATTACCTACAGCCTTACTTATCCACAGTAACAGAAGAGCAGCACAAGAACCAGGATTAAAATCTGGAAGTCCCTGGCACCTACCTCTATTCTTGGATGATTACAGTACATCTCACTTTGACACAGCTGTAGATAAACATCTCCACTCCTGGTTTACTTACCCTCAGCAAATAGAACCTACAGGCTTTGTGTGAGTCACCCAGCCCTAGCCCATGTAGCATATAATTAATTTTTCCTCCCTCAAGACATCCCAGGTGCTTCCAGAAAGATACAAACATTAACCCAAATTTTTTTCGCACTCATACATCAACTTAAAGCAAAACCAAAACCAACAAGAGTAGCTAAACAGTACACTCCAAGTCTGAGAATAAACATTTATCAGTGAATTCACTTCCTCTAACTGTTGTATGTTTATATGTAAAACTTTACTTCCATTTTTGAACACAAACGTGTAGGTCAGGAGATTTAATGGGAAGTAATAAATGTAGGTCTGACTGCTTATGCCAACTATTATGTGATGCAACTATTTGCAAACTCACAAATCAAAGGAACGTTGTAGTCCAGGGGTCTCAAATGCGCAGCCCGTGGGCCACGTGCGGCCCCTAAAGCAATTTCCTGCAGCCCACAGTGACACGACCATCACCGATGTTTTCAATATCATTGTATGGAAAGGTTTCAGTGGTGCGGCCCTCTACTAGTCCTCATGCGGCCCTTGTGGTGCTTTGAGTTTGAGACCCCTGTTTTAGCCTCAGAATATGGTGAAAGAGAAAAGGTATCCAAAGACAGCAGCCAGCTAGGTGTGAGTTAGATTTGGTGCATATTTTATAGGCCTTAGAAATCCTTTTAGATTAGATCAAAAGTGAATCCTATCATCATGCGCACTGAAATAAAACACCTACCGTAGCAGGGTTTCATCATGACAACCTTAAGAGTCACAAAACTTTCCTTCCCCTCTTCTTTTGTTGGCGTTCTTGAACCAAGTGGAGTTTTAAAAGGTCATTCTGGCTGATCTACTTTAACCCAGAGAGAGTCCAACTAGGAAGCGTTTTCGACGTTCCATGTTCCAGATACTCTACTTTGGGCCCCAGGGACAGTAAAGGGCCTGTCTTTCAAAGGTGCAGAGCACCTGCAGTGTCTATTCTCTTCCGTGGAAGTTGAGGGTGCTCAGCCTTTCTGAAAATCAGGCCCACAGCACCTAAGCACTAGATGCAGATGGACATGTGCACTTACGGGTGTTGAGAATTGAACACAAAAACACTGAGCACTCTCTCTGCTGCTCTTCAACAGCAACGAGTAAAACTGCTGTTCACCTCTGTGATGCTGACGGCACTGCTGCCATGGTGCAGACAGAGAGGGCCTGCACGAATTCTTACAGCACTAGACTTGTACTGAAATGAAGAGAACAACAATGAGTAAGAAGATAGTTTTCAGGAACCTTAACAATGGGGACTATGACAAAATGATTATAAAAGGAGTTCATGCAAAATCCTGAATATAGTTGCCTGAGGCTACTTATCTATTGAACGATGAAAGTCAATATCATTTGACTGCAGAAAATCCATGTTCTGGATTCACTGTCAAGACGTATTCCTTTCCCAATGCATTGCTCCCTTATGTTCAGTATACTGCACTTCAGTGACGTTTGTTAAGCATAAATTGAACTTCTATAGCATCTTTCATCCAGCCATCTTACAGCCCTTTAGAAACATTCACACTAGTCTGTGAACCCCTTCCAGGAACAAGCATTCCCAGTGAAGTTCATGTGACTACTGATGTGACCAATAGTACACCAACAGGAGGAAAAGATTCTCAGTCTGGCCTTGAAGTACCAGTAAGTCTCAGGATACCCCTGCAACTAGGAACCTATTATTTCCATTCAATAAACGAAAAGAAACAGACGTTGGTAGACTTGCCTCTAACCATGCCTAAATTTGTTGGGAGAACCAGGAGTCCTAATTCCCTATCCTATGATCTAACCCTCAAAAAACCTGTGGACCAGAGGCACGTTTTCTTACATATTTCACTTAGTTGCCAGTATTCCATATAAAAATGGGAGGGGATGCAACAGTATTTATGATGTTGTTGCCCTATTGAGAAAGCCTGAAAATACATGAAAGGAGACAGCATGCGATTATGTGGTAAAACAGTATGTAACATATGGGAGGTACCTCTGTGTGTGTGTGTGTGTGTGTGTGTGTGTGTGTGTGTGTGTGTGTGTGTGTGTGTGTGTGTGTGTGTGTGTGTGTGTGTGTGTGTGTGTGTGTAAGGGTATTGCCCCTAATCCAGTGGTTCCCAACCTTTTGAGTAACATGGCACACTTCAATGAGACAAACAATTCCCTGGCAGACCCACTTTTTCAGCTGAATTAACTGCTCATAAATGTCACATTTACTTACATTTACTACGGTTACAGTCTTACTAGAGAGGTTTGCAACATAGTGCATTACAACAAGCTAAAGAAGGATCAAATGCATTAATGTTTGAGATCCAGCGGAAAAAATACATGCCTCCACTTTGCCCTTTTGGCCCCCTGCATTTAGAATGTTCACATTTTAGAATCGAAAGACGGATACCTCACTTTTAATTTAATGATTAATTTTCACAAGTTTTATGAGTCGTAATTTTGGACTGAATATTGTTTGAGAAAAGCCAATGTTTGTTTTACATTTATTTTCATTACCTTTGTACAAAATTGCACGGCACTCTTGAACAGTTCTCATGGTACACCAAAGCCACTGCCCTGATTTACTGCAGACTGCATTTCCCTTACCAGAGAGTGATGGCCTGACTGTGCAGGCCACAGTGGACATAAGTCATTGAAGATGTAAAGGCAATGGTTTCTTCAGCTCCCCTTCTGATTAGCTCACGTTAGTGTCTGTGCCTTCATATACCTTTGTTGTGTGATATCATGTTTCCATTTTGGGGAGAGGTCTGGGAGCCCCCATAAAATCTATTTATAAGGTTGTATATAAACAAATCATAGTTGAACTGAAGAATTCTCTTATTTCAAAGTACTTTATTCAACATAATTCAGGAATATTGACTTTCAACTTCTTTTTTTGGTCCTAGGCTTTAGAAAAAGTAAAAGCTACTATATGTCCAGGCATTTTTATTAGATGCAATAGCCTAAGAAAAATCAACAGTAATACTATCCTGTTCTGCAGCATTTACTAATGGAACACACATCGTAATCACAATGTGATCATCAAGCAAATAATGTGCTATAAGCCAGTTACAGAAGGCAACACAACATAATTATTTCAGTAGGGTCTTATTCAAAATGATATTATTTATACATAAAATGTACAGAACCATCCCTAAGCAACTGTTATGTGTTCAATGTGTACTCACTAGTTCACTGTCTGATTTTTCTTCCTCTTATGTGACTATGGGAAGATACAAATCATGGTCCAATTTCCACTCTGACTTCCACAAAAAAAAAAACAAAAAAAAAAAACACAGGACTAGAGCACCCTTGGTCTAATTCTTGCTAGTGCTAAGGCTAGCCATGGGAAGGGTGTACATCATTTCTCTCTCTCTTTTTTTTTAATCTACCAAGAAGGAATGTAATTTAACCTAGATTTGTGCCTTCATAAAACACTGGATACACTAGCCACTGAGCTCACACAACTGTTCTGTCACCAGGTTCATACTGCTTTCCATTTGCATCCCACACCAAAACATGACCTAATGATGGCGTAAGGCATTCACTCCATAGACTGACACAGTGGATATAATCAACGTGAAACAATTTGAGGCTTGTAACCTCTTATTCATGCAAGTAGTTCTGTTAAGTCCGTGGGACTCCTCAGAGCTTCAACCTCTGGGTTTGTTAAACAAACAGTGCAATTCAGTGAAGCAAAAGCATCTTATTTAAATAAGAGAACCAGCTAAGATCACAGTGCAACATTCCATAGACAGATCAAAAGGCGTAATTTAGTATTCCTTGTGCATCCCAATTCCTGCTGAAGGCAACAGGACTTTTGGGTGAGCAAGAAATAAGCCCAACATATTGCAAAAAGATAAAGGTCAGTAGTTACTCTGGGTAACTTATCTCAGTGCATTATCATCTATTAGGAAGACATACAAACTATGGTGCCAGGAAACAATGAAAGTTTACCAAAACAAGATAGATCTATGAAAATAGTGTAGTGGCTAACACCCCTGCTTAACATGCAGAAGGTCCTGGGTTCAATTCCCAGAGGGTTGGACTCGATGATCTCATGAGGTCCCTTCCAGCCCTATGATTTGATTTGATCTACCCAGACCTGGACTGAAACTCATTCTCACTGCACTGGTAAGGGAACACAAAAAGATTTGGGAGTTTATTTTGTGAAACAAACAAGGAGTCCTGTGGCACTTAAAGACTAACAAATTTATTTTTTGCATGAGCTTTCATGGGAGAAAATCCCACTTCTTTAAAGCATCTGATGAAGTGGGATTTTTTCCCACGAAAACTCAGACAAAAAAAATTTTGTTAGTCTTTAAGTGCCACAGGACTCCTTGTTTGTTTGTTTGGTTAGACTAACACGGCTGCCCTTTTGGAACTGTTTTGTGAAAGTTATGCCATCTCTCAAAGAGAAAAGTATGAGATTATCTTCTCCTTAGAAAACAAGCAGCCAGCTTTTGATCGTTCTACAAGACCACAAAGTACATGTAAGTCAGTGCTTATCATTCTTGTCCTTAAAAGCAGATTTGCACAAACCAAAACATTTCTTCATGGCTCGCAAAAGTAGCATTCTCCCTCCACTACATTTATTCTACAACAACACTCGTGTGTTTTGTATGGGGTAGAAGAGGAGGTTTTAGAAACTTGTTCAGTACAATGGATTGATACTTGCTGAAAAATTGATTCAACTACAAGGATGGAGCATATTTATCTTCATAGGAATAAAAAAGAAATCTTTTCAGATGATGTAAAATAGATTTTATCATATGCTCTGAAACACTTTCTAAATGTTTTAATCCAGTCAATGGAGTGTTGTCCTCTGAACAGGAAGGATACTGAAAAGAATTTGGAGCTATGCTCCAAGCACTAAATTCAGAAGCTTGTATTCTGCTTGTGCCAACCATGCAGGAACTTGACTAGACTGTCGAGGGCTTGACTAATTTTACTACATCAACCACTTGCAGGGTTTTTAAAGCTGCAATAAATGTATCCATCTTTTAAATTAGAGCTTTAGTCTCGCATCCTGCTCCCCAAGACGCCAGCAATTCACTGACTTCAGTGGAGTTGTTCCTGATTTAGACCAGTGCTCAGTGAATGCAGAATCAGTCCTGGTGGCTACTTCATTCTTGGGAAAGTGGATATTTTTAAAAAATGTTTCCTCATTTTAAATCACAAGGGGAGATTATTCCATCTAAATTACCAGGTCTACAGATTTTCTCTCATCACAGACAGGCCTCTACATGGCAAAGCAAATGAGTTCATTTCTCTAGCTACATGCGTGAGCTAATTCCCATCAACTCACTGGGAATTCTTGGTGTTGTGCAACCAGACTAATTCTGACCGTAAACGGTGGGAGTGAAGCATCATTGTGGAGGAGTAAATCACATCAGCTAATTTAACATCCTTTAACATGGTTGTCCCAGGAGTGAAGTGAGAGGAGAATGGGCAAATGAATTATCAGAAATAATAAGACAACTTTAATGAGCCTTCTAGGCTAAAGTCTACCTTGTGGGGATGTCAGGGAGCCAGTTATGGCTCCCTGAATCTGGGTGCTGGCCTGCACTGGCATTTACTTAAGCATCCCCTGGGCGCTGACAGCAGCAAAAGCTTGGGTAGGACGGCTGGCACAGAAGCAGGCGCTCCTGGCTTTTCAACAAAGAATTCTCCACTAGGCACGGAGAGCCACAATCCAGTCCTTCTACATCGCTATGGGCTGGAGACAAAGCGAGACTCTGGCCCTATACCCTAGCCATAGCGGATGTGCATACCTCAAACCTCTAATATATTATATGTACGGAAGGGACAGTTACTGGTGAAATGTGAGACAAAACAGGAGCTAATTAGCATTCATTCAGATCTGTTTTACTCATGTCTTGTGAAGAGAACGATGGGGCATGAAACCCCAATAAAGATTTTCAATATGCCACAATAATAAATGTGACAAGGCATAAATAGATTTTCCAGTCTGAAGCGAAGCTTCATTGGCAGGGCTAAACACGCTGGAGACACACTCCTCCTCATGCTCTGTTCACGTACTCCAGACAGGCAATTGAAGACGAGAGAAAAGCAACACCAAACCCGAAAGCACCAAAGTGCTTTACCTCCTCCGGTATTTTAAAAAGACTTGTGCAGACTGCAATTTTCATGCCTTCTTTCCCAAGACCCTTCAGAAGCTTCCTTTAAATTTAAAACAAAACAGGAGCCTTTCCTAAGTTTGTTACCCACTACTGCAGAAAATTTAATTTAAAACTGTAGCAAGTCTTTATTTTCCACCATGACTAATATTCTGCAGTTACCCTCAGTGAACTTTGGGTAAGTCCTGTGAAATTCTCAGACTGACTCAAACCACTTCTCTTTGCAAATGACTTTAAAAACCTGATGTCCTTTTCAAACGTCATTTGGCTGATTTTTCCAGTCTCACTTGCAAAGCTGATTATCCAAAACCAGCATACACCCAATGGTCCTAGAATTTCCTTGCTCTGTTCCATGGGTACGTTATGTTGTTAATGTGAAGTCCACTCATTCCGTTGAGGAAGAAAAGACAGGCAGCAATAAACTCGCACCAATAGGTCAGCGTGAAGCCCATGAAGGTAATGTAGTCCTTCAAGAGAATTAAAAAACTCAGGACGCCACTGAAGGATAGGAGAAATGAGAAAAGAATAAGGACTGATCCCATTGACCATTTCCGTCTTGAGTTAGTGTCTTCACAGACTTGGGAGACCATCAGAAGTTCCAGGCCAAATATTGCTACAACCACGGCAAGGGACACCACACTTCTTGTGAGAATCATTCCTACATTCATCCCTTCCACGCTGGCCTTACTGAGATCAGTGACACATTTCAATACGGTGTTGTTGCCTATGGTGCAGAAGTGCCACAATCCAAACAACTTTCCTTTTGCAAAAAGCCAGTGGCCATCGCATACTGAAATGGAGGACAGGACCACTGCTATCGCCACGCATAATATAATGAGGCTTCTGATAAATGTCTCAAAGAACGATTTCTTGGGTCTTCTGTGAGCAAGCAACCTCTGTGCCTTAAAGAGATATTACAAAAGAAAACAAGTTACAAAATTTGTCTGTTAAGTTACTTTTCAAGAGATATTGAAGTCAGAGGAACAAAATGCAGAGGCCTTCAGAAAGTATGCAATTAATTTCAATGCATGCTTAATACTAGTTATAATTAGTGCCCTATTCTCATAATTAACTGAATAGATTCTGTGATAAACGTGTATCTGTTAGAATTACAGAAGAAGAATGGTGGTGTGGTAAAAACAATGTAGGAGGACTCAGGAAGTCTGTGTTGGTTTCCCTGCTTGACCACAACCATTGTGTAAGCCATTATTCTCCTGCTCCTTTGTCTTCTCCAGTTAGGCCCCAATTCTGTAAATGCTAATACATATGCTTTAATTTTGCACACATGAATCATCCTGCTGACATGAATGGGACTCATGCATGTGCTTAACTTTCCGTACGTGATAAGTGTTTTCAAGATCAGGACTTTAAATTTGGGTAGGGACTGCCTCTCACTGTGAATCTGAATGGTGCCAAAAGCAACAGGGCCTTCATCTGGACCAGAGCCTCAAAACACCACTGTAATGCAAATAAGAATTTATTTTACAGTGGGAAATGTGTATTCCTCCACTCTCCCATCACTCAAAGACGACCACATAGATTCTGCTCAAATTAAAAAAAAAAACCAAACATCACCTAGGAACAGAAACCAAGCATGGAAAATTTCAGATCGAAAAGATTAAATTTGAAAAAAGGCACTGTTCATGGAAAACAGGAGGTTCCAGTGGAAGTAACTACAACCGTCAAGATAACAACAGCCCCTTCATGCGCCAAATATAGGCTGGGCCTTCTGGGCTTACCCAAGGAGCCTAAGGAGGGAAAGGGAAGTAGGGTGCATTAACTCCCTCAGTTTTCATGGAAACGTAGCCTTCATGAATGTAAACACCGACTAGGCCTGATTCCCATCTCACTTACGCTGGTGGAAAACCAGTGTTACTATTGGTTAATAGTGTTGATGTTAGTGAGAAGAGACTCAGATGAATTCATTTTATGAAACAATTTGTACTATGCTTTTTCAGAGATTCACAAGATAGCTGCCATATAATTTTGGGATCAAGCTTTGACCTTCTTTAGAACTGCCAACATCTGTATGCTCCTAGACTGTCTGCTCAACACCACACGCAAATAAAATTCTGGTGGAAGTCAATGAGAGTTTTGCCTCAATAGGAGTCTAGGCCTGAATCCTCAAATTCGAGGGTAGATTGTAATAGACGTACACCAGGAGTCATCTCACTGAAGTCAACAGGACTACTAGCAGAGGAGGAGCATTAGCAAGATTATCAGAATATGACCTCTGTTATTGGAATCCAATTCTCGCAAAAACAAATGACAAGGAAATATGGGGAGAGGAGGAGAAAGCCATTCTGTGTAGGGTGAGCAATATTTTGTGCTCTGCTATTCCAGGACTAGCCAGCCACTTAGGCACAATGTCACTAACACACTCTGTCCTTACAGGGAGCTAACACCATTCCTGATGGTGGTAGAACACAAACAGGAAACACATGAAGCAGAGCATTGCTTGGTGTTATGAGCCAAACGGAAAATGGTGAAAACTGCCAAAATGGAAAAGGTAGGGACAGAAGTGTTACTCTGAAATGGCCAGGAGGGTTTTAAAAACTAATAGTGGGTTTAACAAAATAGAAGTAATACTTGAACCATAAAATGTTACTTATGAGACACTAAATTTTATTATTCAGATTATTTCTCTGTACAAAGATACCCACAAGATATTCAAGTGAGTCATAATGCAGAAACTTTGCACTGTCATGTATCATCCTACGCAGCCTAGATGCAGCCACGTCGGTTCCAGGATCTTAATCCTATACCATCCTAGAACATAGAGGCAGAACTGACACTTATTAGTCAGAGATCAAAGCCCAGTTGTGCGAGCCTTTGAATCTTAACAGCTGCTTTGATTTACTTGTTGGTGTGACCTGATCCCATGACTTAAACTCCCCTGCACTTATTTTCCTCCCATTCTGTAAGTTCCCCCATCTTCAAAGTGCCTGACAAAGTGGGATTTTCTTCCATGAAAACGAATGCAATAAATAAATGTGTTAGTCTTTAACTGCCACAGGACTCCTTGTTTGTTCACTTGTACTAGGAACAACACGTACATTCAAAAAAAAAAAAAAGACAATTTCCACCCCAAAGTTTACAACCTTAAAGCCAGAGTTTTAGGAATTCAAAACCCACACCTGTGGCCAGATTTTCAAAATGTTCAGTAGCTTCCCCGGTCAGTCCCGCACAAAAATACCCTATGACATACTACTAAACAGCATGTGCATCATTGCCAGTGAGACCAGTGTTAATTTCCACAATTCCTTGCGCAAGCAACATTTGGGTGCCTGGGGCAGCCGCCTGGCTCAAGCATGCTCAATAACAGCAAAATAAAAAAATTCCAGAAGGGAGGATTTTATAACAATCCACCTGCCAATCTACAGCCTGTGACTCAAAAACAGCAGGCGCCTCCAGAGCAGAAATACACACACAGGCTGTTCTGTGACTCCATGCACTGTGCCTCCAGCCCTCCCCTCCACCTGCCCACTGTCCTTTAGGTAGTTTTTCAGCCATGCCCGCCAAAGGCTAGACAAAATACACCTCACACTGCATAAAACCTTGAACTCTGTATCTCCTCCTCAGACTCTTAAATCTCTTTGCAGTGCAGTGACTTGCTCAAGGTCGGAGAAAGTCTGTGTCCAGCTCAAAATAAAGCTCAGGTCGCCTAGCTCTCAGGCCTATGCTTTAACCCAGTGGTTCCCAACCTGTGGCTTGGGGGCCAAAAGTGGCCTGTAGCCCCCCTCACACTGACTGCAGAAAAAAGCTGGTGGACCCAGCTGGAATGAGCAGGGCTACAGGGAGGATGCAAGTTTCTCTGAGTGGGGGCTGCAGCAGGGGGCGAGCGGTCTGCTGGTGGAGGCAGGTGGCCTTCAGGGATTTAAAAATTATATCTGCGGCCTCGGGCCCTAAAAGGTTGGGAGCCACTGCTTTAACCAGTAGACCGTTCTTCCTTTATGCCGGCTCGGGACACTGAATTTTCTTGGGTGGTGCTAATGGTGGGAATCAGCTGATCTAATAATATTTGTATGTCATGCGGGGAGAATAAAACCAGACATTTGGTCAACACCCATTTTAAAACAACTGCAGATCTTCCATATCTCAGAAGTGAAAGTAAACATATGTCGTGATTCTGACAAAGATGTGCTTTGTAAGTGGAATTAAATCCTAGAACGACTGACTAATTCATTACAGATCATGTAAGGTACAGCTGCCACAGACTGCTCTTTATTTCAACAGGTAGTTCTCACACAAACACCCAGCCTCCTCTCAGGGTGCTGCAACACAGCAGGCTGTAACCCCCAGCGGAGTCCGCCTGAGGTTGCAGAGATTAATGAGTTTGCACACTCAGTCTCCCGGACAATGCACGGCTGGTTCTTCCAGTACTCGCTCTGTGCTGGGTCTGGTCCAGTTTTCAATTTCTCCAATGGGCTGGCTTCCCTCACTGTCTCCGGGAGACTATTCCACAGCTTTCCGAGCTCTCATTGTCAGCGATTTCCCTTCTTTCTCCATACCCATGCACTTTATTTTGGAAATATCACTTTTCCCATACAGTGTCACAAGACACTCAGAGGCAGAGTCACAGTGAAGTGCGAGACACACGTCAGTAATGGAAAACTTTGTAAACAAGACACAATGCCATGGGGGTGGGGAAGGGAAATGGCCTGACTCTGATTTCTTAATTTTTATAAGTCGACTTGGATACATTGGTCACTGGTTCACAAAATCGCTTGCTCTCCAGCTGATCAAACGCTTGTAGCAACTTGTTTTTCCAGCCACACATTAGATCAAGAACCAAAGAGCTGGGTCCAGAGCTAGTCAAGGAAAGGCTGGATTTTAAATGCTCGGTGAGTGGCCCAAAACCGAGCCAGCACAGTAAAAAAGCAGCCTGTGCGCCTCACTGATGAAGTGGGGTTTTCTCTCACGAAAGCTCATGCGAAAAACAAACCTGCTAGCCTTTAAGTGCCACACAACTCCCTGCTTTTTTTTTTTTTTTTTAATTTTTTCCCCCATGCTTTGCGGTTACTCAGAAACAGTATTCTCCCCAGGACCTAAAATTGGGGGGTGCATAGGAGGTATTGGGGGTGCTCACTAAATTGGCATAACACTGTCACTAGGTGAAACTGGGAAGTGTTGGGAAATTTGAGGGGGGAGGTGTTAGGGAAATCCCTGTCTGTCCATATAATCAATGAGATCCAGTATTCACCCCCGGACTTGGAATTAGGGGGGAATTGGGGATGCTCCCTAAATTGGTGTAACACTGTTACTAGCTGACAACTGGGGGGATGTTAGGAAATTCAAGGGGGGTACTGTATAAGGAGGGGTGTTAGGGAAATCCCTGGTGTAGGGGTGCTCAGTGATTTGGGATAACACTGTTACTAGCAGACAACTGGGGGGATGTTAGTAAATTCAGGGGGGGTGTAGGGGACGTCCCTGGTGTACGGGGTGGTCAGTGATTTGGGATAACACTGTTACTAGCAGACAACTGGGGGGATGTTAGGAAATTTAAGGGGGGGTGTAAGGGAAGTCCCTGGTGTAGGGGTGCTCAGTGATTTGGGATAACACTGTTACTAGCAGACAACTGGGGGGATGTTAG
>ML681984.1:13574272-13670897 GCA_007922195.1 Podocnemis expansa
GGGAAGGGGGTTGGAAAACTGAGGAGAGGCGTAGGGGCGTTAGGAAACCCTGCTCACAAAGCCCCGGGAGGATACCTTCAGAGGACACGAAGAGATCCCTTCCCCAGCCCTGCAGAAACTCTCCTTTCTCTCTGCAGGCAGCCCAGCCGGCTCCGCACCCCGCAGCGGCACCCGGCGCCCCCCAGCCGGGCTCCCCGTTACCTGCACGGCGATGGCCGTCATGCCGCCCGCCGCCCGCCGCCAGCCGGGGAGAAACTTTGCTCCGCTCCGCGTCCCTCGCCCGGGCAGCCGGGGCCGGCTCCTGCCCTTTGAGTTTCGCCTTTGGCTGAGTCAGCAGCAGCCGGGGGAGGCGGCGGGCGCCGCGGGGCGGAGGTTGGCGGAGCGCAGCGCAGCGCAGCGCGCAGAGGCGCGGGCGGGGAGCCCGGGGCTGGAGGCTGCACCCGGCCTCCCCCCTGGTGCAGGAGGGGGTGTCTGCAGCCAGATTTAGGCCAGCACCGCCCCTGGCCACCGCCCCTGGCCACAGCTAGCCACCCTGCGGAAAGCAAGCGCGGCCGACATCCGGCCCGCGGGCCACGCTCCGGCCCGCCAAGGGTTTTTATCCGCCCCGCCGAGTGCTGCCGCAAGAGCCGTGGCGGTGCTGGGGGACCTCCGCCAATGCTTCCTCTAAGTTTCTATAGGCTAAATGCGCAAAAAATGTCTTTTCTGCACATTTTTGCAGCCGGTGTCCAAATTTGTGCGGGCTCCAGTGAGTGGGGTCCACCTTGTGAGTGCAATGAAGTGTGTCTGATCTAAATTTTAGTTTGAGCAGGTGATGGGAGTGATTGTATGAGTTAGAAAACCTTCTTTGAAACATGTTACTGGAAATCTGGGTTCAAGCCCCAGGGGGTTGGACTCGATGATCTCACAAGGTCCCTTCCAACTCTATGATTCGATTCTATTCTATAAATCGCCTTCTTAAAGGAGCATAAAATAAATGAAAAGAGCAGCACTGTTGAATGGTTTTGGGCACACGTTTTGTTGTGTGCGTGGGTTTTGTTGTGTGCACACACACGCAGCTTAGAGGGAACAGAGGCCTCAGCCCCCCTGAAATTCAGGGCTCAGGGGCGTCACTGGCACCTGGCACAGGGGGCACGTGCCCTGAGTGTTGCCTTTAATTTTTTACTAGGCTGTGTGCACAAAAAATTTCTTTTGTGCAGCTTTTTAGAACCAGTGTCCAAATGTGTGTGTGCTCCAGTGACTGTGTGGTCAAACTTGTGAGCACGATGAAGCAAGTGTGTATGATGTTTTATTTTTATATGCTGATGTAAATGATTTTAGAAAGTACAAAACTTTATGACAAAAATGCTGCTTAAAACTGCGTTCTTGAAGTAGCATATAAATACTAGCTCTGTTGTTGTTGTGCACACTTTATTTTGTTGTGTGTGCAGGTTTCATCACCTGTGTGCACATGCACATGTGCACAGCTTAGAGGGAACATAGGTCTTGGTGCTGATGCCCCAAGTGTCCAGGCCGGCCCTGTCCCAGACTGGGGATCCTGGCCAAGGTGCCCTCCGCAGCACCCGTCTCTCCCAGCCCCGGCCCCCACCGGGCATTGAGGCCGGGAAACCCACAGCAGCATCTGCCTCTCCTAGCCCCGAAACCAGCTGGGGATCTGGGGCCAGGCTGGAGGCAGCAGGAGGCTGATGAATTATCAGGCCTGGGCACTGGAACGTGGCCAAAGGGATGTGGCCTGGGCCCGTGCCCCGGGTCTTTTCTGGGGCCAGTGACATTCCTGTCAGGGGCAGCCCCTGAGTAGCCTGCCACTAAACCACACAGGAGTCAGGGCTGGCTCAAGGGGCTGTGGTGCCGAAAGCCAATTTAATTTGGCACTCCCCATCTCATTCATGGAGGTTGAAAAGTTTTCCAAAGTGCATAAATCTCCAGCGTCTGCCTGCAGAGGGATTTAAAGTCCACTCTGCCTACATGATGTAAGCTGCAGGTTAATTAACAGTGCCCGAGCTGCTAGGAAAGAGTTGAAGAGGCAGGAGCCGGCCTGATCTTCAGGGGGGCTAGGCACCCCTAAGAACTGTCACCTGAAGCCACGTCTGTCTCTTGCCTCACAGTAGAGCCGGCCCTAACGGGGGTGCACCGTCACGCCACCGTGCAGGGAACACTGCCAGGCCACAGCCTGTACCCAGCCGGAAGACAGAGTCTTACAGTCGGGAGCGAGCTGCCCCAGGCTGGGGCTGGGAGTTTCTAAAACTCCCACCCTGGCCTAACCCTGCTCTGAGCATGCTCAGAGCAGGGTCGTGCCAAGGGCCACTGCTGCAGCCCCCCCGTCCCCCAGCGGCCAGGTAAGGGAACGGGGGGCGGGGGGGTCTGGCGGCAGGCACACCAGTCCCGCAGGAAAAGGGCACAGGGGAGTGGGTCGGCCCAGGGCAGCGGGGGCCAGCGTCCTGTCTGGGGGTTAGGGGGGGTTCTAAGGGCTCAGGGGGCCAGCAGGAGGAAAGGGAACGGATTGGGGCCTCAGGCGGCAGGGCTCCCCCTAATATTTATCTTTAGCAATGCCCCTGTGCAAGACCCTGGGAGCTGGGGCTAGCCAGGGTTATCTGGAATACTCCGTATTGCTCCATCAAGCGTGCTGCCAGATATTGACAATTTGTGCAAGCAAAAGCAATCCCAAATAGCACCCTGATCATTATTTTATTAACAATAAAGATCAATTTGTTTGTCTTTTCTATCAAAAATTGTCTCACCAACCCCCCAACGGAGAAAAGATTTGCAATGTGGCCCCTCACCCAAAAAGGTTGGACACCCGTGGTGTAAACCCTTCTGGGGGGCCAATGAACTTGGCCTTTATTATTGGTGAAAAAAAAATCAGACGAAAGGACACAAGGCAGGCTGCAGCTAGATGCCAAGCTCCTAGGAGGGGGGAAATGATATCTCTTCTGTAGTGCCCATGCCTTCCATTTTCAGGTGTTTTTTTTTTTTTGTAAAGCCTCAGCTGCTGGAGGCATGTGATAAGGTGTGACTCTCCACTTTCATTAGTCAAAAAGTGATGTTCCAGTCCACCTGTTTGCTGAGGAAAGCTTGAAAACAGGACTGACATGCAGGCTGATCCTCCAAAAGGAAAATGTGAAGCTCCAATATGTGTATATTTTTAAAAGAGCCTATGATGCTTAAGCCAATCTAGTGATTTTTTGAAGCCTGATTTATGATTTTCAAACTCTTGGGTTTGGCGATGCTGTATACTTATCTCAGAGTCACTGTGGGATCAATTAGACAATGTTCATAAAGAGCTTTGTAGATGAAAAGTGCTATCAAATGTGTGCCAAGTTTTATTAAAGCTTAAAATGGACAGAAATGGTGTCTTCTCGCTAAACAAATCTGGATTAGCTAAAATACATTCATTTGCAGGCACTCGAAGTCTCATGAAGACATGGACACATAAGGGATTTATTTTTTTTTCCTTATGGAACATCCTGACCTTACATGATTAAACATGTGCAAAAAAAGATAATAAAGTACCCAGCAGAGTGAATCTCAGTAAAAAAATTCAACCGAAAAAACAAAGCCAAAGAAATTCATACAGTTCCAGTCTGTTCCTTTTACCATACGTTCCAGCCTACCCTGGCGCCCATTTGGACTTTGTCTGCACCTAAGATGTAAGCCACTGTTCTAGCTAAACTAGTGCAAAATCATAGTGTAAACAAGCACAGCTGATAGGTTGCACTGTTACAGTGTACTCTGATTTCAAGCAAAGAGCAGCAGCTTTCTTGCTTACAGTGGCTTAACTATTTTATGCTAAGGATTTTATTTGTGCCAGCCCAGACAGTTACTGGGGCAAATCCCTGTAACTGATAACAGTCACTGTTTCCTTTGGACAGGAATGGGGGTGACTGAAGAATTGAAAACCCTTGCACAGACAGGAGGAACAGCATGCCTTCAGCTGGCCCCCAAAGATTTCAACCTTTGTGTGCAGGGAGAGTAAGTGTTTTCCTAAACTAGTGTACTGAAAATACAATATAACCAACACCAGTTTTTCCACCCTGCCTCCAGACGGGCACTTTGAAAGTTTCTAGATGGGGTTAATACTTGGAGTATCTCTTTGTCCAGAAGGTTAAACATATCTTGCTCCATGTTAGTTAAATCCTCATCTCGCATTAGGGGGGTTGCACATAGAGAGTTTGATTGCAATTTTATTCTACATTGAGCTGCTCCTGATTTATGCTAGCAGAACTGTGAACAAAATCTGGCTGAGTGAGTAATCCCTCACATGCTCCATTAAGAACAAAATAGCCTTGCAAGAAAATATCACCTGCTGCTAGATTTCCCCTCACTTCTCCAAGGAACAGCACTGTTGTCCAGAGCAGCAGCTACTGCTTTTATATTAAAGAAGCATCAGTCCATGTTTTTAGGCTTTCCCACCTACTTTTCTGAATGCTCAGTGCTACTGAGCTGGAAGCCCATAGGACTTGATCCTGCTTCATTGAAGTCAATGGGAATTTTGCCATTCATATTAACAGGAGCAGGACTGAGTGAATTAGAATTTTTAATGTTTAAGCCACAAAACAAGCCTGCATTAGTGAAAGCTCTGATTAATGGTTCAAAGCCACTTTTTATTATACTGCCTTGCTTTAATTGGCACACAACTTTCTCAAAAAATGTGCATTACATTTTTCATTCAGGCAGCTGTGGCTGGTAAGAGATGCGTACCCTCTGACCCTGTAAATTTTCTTAGGCTGCATGGCCAGAAAGGACCACAGTAATCATTTGGTTTGACCTAAAATAATTCACTGTGCTGTTTTATCAGATACCACAGTGATAAGCAGCCATAGAAATGTCCATATTTAAAATAAATAAACCTTTCTCCTGGGAGCCTTAAGATATCTATCTCCTTGTTGTAATGAAGGGCAGTTCCCTTCCCTGCCTTCGCCTATCTAAGTAGTTGCTGCAAAATCTGTTTGTGTTTCCAAAAGCAGGGCACTGACAGACACTCCCCTCCCTGTGGATTATATTTACAACATCTCTAGCCTCTCACCTTGGAATGTGAGTGAAGACAGTAAACAGCCTTATCTCTTACCAACAAGCTTGTGGTTATATATCTCTCTACCTGTGCCGTCAGCAAAAATATCTCCAATCATAAAGTTTTATTCCCTTTGTCTTTTCTTACTTATTTTTCCCATCCTGCAATGAATTACTGATCACTTTATTTTCTTCTGCAGGAAGTGCACTTTTAAAAAACAGAAGTTGTGGTTTTTTGCTGTGTCATCAAACATCCTTGCCTTTCTACCAGATTCTGATTGCAATAGCAATAAATGTCTGGAGCGACTCCATGGACTTTACTAGGATGCTTTAGATTTAGGCCTTTGTACATTGGCCTAAATTTAGACATTATTGTACATGGGGCCTATCTTCGAGGACTGGGACCTCACATGGGTGTACCAAAGATCAGAACCTGGCCCTTTCTCTTCTATTTTCCTTCCTGTATGGAATTCTGATGGGCTCCTTTCCAGCATGTAACATTTAGATGATCATGACTTATTTTTCCCATTCTTGTTTCTGTTTCTGAGCAATATATCTCTATATATATATTAAAACTTATTTTTGTTAATCTTGTGGCAATTTTAGCAGGTCTTTTAAAGTTATTTCCTTTAGAATTAAATTTGCCTGAAGAGACAGTTTTCTTTCATAATACTCTTTTTCTAGTATTTTTCTCTTTGTTGCGAATTCTGTTACTTTAGTTTTAACTTTTTTATGGTAAATTTGGACCTTTGGATTCTCTTCATCCCAGAATCTTTGTTTGAATGATCTGTAATGTATATTACCTGCATTTTGTTTCAAGACTGTAGCAAATTCTGAGTATGCTTCCCACACACTCTGAACTATATGTTTTTCACTTTGTTTTTTTTTTACCTTGTAACAAATTTTGCAGAGTCAGTAAAAAATTCAGTCTTGTGGTTTTTCTTTGCTTGTTGACCTGCTACAATATTGTCCTCTGAATACATTTTCTGTGTCATCAAATTTTACACTTCCTAAATTCTTTTTGTGTGTGTGTGTGTGTGTGTTAGGCTTATCATAAAAGAGGATGTACTCAATAAATTTTGTGCAGTTTATGTTTATTCAGCAGGTCATATTTCTACAGTGTGGGGTCCAGACTGGTTGCATGCATTTACTGTTATAGCTGGCTACTTCCTGCCCTGACTGGAGAGCAGTTACTCTTGGCTCGTTATTGTAAGAAAACTGAATTGTCTAAGTGTTTGTCTATACTTGAAACACCACAGTGGCTCAGCTGCACCACTGTACTGCTGATGATGGAAGGTATTCTGCCGGCTTAGGTAATCCACCTCCCCAGGAAGTGATGGCTAGAATACAGGTAAAAGAATTCTTCAATCAACCTAGCAGTGTCTAAACTGGAGGGGTACATCTACACTGGAGCCCCCGCGGCCACACTGGGTTTTTCTTAAGTTGCTTAAACGCTTCCTTAAGTCGACTTAATAACATCACTTCTTAAGGTTGACTTAACGCTTAAGTCAAAGTTATTAAGTCGACTTAAGCCAGTTTAGACTTAACTGGCCTCCAGGCCCCCTCCCAGAGTTCCTGGCCAGGAGCAACAGTGGACCTACACCTGCCAGCGTGGATGCAGGCAGTCAATAGGAGTTCTCAGTGTGGATGCTCTAAGTTGACTTAACAAGGTTGACTTTAAGTTCACTTGAAGTCAACCTTGTTGTCTTAACAGAGTCTCCAGCGTAGGCATACTTAAGGCCTGTGGTTCTCAGCCTCTGGTTGTCGGGGTCAGGGCCAGCTCTTGCTGGCAGTGGCAGCTTTGGGCAGGCTGACCCACCCTGCTCTCCTCCAGCAGCACCGCGCACTGCAGCTTCTTTGTCCCTGCTGGCCACGCTTCCCAGCGAGGAAGTGCAGCCAGCAGAGACCTGGAGCTGTGGCACGTGGCTCTTATGGCCCCAGGCTGTGCAGTGCTGGAGGGGTGGGGCCAGCGAGGGAGCCTGAGTGGTGCCATGTGCCGCTCGGGCTTGGCCCATATGCCATTTTTGGCACACACATGGGAGTTGCTGACCCCTGGGCTACGTCCACACTTAAAATTCTGCAGCTGCACAGTTGTATCACTGTGGCACTTCAGTGTAGACGCTTACTACAGCGATGGGAGGGGTTCTTCTGTCACTGTAGCTAATCTACCTCCCTGAAACATGATACCTAGGTCGATGGAGGAGTTTTCCCGTGTCTGAAGGATACAGATTTTTCACACCCCTGAGAGATATAGCTATGCGATGTAATTGTTCCGTGTAGACAAGCCCTCATTTTGTGTCCAAAAGAAGGGAATAGACTGAGAAAACTCAACTTTGCTAAGGAAACTTGGTGTCAGGCAAATGCCACAAAACTATTTTCCAGGGGATAAGTCCCTCTATGCTGTCGTCCTTATGTGACTTAGCCCCAAGCATATAAGTACTTGTGCACTAATCTCTGATTCAGCAAGGTTTCTGAGAGCATGAGCCTTTCTTAAAACATGAACGTAGTCCCATTGGCTTCTGAGGAACGGGTTCTGAGTTTAAAGTTAGGCATATCCTTGCTGTATCAGGGCCGCTCTCCTGAGGATAAGATAAGCATGTGGCTAAGTGTCTGCAGGACCAGGCACGTATAACCACATCTGTAAAAGTAGCTGGTTAGGTGTTGCTCAGCTCAGGGTTGCAACACCTCACTCCTAGATTGGCCTGCTGCCCAGTGGAAGTTTCAGTCCTGAGGCAGGTGCCCAGGCAACATGCATTGCATGCAGAGAGTTGGGTGCCTATAGAAGGGATCCTCTAAAGCCAACATAATTATTGCTGCTGCTCAGTGCCAGAGTACACCTCATCTAGAGTGCCAGTACTGTGTGACAGGAACAGGTTCACCACAGCTCTGAAGCAAGCACAGCAGGGCTTTCAGCCGCTAGCCCTGGTGGATCCCAGTAACAACTCAGGCACATGGCTCAAGAAAGGCTGTTTTACTGGGGCTGGCAGGAAGGGGAAGGGTTGCATATTCCTAGGGTATAGACGCTTAAACATTTGCAGCTCAAAGTGTATGATAATGGTTAGCGTTTGCCCAATTGAGAGTCAGGGCTCTTCACGTCTAGTGCTTGGAGTGTCCTCTCTGGTCCAGAGTCCACTAAAATAAAAAAAGAGAGTGGGAGTTTCTGAGCCAGTCTCAGTTACTGTCTCTCATTGGGGTCTCTCTGCACTGGCTCCCTACCCAGGTGCTGCTGCTCCTTTCCTGTGAACCCCACACCGACCTGCACCAGTGTCCAGCACTCACAGCCTAGTCCACAAGCAGCTGTCCAGCTTCTCTCCAGCCCCTCAACCTTGCCATGCAGCTGTGGCTTCAGCTTCCCTGCTGGTCCTGGTTCCCCTGTGGTCACCACTCCCTAAAACAGAGCCCAGCCACTTCCAGGGTCAGGACCTTTCCTTCACCTGGCTGGGGGAAAGAAAAGTGCCTTGGGGAGGGGATTAATGGAAGTGTACTTCTTTGAGCGCTGCTCGGATGCATTCAGTAATAGGTGTCTGTGCCTGAGCGCCAGATTGGTCGGAAAACTTTTGTCTCAGTCTGTTCAGGAGAGGGTAGGTGGCCTCCGCCCCTTGTGCCACCTGCGGCTATATATACAGCTGCCTCCTGACCCCTCTTCAGTTTCATTTCTTTCACCTTGCACGTCGAATCTGGAACGTCCACTCCTTGCGAACGCAAGCAGCCTGTCCTTTATTGAGCATTTCACCCGACTGGGAGCAACTCTCCATGCACACAGTTCCACTGCAGGAGCCTTCCATAGTTGGGCTGGAAGATCGTTCACCGCGGATATGCCAGGGTTCAAACCCTGCTCTGAGTGCAGCAAAGCCTTCCTGCGGGACGATCCCCACGGGAAGTGCCTAGGTACGGACCACCTGGTCTCAGCCTGTTCCCTATGTCGCTCCTTTAAACCGAGAACCATCAAGGAGAGGGAACAATGGCGCCTTGCCCTAGCCTCAGAGCAGGCTTGGCGATCTCCGCCTGAGGCTTTGGGCTCCCGCCCGGTGTTGAAACCCAGCTTGGCACCGGAGCCTCCACGGCACTGTACCACTGGTGGCCGCCGCCGCACAACCTCGGTGCCGACCCCGGCATCCCGGCACCTCAGCACCTCGGGACCGCTCGAGGTCGTCCCTGGCACAGTCCGGTACCGCCAGCACCGAGATCACCCCAGCGCCGATCGCCTGCCTCCCCGGCACCGTTGGCCCAGTACAGTCCGGCGTCGCTGGTGCCGAGTTCACCCCGGCTCCGCCCACAGTTACCCTCGGTACTGCAGACTCGGTGCACCCCTGTACTGACAGAGCACGAGCCCTCCCAACCAGGCAGTCCTCCTTCCCCAGGCGAGGACTCACTGCAGGCTGGCTCAGAATCACTCCTCATGCCGACAACTCTTGAGGCAGTCGAGCCCGCTTGAGCCCTCCTTCTGCTCCCCATACCACCTGCCCCAACCCCAGCTAGAAGGGGCAAACCGGTCTTCACTTCTGAGGCCTGGGTCCAGCAAGGGCATCGCTCTCCCTCACCACATAGCCCTCCGTCTTCCACCCCATTGGGCCCTGGTACTGTAGCACCATCCCCACGGCAATACATCACCTTGCCATCGCTGGTACTGCCCCTGGAGTCTCGTACTCCTTCCCCCCCTCTCAGCCCAGAGGAGGGGCCGTCGAGGGGCTCCAAGCGACCTTGGCGTTGCACTTCCGCTCACAAGAATGGTCCCCCCGGGAGACTCCCTCTCCTCCACAACAAGCCCCTGGTACCGCACTCTCCCCGGCACCAGGCTGCTATAATGGGGAACCTATCGGTGCACTTTGATTTGCTGTGCTGGGTTACGGCCCATTTAGGGATGGAGGTACAACCCTTTGGTCCCCCTCTGGATACCCTCTTCGGGCCTGCTTTTGCCTCGGCAGAACCTCTGACAGTACCGCTCCACCCGAGTGTCTAGGACCTCACGTCCTCCCAGTGGCAGAGCCCAAGCTCTATTGCCCCACTTTCAGACATAGTGAGTGTCGAGTACTGGGTCCCTGAGCCAGATGTCCCTTCCCTCGCCAATCACCTGGTGCCCCAGAGGGACATGGTGCAAATGGCGCTAGGCCCAAGCGAGCCCCCCTGCGACCCTCTCCTGTCTTCCAGGGAAGCTAGGGAACTAGACTAACATTAAACTAAATGCAACTAGATTTAAACTACAGAATTAATCTGTAAACATGATGTACATAAAACATGTATATTTTATAGTAACAAGTTCCAGAGGGGTGACTGTGTTAGTTTGGTCTAGTTCAGCAAAACAAACAGGGAGTCCTATGACACTTTTAAGAACCAACAAATTTATTTATTGCTTGAGCAGGGGAGGAGCTATGTTGCCATGGTAAAAAGACAAGAAGTACCAAAAAAGCTGCTCTCTGGCTACGCCAGCCTAAATTGAAATTGTAGATTTCAACCTCAGTGCCACACCACTTGTAGCAGTGATGTTAGCAGATCGAATTGCAGTTCCATTTTTTTCAAATTTATTGCTCCGACAGTGCAGACACAAGCTGCAGAAGGTCAAGGTCAGCAGCATTTTGTAGAACTTCACTGTCAGTGTAGCCCAGACTTGGGTGTGTGTATGTCAAAAGTTCCTTCTATAAACATTTTTTAAAAAAATCCTGTCTACTATAAATAAGGACTTTTTAACAATGGAAACGTATTCCTTTTCATGCTATCATAACTAAAACCATCCAATGAATTTACTCAACCTTTTCAAAGTAAAACAACAGAAATACTTTTAAGCAAGCTCCAAAGGGGTAGCCATGTTAGTCTCATTCAGCAAGATAAACAAGGAGTCTTGTAGCACTTTTAAAGACTAACAAATTTATTTTTCACATGAGCTTTTGTGTATGAAGCCATAGCAAATATCAACCAGGGAAGATCTCAGTCCCGAGGCTATTATTTTGGAAAGTTATGCATATGAAAACTGTATGTGTTAGAACAGGAATAGCTTAGTATCTTTAAAGGGACCCTGACACCTGAAATGTTTATCTATTTGTTTAATTGTAGCACCTTGGAGCGCCACTCATGGACCAGGACACTAGTGTTCTAAGTGCTGTCTTGGCCAGGCCAACTTGCATTATTGTCTTAGGCCATGTCCACATGAAGATGCTTGTTTTGAAATAAATTAATTCAAAATAAGCTAATTCGAAATAAAATCATTATTTTGAATTAACTTAAATCAAAATAAGCAAAAACCTCAAATCAAAATAGCAAGTCCAGATACAGGACTTGCTATTTCAAATCAGGGGAGGGGCACCATGGCCCCCTCCCTGGGCCATGCCCCCATTCAGTATATAGAAAAATGAAGGCACTCTGGGAAGAAGAAGGGCAAAAGTGTTAATTCGAAATAAGGGTTATTTTGAAATAACATGTCCAGGTGGCATTATTCTGAAATAACTGTTTCGCATTAACAGACGATTCAAATTAAAGTAGGTTTAAGCTATTTCAAAATAACAGCTCTTGTTTCAAAATGACAGAGCTCGTTATTTTGAAACAAGAAAATGTTGTGTGGACCTAATCTTTTGTAAATCGAAATAATCAGTGTTATTTCGATTTAAAAGATACGTGTGGACATACCCTCAGAGAATAGTTAGTTGATAGAATCGTGCAATTCTAGGTTAACAGTGTAAATCTCTCTCTTTCTCACTCTCTCCGATAGGCAGAATAAAAATGGTTCTTTTAAGTAATTTTTTGATTTTTATCAATTTAAGTATTTTCACAATTGTTGGAAGTTATCAGGGATCAGACAATAATTGGTTGGTGACATTACACACTGAGATTAAATAAAAATGAAAGCTTTAGATTTGTTACAAGACAAACTGTCAACATCATATATATAAAATGTTAGCCTTAAACCAAATACTTGTAAGTTCCAAAGCAGCATTTTTTTTACACTGCCTATTTGTAAATTCTGATTAGTATTGATGGAAGTATTTTTCCATTGGTTTGTAAGTGTATGGTGAAATTAATGTTAATCAATATTTATTGATAAAAATGTAATTTTTCCAAGCCTATATATCAGGGGTAGCCAAACTTACTGACTCCGCTCTCTGCTGGGCAAAGTCCTCTAGCCCCACTACTCAAGCTTGTCTGGTGGGTAGAGAAGGGAGAGCATGGGGACTCCATGAGTCACACTTTAATGGTAAAAGAGCTGAATGCAGCTCATGGACTGTTGTTTGGCCACTCCTCATATATAAATATACACACACAACTATGAAAGCAATAGACTCCTTACACATATGTAAGGAATACAGATCAGATTCTGGTTCAAATGCAGCCCATATTGGAATTGTTTCATTGTTATCATCAAATACTTTGCGAGTCTCACTTCAGTTGTCAATGAACAAGTGTCTACGTTACAAACCTTCCCCTCATCTCTGACCACCATTGGCACCTCTTTTTGAGAGTCTTGTCAGGGTTAAGTAGATATTTAGATTATAGCAGCCTTTTATTTCTAAAAGTGGTTGCTCCAGATCATGACTGAGATATAAAGGCAGAAGAGGAACTATGCACTGCTGTTGTCTCTGATGAGCCTTCTATATGAGTAGAGGACGTAACTTTCCCTGGCTGTCAATCCCACATGATCCTCAAATAGACCATCCATGCAATTATATATTTTAAAACCTACACTATGAACACTGCATGTTAGTTCATTTTAGATGGCCATGCACCAAACCTGTAAAAACCAGGGCTGCTGGGTTTTTTTTAAATGCTTAAGTGTGATATAGCAGGGTACAACCCAGCCTCGTGAGGGGCTGCGTCACCTCTGCCCTGCAACCTTGGGTAACTTTCAGTGCTCTACTAGAGTAGCTCCCACCAGGGCTGTTCACAAATGGTGCCCCATCATGCAAGCCACATGCTGAGTGTCTGTGTATGTGTCTGAGTGCGTGCGCGTGTGTGTGTGTATCTGCAGCCTGCCTACCTCTCACCAACTTTAGCTATACTGCAGGGTGAAAGATTTCTCCCCTGTTAGGGGTAGTTCTTGTTCACTAACAGAGGTGGAAACCCAAAGTCCAGTAGCAGGCAATTCAATAGATTTATTGGGGTTGACAAGCCTTTTCCCAGCCTTCACACCAGTGATTCCCTTTTTCTTCCCTCCTACTTCCTATTGGACCTCAGGCTTTATAGTGTATTTTTAACCAATTTTAACCAATATTTTTACAAATATTACCAGACAATTCTATAACCAATCCTACCATAATGTAACATAATCCTCTACCCATTCATACCCCACCACCTTAACTGATTGCAAAACAGACGGAAACAATTGAGGATGCAGACAGAAGTCAGCAGAGCAATAGCTATCAGGATTATCAAACAATAAAAAATGTAAATTTTGTCACAAGTATGATGCTTTTGAGGTGTTAGCTCCTTCTGATGTGATGTGTTTGGAATGTGTGGATGTGACTGGATGTTCCCCATTTATGGCTGCCTCTGGTGCTTTTTGCCTTTGCTTAGCCAAAGTACAAGGCCTCAGCTGGTCAGTTTGTGATTTTTGATTCATTGGTTTGCTACCACTGTAACTAGTAAGTGATACAATATATTTAATGATTATCATAGGCCTTATAGACAGGCCTAGATATCTGTAGTCTAACATCCCCCAGAAATGTATATCCTGTACTGTTCAATTCTTTCCTGGACAGTTCAAATACTTTACAAATCCATTGTTCCTTTAAGCAATAAAACAAGTTTATTAAGTACAAAGAAATAGATTTTAAGTAAGTACAAGGAATGAAGCATAAAAGCTAGAAATGGGTATAAGAAAAGTAAAGCTAAAACACTTTCTAGCATCTACTTAAGAAACTATCTTGATTGTAAAGCAAACTTTCATGCTTCAGCACATTATTGAGCAAACTCTTCAGATCAGGACCACCTCTGTCCTGTGCACCCTGAGTCCAATGGCTGCATTTCCCTTTATCTTCTTAAGTGTAATGCCAGAGACAGCCAGAGAGAAGTGGGAGGATGCCTTGAGGTATTTTGACTCGTTTTTATAGTAACAGTTCCCCCCTTGATAAACCTTTCCAGCTGAGAACCAGGAGACACAGAGTTTAGGTGCAAGGATATTCATTGCTGGTTTTTTCCAGCTACTTGAGCTTCCTTTCTTTTCCCTTCCTTCTCAATGACACTGCTTAAATGCAAATTAAGGCAAGCATATATTCCTTTGTTTAGGACAGATCTGTTTGCCAGCTTCTGCTTGGTGGAACACATGTTAATGACATCATGCAGGGCATCTTATAACTTCACAGAGAAGGTTGCTACACGTATTTTATCAGGACAGTACTAACTAGAAAATTATGAGTTTTCAGATGATACCGCACAAGGCACACCTTGCACAAAGACTATTCCAAGAGGGCTTTTACTTATTTACTTATCACATTTATTTTCCTCCGATTTTGTAAGTTTCCCATCTTCAAATCATCCGACAAAGTGGGATCTTCTCCCATGAAAGCTCATGCAATAAATAGATTTGTTAGTCTTTAAAAGTGCTGCAAGACTTCTTGTTCGTTTTGTCCAAAAGGGGTGTACTCCATTACAGTTCTCTTTTTCTTTCATATACTAGTCCTTTGCATGCTAACATTTTTTAGCACCAAAAGACCACCACTGAGATAACCTGAGGAAGGAAGATTTCCATCCCCATCATGTCCTCACTGCAGTAAGGCGAACAATCAATCAAACCATTCAAAGTAAGGTATATCTGTAAAGTCAGCAAGAAAGAGCGTTAAGAAAAGGGTAAGGTGAATGTAACATTTAATCTATTTTACATACTCCCACCCTGGCAATGATAAAGTTCTGCCAAATAGTTCAAATTAAGAACTGTAAACTTGCTGAATAATAAAATAGTCAACTTTTGCACAATCTCTTACTGCATTCGATAGCATACAAATAATGCTTCAGGCAAGGAGTAATAATATGAGAATGATAAGTAAAGGGCTGGTTTATCACAGACTCAAGTTAACATTTATTATTGGCATATCCAAAGTCCAAACTCCATCCTACAGTAGCTGCAAACTCAGCAACCTAAGTACGAGGACACAGGATTGCCAACTGCCCTCTGTCTCACCTTCACATTGGGACATTGGTTGGAGCTGGTTTAGCCCGGGAGACAACAGCAACTCCCTGTGCAGCTATAAAAGGAATCCCGTGTATTGCTCTGTCTTTCAAAGTAGCACCCTGGAACTCCCATGTTCACCACTATGATATGAGTATGATGTGTTTTGTACAACAAATGCCTTGTGAGGTATCATTTGAAAAGTCTTGATCCATTGAACATTGTAGTGAGGGGGCATGGCCTCCTTCCAAGACTGATGGAGGAACGTCCACCAGCTCCCTAGTGGGTGGAGCTAAGGTAATAAAAGGTGAGCCCTGCAGCTCAGTTGGGCTGGAGTTGCCAAGGGAGATGGATGCTTCCCAACAATTGCTGGAGCAGGATCTTGTAGCTGACCCTGATTGCTTAGATGTCAGCAGTTTGCTTTCTTGGATTTTACTTACTGTGCATTGTGGGTAGCACAATGGAAGCCAGGAGAGTTCAAATTTAAATAAAGAGTCCTCTGTCTCCACCTTATATGTCCTTTCTGGGTGGACTAGGCCATTTTTAAATTGATGTCACTAGCATGCACTCAACAATGCTTTGAGAAGGTGCGCTTGCAGCTGTGAATACATAGAAGCAGGTTGGGCTGTATTTTGGCATTCGGAGCTAAATGAATTTAGCTTTGGGCTTGCCCATCATTGAGTGGATAACATGGCAGCAGGAGTGGGAAGACAGAAGAAATACGTAAGAAAAGGAGGACACACATCAGCTGCTAGTGTAGGACAAAGTCATGGAGCAATGCCTCACCAGGCAACACCATTTGTGGGTTTGGGGAACCACTGTGTAGGAAAGGACCACTTTGCATACCTGAGGGATGACCTGCGATAGCAAGAGATTTTCAGACTGAGAAAAGTGACTTTTTCTGGAGACATGTGCTGAATTACCCTGGAGTTGCAGTGACAGCATGCCAGTATGCAATGCACAACCAGGCTACCATCTCGAAGCTTTAAGAACCATACATAACATATCCCTGAATGCCACTGGTCCATAGCCAAGCAATTCAGCATGGGAAGACTAACTGTTGGGTCAATAGCCATGCAGGTCCACTATCACGAAAAGATGTTCTTCCACTCAGAAGCTTGGTGAAGCTCAGCAAATTATTGGTGACTTTACATGTGGGGGCTTCCTGAACTGTACTGGGTCAACTGATGAGATCCACTGCCTATTATTTGTCTGTTCCTAAGAGGGATCAGAATTTTATAAACAGAAAGGGGCATTTCCCCAGAATGTATCAAGGGTTGGTTTACCACAGCAGCAGGTTTACAAACATAAGTGCAAAGAGACCTGGCAGGGCCCGTAATTCTAGGATCTTTTGGAACTCAGTCCTACTTACTTAGCAAAGGGAGGACTGTGTGTCCTTGGGATCGCTATAGGCATCAATGGCATTCACACAGCTCTGGTTATCCTGTGAGACCTCGCTTACCCTCTGCTTCCTTGGTTACTGAAACCATTCCCAGGCTCCCTGGACAGAAGAAACTGTGTAACTCCCAAACAGTAGTGGAGAGTGCATTTGGCCATTTAAAAGGAAAGGTTGTTGGAACAGGGTGGAAGCTGCAGAAGAAAACCTAACAAAGATTATAGGAATATGTTTTATTTTGCACAGTATTTGTGAGAATAAAGGGGAAAGCCTTGGTGATGCATGGGAGGCTGAGATGCAGAGACTTCGCAGACAATTTGAGCAGGCTGGAAAGCATTCAATAGAAACGGGAAACAGGGAGGTCAATAGTTTCAGGGATGCCTTTTGCTCTTAATTTGAGTCTCAGGATCAACTGTGCAGCTGTACATCAACCCATGGAGTATGGTGGGGTGGATTGTGAACAATTCAATGCTGTTCAGAGGTAGGAGATGTGTAACATTGGAGCAATGTTTATTTCACCTTGTGCATTTGGGGCATGGAACAGCTTGCCTGTGATGAGCTTAAAGTGTTTGGGATTGTTCAGTTCGGGAACGAGATCACTATGATAGAAGTCTGTAAAATCACAAATAGTGTGGAGATAGTGAAGAGGCTACAGATTTAAAACAAACAGAAGACAGTGCTTCTTCACACAACACATTGGCTGTAACATCCCAGTAGCCTGTAATGCCCAAACTCTGGTTAATGTAACAAAATGTTGGTTTATCAAGCCTGTTACAGTAACAGCAACACATGAGGCAGCAGAGCATTTTGGCTTTGTTTTGCCCCTGCATCACCCTGTCTTTTTTGGTGCTGCTTTTCGCCATGAAAACCCTGACCTTGGCAAGTATTATTCTGTCTTTGGCTACTTCCACAATCTGGCTGGAGCCTTCCCTGTCTGGTTCTCTCTCCCCCCTTTTGTCCTCACATACCATCTCCACTTCTCTGTTATTTAAAGGATTTCTGGGGACTCTGCAATACCGCCAGTAACCATTTCCTTATGGGTATATCTACACTTGCAAGTTACTTTGAATTAAGGAATTTGAACTAACTTAGTACCTGTCTACACTACACTTTCATTAGTCTGAATTAAGGAATTCTAGTTTGAACTAATAAAAGCTTAGTTTGAATTAGTAAGACCTCCTGGTTAGTTTGAACTAAGCCCTTAGCTCAAACTAAGGACTGTACAGACTAGGATTAACTGTTAGTTTGAATTTAATAAATTCAAATTAGGGCAATTAGTTCAAATTAACAAAATGGACTAATTCAACTTAATGCTAAGTCAGATTAGTCCACATTGTTAATTCAAACTAATGTTTGAGTTTAGTTTGAGCTAAACTCAACCATATTAGTTTGAATTAACAAATTTGAACTAAGTTCTCCTAGTGTAGACATAGTCAATGACTTTACCACTGTTCTTTGGAGTCTGTGCAGAGCACGGTAGATGGGAGATTGAGGATTATGTTCAGGATCTGGCTTTTCAGTTTGGTATACCTGGGAGATGCCTCTATAGCAGCCGTGGCCAAACTGCAGCTCGGGAACCACATGTGGCTCTTGAAAGAAAAAGCATGGCTCGCAGAACATTAGCAAATAAATTTAGTAGGTAAGAGTATGTGGCTCTATGCCTCAGTGCAGCTCTTGAAGGTTTAATTATCAGCTTATGCGGCTCTTGAGTTCCCTAAGTCTGGCCACCCCTGCTATAGTGTCAGAGGCATTAGAGGGGGACAGCCGGGAATGAGCTAGATGGTAATCTTACACCCCCTTTCAGTTACCCTGATTGTGGATGGTATTGTTCCACTATCTCTCAACCTACAGCAGTTGCTAGTGTGGGCCACATATGCAGCTCTGTGTTACATGAGCTGCATCCACCTCAATCTATATTACCTGTATGGCCCAGAGGTGGTCACATGGACTGCAGTGGGGTCTACCTGGGATTGGGCTCATCTTCTGCTGGGCTAGGGGGTCAGGTTCTGTGTCCTATAAACATACTGACTTTAGGGAGATCTCTTCATTGGCTTCCTGGCACTCATCTTCCAAAGAGTCCTGCTTCTCATCTTCTACTAAACACTGTAGATCACACCAACATTTTACCAGCAGAAAACATTTCCCTGAAAACTCGAACTTTTCACAGGCACATTTTGATGCAGTTTGTTTAAACCACCAAAATTGAGCAGTTTCACAAGGAAGTTTTTATGCATTAAATTATTTTTTCAAACATCCTGTTTTGCAGGAAATAGTCTGCTTCCCTCCCAATTCAATACAAAGATTTCCAAATATCACGATTTCCCATGGAATGGGATTTTAGTTTCAACTTGTGTTATACACCAGTTAACAGACTGAGGGCTTTAGGGATTAATTTAAAACAGACACTAGAGGGCAACAACTGCTAGAGAACTCATGCCTACTTTGGATGAAGAGCAACCACACAACCCCCAGCAACTGCCAGAAGCAACATGACAAACATAAAAAAAATCAGACAGAGCCGATATCACATTTTTCTTCATGATACACAGGAATCTTCTCCTGCTGGAAGTAGAGCACACAAGTTGCAAGGATGTAGGAAGACCAAGCGTATAAGCGTAGCTAGAGAGCAAGAACAATGAAAGAAATGCAGGAAACAATGCAAGCACTGCAGGAGACTTGCCAGTGCAGTGTACTTGCAGAAAGTCATGCAATTTGTCACTATCTGCAACTAACAATAGCTGCTAAAGGCCTCACTGGAGGCTAGGGCCCCATCCGGCACCACATCATACACATAAAGGTCTGTTTTTAAGAAACAGCTATCCACCCAGGAAAAGTTAAGTCTATGTAAGAAAAAAGGAGGGGAAAAATGGGGATCACAAGTCTTCTCCCACAATTCTGGTTTAAAAAGATTAAGCGATTCCCCAGTCACATGCACTCTGTTCTATTTCTAGTTCTGCACAGAGGTCTTCCAGTTTCCACTCACGTCCTACTGACAAGATGGTCTGGCTGTTTTACCGGTAGAGAATGCTGACTGCTGAAAATGCAATGCAAAGGGCAACTCCATCTGAAAGAAATGTTAAACTGTATGAAGCCTTCCAGCAGATAAAAGCTAAAGTGAAAGTATTTGCCAGCATTAGATATCTTCTGCTACAATAATTAATGGGACCCCTCAAGGATCACCCTTTCAGAACAGCTGTTGAGTTTTAGGACCAACTATGGCCTTTAAGGCCAGCAGGGTTAGCTCATGGGTTAAAATAAACTGCCTCTGTGTTTTGCTGGGGAAGTGCTATAACCCATTAAGCCTCCACCTGTAACAGGGAGGAAGGGACAGGGAATGAGACAAACCAAAATGGACAGAAAACCCTGCAAGTTTCCCCATTCCCACCCCTGCTTCAGAAGGAAAAACTGAACTACAGCCAAGATCAGAAGTTCTAACAGCAGCAGGCCTGTGTTATTCAGATATATGGAAGGATCTGCGATACAGCCGTTTCAGCCCTCTGCTGGCATTGTAGCTGAGAAAGTAACTGATTTGAGAGCAAACATTATTTAATCTGGAAGTCAGTATTACCATAGCATTATGAAAGGTCATTGGGGCCCTCTAGTGGGCAGCACAACTGTGGAAACAGATAGCTAGCAGCTTCACTTTTGCAGTGACAAAGAGCAAGGAACTTCAAGAAGTGCTGCAGCATAGTTATTCTTTCGGCATATCTTTCAGTGTCAATTATCAAGGTCAAGATGAGCTAATGATAGTTGAATCCCTGTATTAAAAATGTGACCACCAAAGATAAAGTAATGTTTTTAATGATTCAGAGTAAGGCTACCCAATTTCTTAGTTGCAATTTACATGTCATCAGTAAGTTTTAACTGTTAGATAGCAACTTAATCTGGACAGCAGAACTGATGCAATTCTTAATTGCAGTACACTATGCATTCCAGTCATCCATAATAAATCAGTCATCCACAGTATGAAGAAATAAGGCATATTGCTGGTGTGCAAGTGGTGAGTGGATGCAGATCTCAGATGCCATATTTGCCCTTTAATTCTTCCACTTTTGCTATGTAAGCTTTCATTGCCTCTTCTTTGGCCATTCCTGAAATTGGAAGACACGAGTCAGATACCTGTAATGTGTTAGTCTTCAAATCCTGATCCAGCACTTACAATAACCAATTGTTACACTTAAGGAACGAAGTTCTCCCCACTTAAGGTCTACGCTCAAGTTTCTGGTGCAACAAGTCACTTCAAAGCAGTGAGGATAAACAGCTGCTTCCTGGAAGCCCCTTAGTAACAAAGGGATTAGAAGTAACGAGTCAATTGTGATGGTACAAGACTGGTGGATAAGCCAGCCCCTTCAGCTTCCTTCTGCAGTAGAGTAATAAGGACCCAACTGGAACAAAGATATTATAGAATAAGCAGAATACTTTGAGGGTATATCATGAGATTAGAGAAGACAAACACATTCATAGCAAGTAATTCAGAGATAACATTCAAATGTGCACATGCTAGCACCTTCAGTCCATGTAAGTGGGCCACCTACCTTACAGGCCTATCTGAAATTCTCCTAGGCCTGGGAATCATTTATTAGTCCAGCCTTTGTGCTGCAACTTTTAACTAGTGCTCAGCTGCTTGGCTGTTTAGTAGCAGCCGGCACCGCAACTGCCTTAATGATCCCACAATTAGATACTCCTGCTTTATCTAAAACAGGGGGTTCTTAACCTTTTTTGGCAAGGACCCAGATGAAGTTTGGGAGTTAGCTTCACAACCCATTGTTCAGTTCTGAATTAATAATTTATTAAAGAGGATTATGGCAACCCACCCTAAATGGCATGGTGACCATTTTTGGGTCAAGAAGCCCAGACACCTTAAAGACTAACATTTCTTTGGGTGTAAGCTTTCATGGGTTACAGCTCACTTCGTCAGATGCATCAAGTAGCAGCTACAGTTTAGAGGTAATAGACACATTTGCAAGGGTGATAAACATTACACTGGGGAGGGCAAGTGATAACAGTCTCAGTTCCATTAGGACTGTGGGGAAGTGAAGAAACAGATCAACAGAGCCAGATGGGTACCCAGAAGTCACCTACTACAGGACAGACCCAGCAAACAAAACAGAACACCACTGGCCAGAACCTTCAGCCCCCAGCTAACATCTAACATCATTAAGGAGCTACAGTCTATCCTAGAAGATGATCCATCACTCTCTCAAGCCTTGGGAGGGAGTAGTCGTCCCTGTTCATAGTGTCACCTTCTAATCACTCTTGTGAATGGGCCTCATCTACCCTAACTGAACTGACTTTGCACTTGACCTCTCCATTGTGATGTTTCTCACCCTTGCAAGTGCACATATACACCTCTTAACTGTAGCTTCCACTTCACACATCTGACAAAGTGGCTGCAGCCCACAAAAGCTCATGCCTGAAGAAATTTGTTGGTCTTGAAGGTGCGACAGGACCCTTCTTGTTTTTGCTCCATACAGACTAACACGACTATCCCTCTAGAACTTATAGCTTCCTCTAGTGCTGTTAGGGTTGGACAGTGGTTTTCAACCTCTGGTATGCAGAGCACTGTGTAATATTTTCAAAAATTTCCAATATTTCCACACTGCCATTTAGTTTTTTTTTTTAAAGTGCAGGTGAAGAGGTTGAAAACTGGTGATCTAATGAGACCATCTTGTAAGGCACAACACAAATTGCTCCCTATACCTCTGACAATCTGAGTGCCACCCATCCTATACCCACACCTTTTCTCAGCAGCAGTCATTACCTGCCTCTCACCTCTTCCCTCTACAAAAATCCTGAGGCTAGAAGTGGAGCTAGGGAAGAATAGCAAGAGATCAGCCCCAAGCAAACCAAGCTACATTCTCTGCATCACAAAAAGTACAGTCTGGCCTCCTTCCTGACATGGCCCCCTGGACCCCTTCCAGGTGATAGCAGGGAAGGGGGGGGATCAAATTATAATCTGACAGCACAAGGCAGCTGCAGGACAGGCAATATTTAAAATAGCACCTTCATTTTATGCACATTTAAAAGTGTAATTTACATCTTCGGTTGGACAGTTCACAACATTTCCATAGGTTATTTGGTGTCATGTGACTTGAAGCCAGCATTCCTTTCAGGATGCCCTCAAAGGGTACTTCGATGAAGCGTGCAACTTTGTTGCACCACAAGCCAATCTACTGTGTCTAAAAGAGATCTTAATGCCAAGTCACAATTCCTTATCATGCGACTAAGTGGCATGCAGTCAAGCTTCAAGGAAGTTAGAGATGCTCGAGGCAACTGGTCTATTATTAGACCTGCTCTGATTTGTTTGCAGAGACATCTGTCATTCTTTCTGAAATGAATGACAAACATGGACTTGATGAGACAAGTCTACTTTCCAAAAGCAGCATCTCGACACAGGACAGATGAAACCATCACATGTATCCGCTCACTATTCAAGATGAATAGGTTGCTCAGAACAGCACTTTTCTTTTCAGTTATGCTGCTACCTTAGCAATTTCAAAAGGAATAGCTGTGTTAGTCTAGTCCAGTAAAAAAGCCACAAACAAGGAGTTGTGTGGCACTTTAAGACTAACAGATTTATTTTTTGCATGAGCTTCCGTGGGAGAAGATCCCACTTTGAAGCATCTGAGGAAGTGGGATCTTCTCCCATGGAAGCTCATGCAAAAAATAAATCTGTTAGTCTTAAAGTGCCACACAACCCCTTGTTGTTTTTTTGCTGCTGCTATAGCCTGGGGGGTGGGGGGAGATAATCTAAGTTCTGGGATGTGATGAGGTGAGCTAAAGGGCCAAGGAATAATTTCTTTTGAGCAGAGGAACAATTTAATTAATGCAACAGAACCCAGTAATTGCATCAATGAGATAAAGGATGGGAAGAATGGTCCAGCAGATAGGATGTTAAGTCTGGCACTCTGCAGACCAGTATCACTTCTTTGCTCTGTTGTAGCAGACTTCTTGTTTAACCTTGGACATGTTAGTCTGTGCCTCAGTTCTTCACATGCAGAGTGGGCTAACAGTATTTCTTACCTTGGGGGGTGAAGGAGGTTAAATATGATGAAGACCATAATGCTCAGATACTATGGTGATGGATATGTAAATATTAATAACTGGGGGGGGGGCACTTTTACAAGCTATTGATTTGAACAGTTCAATGTCAGCACAGAAGCACCACATTAGAAGTGTTAAGACTGTAGTACAGAAGATGACTTAATTGCACTGGAGTACCTAGGCAAGAAAACCTGAATCTGCCAGTAGCAATTCCTCTTTGTCTTCTGTGACTACCTCTCAAAGACTACTTCTAGCTTTAGCATTTGTGAGCTACACTGCTGTTTCCAGGTCATCTTTATTGACCACTTACCTTTTAATGCATTCCAAGCATCCCACTTTGCTTTGCCTTTGAAGTCCATGAAACCAGGGCGTTCTAGGACAGACAATATTATTAGTCACAGAAGACTAAGTGTGGTTTGTATCTACTGACAGTTGGGCATACAGCATGTCTTCTCATAAGGTTGCTAATGATATGGCAGCTCAGCCTCAACATGGTCTTTTTTCAGGCATCATACTTCTTGAATTAGGACTTTTTGGTGACATGATTTTGTCAAGATGCTGGAGAATGCATGTTGTAGCGTTAGTATCACCAGAACTCCACATTGTCATCTCAACTATGTTTATTATATATTGTTGGGGAGAATCCAAGTTTGCTGCAACTCAGTTTACAGCCTTCAGTTTACTTCATGCATTTGATGGCACTGACCATTTTATGATATCAGTTTTCCGATTTGTGTAAGCATGTCATGCAGTAACAGGGGAGGCAATATTACTAAGACAGTAGCTGTCCAACCCAAGTAGGCATGAGGCTCAAGGACAGCTGTAGTAAAATAAAGTCATTTAACTTGAGTATTTTTTCAACTTAGTATCCCTTCAATACGGAAGCATGTAGAGGTGTACCACAGGTAATCTTAAAGCTGATTAGGAATGAACCACACTATACTAGAGTTTGCTGCTACCTTGTGGTTGATTGTTAACTTGGAGCATCAGCAGAGATGCTGAACTGCAACTCTAAGAGATCTGTAAGATACTGAGGCCACAAAGGGTGGAAGTCAGAACAGTAAGAAGTTTCATATCAAGAATAACTTCCAGCTTTCAACCTTCCACTGAGTCTGAGGTCTCAGAGTTCCCAATTAAACTTAATAACTGGATGCTGTCATGGGCAAGTGCTGTGGGAACAGTGGCTAGGTAGAGTCAGATTATTAACCCTGTGCTGCTCTTACAGCAGTGGAGTGACCTATAGCAGTGGCTTTCAAACTTTTTCCTTGAGACCCAGTTGGAAGAAGGAGGGAAGAAAAAAAGGTCATTTGTGCTCATGACCCAACAGCTACATCGAATGCATTCCAGTCTTCTGGTTGCCACAGCTGGGGGTGCCACAGCCTGGTGTGTGAAGGTCTGCAATCCAGGAGCGCACCCTGACCTTAAGTTTGAAAACCCACTGACTTACAGCACTAGTTGGAAGCTCCATCCCTGTAAGGTTAAACACTCCATGCATGCCAGCAGCAGAAGTAAGTTATGGGCTGAAGCAGACTTCTTAGCAGCATTATTGTGAAGCAAGCTGCAGTGACATGCGAGGACACACCAAGACCAGTAATCTAATTTTGGGCAATAGTGATTTTGAATTCCAAGCTGTGCCAGAAGCCAAAGTTTACTGCCTAGCTAGCTTTCTTTTGTAGAGCAAGGGCTACAGTGCAGAAGTGCAGTTCACCTACAATGTGCCAAGTCTAAGCTACTGGTCTGACAGGCCTTGCTGCTATTTGGTTCAGCTGGTATGTCCCTTGCTCCTTCTAGATTTAAGTCACTTCAGATATCATATAAGACCACAAAGACAGTTTGCATCATTAGACTGGGAAGTGAAGGAAGACTGCACCATTCTGCAATGCAAGGCAAGTGAAGCTGTAGCAGTGTGGAAAAGGTTTAGAACTGTACCTTTAATCTGTGGATGGATTTGTTTCTCTTCCAAATCCTGGAAGAGTCAGAACTGGCTTTAAGCTTCTGTTTCAGTACAGACTGATTTTTTTTTATGGCTTCATCTGTCTTTGGTTTTCTTCAGTAGTGCTATTTAGACTTTATCTATGCTATTTTTGTATCTGTGGAGTGATGTAACTGCAGATAATCACCATGTGCAGCAATTTACCCAGAGAAACCACACTACTTCAAGCCTCATTTCCACTGATGCACCATCTTACATCAGTACAATTCTCCTAGTCTAAACAGACTCTTGATCACACCTGCTCAAAGGCTGAAGATTAATGCTACTTTCTGCAGCACCTGTATAAAGGAAGCAGGATTCTTAAGGTTTTCTATGTGCACAAGTTGTACGGGTTTAATCTCAGCCCATGTACCATCCGTATTTGTTCAAAACTGGTTGTCCATTTAGTTAATGCCTGTAAGTTTAGAGTACAATCAGCCAGCATAAGCCAAATTTCAAAAAATGAAAGCACACACACGCACGCCTAACAGAAATTAAGTGTCATTAAAGTGCATTAGTTTAAACTGAATCTTGCCTCATACTTTTAAATTATCTCACTGCAGCCTGTCATTAGCCTTAGAGGATCAGAAATGAGTTAACTTGCTGTTCAGCTATTAGTCTGGAACGCACAGTAGGGTAGCTATGTATCGCTCTTCCTACGACACTCATTACTCCCACAACACACAAGACCATAACTGTAGTAAATTTGAGGTATCTTGCTTTTAACTTGATTAATTTTTATGAGCTGCAATATTAGTTGTATAAAACATTGTTTAAGATGAAACAATGTGCGTTTTATGTTGCTTTTCATTACCTTTGTCCAAAATTCCACAGCACAGTTGGACAGTTCTCAGGGCACACTAGGGTGCTGCAGCACACTGGTTGAAAACCACTGACTTTCACTCATTTACAGCAAGACTGATGCTGATCTACAGCCATTAGCTGCTACGGAGTTAAGTGAACGCTTATTTATTGGGCAGCTCCATCATCAAAAGTTAATGGTTTATGAGCACTTCATTTATTCTTCTACTCAAGAGACACAAGCCTAGGACTCCCTTTCAATACGCACCTGTATTTATGTCTCCAACTGTAGCTTGTTTGAAGTGACTGTAGATGTACAGCATTTCTTCATCTGTCGGTTGAGATTTCAGTTGCTTAACTTCTTCAGCAGCCTTATCAAATTCAGCCTACATGAAAAGATGAGTGCATGAAGAGATCAAAAGTGTACTGGTAGGATCAACTTCCAAGAGTAGAAAGTGACTCAATTCTTCAACTGCTAGTTGCTCTAGTTCACTGTTTGAATCCTAACAACTACTTTAATTTGCTGAGACAGTCTGAGCTGATCCTATGGCTTGCGTTTATTTTGCCCCCACTCTGTGAGTGCCCCATCTTCAAACATTTTCTCTCACAAAAGCCTATGCAATAAGTGTGTTGGTCTTTATGAGTGCCATTCTTTGTTTGTTTTGCTGAACTAAACTAACTCAGCTACCTCTTTGGAGCACCATCTTAAGCTACTTGCTATTGTGTGTAGGTGCAGCTTTGTTAAACAAAGCCTGGCACTTCAGTGATACAAATGCTATCTGAATAAACATCAGCTGGGTAAACATGTAGGACAATAAAGTGATAGGGGTGAAGTGGTTATATAGGAAAGGGGTCATTCACTTGTGTGTGGTGTGGACTGGGGAGGGGCCAGAAAGGAAGAAGGAAAAAATAAGGGCAGGCAGCAGCTGCCTGGCTACATAATCTCATGCTTAGGAAGTGAACTGCCTGTATTGGAGAAGGAATATTTGACACTCAAGGAGGGCTGTCTTCAAGACCTTCATGCCCTCATGTTCGTTGCTGATTTCCCAACTTCTTTCCCACATGCAACAGTCACAGACATCTGACTGTGCTGCTGCTTTCGCAAGAGCGGTGTCTAATCCCCTAGGGCACCTACGGATGTAACACAGGAGAGACCTGAAGTTGCTGATTAGGCACCTAGTTCAATTGACTTTAAGTCTAACCATTTTAAGTGTTACATTTCTGCCTAACAGTGTTTCTCATTCATACCTTCATGTCAAGCCTAGTTACCAAAGTGAAGTGAAAAACCCCCTGAATAATGTAACAGAGGCACCCAAGGGGACTGGGCTATGTTGAAGGTTTCCGAAGGGACAGCTGTGTTATTAGAATAGACTCATAGGGTTGGAAGGGACCTCATGAGATCATCTAGTCCAACCCCCTAGGGTTTGAACCCAGGACCTTCTGCATGTAAAGCACATGTGCTAGCCACTCCACTATTTGCAGGAAAACCAAGTCTAATCCAGCAAAAAACACACACACAAGGAGTTGTGTGGCACTTTAATATCAGAAATCACAAAACAAAGAAACCAGTTGCTGAGCACTTCCATCTTTCTAATCACTCGATAAATGATTTGTTAACAACTGTCGTTAGAGATGTAGCTGGGACATCAAGACTTCAAAGAGAAACAGCTGAACTTGAATTAATATACAAACTAAATTCTGTGAAAGCAGGACTGAATCGAGACTATGGGTCCTTTTCCCATTACGAAAGGTAATTTGACTTCAGGCTTCCCGTGGTTTGGACCTAACAACAGCTCTGATTTGCTGTTACTGGATGACCTGATCCTGTGTTTTACACCCCTTGCATTTAGTTTCATTCCTTTCTGTAAGTTCACCCATCTTCAAAGCATCTGAGGAAGTGGGATTTTCTCCCACGAAAGCACATGCGAAAAATAAATTAGTCTCAGTGGCTAGCACCTCTGCTTTACATGCAGAAGGTCCTGGGTTCAATTCCCAGGGGGTTGGACTCGATGATCTCACGAGGTCCCTTCCAGCCCTATTGAAAGGGCCAGAGGGCTCCTTGTTTTTGGTTTTCCTATGTTGAAGAGTCTCACGAAGTGGGATTCTCGCTCACGCCATAGACAAACGTGTTTCAAAGCGCCCCAGGACTCCTGGTTTGTTTAGGTGCCTAAGGCCCTGCCCCCTCATGCCCTCTGCCTCGGCTTTTTCAAGCCATGGCGATGCCCTGGGTGCAGACAGACTGCAGCACGTCCCCCCCACACCAGCCTCATTCGACTTAACGCAACCCGGACTCACTCCGGGCCCGACCCCACGCGCCGGCGGCTGCAGCTGAGGCAAAACCGCCCCAATTCCGCCTCCGCCATTTTGTCCCCGCCGGCGCCCCGTACCTGTGTCATGGTAACGGCCGGGAGCAGCGGGGTCGCGCGCCGTGCCGGTGATTCACGTGCGCCGCCGAGCTCCCTCGCGACAAACCTGCCCTCCGCTAGCCCCGCCCGCTACTTCAGGCATCACCAGAGCGCCCGCTGACCAATCACGGGCCAGCGGAGCGCGCACGCGGGCTCAGCGGCCAATCAGTGGCGGGAACAGCCCTTCCCCGCCTCCTCATTCCTGAAGCCCGCCCGCGCGAGTCGCGCGGTCCGGACGCCGCAGCCAATGGCGAAGAGAGAAAGAGGCGCGAGCGGCACCGTTGGATCACTCCGGCGGGGTGACAGCGTCCGGCGGCCAATCGCGGACAGCGCCTGAGGGATCTGCGCCCAATCAGCATCAGGGGCAGGAGGCGGGTCATTCCGCCAATCGGGATGCGAATGGTCCCGCCCCGTTGTGGGTAAAGGGGCTGGGGCAGTCACGTGACGCTGGTGGCTGGTGTGAGCGCGCTGGACTCTGTAAGGCCTGAGGGAGCCCCGGCGTGGTGGGCGGGGCTAGAGGGTGACGCAGGGTGGGGTGACGTAGTGGAGTGTGACCGCCCCGCCGCTAGGTGGCGCTGTGGGGAGCGTGGTGCTGGGTTGCCATGGGGACGCCTATGGCCTGCTGAGGTGTGGGGGAGCCCTGGGCCCTCTTGAGGGAGTGCAGGCCGGGGTGCTTCGCCTCAGGGCAGCTTGCTGGCGAGCGGTCCCTGGCTGGGCAGCGTAAGCCCACGGCGGCTCCGTGTTGCTGGCATTGGGCCGTGTCGGCCGCCAAAGCGAGTGGACGAGATTTCAAGCCACTAACGAGGTCCGCCAGCAATCAGCGGCCTCCCCTCCTGGCTTTAATTTCTGCTCTGGGGACCCCGGCAGCATGTGACGTTAAATAGCATCATAGAAACTGGGAGGGACCATGAGAGGTCATCAACTCTAGTCCGCCACACGCATGGCAGGACCAAATACCCTCTTAAACCATCCCTGATGGACGCTTTTTTCACTTGCTTTTAACCGCTTCCAATGATGGAGCGTGTGCGCTCTGCCTGGGCAACCTGTGCTAGTGGTGAACCACCCGGATGGGAGTTTTTTCCTAATGTGTAACCTAAACCTCCCTTGCTGTAATTTAGGTGAATTGTTTCTTGTTCTATCATTGGTAGTCAAGGAGAACAATTTTTCTCCCCCCGGTTGTGTCAAGCTCTTAGATTAGGAGTGGCCATACTTACGGCACTCGAGAGCCACACAAGTTGATTATTAAACCTTCAAGAGCCACAATGAGGCATCTAGCCATATACTTTTACCTACTCCAAAATTACTAAGTTTAATATTCATTGCACACTTTAATTTTATTGTAAAAAGCGGGTAAATATTGGCCCTACTAATGTCAGATTCTAATAATTACTTAAGGTTACCATGAATTAGGCCTATACAGTAAAAATTTAGCTGTTGCTTGATGTAGAAGACTACAGGCTAGTGGCAAGTTTTAAATTTCTGAAATGCCCCGCTTCTCCCCATGATCCCTGACCATGCCATGCTTCTCCCTCTCACTCTCAACCATGCCACCGCTTCTCCCCACCATTTGACCCCTTCCTGAATTCCTCAGCTGGGGCTGCTTTCCTAAATTGATTTGCTGACTTTCTTCCGGGAGCCACACCTTTTTATTCAAGAGCTGCATTTGGCTCTTGAGCTGCAGTTTGGCCATGCCTGTCTTAGATACTTGAAAACTTACCATATCACCCTCAGTCTCCTTTTTTCTAGACTAAATGAACCCAGTTGTTTCACTCTTCCCTCATATGTCAAGTGTTGCAGACTGCTAACCGTTCATGTTGCTTTTTCAGTGGACTTTCTCCTGTTTTTCCACATCTTCCTGGAAATGAGGCACCCAGAACTGGACACAATACTCCAGTTGAGGCCTAATCAGGACAGAGCAGGGAGGATGAATTGCTTCTTGTGTCTTGCTTACAATACTCCTTTTAATACATCCCAGAATGGTGTTTGCTGGTGCTGCTGCTCCCCCACCCTCCACCCCAAAAGCATTACACTGGTGACTCACATTTAACTTGTGGTCAACTATGACACCCTGAACACTTTCAGTAATAGTCTTTAATAGGCAGTCATTACCCTTTTTGTATATGTGCAATGGATTGTTTTTTTTCCTAAATGAAGTACTTTGCACTTGTCTTTATTGAATTTCATTCTGTTTACCTTGGATCATTTAACCAGTTTGTCCAAATCATTTTAAATTGTGATCCTAGCCTCCAAAACACTTTCAACTGCTCCCAGCTTGGTGTCATCAGCAAACTTTATCTGCATACTCTCAGTGCTATCATTTAAATCATTGATGAAAATCTTGAACAGAACTGGACCCAAAACCAATCTCTGTGTACCCTGCTCATTATGCTCTTCCATCATGATTATGAACCATTGATAACTAATCTCTGGGAGCAGTTAGCCAACCCGTTTTTCACCCATCTTATTGTAGCTCCAGCTAGGCTGTATTTCACACATTTGTTAATTAAAAGGTTATAGGAGACCATATCAGAAGCCTTACTAAAGTCTAGATCGGGGTGGCCAAACTTATGGAATTCAAGAGGCACACAATTTGATAATTAAATGTTGGAAAGCTGCACTCAGGAATATAGCCATATACTTTTACCCACTCCAAAATTAATAAGTTTAAAATTCTTTGCACACTTTTACCATAAAGGGAGGACAAATATTGATCCTACTAATGTCAGATTCTAATAATTACTTAAGGTTACCATGAAAATTAGGCCTATACAGTAAGAACTTAGCTGCTGCTTGATGTAGAAGACTGCAGGCTAGTGGTGAGTTTTTTAAAATCCTGACCATGCCACACTTCTCCCCACCATCCCTGACCATGCTGCACTTCTCCCCACCATCCTAACCCCTGCCTGAAATCCTAGGCTGGGGCTGCTTTCCTAAAGTGGTTTGCCAACATTCTTCTGGGAGCCACAATTTTTCATACAAGAGCCTCATTTGGCTCCCGTGCTGCAGTTTGGCAATGCCTAGTCTAGATATACCACATCTGCTGCTTCCCTGCTGTCCACAAGGCTTGTTACCACATTATAGAAAGCTATCTGTTTGGTTTGAAATGATTTGTTCTTGGCCATCACTTGGCACCTTATTCTCTTATAGGTGCTTGCTAATGGAGTCCTTAATTATTTGCTCCATTATTTTTCCTGGCACAGAGGTTAAGCTGACTGGTTATAATTCCCTGGGTTATCCTTATTCCACTTTCTTTAGCTGGGCACTGTCTTTGCCCTTTTCCAGTCCTTGGGTACCTCTCCAATCTTTCATGATTTTTCAAAGATAATAGCCAATGGCTTAGATCTTTCCTGAGCCAGCTTCTTGAATGTTCCAGGGTGCATATTATCAGACTCCAGTGACTTGAAGTCGTCTAACTTGTCTAGGTGATTTTTAACCTGTTCTTTCTTTATCTTAGCTTCTGATCCTGTCCAATTTTACTGTCCTCCCTGAAATCAACTATCTAGTCATTACCAACCTTCTTGGTGAAGAATGAAACAAATCCTTTAGTTCCTCTGCCATTTCCACATTTTCTGTTTATTGTTTTTCCCTTTTTGTTGAGTAGTGGACGTATGCTATCCTTGGTCTTTGTCTTATTTCTAATGTATTTAAAAAAGCTTTTCTTGTTACCCTTTATGTCTTTAGGTAGTTTGATCTCAGTTTGTGCCTTGGCCTTTCCGATTTTTTCCCCTAAATAACTGTTTTATTTTTTCCCCTAAATAACCATTTTATTTGTTTAGTCATCCTTTGTGATGTCTCCAAATTTTCACTTTTTGTAGGATTCTTTCTTTATTTTTAGATGATTGAAAATCTCCTGGTTAAGCTAGGGTGGTCTCTTGCCATACTTCCTGTCCTTTCTGTGCACTGGAATAGTTTGTTCTTGTGGCCTTTGCTGACTACAGTTCCGAAGATAACTGCAACAATATGCAAGGCCTGCTCTATACCTCAAAGCAATGTAGTGCATGAAAGGGTTTGACCAAGGATGTTGCAGTGTGGTGAGTGAAAGGGTGCATTTTTCATCAGAGACGTCATGTTATGGAGTGTGAAAGGGTGCCTTTTCACTAGAGGCATCTCAGTGTGGTGTGTGAAAGTATGTTTTTTTCACCAGGGACATTGTGCTGTGGTGTGTGAAAGGGTGCCTTTTCACCAGAGACCTCAAGAGGCGTGGAAATTGGCTGACTCTTTTAAAGCAGCTTTGCATGACTTGGCAGGAAACTGATTTTGGGGCTGTACAGCATGAAAATTTTGGTGATGGATTAGTTGTTGTTCTTACGGATAAAAGCCTCTTAGAGCAGTTACAGTTAAAAACAGATTTGACCCTAGGTAGAGCTATCCAGAGAACATGGTAGACCAGTGGTTTTCAAACTTTGTTTTCTCAGGACCCAACTCCAGAACCCTTAGCCATGCTGTAGCCCCTCCAACTGAAAATTCAAGGGCATCCGTGGCTTGTGAGGGGAGGGGTGTTTGGCTCCCCAAGCATGAGTCCCAAAAAATTTCAGAGCACTTCTTTTCAGGGCATCCCTGGGAACTCCCACCCCCAGCTGCCATGGAAAGGGGCCCCTCTAGGGGGACTTCTTTGGGCTAGGATGGGGGTCCCCAGACATGCTGTGGAAAGAAGACTTCCAGAGTGGCCCCTCCCTGGTGTATGCCTGTGGATGGGAGTCCAGGCATGAATGGAAAGAAGCTGCAGAGTGGCCCCTCTCCCAGGAGTGCATGGGAATAGGGGTAGCAATGGAAGAAAATTTGAAAGAACCCTGGCTGCCACCACTACCAAGCACACCGGGGTGACGGGCATCCTTTTAAATTTCCTGTCACTGCTACCTCTCCTGGGAGAAGCCCCAGCTCAACCCTGCTCAGCACTGGGGGATAAGTCCCTGTCAGGAAGAAGTGCTGCTTCAGAGAGAGGACCCAGTGCAGCCCTGGCTTGGGCAAAAAGTCTCAGCCTGGGGCGCAGGACTTGGGGGAGAAGCTCCTGCTCCATAGCAGTACCCATGGGACTGAAAGCAGTCCTGGTAGGGTGCAGGAAAGCTGTCCGCCGCAGAGCAGCGCTTCAGTTGGCTGTGTGCGGGATGGCTGTCTGTCCTGGAGCAGCAGTGCAGCCAGCCGGGTGAAGGGTTTGGATCTTGTGGGAGCCCCTGCACTGGAGCAGCAACCACAAGGCTCAGAGAAGCCCCGGCATGCCAGGTATGGGGTGCCCCAGAGCAGTGCCCAGCTGAGGGAGGAGCTGCAGGAGAATCTCTGGCTCGAGGGAAGAACCTCCTGTGCCGGAGCAGAGTCTGCAGGGTTCAGGGCTGGATGCCCTGGTAGGGTGCCTGCAGGGGGAGATGCTTCAAATCAGGGCTTTGGACAGCTTCCTGTGTCCAAGAGCAGCACCAATAGGATGTGGGGTAGCCACCTCTGCCCCGAGGTAGCTTTGGATGGGCATGGGGTTCAGGGTGCCAGGGCGCAGGTGCCCTTTTAAATCTCCTGCCACTGCTACTGTGTGTGGGAGTGTAGCAGCAGCAGGAGATTAGAAAGGATGTTGGTTACTGCTTGTTGTTGCCTTTTAAGTCTCTAGCCACTGCTTTCTTCCTTGTTGGCAGCGATAGTGGTAACAGGAGAGTTAGGATGCCAGCTATTATCCTGTAGTGCAGGGGCCGTGACCCATTACCTGCGAGTCTGTGAGCCAGTACTGGGTCACAACCTGTACTTTGAAACCACTGTGGTAGACAGAATTAGTTAATTATACAAGCAAAAGGCAAGAGCAACTTGAAGAACCTGAATAACTGGCAACTAGCATAGGCATAGTAAAGAGACACAAGCACGACTGCTAAAAGTAAATATCATAAAACCCTGAGGCAAAGTGGGACAAATCCCAGATGAACTATGAAATCTTTCAGACTAAATGCAAATGATGTAGGAAGACTCATTGCCCACTAGATGTGGTTAGTCAAAGATGCAAGATGTAATGAATGTACAAACTCAGGCCATTTTGCAGGTGTTTGCGGTGGTAAAGTACAGTCAATAGCCAGTGTTTCTGGGATCTATCAAGAGTGGGTGATGCATAGCCTACCTCAAGAGTTAAACTAAATATTCATAGAAAGACTAGGGACTTTAAAATTGACTAAGGCGCAGATATGACAGTCACACCAGAAGGGATAATCAGTTTCAAGTCCATCCAGAACTGAAATCACTTGACACGCTCCTTACTAGCCTTGGAGATATTGTGGTGTGTATGGGTCAATTCACCACAGAAACAAGTTAGAACCAAAAGCTTTGCATTCAGAGTTTATATAACCAGAGATCTACAGCCATCTCAGCTGCAGCATGGTAGCCATGATGCGCCTAATGTGAAAAGTGGAAGAATTCCTTGGATATTTGGTATTGGAGTTTGCAAGAAGATTGAGTACAAAGAACATTAAGAGACAGTTTTGAAACACATAGTGGGCATACACCTCTGAGGATTCCTATCCTGTTGCTTCATAAAGCAGAAACTGAGATAAAGAGAATTGAACAGATTGGCTTAATTGATAAACTCTTTGGGCCAACATCATGATGTGCCCCAGTGGTACTGATTATAAAGAAAAAGGGAAAAATACAAAACTGTGGATCTCAAGAGACAGAATGAAGCAATTATGAGAGAAAAATTTATCCTCCAACACTGGACGATTTCCTCCAAAAAGGAAAAGGTGCTATAAGGTATTCTCCAGCCTGGATGCCTTGAGTGGATTGTAGCAAATTCCTTTATCAAAAAATGTTGTTTGTTAAAATGACTTATTTTTATCAAACCCTCTGCAAGATTTTGCTTTCAAAGATTACATTTTGAGATTACAGGTGCACCTGGAATTTTCTGAAGAAAGATGGCAGAACTGTTAACAAACACAAATAGAGTTGTAGTTTTCATGGATGCTATTAAAATACGGGTCACTGAAGGAGGAGCACAACACCCCCCCCCCCCGCAAAATTCAAAGTTCAATGAGTCAATTTGGACTGCAGTTCACCAAGGAAAAGTTCATTTTCCAATGGCATCAAATTGATTTTTTTGGAACAGACAATAAACAAAGATGGAATCAGTTCTAGCTATGAGAAGGTGAAAGCGCAGTTTGAGAATTGAACGTACCAAAAATTAGACGCATACTGGGAATAATGATTCACCTGGGTCTCTACCTCCAAGACCCTTTTCAATGACGAAATTGTTGAGTGCATTGTTAAAGTCCAATACATCTTGGCTCAGGGACAAATCAAGAAAATGGCTTAAAAAAGGTAAAAGAAATCATCTCAATAGTTCTGGTTCCAAAAAACAGTGGTCAGTGCAGATGCAAGCTGATATGGTCTAGCTGGCATATTATTGCAACTACATGGATCTGAGTGGAAGCCATTGCATTTTGCTCTTGCTGGCTTGCAGAACCATAAAAATTATATGAACAGGTTGAAAAGGAGTGTTTGCTCAGCATATGGGGATATGAACATTTTTCAGGTATCTCTATCGATTGGATTCTCTTGCAGTGATAAGAGTTCGTATAAGCCGCTTGAAACTGTCATGAGTGGAAATGCCGTGGATCAAGTACTGTTGAAATAACATCTGTAGATAGGTTTTCCAAATAATCTCATTAACCCTGACATCTCAGAGTGTTATCAAAAAACTGAAGTGCACTTTTGCTTATTTCAGTTTTCCAGACCAAATAGTGACGGACAGTTTGCCTCGGTGGAATTAAAATAGTTCCAAATGAGATATTATTTTGATCATGTTACTTGCAGTCTGTGTTACCACAAGTGAATGGAAAGGCTGAGAGGGCTGTACACAGAGCCAAGAAAGTCATACAACAGGCAGATCCATTCTTTGATTCTTCTGAGCCAAAGATCAACACCAATAACAGCCACTGAATATAGTCCAGCACAACTGATGTGAAGGCAACTCAGAATTACTGTTCCAGCTTTGGAAATGAATCTATCTCCAAAGTGACCAGATGTGAAAACAGTAGCCAAACTGGATAAAAAAACCCCCCAAAAGGTGCCTATGAACTCTTTTATATAGCAAATAGTTTAAAAGTGCCATGAGACTCTTTTTTTTGTTTGTTTGTTTGTTGAGTTAGACTGAGACAGCAACCCCTTTGGAACTTTTATAGCAAATGTCACTCAGAGATCCAGCATCTGATGATTGTGTTTGTGTCACACTCGGTGGAGGAAAAAGGATGGGCAACTCCAGCTATTGTAAAGAAAAAGAAATTGGCCAGACCGTATGTGATTGAGAGAGACAGTGCAGAGTTCAAGAGCAACTATCAACATTTCAGTTTGTTCCTCAGCAGAAAAAGTCAACAGAGCAAGTGCCATAGATACTGCATCCAGTTCAAGAATAAACTCGTGCACAAATTCTAAACAAATCAGACACAGCTACTGTGACTAATGGACAGCCAGATGACCATGTTGTTACTTGTTAGGGTTGTGTCAATAGAAAACCACCCTGACTTCAAGATACTGGACTTTAAAAATAGTATGACAGTGTAACTTTTATAAATGGTGGAAATGTAAAACTTAAAACATGAGGTGTGTTGGCATGCTAAACTGTATTATACTGTTCAGCTGCCAGATGGCACTGTATGTAAAATTCCTTCCCTGAGTTGCTAACAGCAGTCTGCAGCAGTGCGTGAAAAGTGGTGTTTCTCAAGAACTAGTCCATGGACTTTTGCTGATCCTCGATATCTTCCTGAAAGTCTAGGGTAGGGTTACCAGATACCAAAGCATGGAAAGGAGGACAGGGAAGTACAAAAAGGAGGACATGTGGAGAAAATGTAGTATTAATGTAATATTCTGTTTTTAGGGGGCCCTGGGATGCTTCTCCCTAAAAATAGGGTGTTCTGGGGTGTTCCAGCATACTTTAACCCCCTGTAAGCAAAAAACCAGACAAAATCATGTATTTTTAAAATGTCTGCTGGATGGAGGATGTGAAGGTAAAAAGGAGAACATTCTGACCTCCTAGCACCAGCCCTGCAATCCCCTGTGTGGAGGGAGTACATGACATGGACACAGCATATCAGGGGGGTGAGGGATGGGAGGCTACCTGTATTGGGCGAGTGGGTTGAGGTGCAAGGGGTGCCTGTAGCAGATATGGGGCATGAGGGGAATGGGGTGACTATTGTGGGGATGATGAGAGACAAGGGGGCTGTTAGTGGTGGGTAAAGGGAAGTGGGACGGGGGCTGCAATACAAGGGAATATTGGTTTTCACATGCTGATAGCCCAGGTTGTTTCTCCTATGTCCTAAGGCGCTGCCTGCTGTTCCCCTTTGGTGTTTATGGTGGATGCTTCTCTGAGGAATTGATCCTCTTCTGGAGTTGGTGAGCATTCTTCACTGTGTGCCAGGAGTTGCTCACAATTCAAACTGATGTAAAACCCCTGTCTGCTTTCAAGGAGGCTCCTCAGATTGAGGTTATCAGGTGGCTTTTCCTTCTTTAGTATTCTCCTTTGGCCCTGCAGCCTTTCAACGCTAGATGGAAGCTCTTACTCTTAAGGCATCTGTTAGCTGTTCTCTGTGAAATGAGCTGGTGATTCAGTCTGGTTCCTGGGCACATGTATCCAGATCACAGGCTTTTGCGTGCACATGAGATGCTGCTAGAAAATTGGTGCTCACAAATAACATCATGGAGTTAAATGTTGCTATGGCTGCTAAGGCAAGACCACACAGAGGAGTTAAATCCTCCTGATCCTAAAGCACAGGTCCTCAATGCCCAAGCAAAAGGAGAGTGTCTGTTTTCATTTAGCTGTGTAGGGTCTGTGATATGCTGTTAAGTGGTTCTGAGTTCATCCAACAGAAGGCAGAACCTTCATCATTACAGTGTTTTGCTCTTCTATAGCTCCTTCCATTTAAGAATCTCAGAACATGTCATTAACAGTGATGATCTTAATGTAATTGCTTCTGTGAAGCCAGCATCATTCATGTTTTATGTATGAAGAAAAGGCGATTAAAGAGCTTGAGAAATATGGTTATTTTCAGCAAGAAGGTCTGGCAGAGCCAAGCCTAGATCCCAGCTCATAGATCCCAGCTGTGAAACAGTCTTTCCTCTCTTGTGACACATAGTGAGTTCTTCCCTTCACAAGCAATGTATTTGTCAGTGTTGTTGGCCATTTTGGTGGTGAGACCTTTGAGTGACCTTCCCAGGAGGACAGGTCTATTCTAAAGGCTGTCATTAGCTTAGGCAGTGCTAGGGAGGTTTGTGCAACTGTTGCCTGTGCTGTACTGCTGATGGTTTGAAAAGATTTTCCAGAGCTAGTAATGTAGTACAGTGCTAATCTGTACCCCTATTTTGTTTTCTATTAAGAAAGTTGGTGACATTTTCTGTTTTACCGTTGCCAGATGTTCGGTGAACAGTCACTTGGAGTCTTCCTCCTGTCACACGCTTTGTGATGTGAAATGGAAAGAAATTCCCTGAGCTTTGATTCCCTTTACACTGTGGGACAGGATACTGGTTCAGCTCTTCAGTCATCTTATGATGATGATCTTATGTCTGTCTTAGATATGAAAAAATATCTGACCACATATTCAGAAACGGGTTATCGCTTATAGAATACAAATGATCATCAGTATGTCAGAGTTCAACACTTTGCTGTTTTGTGGTTTGCACCTTCTGTGTTGTGCCTCCTCTGAAGTGCACAACAGGATCTGTCTGTAGACCAAGCTAAGATATCAGCATTTCCTCATCAAGGCAGTGAATGTTAAACTAAGTGGCTTCTTGCCTCTTAACCTTAGATTCTGCTTCCCCCTTATGCAGTTCTGGGAAGGATGTGTTCAAACCTCAACAGTTCCTTCTCTGTGCCAAGGGTCTTTCACCTTTTAGTTCCATGTGCAATAGGACCAGGAGGCCATTTACTTCTTTTTAGCATAATTAAAAAAAAAACCCAAAACAAAACAAACTTTAAGATACACAAAAATGGGTGTGGGGGGATGTACATCAGAACATTATTATCTTATTTATCTGTATTTTAACAATTAGAGTGCTTCAGGCCTGGAACTTGGGGTTCAAAACTTTCAAATATGACCTTTATCCCACCCTGCAAAGTAGTGCAAAGTTGGGGGGGGGGGGCCAAGAGGGCCAGAAGGATTTCTTCTCCAGATAAAAAGGGAAGTGAAACCCTGTGAATCACTTAGAAGGATAGCTCAGGGGTTAGTACACTAGCCTGAAATTTGGGAGACTTTGTTCCACTGTTCCCTAGCTGTGTAATGGGGATAATAGCACTTTCCTACTTCACGGGGGTGTTGTGAGCATATGTACATTAAGACTGCGAGGTGCCAAATAGTATGGTAGGGACCATATAAGTTTTTATGATTGGTAGACAAAGACTAAATGCACGATTTTTAAGCATTTCAGATACACAAGTCTCCTAGTTATTGTAGAGCACCAAATAATTAACATAAGAACTCAATACATAAAAGATAGAACGAGCAAGAGAAAGCAGAAGCATTGTGAAGGAGAAATGGAGATAATTGAAGTGGCTGTCACTGGACACAAGGCAGTTGAAATATAGTTGTGTTAAAGACAGACTTTCTGACACTGAAATTGTGGCCCATTATGTTGCAGCAGTCACAAAAGTTAATGAACTAAGGGAAATGGGGGACATGTAGGAGCATCTACCACTGAAAACTGAGGATGTTCTCAGTGGTAGGAAATAGCTCTTTGCTGACTAGAGAAACAGGAAATTTGACTCTGAAGGTGCTAAACTAAAAGTCTCCTTGACTTTGCTTAAAAAAGAGGGAGAGAAAAGCAAACTTAAGCCAAGAAAAAACTGCTAGTCCATATTTTGCCTTCAGTTAGAGATGTGTAAACAGAGTGGGATGATTCTGGATTTATGCTAGTATAAATAAGAGGAAAATGACCCCCCCAAATTCCTACAATATATGATGTATGTGATTTCCATCTCATTATTTTGTTGGATTTAATTTTTATTTGTTTTACAGCATAAAGATGACCTTTAGATAGCTTCACAGGCATTTTTCTATGTGCTGTGTCTGCGCAATTCTGCTGTATCATAAATAAGCTTTTATTTTTGTCTTTGGTGTCAAGTGCTATTCATGACAATGGGACTCTTCAATGATTTGGACTTACCAATAAATTGGAAGCAAAACACAAGTTGCAGATCTTTAAACAATTTTTCTGCAGTCTTTTATTTTTTCTTAATTTAGGGCCTGACCCTGTGGCTCACTTTTTCACAGTGCTGCCACAGTATTCCATAGAATTTCTGTACACGGAACAGCTGCAGACTGAGCATCTGATGTAGAGTGTCAAATTGGGCCCGTATCACCTTAGACAGTTCTGTGTAGGTTAGGAGTCTGCCGCCTGCCGCCCCCGGTCTCGCTCCCATTGTAGTCATGGTAAAAGAAGTGCAGGTAAAGTGAGGATACCATATGCTTACCATCTTGTAAAATTCTAACCCTTTGGGAGTGTCAGACTACACCAGTTTTTAGCTATTATATGTGTACAGAGAGATAACTCGGTAATTATTCTTTAATGTCTTCTAGGTATTTACAGTTAATTCACATGTCCTCAGAAAACTCGACCATTACGGTTCGCTTGGTTCGCTCCTTTGAGCACCGTAATTTCAGACCTGTGGTGTATCATGGAGTTAACCTGGACCAGACAGTAAAGCAGTTCATTACATTTGTAAAGAACGGTAAGGCACTCTTATTCTTACACGGTTGTTTGGTCCCTGTACTTTGCTGTGTGTGCTTAAGCAGGTATAGAGGAACAAATTAATGGGAAAACTCTTTTGGCTCCAGTAAAATTGCCAATCCCAAAGGCTGCATTGGGGTGCGGGGGATAGAGAGTGCAAGGGCTGGTGAGTCAGGAATCCACGGGAGTTTTGGCCCTTGTTCTCACAGAGGGTGCCCAATTATATCTTGGAATTACACCCTTCTTCTGCACTTCACTGGAAATCCCCATGATCAATTATGGTAAGACCAGTGACTGTGCTGAATTGTCAGGCAGCTACTCGAAAAGTATCAAGGACGTGTGTCATCTAGAGAATCTCTGGTCACCTTTCCACACAACTAGGGGCTACACCAATATATGGTAGGAGGAAAGCAAATGTGGTCTTACATGTCAGCTGGAAACTTACACAGGGCTTGCATTTTAAAAGAATAGCTGAATTCAGGAATGAATGTGACAGCATTTAAAAATTCATATAGGCTGAGCCTCATGGCTTATGGTCAGAATGTCATTGCTGTGCACCCAAATTAAGGAGTCTGAAGTGGCATAACTGATATCCTTGGATACTTATTGGGATGTTAACATAATAACAGTTCTAGGACTGTTACATTTTTTGTCAAAATCAAATCGCTGCTGTGACGTTCCATTACCATGGCACCGAAGTGGAAGCAGTTTTTCTGTTCTTCTGGTCTTTATCCATTTTTAGAGATAAATAAGAGTGAATCCATTTTGAGATTGCAATTTGAGGTCACCATGGCATAAGTAAATGGCTTAAGCATGACTTTTGCAACTTATTTTGTAGGCAGCTATTGTACTTCCTGATGTAGAAGGTGTGTTCTAACCCATACTGTAATCTGCTCTGAATGTTCAATTCGAGAAGGATTTTTAAAATAAATGATATACAGTATGGTTCTGCAAGTTGTTGAGCAATTCCAGGAACTGCAGGGCACCCTAAAATAGTAAGCCACAGGCCTTAAAGACACCCAACAGCTCCTGGAGTTGATCAGTAATGTGCAACACTGACTCCATAAAGGGGCTAATTTTGAGGGGTGCGGTTTCAGCTTTGGAAGCTGGTTAGCGGGCTGTTTTCCATATCTGATTAATTTGTGTGACAGTTGTTTGGGTGCAGCTTGCAAATAGGGATGCAGCACTTCTGCCCATGTGAAAATGTTACCAGGATATACATGACAGTAGAGCTTTGGAGAATCACATTCCAGCGGTTGATCCTACACACCTTTCCTCAATATGGGGCTTGACAAAACTGGCTCCCAGCTAGGTGCCAGCAATTTTATTTTTGGTCACCAGAGGGCATTCCTCTGCTGCATTTTTTCAGCAGAGCTAAGCGCCAGCATAAAAATCTTGGTTTGTCAAGCCCTGGTTGATATTTTACATGGAGGTTTTCCTGCTGAGGTCAATGGGGTTATTTACTCAAGTAAAATTAAGCAGGTACCATAGAATTTGTGGGATCTGGGCTCAAAGTTGCAGCATTTATTCTTCAACTTTTGATCCTCGCAAGTTTCCTGAGTTGAGAACTTATTTTGAAGTTCAAGTTCAGAGTTCAAGCTCCATGAAATAATCATTTAAAAATATAAAAGGGAAACTGCTGCAATTCTTTTCACATAGTCTTTTTATTTCTCATAGATGTGTCTTTAAGAACAGGACTGCCACCTCCTTTTAGAAAATACAGATACGGTATGTGATTTTTCTTATGCTGTAAGAAATGTGTGTGCAGTATGTTGTATCAATTCTCATGTGACTTTTTAAGTGCATCACAGTTATTTCTGTCTAAATATGTAAATCACAGCTAGTTCTCACACACACACACACACACACACACACACACACACACACACACAGAGTTTTGCACCTGCTTTTAGGAAACAGTGAGGCTAATGGTTAATTTGGCCCAGCCCTGCTGCGAATATTGCATGCACACCATTAGTTTTGCATCACGTGTCTGCAGAACCCAACTATTATTATGAATTCTGTATTCACTTCAAAATTCTACAGCACATTACCTATTCTGCTGCTAATTGGCAAGGCATTTTGGGGTATTAATTTTTTATTGTTTCTGTAAGTGTCTTTTAAACTCTGTTCCCATTCCGCAGAGCAACTTGTGACCTACAGTGCTTTGAAATCATGGTCCTGTTTGAGCTTATGCATTTCAATATCCGTCTACTAATTGTGAGGTCACAAGAGATAGCCAAGAAGGAGCTGATGGCACTGAGTAGAAAATGTTTAGATTTATGTGTTAAAGAATTTACATAATATTAAGCAGGAGGAGGAAAAAAATATTAAAATATATAGGGGGAAAACTCCTAAGCTTGGAGTAAAATGCCATGAAATAGCCTGTGGTAAAATTTAAATCTGATACTGAGCTCTAAAAGATTTTGCAAGTAGCGCAGCTCACATGCAAGTTACCTGAGTGTAAGCAGGTACAGAGCATCATACCTTGAATAGAACAGACTCTGTATAGTCCTGGGATTTGGTTTTAATGATGCTGTTTGGTGCTTTGAGCAAAAGTAGTGCAATGGATGATAGCAGGGACGTGCAGTGTACAATATAAAGAATATCTCAGATGACTATAAAACACATTCCTTCCCTGAGGCATAAACCTCTTCCTAAGCTGAACTGCTCCAGGGTTTCCTTACAGGTGCCTCTCTGTCATTAATACCATTCCCACTTCCCTGTGTCCACAGTGGTGATGACAAACCACATCATCTACCACACTGATGAAGCAGGAATTGGTCAGCATCTCTGAGTCGGGCACACGTGTAATTCCTGTGAACGGTGGTGGGAGTGACACACCTATGTCAAATGATTAATCTCCCAAGAGGACTTGATTCTCCACTCACATTGATGGGGAACCAGGGGATGTAAACTGGGGATTGAACTGGAGATTAGAGTTGAGTTTGCTCTGTTAGTTTATTCAGTTTGTTTCTCTGAACTGTGAGGATAGATGTGAGTATTGGATTGTTAAAGGACTTATAGTTCCAAAGATTTGAAACATCTGCCCTTTTGTGGCAGATGAGAGAGACCTCTGCTATCATTCTGTACTCTGTGGTTTACCTGCAGGTCCCTGCTGTAAGTCCTTGTGCTGCTTTTAGTCTAGTCACCACCCCCAGCATTAGGTGAGATTTGCTGTGCCCTTGTGCTTGTGGACATATGGCTAATCACTATTTGGAAGGCTGAACAAAATACAGTACAATCAAGAGAATGGAACTACATTGGGGAGAAGAGAGGTGAACAGTTTGATTCCTGTTACACTAGCTTAGCCTTGGCCATTCCACCTTGTGGAGCTGCCAGGTGTGATGAGGTTGCATGTAAGGAATCAAACAGAAGTGAATGAAGCTCCTGATCTTTCTTCTGAGTCCTAACCTCTCTCCTCCTCCTTCCATGGTGGTGGACCTGCCTTCAACTCTGCCTTCTTTTGATTCTCTCAGTCCATGAATGTGCAAATCTTGTTGCTTCTTTCTGGCCAGCATCATAAAGGGCCAACCTTACCCTCTCCTGACTCATTGTGTCTAGGTCCTGGTTGCCCCTCACCTTGACTTGTTGGTATTATTGTAGCATCTCGAAGCCCCAGTTCTGGACCAGGACCACATTTTTGCTAGGTGCTGCACAAACAATGAAAAACTAGTTCCTGCCCCAGAGGGCTTCCAGTTTAAGGTGTGTAACTGCCTGCTTTCTGGCCTCAACTGTTGCTGCCTCATTTCCTCAAGATTCATTAAAAATTCTGCTGTCAAACTCATTATCTTGACTCTTCGCTTGGATTAGGGCCCCTTCCTCTTTGTTTCTCATTAGCTTTCCCTTCTCCATTGCATCATATTTCAAATTCTTCTTTTAACTAAGAACCCTGCACAGTTTAGTTTCTCCCTGTTTATCCATCCTGTCATCTTATTGTTAAATCACCTCTGTGTGTGGCACCTACAATGTCAGCAATGGTTGCCCTCGTTTGCTACTTTCCTCTTTGCCCATGCATGTGGGGCAATGTGAGAAAAGGCACCATGTTATCCTCCTTCGAATCCCTCCTTAAAATTCACCACCATGTTGCCTATGGACAGCTGTCATCTGATAATGGCTAGGAAGATTGTGAGCTCTGATTTCTGCTTTGGAGTCATTTATCACATTTACAAACTGTGCAGACAGCTAGTCTATACTAAACCATCACATTTTTACTTCATTCCCTCCATCCTTTTGTTCTGTGACCCATGGACCACATTTTGTCTTCTAGATTGTAAGCACTTTGGGGCAGATACAGTGATTTACCACAACATTGGTATACTGCCTAGATAGCCCAAAGGAAACCCAGCCTAGTGGAGTCCTATTGGTCTAAATCAATACAAATAATAAGAATTGTCATCTGAATTCATTAGTTTAGTATCTCATAACAGTATTTTTATACCAACCATCACAAAAGTCCTGTTACTGGGAACAGCCTCTGCTTCATGGGGCAAGTGATGAAATGCAGAAATTTCTGTGGTTAGTGGTGGAGCTGTGAACAGATAAAAGCAAGGGTAGCTCAGAGGCTGGATGGGTAAGAAAGAAGTTGGGTCAGAAAATGGGGATCTGAAGTTGTACTAGGATTTGGGGGACCTTGGACTCCATTAGGATATAGAGCTGGCTGAGGTTAGTAAAGATCATTGAAAGACTCGTGTTCACTCCACAGAGATCAAAGTGTAGCGTTCAGGTGGGCTAGCATTCAGTTACATTGCCCTTGACCAGTGCCTCAAACCCAAAAAAACACACCTCCCAAAGAGAAGCAGCTGGAGACCTAGGATTCTGTGTATAAGGGATTCATAGTGAAGGTTGTTCAATTACCCTCCCTACATAAAAATATTACCTAAGAACAAACATAATGAACTTGATTAACTACTAACATGATAAATCTCATCCTAAGAAAAACAAAATGAATTTAAACAGAACAGTCCCCACAGAAACATTATGAAAAAGAAACCCCAGAGTCCCAAAGTTTAGGTGGAGTTCCCCCATATCTCAGTTACAGCCTCTGTTCAAATCCAAGGGCTTGAGTTGCAAGAAGCAGCAGTCCTCTTCTCTGGCTGCAGGGATCTTAGGTAGGAATCCTTGCAGGCTTTTCTTTCTCCTCTGGGACCGGCACCATCCAGTCAGTTTACTGGTCAACCAGCAATCAGTCACATATGAGAAAGCTCTTCTGCAGATGCTCCATAAGAGGGAGAAAACATGCTGTCCACTCTTGGCTTAGCGTCTCCCAGTCACACACTGAGCATGTGGACTCTTCTCATTTCAACTCTGTAGCTGTTACTTAGGCTGCTGCTCTCACGGCATCTGACCACAGCACCAGTAGAAAACCTTGTGGCGTATGCTCACTGCAGCCACACGTAATTTCAAGAAGCTTCTGTATGTGAACAGTCAAATCTGCCCAGCAATATAACCCAGCCTCAAGAGATCCCTAAAAAAGATAGCTCTTTTAGGCACATGAGTTAAAAAAGCTTATTTGGCTTTCTTGCAGCACTTCTGTAACATGGTAACATTTCAGTACGTGGTGTTTAATGCATGTCTTATTTCTAAGATATATGGGTAGTAGTGTAAGAAGCACACTGTGCCTAAAATCTGCTCCTTTAATGACTTTCACAATGGGAGAGCAAGGCAGTTTCACTCCCCTTAAATGCTATAAATAACATGTACAGAATGGGTTGAAGCGTGGTGTATGTTCTGTGAACAAACCTCGAAGTCAGAAAGTGATCTTTATTTTACCAGAACCCTGAATACACAGTTATAGCAATTTGAAAGTTCCTCTGGTCCACATTTTTTAACTCTTGAATCCTTTTTTCCTCCTCTAGATTTACGCATGGGTAAATAACAAGTTTCCAGCTCCTTTGCTGAAAATGCACTCCTGGCCTATTTTGAGTTTGTTCAAACATAGATCTGTTGGGATTCGGTTTCCATTATTAAAGTGCCTTTGTATGTAACCATGGCATCTTTTTCTTGAACTCTGCTCCCTTTTTGTGCATTCTGGTATCTCTGCTTATTTTTAAGTGACAGAAATAAGTTCTTACTACTTTTTTTTCCTCCTGTGAGCACAGCAAGGCCAAAGCCACTCTGGGAGAGCAAGTTGGATTCTCTTCTTGTGCAGCATCAATGGACTTGTTTTAATAAATTGCAGTCACCTACCATGCATCCGTGCGATCCCATTGAAGACAAATTGCATGGGTACCATAGAGCAGTGGTGCTCAACCACTGTGTCGGGGGACATTACTGTGTTGCCACGCAGTGGTAATTGTGTTGTGGAGAGCCGGGAAGATCGCTGGATTTAGCTTGGGGTGGAAGTGGGCTGGTGTGTCCTGTAGAGGCGCAGTATGCTGCCAAGTGTGTTGCAACCCACAAAAGGTTGAGAACCACTGTCCTAGAGGGCACAGAATGAAGACAATGGGATGGTGTAAATGCCCCAGGGATTACAATTTGTCTGACAGAACTTCTAACATTGTTGGTAACATTCAAGAAGAAAAGAACCTAGCTTGCTGGAAAAGCTGTTGGTGGAGAGCATTTTGTTTTTCCTCTTTTGAAAAGAGGACAATTGAAAGTCCTCAAGAGATGACAGACTTGGAACTCTCATAAGTGCCATTGGCCGGTGTAATGAACCACATCTTAAAAGTTTTGCATTTTCTTCCAGACACAATGAAGATTATTCACCAAGCACATAGAGCTAAGGTACTTCTGCTGTCTGTTCATTCTTCCCTTTTATGTGTGGGTGCAGCAAGTCTCTGCACTTTTAGAGAACATAATGGCAGAGCAGATAAAACTAGCATGTATCTTTATATTCTTGTTTACTTATTTCTAGACCAATGAACTTGTAGTGAGTTTGGAGGATGACGACAAACTCATTTTGAAAGAAGACAGCACGCTGAAAGCTGCCGGAGTAGGTAGGAGTAAGTTTGTGTTGACTGACAGTGCTGATCATTGCATTTGTCATTATATTGATAACTGGCTGATTATGTTTGGGTGGCCTGCTGAAAAGCAAATATTATTCTTGATGATCTTTACACTACCTGATAATTATCCAGGGAAGGGGGTTGGGGGGATAATGTACATTCAGATCATTGGGCCGAGGGCAGAAGGTATGTGCACTCCAAATGTTAAGAATGCAAATTGTGATTTTTAGCAAGTATGCTTAGAATTCTGCCAAGGGTAATTTTAAATGATTGACAGATCAGACAAAGCAGGCATAGTACTAATAACCTATCAGTAACATTTAAACTAATGTTTTGGTTAGAAATTGAGGTAGTGGAACTAGTGTAGAATAAAGAAATGAGATTAGGTTTGTTTAATGTGCAACACAATGTGCCTAGTAGTCATTCAGATTGCTCAGGGCAGCGCAAATATAACATTTAGAAACTGTGCTGAAGGCGGTGTGGGTAAGAATAAACCTGATTCTGTGCTCTCTGACAGGAGAGTGCAGAAGGTGCATGTCTTCTGGTCATAGTGCAGAGAAATGCCTATGTATAACAAACTTAATGGTCACTGGATGTCACTTTGGTGCCACACAAATGTCGCTGATTGATTGTGGCAGCAGAGTGGCTGAGATTTTAAGGCTCAAATCACAAGCTTTGACCCAGGCCCTGATAGTTTAGAATGTTACTTACTGAAATCTGATGCACAACAATCTTGCACTCTAGGTGAAACATCACAGAGGAACACCAGGGGGGTTGTCGTATTAGTCTACTGTGCATCTGGTGAAGTGAGATTATGCCCACGAAAGCTTGTGTGATAAACAGATTTGTTAGTCTTTTTAAAAATGCTAAAGGACTCCTTGTTTGTATCACAGAGGAAGTTAGAAATGGGAAAACCCATTCAATGCTAGGCTATCTAGCTTCTCCCCCAGCCCATCGGATTTTAACACATAGAATACTTTGATCTGTTTTACAGTACATCAGTCAGTGATGTTTCCTCCAGCCTCTTTAGGATACTATAAGTCTCATTGTATGTGTGTGTGTGTGTGTGTGTGTGTGTGGGAACATCAGAAAGTAGTGTGTTCAATTTCATTCCTTTACAATTGATTAATCTCATTGGGTCTCACTGGGTGGTTCTCCTTGGTACTTTTAGTTATTTTGTTTTTCCCACTTTCCTCTTTGCACATCATCCAACCCTTTAATCTATACCATAATCTCTCTGAGATGAGGATGGTCTCATGGTTTGTGTGTACTGTACCTAGGCCACAGGGCCTTATAGAAAACTGGGCATAACCATAATATAAAGAATAGAAGTAAATATTTAATCTTTCCGACTAAACCATCCTTTTAACCAAGAAGAAAAGCAGTTCTTTGGGAAGGAGAGTTCTTGGCATTCTGAAGACTTCAAAGTCTTGTTTCTCGGCATGAGTCTTGCCTACCTAAGACTCATAGCTGGGTCAGGGCAAGGGGGCTGTGAAAGAGTGGCAGATATTTGCTTAGAGCTTCCTTCTTCCAGTGCTGTCCTCCTTCAAGACTGTATTGATGAATTATTCTGCATACCTACCTTTGGAACTGGTACCATGGTCCTTATAGTGGTATAACTTGATGCAATCTCAGTAAATTGTCAGTACACTAGAGTAATCTTTGTCTGATCAAACTGTGATAAACTAGACTGTTTTTATTTCTTTGTACCTGGGGAAGGAGGGAACGGTAGAGGGATGAGCGAAAAGTGATGAAAACTATGCCTCCATAATTATCCAGGTTCACTAGTCTGACTGTCAATGCTTAACTGCTGTATGAGGTAGAATGAAGCTCTTGCTGTGTAATGTGGAATAGCCTCCAACGCTTGCCAAGCTTTGAGGCTTTAGAAGAGCCGTTTTGTGTTCTGGTGTATTAAAGTTTGCTTCAGTGTGAAAAGCTCTCTCCTACTGACTTACACAAGCAGATTAGTGTAGTAAGATCTCTGGCAACTCCTGATTTTTATCCATTAAGAGGAGATGTGAATTTCTGCTAAGTACTAAAACTGTAGCAAAAACTCACAATAGGGTACATGACTGGGGTTCCTAGGCACTATGGTAATATAGAAAATAACTGAAATAAATGATGCACAGAATAGTGACATTACGATAGTTCTGGTCCTGAACCTGCTGCTGTTGAAATCAATTGCAGATCTCTCATTGATGTTTGAGATTGTAAACATTTAGGCTGCACAACACTTGCTAGAAGCAAACTCTAGAATTTTCCTTTTAAAAAAGCTAGGCGCCCAGTTCTGCAAGGTGCTGAGTGCCTTCCAGCACTCGATAGGTTTCAGCATTCAGATGGACTGGGCTGGGAAGATGTAAATTTTGAGGTATTGGATAAACACATCTAGAAATCCGTTGCGGTGATGTTTTATTATTAGCACTATTATCTAGTCAGCAACGTTAATGTGTGCCTATTTCTAGAACAAGAATGTATGTTAATTAAGCGTTCAGTATTCAGTGCAAACAATCCTGTTGGTTTCCCAGTCAAGATTCTAAAACCTCTCCTGCTCTTTTTGTATAAGACTGGCAGACTTCATTAAACTGAGGTTTAATTTAAAAAGCAAATGTGGACTGTATTGGCTCAGCACCTTAAAGAATTCCATGTTTAATAATTAGGAAGGTTTTCCATCAGATTTGTCTCCACTCTGAATTAGTAATGTTGCTGACTTACTGTTTTAGAAAAGGAAGTCCTTGACCCGCTGGGTTGAAAGAATTGTGAGTGCTCTGAACCTTTGTGGGTCCTTTAGCTGCGCCATATCCCCTGTGAATAATTAGAGGTATTTGAAGGTATTACTGGAGAAGCCAATTTGTGTCGTTCACTTTGCATATTGTTGAAGTCTCATGAATTAATCATCTAGCAGGGCAAAAAATTAACTTCTTCAGACACATATTTTGATGGGCCATGAGGGAGAATGTAAAGTGATCTGTAAAATATTCTACTAATCCTCTAAGTATTAAATTATGATACCTACAGGCTAATTTCAGGAAAAAATTCTTTTTTCTTCCTCTCTAACTGAATAAAGGACTGACCCCCAACCCCCCCTTCATTGTTTTCTAGGATTCTTAGAAACAATAAATGTGCAGTCTTATAGGCTGCTGAATGCTGTTCACATGGTTTTGTAGGTTTTGGTGAAATTAGTCTTGAAGGTTTTTGCAGATGTTTGTTTACATTTACTTGTGAATGTTCTAGTTCTTTTAACCAGGCTAAAATACATGCTGTTTGAGTGTAATGTAAAAACAAAGACTAATGATTGATTGCCCTTCACCAAAGAGGCACCAAATGCATTTTGAGGTCCTTCTTAATGTGAATAGGCTGTTATGTGGTTAATTGTAGGCTTTTATTGAGTATGTTTAAATATTAATTTATTTATTTTTTAAATTCCTTTCAGCAAATGAAACTGAATTAGCATTCTTCTGTGAAGAAGATTACAGAAGCTACCAAGCTAATCCTGTTTCAGCCTGGTGACAATCCCACGAGACCTGTTTTTTGTTTTTGTTTTTGTTTTTCCATACCTGTTGTAAACTCTCTTTTCTGTTTAATGAGGTTTTCTTTTTTCTTTTTTAAATCAATAAATCCTAGAAGATCACCTCACAAATGCAGCAATTTCTTTATTAGAGAAACTCATTTCTTTCAGGATGCTGAGAGTTGGGGGGGAGTGGGGGAATCAATGACAGAAGTTAGCTTTCCCTTTATACATTCCCCCGCCCTGCATATTTTGCATAATGTGAGTAGTGCAAATGAACTCTGATCTGTAAGGCACATTCTGCTGGTGTAATTCTGCAGTGGTGGGTTAAGTATAAGAGATATTAGCTATGTATACAAATTGTACAAGGCAAATGTAAAATCCCATCATAATGGTATACCCTTTTTATGGAGAAAGGAAACTTTATGACCAATTTACTGGATATTTTAAAGCACTTAGTGATGGAATCCCTAGGTTACAAGTAATGGCTTTATTTTACTCATGTTCAGTCTGCCTTGTTTGAATAGTACAGACTCATTCAGATTTCATATTCTTCACTTGTGAATGCTTTCCTTTATACTCTCTATTCCAGCCCATCTTAGTGTGATGAAATAGACAAATGACTGTTCGGAGCCTTTTGTGTTCATGGACCAGTCTGACTGTTTCTAGCATTATTTCATGGAGATGTCTTGGTGCAAGAAATAGCAACTTGACTTCTTGTGTGACATCAATATGCATAAGCAGACATCAGGCATTTCTCCAAATGGTATGAAGGCCAGTGAATGCTCATAGACTCAGTATTAAAATAAAACCTAAATGAGTGCATTTCTTGGGAGATGCAGTCTGTGGGCAGCTGTTCCCATGACAGGGAGCAATTCTTTCCCATGTTCTGAGAGATGAATACTCCCATAGTGACACTGTCTGTAGTTTCTGGAACTTCCATACACTTCTGCTACATTCACTAAATTAAGAACAAGTAGAATGGCAATGTAGAATGATTAGAAATACTTGCCATTGGGGAAGAGTTAATACTGCTGTTCCATGAAACTGCAGTATGACAGTGACAATTCATTGGCTGTGCTGTACAAGAGCACAACAGAGTCTTTTGTTGTGTTCTCTGACACTGTTCGTGTACTAGTTCCAAAGGGGTAGCCGTGTTAGTCTAGTTCTGTAAAACAAACAAGGAGTCTGGTGGCCCTTTTAAAGACTAACAAATTTATTTATCACATGAACTTTCATAACAGAGATCCCTCTTTGTCAGATGCTTGAAACTGGGTTTTTTCCATTTTTAAGCATCTGACAAAGTGGGGTCTCTTTCACGAAAGCTCATGCGATATATAAAGTTGGTAGTCTTTGTAAGTGCCACAGGACTCTTGTTTTCTTTGCAGATGGTGGCTCTTTCTGAGACACTGCTTGCTTTGTGTGTCTTAAGAACTTTAGTATTCAAAAAAAATCCACAGACCATCACCAGGACTTAGGCAAGTTATTCAAATGGGGAATGTTGGATTGGTAATGCAGGGCAACTGGTAATAGAATATGCAGCCTTTCATCACTGGAAGCTGGTTTGATTCTGGATCAGTTGAGTGGTGAATGAAAGTGATTAGCATCCATTCGTTTCAACAGCCAGTGTGAAATGGGTTAGGGATCTGTGTCCATTTCCATATGGAATGGTCACCCCATCACAAGAAAACACCATGACAGTTGGTACCCTGGTTTGGGGTCCTGCCAGAAGCTCTGAGTAAATGGGTACAGAGACTGAACTTACATCTAATCAAAGGTGGTTTCTCTATGACTCACTGAGTTAGCCTGTCCTGATTTTGCTTGTGTTCTTAGTCATTGTGGAGTTAATGAGGACTTTACCTTCCAGGGCTTGCAGTCTGTCTTCTCTCACCAGCTCTAAATTAAATTATTGAACAATCAAAACAATAGAGCAGTCTTTATCTTGAATTGCTTTGGTTTTTCAATAGCTAGAAGTTTAGGATCTCATGGATGGTGGAATGAACTGACTCTCCTGCAGAAACAGATCCAGGACTTCATATGGATTGCAATAACTGGAGGAGAGAGAAGAGTGCTGGAGAATTTCTCCCCGAGGGACAAATGGCATCAGGGAGTCTAGGCTTACTTAGATGTTGACATGGGAAGATGGCTGTAGTGGGAGCAAAAAGGAAGTTTGAATGGGAAGGAATCGTCAGTATGAGCAAGGAGGAGCAACGATGCCTGGCTGAATAAATTCTCAGTTTATAGCTAGTAAGGATACAAAAACAATCTTCTATTGTCCTAATTTTTACACCCTAAAACTGTCACTTTGTTAACTTAAAATAGTTTTGCAAACCTTGCCTGTGCAGGCATCTGAATATCCCAGAGTCAATTCTGTTACTTCTTGACATTGTTCTAAAGTGATACCCATGTTCGTCTAGTTCAGCAGAACTAGCAAGGAGTCCTGTGGCACTTTTAAAAGACTAACAAATTTATTTATCACATTAGCTTTTGTGGGAGAAAATCCCACTTTGTCAGATTGATGCTTCTTTCATATTTACTAAAAAAATAAATTGCTGGCATGGATATTTATAATGGGTATGTTAAATGCTCCTACGTGTCATTGGCTTAATCACCTTCCCAGCTCTTCAGGAAGGAGTCTAAGAGGTATGTTGTACAGTGTCAGCATTCATCCAGTAAAAGAAAATAATTGGGGAAAGACTGGAACTCCCCTTCCTGGAACACTGCCAGACAACATATACAGAGAGACAAGGCGATGAATGGTCCAGGAAATAAGTGTTAACTACGCAGATTGAACAGTCCACCTTGTGTTTAGCTGTGACACTCGCATTGTTTCCCAAACTGAGGAAGAACTGTGTGGCTTGAAAACTTCTCACTCTCACCAACAGAAGTTGTCCAATAAACATTATTTTACTGTCCTTGTCTCTCTTCATATGTTGTCTGGCAGGAAGGGGAGCTCCAGCCTTTCCCCATTATTTTCTTTTCTTCAAGCTCTGAATGTAGATTTGCAAATTGTGAGTGAGTCTAGTAAAAGGTCCTAGAGATGAGGTTGCTTTTTGCTGTTCTTTGTGACAATGGACTGGTTATTTAACTATTTAGATGAATATGTGTCTATCCAGTAAATTAACTTGTCTAGCTTTTCCTTTTCTGGCTCAGTCCCTTCATGCTTCTTGCTGCTTTTCTTCTCTTCCCTTCTCTTCTTCCCTCTTAAGGCACCTGTTTACTGCCCCTATCTTAACTGCAGCACACTTTCATGGGTGCACCATTTAGTGTGCAGCTGGGGACAATAAAAGCTCACTGCATTGGTGCACAATTCTTTTTTGCATCCATTTAAAGGATGCATGCCCTCAAAACAGAAGCTATGTCATCCTCTCTGCACCTAGCTGGGACTTGAATTAGGAGAGAGTTGAAGGATCCTTCTGAAACAAGTTCCTAAAAAATTACATGACATGACCCTGCCCACTTCTTGGTTTAAGTGGAATTATAGTTTCACCATGAGTGAGGAGAAATACAATGAAGCCCAAGACTTATTCATCTGAGGTCTCTTGACCTGATCCTGTGACTTACTTCCCTGCATTTATTTTCCTCCCTTTCTGTAAATTCCTCATCTTCAAGCATCTGACAAAGTGGGATTTTCTCCCACAAAGTTCTAGCAATAAATAAATTTGTTAGGCTAAAAAAATGCCACAGGACTCTTTTTTTTTTTTTTTTGGGTCAAGAAAGCCAGCAGGTGTCAGCACAGCCTGTTCTTCAGTACTTCAAAACCTACATGAGCAAGGAAATACAACAGATCCTTGCGAATTAGTTTAAATTGCAAAGCCTGTGCTGGTTCTCTAGGGCTGAAAGCCAAAGCTTTCTTTGCTGACAGTGTTGGCTATTATATTAAAGTCAAAATGCTGCTGTCAAATCTTAAATTCCTCCAGCTAGTTTAAGAACATCCTTTGCATAGCCTGCTGCAGCGTTACTAAATCTTTGCTGTTTGTGGATGTAAACCTCCCCATAACATTCATGTGGTGCGCTGGCTGGAAAATACCTGTTTTAGTTTGCTGAGGTCTATTTTGATTTAAATAAGGCTGCCTTAACTTCAGGGTGAAGCAACTAGAGCAAACACAAACATCCATGCAAAATCTATCACTAAATCTTCAGCAACACACCTTAAGTCAGAACAAACACATCATCTTCATGTCCTCCTTCCTCGTCTCACCCCAATCACCATTCCCACCCTGCCGCAAGAAAAGGGGAATCCTGCATCATGCCTGGGGTCAATATATCTGAGCTTTGAACTCAGCTGCCATGTGAATTCCAGTGCAATGAGGTGACAGACTGCAGTGTTATGAATGGATTCACTCACCTATGATGGCTGAAGCTTGCCTAGATTATGCCCAGATAATGAGCAAACTGGTGCCTTCCTTACAGTTAGACTGCCTTCTGGCTACATGCATTATCACCTTACCCAGGCAAGGCTGGCTAGAGAGGATGAAAGCAAGTAAAGCTGAAGTGTTGTGGGCTGGCCTGCCTGAGGTTTTCTTAAATCTCCAGTTTTGTTTCTCTTCTGTACTCCTCTCTTCTGGATCCATACTGTAGGAATTACCCTGGGAATTTTGCAGTGCAGAATTTTGTGCGAGGCCCCCTCCACTACAGAAAGGATGTTAATGAATTGGAAAGAGTCCAAAGGAGTTAAAGAAAAAAATGATTAAGGGGCTAGAGGAGACTTTGCAAGAACTGGGTTTTTTAGTCTGCAGAAGAGAAGAATGAGGGGGATTTGATATCAGCCTTTAACTGCTTGAAAGAAGGAGTGATTCCAGGGAGGATGGAACTGGGCTGTTCTCAGTGGTAGGATAGTAAAGGAGTGGTAGACTCCCTAACCTTGGAACAAACAGTCCTGTGGCACTTAGACTAATACATTTATTTTCTGCATGAGCTTTCATGGGAAGAAAAATACCATTTCATCAGATGCTTTGAAGATCTTGTGCAGGATTCCTTGTTTCTTCTACTGAACTAGATGAACACGTTGCCCTGTTGGACCTCTCAATCCTTAGAGGCTTTTAAGATGTAGATTGACAAAGCCCTGGCTGGGATGCTAGAGTTGGGGCTGGTCCTGCTTTGAGCAGAACATTGGACTACATGACCCCTCTCCCCAAGTCCTTTTCAACCCTAATCTATGATTCTACAAAAGTATCCCTACACTAATTCACAATCCAGTTAGTTCTTGTTATGCATAATAGACTGTTAAATTTCATTTTATATCAATAGCAACTAATGTAAAAATGAGGTGGGAGGGTGGAATTGTGATGTGGTGCAGTGGTGCCTATGGGAAGGTGAGGAGCTGGGTTGCAGGGTGTGAGGGCAGTCTCTGTTCCCTTCTCCACACAACACAGTAGAGGGAGCAGACTTGTTTCAAGACTCTTGTGGGACTGGCTTTCTTGTCTTGTGAAGCACAGTTTTCCCAGGAGCTGGGAAGGAAGCAGGGGCTGAGGCATGGATGTGAGATTGGGCTAGGGATAGAGCTGTAGGACAGCAGGAAAAAGTGGACCTTCTCATATCTTCATGCACCTATGCATCCTCGAGTCCACAGGATTTTGCTTCACCTCACCAACGATCTACAGGGTGCAACCCAGCAGGAAACCCCTCATGATCCACAGGTGGATTATCATCTTATGGCTCACCACAGTCCTGCTTTACAGAAACCAGTTTATTTAAATGGAGAAGTGAAGAAGGTAGGATGGTAAATTGGATGCAAGTCTTAAGTTGTGGATACACTGAAGAGACCAAAAGGTGCAAAGTATATCAGTTGTCTTTGCGTTTGTCCCGAGGGCTCCAGCTGCACCCTTGTACGGGGCATGTAGTGCTGTATGGCTGACAGCTTTCCCATAATCTGAGTGCAATGCGTCGTGTCTTATTTTGTATCACAAGGAGGGGGGGCAAATTCTGCCAGCTTTATTATCTGCAACTCTGGGATCTATAGGGATGAGGGTGCAAGTGTACTGGGAAGCCAGCTCCAAGGCATGGATACTTCTGTTCTGTATGCCCCATGTGCTGCTTAGGAGGTCAGATGAGGAAGCTCCTTTGCTTTGATGGCCTTAACTTTAAAATAGCATGCATTGGGCTATTCCCACATTGCTGTGCAATAAAGGCTTAGGTTCTCCACATCCACCATCTAGCTGGCACGTGAACTAAATCAGATCAATTGTCTTTAGTCAACAGTTTAAACCAGGGCAACCTGGCGTCCAGGACTTTGCCTCTGGTGCCAATGGATATGCCTATACTATGAGCTTAAGTCGGCTTAAGCAAAGCCCTGGCCATGTTTGGAGTTCATTAAATTGACTTAAGAACTTCCTTAAGTTGACTTTAAGGGTTAAGTTGACTTTATAAAGTTGACTTAACACAATGTGGCCATTAAAGTCAACTTTATAAAGTCAACTTAGTGCAGTGGGACCATTTAAGTTGACTTTATAAAGTCGACTTAAGCCAGGGGAGCCATTTAAAGTTGACTATATTTAAATCGATTTTAAATGGGTCCCCTGGCTTAAATCAACTTTATAAAGTGAACTTAATGCAATGTGGCTTCACTAAGTCAACTTAATAAGGTCTACTTAAAGTCGACTTTAAGTAGACTTTATTAAGTCGGTTTAGCTTTTGTAGTGTAGACATAGCCTAGGTGTGCAGCTGTAGCCAGGGAGGTGAATGACCCCTGTCGCCTATAAAAAGATGTCAGCATTGCTGCCGCTACCCTGAGTGTCTCTGGGAATTGCTTTTTTTTGGTGGCAGGGGGAGAATCTTCTGCTTAGCACGCGGTGGCCAACAGAGTCATGGTCACAGCAGTTTTTCAGCGACAGTTGGGCCCTGGATGCCTTGAACCACTGCCAAAAGAAGTGGCTGGGATAGGACCCCTTCGCTGCTGCACACCTAGGGGCACCTCAGTTTTGGGACTGGCCCTGCTCTAAGTCTGCAGCAGATTTGTCGAGACCTACCTTAAACTAGTGATGTAAAGGTGAAGCCTCTCCATGCCTTATTAGTAGTAGAAAAAATACCTGTATTTATTAAGAGGGAATTTCGCTTAACAGAAAGGAATTTTGACTGATTTCTACATCTGCATTCCTTCTATGGCCTTGATGGCACTGAGTGAGACAATTTAAGAGTAAATATTTGGTAGTAGACTGCTCTTGAATCCAGGAGAAAGAGGCATAACAGCTGCCAGTGGCTAAAAGTTGAAGCTAGATAAATGAGAGGTAAAGACAAATATTTTTAACAGTGAGGGTAACTAATTACTGGAACAGCACGATGTGGGAGATCCTCCAGTATTTACTATCTTGGATGTCCATCTAAGAGAAATACTCTATGTCAGTGGTTCCCAACTTGGGGTCTGTGGACTGGCTCTAGGGGGGCTGTGGACAGGCTGCAAGCTGGGGCTGGATGCTGCTGGGGTCTCCAGTTCCCATAAAGACCCAGGCTTCCGGCCAGCAGGGAGCTTTCCCCAGGCAAGGATTTTTTAAGTCCCACCAAGAGCATGCAGAGCATGCTCAGGGAGAGTAGTGTGGGGGTGGCCAGGTGCCAGCAGCTCTGGTGGCCAGGTAAGGGGGGGGAAAACGGGCCCTGTGGGGTGTTGGGGATGGGGAACCAGCAGGGTGTGGACAGCGGGCTGGCGGGCGGGGACACGGGGCGGACAGGGGCCATGGCCACTCCCAGCTCCCTGGTGGGGGGAAGGGGCCATAGCTCTGGCAGCTCCCACTCCCTGGCAGGGGAGAGGCGTGGGCCAATTCTGCCCTGCGTGGGCCAAATTCTGCCCAGGGTGACACTACCATACCAGGCACACTGAGAGGGCCACAATTTTTTTTTGTTTTGTTTTGTTTTGTTACAAAGTGGTCCCCAGCCTTAAAAAGGTTAGGAACCCCTGCTCTATATCAATTAGAAGTCATTGGGTTAGTTGTGGGAACCATCAGATTACATGGTTGATACTAAACAGAAGATCACTTTAGATTGTCATAATGATCTTTTCTAGTCTTAAAGCTAGGAAAAATGATTCATTTGCTGCATGAACAAAAACTGCAGATAACCCTGTTTTGTACCTACAAACTACTTACAAACTGTACACCACATCTTTAAATTATCCAGTTTTGAGTTTCACATAAGTTGGTGGTAGAGGGAAACGATTGGTTTGTATAGGAAGTCTGCAACACTGTCACACAGTAAACAGGATCAGACTTGCCTTGTGTAACAAATCAATTGTTTCAAAGGTAACACACAATCTGTAGATTCTGCTAATGTGAGGCATGAAATTTTGTGACAAAGGAGACATCTGAAAGCTTTGTTACTGAGTAATGGCTAGTGCCCCGTCCTAGCCCTCTTGAGGACCCAAAGAGATTTCATGAAATACGTCTTACAGCAGTTTTTCAGCAATTGCATCCCACTTAAGATTTAACCATAGTTTGATAAATCACTTTGTAAGTAAATCCCAGAAGAGCAGGATGTGGCACATTGCTGAAAGCCCTGTATAATAAGGAAGGAGTCAGAGAGCTGTACCTGTGGAGGCTAAGCCTTAGCACAGGAATTTAAATTAACTCATTAAAATCAATTTACAGATTAGCTCATTAAAATGCAACACTGCACATCTAGAGGTGGTGGATCTGTTATCCCACTTCCTTGAGGAAGTGACTAAAGGAACTGAGGCCAAAGAGACAGTGTTAACGATTGCGTCTTTACAGTCCCACTAAACTCAGGGCTTGTTTCCACTGATGGAGGCAAAACTGCCGCCATCAGATTGACTTTCCTGATTATTTGATTTGGTCTGTGAAGACACACCCAGTTGATTGGGAAGCTGATCTATTAAGATCACCTGGGCAACTGAAGTAGTGCTCAGTCAAAGTGGACCCCTCCCTTTGACTCAAAGCAGTGGACGTGCTGGGCATAGGGCAGTTGAATTCATAGACTAATGTCAGAAGGGACCAATATAATCATCTAGTCTGACCTCCTGAGATACGAGACATATGTTTTTTTTAAGTCACTTGTGTATCTGTTTGGCTGCCACTGAAAATGGTGGGCAGTGCAAAAGGGCCCTCATCCATGCTCCCATTCTTCTTTAGCTCTACACCAAGGCAACTTTTTGCTTCCTGAATTAATCTTTGCTAGTCCTGAGCAGAAAAAGCTTGTACAATATCTATGACCAGCATCCACAAAGGGCTACATACCAGTAATTGAACCTCTATTTCAGCTGCAGCTGAGGCAAATGTGAAATATCCCCTCTTGCATGCATATACCGTAGAACTGACAGATTGAATCAGAGCACTGATCCTTTTAGCTCAGTATCTTCTCCATCACAATAGCAAATACCAGCTGCTTACTGTAGTGGGGTTTGTTTCTTCCATTGAAATTCTGGACACTGAGGTTGCTTCATTGATGGCTTTATTTAATAGAAAGATACTTCAAATGAACAGTGTATTGTTTATAGAAAAAGAGACAGCCCACGAGATTGAATACTGATGCCATTATATAGACACATTCATATTATCTTTATACAGCTATGATTGCAACATTAGGAGGCCAACAAGGAAGGAGAACTAAAACTGGCCCTGTTCTCACAGATTTTCAATAGGTTCTTATACCCAAAAGGCACAAAGTAAGCAAAACCAGGGAAAAAATACAAAGAGTTTTCATTTCAGCTATAAATCTTGCAATAAATATACAAACACCAAATATAAAAGTTATAACAGTAACAAGGAAATCCTTAAGCTAACACCCCTCAACCCGTATGACATAAAATAACTCAGTGGGAAAAGAAGTTAAAAAGACAAAGATCATTTCCAGAGTTTTCTTACTACTTTTAAAAATTATTATTCCCACAAAGTCAGAATAAATCATTCAAAATTTTATGGTGTCAAGACCCTGAATGGTGGAGCCATTCTGAAAGTTGGATGAGTTAGGACTTAAGTTTTCTAGATAGAGAAATTAGTTCCATCTAGACCAGGGGTAGTCAATTATTTATTTTGTCAAAGTCAAAATTTCTTGGTCAACATATAGTCAAGGTCCAGACTCCAGAGAAAATCATTTAAAAACCAAGAATAATGATAGTAAACAAAAAGATTTCAAGGTCCAATCAAAAGTGGATAGCAGTCTGGATTTGGCCCGTGGTCAGTCTACTGACCACCCCGGTCAAGACTGTACACGTGCAGCCTTCCACTTCTTGCTCAGAGTGGTCCCTGTGATGTCAAACCCCATGTTTTCAGTGCAAATTCTCTCTCAATATATTAATTTTTTAAATATACACACTGAAGACAAAGCCTAAGGCTCTTACAACCCCCTCCCCTGCTCTTTTTTTTTTTTGGGCTAATAATGTAGTAGTCTACCAGGTTGCCTGCTGATGAGGAGGGAGAGGAAGCACAGATTTGAGAATACCTCCCCCCAGCTAGAAAATGTGTAAACTAGCGCTTTTCCATTGGCTTTACCTGATGAAGAAATACAGCAGGAGACTGGAAAGAGTAAGAGGACTGAACTCAAATTCACTTCCAGGAGTTGAAGTGGATGGAATTACGCTTGAGGTGATTTTGGCTCAGACCTCTTGCTGCAGCTGTAATTTGCCATTCATTTGCACATATTACTGTCAAATCTATCTGCCTTGTGAGTGAAGTGAGCAGATGATGATCTGGGCATGGGGGGAGTTCTAGATAACCTTCCATGTCCTGAAAGGCACAACAGGGACACACAAAAACTCCCTTCTCATCAAAGGAATTATCATGTGATTGTGAAACCCTGTACTCTCGCTCTCTTGTCCTGATTCCCTTTCATTGAGTAGAAGGGCAAGGTATTTCAAGATTTCAGGGTGACTGATACAACACCTGAAATTCCTGAATATCATTGCTGGACTATTATGTAGCATCTCCTCCATCTTATTCTCCTCAGCAGCTTAAGGCTGAACAGCAAGTTCTGACCAGCAGCACCTTTTAAACATTCTTTATTGACTCACATATCGACACCTGTCATTTCTTCAAGGCACTGTCCAGCAGCAACTTATATATTTTACTCAGTGATAGAAAACCAAGTTATTACAACCAGATCCTAACATCTTACTTCATTGCGACGGTCTTCTGTTTTCTCTTGATTCTTGTTTTGAAAGGATCTATGGTAAAGCATGGTAGACATCGTGGACAGGTTGTAAGCTCTAAGGGCCAAGGATTGTGGATTTCTATGTGTTGTAAAGCACTTAGAACATTGGTTTGTTTTCAGTCGAGAGTGATGTATTCATTTATATTGTGGACAAACTGAACATTCACAGTGATAAAGAAAAAGAAATGTAGGGTCTAATTCGTCACTGTCCTGCATTCAACCCAGTGTGAATTCAACCTAGTGCAAATTAAGTGAGTAGTTCTGCCTAATGACACTAGTATTTGACACTCATTTTGTAGCTGAGTAAGTGACCATGAAAGGTGCAAAGCACTGGCGAATCAGGTCCATGATGCTAGCAACATTGGTGTCCATTCCATGACTGAGACTTGGTAATAGACAAATGAGTTTTCACTTTTGTGAGCAACTTCACAGCAGTTTTGATGTACTAGATCTGTCACAGATAGGGCAGATGTGTCACTGCCGGTGGGTGAAAGAAACACACCTGATTGTTGTTGTAGATACAGTTGGATACATTGTTTTGAGTTTTTATAAACCCATTTATAAAATTAACATCTTCATGCCCCTTATTTACTGGTACTTCAGTTGGCTATTGTGGTTTCCCCAGTGCCCAAAATCAATATGATGAAGCTGTGAGTCCTTCTGGAGCGTATCTTTATGCTCCTTCCACTAGACGATATGCAAAACTTTGGTTTCAGATTGCTGAGACTGTGCGGTAGCAAGGACCACTGTGTATTACACTAAGTGTAAATGCACTTCAGGCACAGCACTGTCTTCAAAATCTATTATAGCCTTTGGAAATAAATTAACTTTTCCAACTGTACAAATATGCATATGCATTGCGTGTATCTACAAGACTGAAAAACGCACTGTCTGCATTTGAGAAAGTAGTGAATATTCAGATGTCCCAACCAATTTGACAAGTCCAGGGGTCAGATTTGGGAGTCATCCCACACTTCCCCATGTAACTGGATGTTTCTGCTATGGTGCAGGAGTTTATGCTGAGATTTGGATGGTCCTTGTTCAGCTTCAGAGTCAACTTGCTGTTTGGGGGAGCACTGGGAAGAACCCCAGGGATAGGTCACACTTCTCAGACATTATTTTGGTTTACTAGCAGATTCAGATGGTCCATTAGGTCACACTCTGAAAGATTTCTTCACAATTAGATGGGATACAAATTGTCCCCATGATATTTAAAAAAGAGAGAGCTAAGTTCTGGCCACGACTAGGGCCTCAACAGAGAAGTATTAGTTCAGAGTAGCTCCTGCTACTGTCTCACAGAATCCCATTTGTTTTCTACCTTTATTTACAGCTGCTCTCTTAATGTCATGGTGATTTTTAAGGCAACTATCAAGCTAGCAAATCAGCAATATATTTTAAATATTACTTCATAAATTAGTTTTATGGTCATTGATTTTCTAAAGTCACCAGATATGAATATCAACCTGCAATGCAATTATACCAAACATACACAATTATGAAAAATCTCTAAAAATCTTCATAGTGCTTTGATATTCTGCATCATTAAGAGGCTTTGTTACACATTACTAGAACTTTCTCCACTTGAATATTCACCACTTGCACTGGGCATTGTGAATTTCACATACCTTCCTTTTTCCCAGCCGTTCCTGATACGCCGCAGTCTTCGGTAGATACAGGGCAGGTGGAAGAATACTTTAGCTAAGATTACAGTACATGGCACCAGCAGTGTGAGTGAGTAACTTGGTGGCAGATAGAATTTGTATTGGTTTTCATCAAAGGCCCTTGTCCATCCATAGGTGAGGGTGTGAAGGGTGCTGACAACCAAGGCAATAAATCCAAGGGTGGACTAAAAGGAAAAGAAATACACCATTTACTGAGATACCATGCTTCTCACAGTAGTAATACTTAGCTCAAATAAAGCACTGCACACTAACATGCCCCTTTGCTGGAGTAAGACACTCTCTGCCTGAAGGGTGTGATAGCTAAGGATTCAAAATCATTCCCACTGAGGTCAAGGGAAGTTTTGCCACTGGGCTTACTGTGAGCAGGACAGGGCTCTAGACAGGACAGACCTTTTCAAAATGTAGTATAACGTTAACTACCCCTCACCACCCCTTGAGCACGTATTATCCTACTGTTAGTGACATGGGAACTGGTGTGCAGAGGTTGAGTGAACAACTGAAACAGAGGCAAGCTCATGTAAAAATGATAGCAGAGAGCTGTTTCCCAGTCTCCACTCAGAGTTTGTGCAAGTCCCACTGAGAGTTGCATGTTGGGCGAATCCCAAGCATATATTATGGTGGAAACATGTATTAAATAGCTTGTTTTCAAAAGACTAGCATGACCAGCATCAGCTATAGCACCTCCAAGTTAGGCTGCCTAAAAGCCTGACTTTAGCCCCCCTAAAATCTTGGTCAATGCCGCTTGTTGGTTGTGGCCAAGAAACACTGCTTTCCAGAAGCCAAATCAGATGCTGGGTAAGGCAGGAATGAAGGACAAAGACCAAATAATCTTATTTGGAAAACAAAAATCAGCTGGGAAATTGCTGCTTTCAAAATATTTCCTCATTGTAAAACATCTGACAGAGTGGGGTTTTCTCCCACGAAAGCCCACGTGATAAATAAATTTGTTAATCTTTAAAAGAGCCACAGGACTCCGAGCCTGAGTGTTAGGAAACAATTTTGCCAAATTTCTCATAAGTCTCTTGTTAATAATGACAAAATAGACCAGAATGTACCCATCCCTTGGTGTAATTAACTGGGCATTTAATAGGATTGGAAAGTAGAGAAGAAAGAAGCACGACAGAATATCCTTCCTAATGATTGGAACATAGCTAAGGACTTAAGTGACCCACATCACTCTAGGATCTAAGCACCTCCCAGGTTTCATCCTTACAAGACCCCTACGATATAGAGAAATAATATTTCCAACATCACCACACAATGGTGACCTTATTCAGGGTGTTAAAGGCAGTTTGTGGCAGAACTAGCAATTCAACATGGGCCTGACATATGGCAGTCCAGCATCTTATCCCTTAATATCCTTCATAACAAACCCTTCCTTCCTTCCTTTCTTCTAAAAGTCTAATCAAATTCCTAATCCTAAGCAGTAACAAACCCCTCCAACTAGAGGTTCATCTTATTTGGAAAATGAAGAATTATAACTAGCTGGAATGTGCCCTGATTGCAGCTGAAAGCTAGTGCTCCTAAGAGCAGCAATCGAATCATCATGGCTCATACATCATTTATCTGCTGTTAGCTTTCACCGGCAGCCAAAAATCCCTGGGTGAAAAGTGGCAAGAAGTATCAGCTTGTGACTAATCTTTCAGAGAAAAGATTTAACACGGGGAGGAAAAAAAAATACACAAAGTGAAGTTCAAGCGTAGCAATAATATCCTGCATTAGGCAAAGTATTCTTTCGGAGAGTTAATCCAAAAGGGTTTTCACCTAAGGTACGGCACTTGCGGCTGAATTAATTATTTTTCTTTTTGAACAGCTACTGTTAGAGGTGAAGCAAAAGCAAAAGTTAGCTCAAACTTCACAGTGTATCGGTTAGTATTAAGTGAAAAAAACCTACCTCAAAAACGACATTAAGCTTGTGACATGCAACAGAACATTAATAAGCACAGAATTCCTAGGTAAGGCTAAACAAACAAGGAGTCTGGTGCCATTTTTAAAGACTAGCTGGACTAGAGTAACACAGCTACCCCTTTGGAATTAGATAAGGTTGTAACTCAGTCCAGAATCATAGCAGAAATTCCTCAGAGTGCAACAATGGGCTAATTCCTTGAGCATCTACATAATATACCATTTGAGCCTGATCCAACTCCTGCTGAAGTCAATGGATCCCACTTCATCAGTTTCTCCTATGAAAGCTCATGGAATAAGTAAATTTGTTAGTCTTTAAGTGTCACAAGATTCCTTATTTGCTCTGCTGAACTAGACTAACATGGCTGCCCCTTTGGAACTATGCAGTCAATGGGAGTCTCCAACCGTAATGGGAGTTGCATTGGACGTTCTGTCCTCCTACGTCTGTGTTGTGTGCTACTGCCCTTTACTGGCTACAGTGTCAGTGTGTGAGATCAGTAGTGCCTGCCCTCCTGGCTCAAACAAGTTCATAAGCCATGACACATCTACTCAGCAACAAAAGACTTGTAGCAGTGATTCTTACAGACCAAGACAACTGATATGGGCTTGCAGGGCTCATGATAAGGGCTAAAAATAGCAGTGTAGACATTTGGACTCAGGCTGAAGCCTGGGCTCTGAAACCTGGCAAGCAGGGAGTGTTTTGAAGCCTACTGTCAGATGTTAGACCCCTCAGGATGAGTCATTTGATCCTAACTCAGAGACTTCCTGCCATGTTTTGTTTTAGTTTTTGCTGTGTAGATATATCCCTAGAGGCTGCTAAACAAATGCACAAGACAGAGTTTCAAAAGTTAGGATGAAGGAGCTGTCAAGCGTTCTTGAAACACTTGTACTGGTTCGCCAGTGTATCTAGGTCTGACATAATATGATATCTTGAAGTCATGTAACTATGGCTCTCTCTTCTCAGTTCAGTTTCTAGCTAAGAAACCACTTGATTATCCACAGAACGCTGTTACTGCTTCTATCCATGTAGGATTTCATTCATTCAGTATGTGCTGAAGTACTCTAAAAAGTATCTACATAAAAATAGTACCTCCTTACTCGAACCGTCTGCTTTCCAGGTGTCTTCAATTCAACACCTCCTAATCATAGTATCTGGGAGCCTTCCAGGAATGCATTAATAACCGTGGCTAACATTTGTGCCACATGGCTCACTGTCTGAGCACTACTGTGTTCAGAGTGAGCTCTTGGTTTCTAATTAAGATAAACACAGTGCTATCCTATTAGAACAGCAGAGTCAACAGAGCAATGCGGAAGTGAGCAGGATTCCACTTTGGATCTCCCATCATCAACAGAATGGTTAAAGAACTTCTGACGGCAGAGTCCTGATTTCTAGGGATGCACGAGCCAGAAAGGAGCCAGGTGAGACTGACATTCTGAATCCAGGAGATGTTTACAGGACTGCTAGTTAATAGGCAAAGCCCCCTTTTTCAATCTTGAAGTCACTGAGGGATGACAAACATAGAAGCCCTGTCTGCCATTTTAGTCACAGTTTTGGAACTGAAACACTCAGGAAGACTAAACATAAAAGAAGATAAAGAATTTCTCCATTTAATTTAAATTATGCACATACACCATTCTTAAAATAAATGCAATTTCTACATCGTGTACTTCCAGTAATCTCAGTATGCTGAGATATGCAGCGACTAATGTAAAACTGAACTTTTAAAAAAACAGCAAATCCACTGGGTTTGTGCAGCAGCACAATTGTGGTATTTACACTTTAAGGTTGCATGTGCAAGCAAGTTTTTGGCCAGATAAGCATATTTTAACAGAGTGGAGAGACCAGACATTACAAATAGATGGCTCTCATGCTACTGAATGAGGCCTGAAATGATCCAGATGAGAACTGGATAAAAATAATGCCTGGATTTATTGTAAAAAATGGCTGATGGATAGAACTCTCACAAGACCCTAAGCCAATTAGATTTGCCTCAAGGTAGGCCAATCAAGGAGCATGGAACTTCGAATTTCATTTTACACATGTCACTGCTGAGGGCATGATGGGAGTAAAGCTTTGAGATTGAAGAATGTTCAACATGCACCTTTCCAAATCTTCACTCTTTTCAAATATTTTGTACAGCATTTTAAATGTGAGGTACTATGTAAATCTTGAGTTTATTATAACTAGAGCCAGATCTGCAGGTATCTGCTTAAGATCCATGGATATCCACATCCATGCAAATCCATTGTTGCAGATTGGAACTCAGATGTGGATTCTATTTTTATGTGCACAGGGTTCATTAGCTGCTGTTGCTGCCTCTGCTGCAGCTGTGGAGAGCAGTGAGCAATGTTAAACAGCACAGCAGGAAACAAAAGAAGTGCACCAGCCAATCCCAGCTCAGCTCTCCTTGTGTCTGCCAACCAAACAGAAACAGTCACTCACAGGAACTCAGCTTACTGGTTTGTCTTGCCTCTGACTCTACGAGTCCGAGTGGCCAGTCGCCACACTCCACCAGTTAGTTGGTGATGGGCAGCTACTCCCCACCCCTTCCCTCACTGCCAGCCACCAAATAAGGTGACTGGCAACTGCCACTGAACAACTGAGAGATCTCAGCAGCTCCAGCTTCCATAGCCCAGGTGGAATAGAAGTTGTTGAGATCTTGTCCAGGGGAAGCTCTGAACTGCACCTGCAGCTGCTGGCAACTCCCTCCTCCCCCCTTCCCTAGGCTCAGCTCAGCAAAGCTATGTCAGCCAAATAGACGCTCTGCTCCTATAGTCAGAGAAGGAGCTGCTGTGATGTGGGGCGTTGCAGATGTGGATGGACATAAAACCTGGCATGTGGATTCCAGATTGGATACAAACTGACACCGAGTGGATGCGGCTTGGATGCAGATCCAGATTTTTGGATCTGCGCAGAACTCTAATTATAACCCCTAAACACTTTGGATAAAGTGTTCTGCACTATACAATGTACAGTGAGACAGAGACAGTGAACAAAAATATATATTCTACCACACATTAATTTATCAAGAAAAAATAAACATCTGTTCATGTAATATTACTGTTAGTGCACTAGGACAATAAATGCAACTATTACTGTTGTGTTAGCTGTCTCAGCTATCAGGAAATGCATTGCCAATTTGTTTAAAAATTACTAATCCAAAAAGTCCTCTTTGGAAAATCTAGAAATTTGCATTATAAAGAGGTTTAATTTGCTTTCCCATGTAGGTATTTCCACAATAAATCTGAATGTTTCCACTACCTCTTCTGCATTCCAGTTAGCTGGGTAGTTTGTGTTGCAAAGTCATATTGTTATCTTGAACTTAGATGTATTATTGTAAGTGAGCACAGATTTCCATACACTAAGCCAGCCAGTCACAGTGCAGGGGAGCCAGGAGCTATTTTAGAATAGGGAGTCATTTCTTTGTTTGGTACCGGTGCTATCATATTGTTAGAATGAAGTGAGATGGTTGCCAAAGGGCATGTACTGTACTCCTGGAAGTTGTGCTGGCTTCCAGGATGATGGGTGTATGCATACACACAGTATGTCTATTGTGATAATGAACTTGATAACCCAAGTCTCAGAGCCTGCATCTGCTAATGGGATCAGGTTGCAGGGCTAAAAATAACATTGTAGATGTTTGGGATCAGGCTGGGCCTGGCCACTGAGACCCTGTAAGGGGTAGAGTCTCAGAGGCCAGCCTCCAGCCTGAGCTGGAATGTCTACACTGCGATTTTATACCCCTATTGGCCAATTCCCAGTCAGCTGACCCAAGCCAACTGTGGACATGCTGTGAGTCTTTTATTTCAGTGTAGGCATTCCCAAAGACACCCTGTCAAGGGTGAGAGAAGCAGGCAGCTTGCATGTAGCATGCTTCACAGTGCTGCATGAAGGAAGTTTTGATGAAGGGCAATATTTTTCAAAAGTGAACTTGGGAGCCCATTTTCAGAAGTAAATTTAGCACTCAGAAGCCTCAGTCTCACTGAAGGTCAATGGGACTGAGGCACCTGAGTCTTTTCTGACAAAAGCTTCTAAGCTGCCTAAGCACCTTTGAAAACTGTATCCTTAGACTCCCATGGGCTCTTTGAAAATGGGGTTTGAGTGTTTTTGAAAATTCTACGCTGAACCACTAGACCTTTTGAAGTCAGTGTACTCAGTTGTCAGGCTACTTATTTTATGCTTTCTCTGTTTTATCTGGGTTCTCATGCTGACCCCACATCACTGGGGTATCTGAACGCTTTATCCTGAAGCCATTAAAGCCACACCCCTCTGTCTATTTAAAAAGGTATCCCATAGATACTGGGGTTTTAAAAATGAATGCTGATGATACCCTGCCATTCCCTTGCAGTGGCAGGACTCCTACTGGTTGATGGTCTGTTTATGTGACAGCTCAAACCCCGAAATGCAGATGAAAGGATTGAACTGGTCTATTCTGTTCCTGTTCTGATGAGAGGCAGTGTGGTGTAGATAGAAGAATGAATACAGCTCTGCAAGAGGAATTTCCTCTTAAGCCCTTGCTGTATTACTCACTTCTGGGGCAGCCTTGAGTAAATTGCAGCTTTGCTACCTGCTTTAATCCACTTGTACAATCTGCCTAATGCTTGCCTGCATCACAACAGTGCTGCTGTGAGGTTGACTTAGTCAATGTTAGTTAAAGCAAACGTATATGGCAAACATCATTCTGGGATGTATTACCAGGAGTATTATAAGTAAGATACAAGAAGTTAATTCTTCTGCTCCACAGAGTGAGCCTCAACTGGAGTATTGTGTCCAGTTCTGGGCACTTCATTTCAGGAAAGATGTGGACAAATGAGAGAATGTCCCAAGAAGAGCAACATGAATGATTAAAAAACACTTGACTTATGAGGGAAGATTGAAAGAGCTGTGTTTGTTTAGTCTGGAAAAGAGGAGACTGAGAGGGACATGATAACAGTTTTCAAATATCTAAGAAGTTATCACAAGGAGGAAGGAGAAAAATTGTTCTCCTTAACTGCTGATGATAGGACAAGAAGCAATGGACTTAAATTACTACAAGGGAGGTTTAGGTTGGACATTAGGAAAAAATTCTTAACTGTCAGGGTGATTAGCCACTGGAAGAAGTTGCCTTGGCAGGTTGCAGAATCTCCATCATTCTAAGTTATTAAGAGTAAGTTAGAAAAACACCTGTCAGGGATGGTTAAAGATGCATATGGTCCTGCCATCAGTGCAGAAGATTAGACTCGATGATCTTTCATGGTCCCTTCCCTTTACTCGCTCCCCCATTTCTCTTCCACACAGTGATTCTACGAGGGCCAACCATTAGTAGTGGAAATGCTATATTATTCCTGTATGTACATTCCATGGCTATGTCCACACTTAGAAGGTTAGTTCGAATTAACATAATTCGAATTAAGTTAATTTGAATTAACATGGTCCCACTAGAAACCCAATTAGAACCAGCAAGTCCACAGACAGGACTTGCTCGTTCGAATTAGGAGAGGGGCACCATGGGAGGTGTGGCAAGATGGCTCTCAAAAAGGGCCATGCCCCCACCCAACATATAGAAAGAGGAAGGCACCCTGGGAGGAGGAAGGTCAAAAAGTGTTAATTCGAATTAATAGGCAGTTTGAATTAACACAGCCACACTGGGTTAATTCAAACTAATAAATTCGAATTAATCCTTACTTCAAAGTTAAGTGAAGTTTTATAACTTCGAAGTAAACTTTCATTAATTCGAACTAAGGAATTCCTTAGCTCGAATTAATGAAAGCCAGTGTAGCCATGCATTAATTTAATTTCAATTAATCATCATTAATTCAAATTAAATTGTAAGTGTAGATACATCCCATGTGTTCTTATCCATAAGCTAAAAGTGCCATTACACAGATTTATAATGCACTATCCACAATCCTCAAAGCAAAGAACTCAAGTGTCTATTCCTCCCTCTGTTTTTAAGATGCTAACATTGCAGTTAACTCCTCCATGGTAGCAGGATTCAGGAATTTGCTGCTTATTGAGCATTTTGCAAAAGCACTTAACATTAGGAAATCCTGACCTATCTAAAACCCATGATTTTCATAAAGACTTACATGTATTTGTTAATATAGTTATCAACTCCTGGGACGGATAACATTAGGCACAAATCCTTTGGTTAAAACTTTTCTTAAGATTGCAGCCTATCCCCCCCAGCACACTTCCTCTGCTGAAAGCCTTAATGATTAGTCTTTTAGAAGCACATTCTTACGGAAACTCTAACAATCATGGGGCTCTGCTTGCAGCAATCATCATAATCCTTTGCATTTACATAGTGTCTTTTATCCTAATGTCTCCCAATGTGCTCCGCAAGCTCTAGACAGCATGATCATCACATTATACATGACTGAAAAGCAGCCATCTCTGTGGGGGAACAAGCCAACTGGAGGGAATATTTCTGTCCTGGCAAGGAGATGGACTAAAATGACCTAAAAGGTATTTTGCATTTGCAGCTACCTTGAGAGCCGTTTAACTGTGCACGGCAGCATAATGCAAAGATGCAGGCTGAGAAAGGAAGAGAAATCCAACTGAAACTTGCAGCAGGAATTTTAGGCAGGCCAAGCCTTTGCTGAAAAGGTTCTGGGAAATCAGAGTTAACCCTTCTAGTAGTGTGAAGGGAAAACTTTTCAAAATGAAGGCTAGCTTCTCCATCTCCCTTTGAGAGAAACCAAAGCCCCAAACAGAGCAGAGCAGAGCAGAGCAGAGCAGAAAGTTTCTCCAGGTTTGGGGCTGCAGTGTGTTTGTGAGACTCCACATGGGCCGTAGGGCTTGATCTCTAGTACTTAGTGGGCATGAATATAGTGGGAGGACTACACGTGAACTGGCCAAAAATGTCACGTGGGAGGTGAAGCAGATCACACCCCAGCAGTCCCGCCAAGAGGAATTCCGGGCCCCACGACAGAACTGTCGTGCCCACCCAGGCCACGCCCCTTCCACCCCAAGCCACGCCCACTCCCCCATTGGGCCCACTTCCCACCACACCCCTCTCACCATCACTTTGTCCCCCCCTTCTCTTCCATAATCCCTGTTTCCCCAGGCAGTGAGCAGCAGCTGGAAAGGCTGGGGGTGAGGAGCGATGTGTGGAGCAGCAATGGGTGGGGAGAGGGGGCAGGAGGAGAGGGATGCAGATGGTCAGTGGTGGAAAGGAGTTGGAGGGGGACTGAGTGAGGTGGGGAGATGTGGCTGTGGGCAGACCAAGTGGGGAAAGCAGGTGTGGAAGAAGGGAGGTGGGCTGGTGGGAAGGGCATGGCAGGAAGCTGGGCAGGGTTAGGGCCCAGGGTGGAGTGGGAGCAGGATCATTGAAGAGACAGGATGGAGAGGCAGCGTTCTGTGCAGACTTGGTTGTGTGAAAGCAGGATTAAATCATGACTATGGATTCTTCCCATTACAATAGGTGACCTGACCTCACCTTCCTCTATATGCTGCTTCCCAGTGTTTGAATCTTAACAACTGCTTTGATTTGCTGTTACAGTATGACCTGCTCCCGTGACTCACACTTCCCTGCATTTATTTGGCTCCCATTCTGTATGTTCCCCCATCTTCAAAGCATCCGACAAAGTGGGATTTTCTCCCATGAAAGCTCAGGTGATAAATAAATTTGTTAGTCTTGAAGTGCCACAGGACTCCTTGCTTGTTTTGTAGAACTAGATTAACACAGCTGCCCCTTTGGAACTTGGCAATCCCTGAGGGGAAGCTTTCAATCTGCCAGCTGTGGACCTGGTTCCTTTTAAAATCATTGGGCCCTTGGGCAATGGCCCCATTTGTCCCCTTGCCCGTTTGGTAGGCCTCTACCCCATCCCTTTCTCCACAGCCTTCTGTAGCTGTCATGGAGCAGCTTTCCATGGGCACCACCCGCCACAGCAAGGGCTTCATTCTCCAGCCCATGCTCAGTTCCTACACACAAGGAGCAAGGCTGTGCTCTCTGTTGGATGACTTGGCTCAAATGCTGCGTTTAACCTCTGGAACAGGCATATATTGACTTTACCTGAATGAAGCTGAATTCCCTCCAGTTGAGAGCGTTTGCAATGGAAGGAAGTGAAGTTATGGCAAGTAATGAGAGCAGGCCGAGGGCCATTATTCCAAAAGAGAGGTAAATCTCCATTCTCCAGACTTCCTCCTCTACCCAGGCATCAGTCTTCTTCTCCAGGACCTAAGACAGCAGTGAAGATTAAGCAGCTTTTTCTATATTAAGTGGCTATGGTCAGAAAGGACTATTTGATTGACTGAATCACTGACAGCAGCCTTCTTGGATAAATGTTTGATTTTGACTTAATTAGACAGCTACATTTAATTAACTGCTTAGATTATGTGCCATCTCATGGACAGACTCAGAATTGCTTAACTGCATGTGTCATAGACCCCCCCCCACCTGCAAGTGGAGAATCTCCTTTAGTTTTTTGTTTTTGGAGCAGTAGGAGTGTCATTCTAACCTCATGGTCATTAAGCCACATGAAAAATGCAGCATGCACAGTGGAAGTCCTCCACTCTGCCCTACCAACAGGCTTATTCTGGATGAACTTTACTTGTGAATAACAGGATAGATTAACCTCCATGAACTACTAAACCCAATTTACGGCCTGATCAGAGGTGTCGAGTCTCCACAACTTCCATTACCTAGCATAGGGCTTTCAGCACCTTCAGGATCAAGCCCCAAAGTTGTATTTGGAACTGCAATTAACGTGAAAAGTCGGTTTAAAGCCAAGAGCAAAAATACAGATCTTTGAATACTTGAATACAAAGTGGTTCCCTAATTGTATTCATTTTAAGTGCACTTATGAGGAAAACTGTTCACGCTAATTGAAGCCAGGATGGGATTTATACTGTATGGCAGAGGTCAACATTTAGAAGAATCCATTTATCTCATTAAATGGACTTTAATTCACTAAGTAAGGGTGTTACTAGAAAATAGGTGGTGCAGGGGAAATGAACACAGAAATCCTGTCCCCCTTTTATCTGTGACCAGTACAAGTGAGACGCACAGATGAGAGGGAGACCACCTCACCTCCCAACAAACAAAGAGCATAGCACAGCAAGAGACACCTCCCAAAAAGCAATTTCTATTGAGTAGTGTTAGTTTACTCTAGCGTAAGTTTGCTCTCTGGGATTAGTGCAATATCTTTTTGGAGGAGAATTGTAGAAACACTGGCAGAGGGTTAGGTGTGCTATGATTTTCTCCAGCCACCCCCCTACACTTTACCACAAAATGAATTACCAAAGAAACAGTGGAAAACCGCACAAAAGTTTTGTGAACTGAAACTCAGACATAGGACTGCACAAATAGTGTGTCCAGAATTAAAAATGTGCGGCCCTGTGAGTAATGTGCAGTGGAAGAGAGCAAAATTCAAAATCTGGAGGAAAACACTCTACTGGGTTATGATTTGCACCCTCACTCCACCTGCAGTTCTTCTCAGTCTTACACAGGACTCAGCAACACATGAAGACAATGTGGATTCTGCTGACTTTATTACTCTCAGGAACAACAGCAATGGGAAACTTGACTCTCTAACTTGACAAGAAACTGGGACCCTCTTGCTGGAAATGGCTATTACCATGACTGCTCAGATGATCAAAGCACGGTCAGCTGGGCAAGAGAGAGCACTAGCCATGATTTACCCTGATCTGTTATTCCACAGCAATCCAGAGTCACCTTTGGGAATGGGGCACAGGCACAGCTAATAATGCACATAGACTGGTCTCATTCTCTGGGAAACATACAAAGATTGGAAAGCTAAACATATGGCTCAAATAAAACATATTTTACAGTGGGCTTCGGCAGACATATAAGATTATGGCATGCACGGAATGGATGATGAAGGTGTTACCTGCTTGACAGCTGTATTAATTAACTGATACCGATGAGATCGGCGCATGGGCAAGCACAGGCTGTACACAGCATGCAAGGCTGCGCAGAAGAAACTCAGGAGGCCAATTTGCTTTCTGTGCTGTAGCCACTGGTCGAGCCAGTCTGGAAAGCGTCTGTACTTTGTGCCATAGTACAGCTGGAAAGAGGCTGCCAGGACCCCGGGCAGATAAACGAGAGAGAGCATGACGTAGGCTACGCAGGGCAGTGTGCTGTTGACCACTTCCACTGGGATCTTGTAGAACTTGTTTTTCTGTTCCCGGATGTAAGGGTGTAAGACTTGTCTGATGAAGTTGTAAGTGTAGAAACAGAGAAAGAGACCCAGGGCCAAAAAGACAGGGATTTTCCAAGCTGGGAGTAGACGCAGAGGAATATTCTCGATCTCGCAGGCTGAAGACAAGGAGCCCATGTCTACAGGAGTGAACCCCATGACCTGAGCGATTTCAGCAACTGTACGCTTGGCTTCTGGATTGTCACAGCAAATCAAGACCTGCAGTGAACAAAAAGATACATTAATGGGCAAACACTTGGGAAGGAAACTGGATTAAAAGGGGCCTAGATTCCTAACAACAACGTGGCCATTTCACATTATATTTTTAATGGATACCACAGGCATAGGAAGCCCAAGAGAGGCATTCATTTAGATGTGTGTTTAAGTCCAAGTAAATACATAAATAAATAATGTCTTGCACTTATACAGGATGTTCTACTCTAAGATCACAAAGCGCTTTACAAAGTCAATTAAACCTTACTACATCATAAGCGTGAGCTGTGTTTTCTTTTATCCTGCTGATAGATAAGACACAGAGGGAGATAAGGAAGTTAGGAAACTCTGAGTACTTTTGGTCATCTTCCCACTTATTACAACTGGTTGCCTAGATTGAAAAATAATATTTCAATCAATAGCAATCGTACTCAGCCTTTTATATGGTGCTTTTAACAGGTGCTCAGTACTGCACAAAATTAACTATTCCTCATAGCTTACCTCTGTGAGGAGAAATAAAATGAATTTGTCCCAGGCAACAGAAAGCTTCTATATGCGTGTGAGGTCTAGATTTTAGCAATTTCTGGTCCCTTAATCCATCTGCTAGATCTCACCACTCGGTTAGTAAAGCCCTTAACTAACTGAGTCAGATCCCAGATCTTGAAGTCCAAAGGAGTTTTGCCTAGGTAAGGAGTGTAGGATTAGGCCCTCAATAAAAGAAAACAGTACCTGCTTATTCCCATCTCTGGGACCTGACTGTAATGTCCATGCAGATATCACATTAAATCCTTTGACAACAGTGCAGGCTGGGAAAAGGGAAGCCAAGTACTCGGCATTTGATTCTTTGTGATGGTTAACTTCTGTGTTGTTGCTGACATCCACCAGTATTTTGCCAGTGAGCACATCCGACAGGTCACAGAGTGTGGAATAATGTTCCCTGAAAACTGCCACAAAAATAACATCTGTCTTCTTTACTGCATCCACCTGGATGGTTACTTCAGCAGCTGAAGGAAAAAGGCCTGCACAGCGTTTTGGATTGCGGCTTCCGACCACCACCTTGAAGCCCGAGTACACCAGACGGGTGGCCAATGAGCGTGCAAAGTCTCCACTTCCCAGGATCCCTAGGGTTCGGCCGGCAGCCAGGCTGGGTTCTGGGTTACCCTCCATGTTCCGACGACCTAGGAGTGGTTTTGCCATGTCTCCTCCAGCCATCCCTTTAGGCTAAAGGAGAAAGGACAAGTTCACTGGAAACAGCATTTTCAAATCTGATCCCCCTGTCTCAGGCCATGTACTTCTGTAAATGAAACAACCCTATCATACACACTACGATGACCCTTTTGTTGACAAAACTGCCCTGTTTGTAGATAAAATAAAACCACTTAGATGAGATGCATAGAGCCTTTTCCAGCAATGGTTTGTAGACATTGCCCTTAGGTTATATTGCTCCGAACAGCCATTCTAGAATCGCAGCGGTGAACTCTGAACCTCTGGATCAAAAAGCACAAACTTCTATTACTTGAGTTCAGAGACCCACCTCTACTAGGCAGGGCCATAGCAGGCTCACTAACCTAGCTGTATGGGGACCAGCACCCAGCACTAGTGGAGGATAGAGCGACAACCCAAGTGGGTGTGAGTTAAAGGAGCAAAGTAGCTCTGTCACCTCATTGTGCTTCTGGACATGTGTGGGCAAAGATCCATTGACCACTCCCCAACTTTGTCCTCTGCGTGCCTCTACCCTAACCCCAAACTTAGGCTCCATGCTCTAAAACCACAGCAGCCTTGGCTTGACTTGACAGGCTTCCACACCACCCCCTTCTGGAGCAAAGGGGCTTGGACCAGCCAAGCCTGATCCATTGTGTTGGCCCCTTTAGGAAAAAGGTGTTTAAGGGAGCAGCAAACAAGGTGGTGAATGGGGGCCAAGTGGTAAACAGGTCATGACTTCCTGCATAGGATAAAATCCCAGCTGTTCACTGATGGGGGGGTAGGCAGAGAAAGGGTGAATGGTTTGGGGGTGTGCCTGGCTATGGAGCTTGGGCTGTCACATTCTGTAGCCAGAGGGAAGCTGCAGGTGAGAGGCCAGAAATCTGGACAGAAGGAGAAGGAAGAATGCTCTCCAGAATGAGTCTGAGGGACTGACAGCACTCCCTGACTCAGAGGTAACTGCAGGGCGAGCTAGAACTGAGGGTGAAACTAGAAAAACTGGCTGCAGTTCCAGACAGAACAAACTGAACCCCAGCGAGGGAGCTGGAAACATGTAACTACGGAGCAAAGAGGGTTCTGTGTTTGCCTGGAGAGGCTGTGGGACCCTGCCACGTACGCCACAGAGGAAGGGGACTCTGCATTTCCTTGGCAGGCACCAGATCTACATGAGAATGGCAGTGGACTTGTTGAACACAGGTGGCCATGATGCTGTGGATGCCCTGCTAATCCCTGTTTGGGTCCTTTGCAAAAATCTCCAACAGCTGGTTATTCAGATTTAGAGCTGGAATCTAGATGGGACAACCGGGGTCACAATGAGAGTATCCAGGCAGAGGTGCATGATGATGAAGTTTCTGCAGCACTTGCCTGGTCCAATTTCACTTCAGTGCTTTTAGCACCAGAGTTTGAATAAGCAAGTCTGCTAACTCCTTCCCCCATTTAAAGAAACTCAAATAGGAAGGAATTTACACCACCTCTCTTTTCTTATCTGGCCCATCATTCTATAGCACCTTTCAGCCAAGCAACTTGCTAAGCTTTACAACACAATGAGCATAACCTCCCAGCGTGGCACTGGATTTTTATCCTCCATGGGCAGACTGAGTCCAGAGATGCTAAATGACTTGCCCAAGGCTACCCAGTCAACAGCAGCAGAACTCAAGTCAATGTCACTTCCACTGCCTTAATCCCCAAATCACCCCATTTTCTGAATAAAACATCTGTACCAAATGTTTCTTTCCAACAAAGACAGGTTTCTCTGGCTCTCAGGCAAATGAACAGAAATTAATATTCAGGGTGACAGAGCGGCTCATTTCATCATACGTCTAAAGCACCTCAAAAGCACTCCCAGAGCTCACAAAGGGATTGTGAACTGTGCTGGAAGACAATCTTTTTGTAGTGTGACATTGCTGTCCTGTAGCTGCCATTCAAAACAAACAGGGACGTTTGCAATGTTCTTGAATAAACAGCAGCTCTGTCTCCAGTTACTTTGTTTCAAAAGGAAGAGAGAAGTAAAAGAATCAGAATGAAACAATGTTTGAAAATAAGACAGACTGGAAAAGCTTAAAAATAAAGATATGTATAAAAATTAAGCGTGGAGCTGGGGTCCCCTACATCAGTCTTCGATTGTAAGGTCTTTGGGTCAGGGATCATTTTTGTTCTGTGTTCGTACAGAACCTAGTGCAAAGGGGTCTGGTCCATGTACATGATTGGGTCTGGTATATGCTATGGCTGGGATCCATGAAGGTATTTGGGCACCTAAACCTGAACTTTAGGCACCTAAATCTCAGGCATCAGTGCCCAGATCCCAGTTTTGGTTCCACTGTGATTGACAAAACTTTCACTGGCTCTTCTAGATGCTAGATGCCGTGGCACCTGTTTTTCTAGAGTAAATATTTCTTATGCATCTAGATTTCTACCCCTGGGCATGTGTGCTGCTGCCTCCGTCTAGGCATCCAGATTATGTAAGCCCTAGAACAATTCACAAACCACGAGAAAAGGGATGCTTAGCCACCTAAGTCAGAGGCAGGGCTCAGTCAGATCTCATTCAAAATAAGGGGGATGGAGCAGGAGCCCACCTTAAACCCTTAGACCAGTGGTTTTATTTTTCTAGATTCCTGCAAGTTTAGGTGCCATGGCACTCAGCATTGCAAAATCTAAGTTGTGGATCCCACCCTGCCTCACTGCTGCATGGAAAAACAGTGTATTTAAATAGTGGCAGGAGACGAAGAAATCTCTCTTAGATCTCATAGTAAGCAGATTTCTCTGAGCAGAATATCTCAGACAAACGATAGGACTGGGAATGGATTCCTTGAATAGCAGCTGGGATTTCTGTAACTTGCATATCTCCCCTGAAAGCACACCCATCATTTCCCTGTATACCTCCGCCCATGCCCTCTTTCCACCATCCTCTCTGCATATTTTCCTGGACTCCTGTGCTTCCCAGTTGTTCTGTACCTCTACCCATGCCCTCTCTTCCATTGCCTCATCAACCCTGGTACAGTTCACCTCTGCTCTAAGACTTCTCAGTTCCCTATACACCACTGCCCACATCCCCTCTATTCTCCTGTGTCTCCCTTTAGTCCTCTCCTGGTTCATTGCATCTGTGTCCAATCTACCCCACGTTCTCTTTCCTCTGAACTATCAATTTCCATTTTCCTTTCAGCCCTTGGGATCCCCTGAACCCTTCCCTGTGTCCTACCAGCACCCTACCCTCCCCTTCTTCTAGCATTCTGCCTTCCCACAGCCACCCCCACCTCCCATTCTGTGACCCCAGAGCATGGGTCCAGGGCAGGCCAACTCTTCTGTCCCCCTCTATATACCATACATCACTCCTAGACTTTAACTCCTACCTCCCCATCTCTTTTCTTCTCCTCCTTGCTCCCTCAAGCAATCCATGCCCCTCACCTTAGCCTGCAAGTCAGTAACAAGTTGGTTTCTATTTCACAAACCTTTATTACGCTAACTCTGTCAGTGTTGCTTGTTATAGATGTATAAACAGCTCACACATTTTTTTAAACCATTCTATTAATCCTGCCCTCCAAATGGAAACCGAAGGTCAGCACAAACAAAACAAACATGTGTTGTCTAGGCTAGCCTATTGGGCAGACATGCAGAGCCAGGGAGAGCCAAGAATGTCTTGAAAAAATTGAAACAGATGCACATTCAGAACTCTAACTTTAAAACTCCTTTGTCAGTTGTCACCAGACTTGCCAGAAAACAATGCTACCTAGGGTTCAGATATCAGGTGGAATTTCAGGAACATTGGTTTCTTAACTGAGAAAGTTACTAGGGGGACAGCGTCTTCAAGGCATCTGAGAAGTGGGATTTTCTCCCATGAAAGCTCATGTGGTAAATAAATTTGTTAGTCTTTAAGGGTATGTTCACACTTAGATTGTTAGTTCGAATTGACTCAATTCGAACTAATCAAGTTGAAGTAATTATGATTAGTTCGAACTGAGTCAATTCGAAGTAACATGGGCAGTTTAGGAAAACCAGTTTGAAATAGCATGTCCATGAACTGGACTTGCTGCTTCGAATTGGAGCAGGGGCACCATGGGAGGTGTGGCAACATGGCCCCCTGGTAGGTTCATGTCACCACCCAATCCTGTGCCTCGCTCCAAGCCCTCTGGCATGGGCACAGGGAAAAACATCCTCTGCCCAGCAATGGCTGCCCTTGGCTAAAGCTGGTCAGGGGATGTTTTTCCCCATCACTGGCTCAGAAGGCAGGAGCCAGGCAGGGGAATGTTTTCCCCTGCCAAGGCTCCCTGGGGCCAGGGCACCCCCACCCCCCTACATAGCGGGGGGGCCTGGAGAAGGGAATCCCCCCTGCGCTGTCAGTGCAGCTGGAGGAATCCCTTCTCCCCTGCCCAGCTCCGCTGTCAGCTTGGGGCCGGGGGAATCCCTTGGCCCTGAGCTGTCAGCGCAGGGGGGATGGAGGAGAAGCGATTCCTCTGGCCCGCACTGACCACTTGGGGCCAAGGGGTTCCCCCAGTCCCAAGCTGACTGCGCAGTCTGGGTGGGGGAGAAGGGATCTCCACTGCTTCTCCCCTGCTGGCCTCCCATGGGGAAGACACCCTGGTGGGCGGCTCTTGCAGCACTGGCCACTGGGGGGGAAGACACCGCTGGGGGGGGGTGTCTTTCCTGTGGGCGGCCAGCGCTGCAAAAGCCGCTTGCCAGGGTGCTCCCTCCCGATGTGGCTGGAGGGGTAAAGGCACCTTTGGGGCTGCTAGCCCAGGTGCTGAAGGGCTGGCATAGCACCCTGGGAGGAAGGTCAACCCTTGTGAATTCAAACTAGCTTTAGTTCAAATTCATATGTTTACACATCATCAATTCAAACTTGAGGGTTCGAATTGATGATCACTTCAAAGTTATGGGATGTCTTGTAACTTGGAAGCTTGCCCGTTCGACCTAAGGGACGCCTTAGGTTGAATTGGCCAAGTGCTGTGTAAACAGGTCTTTTTAAAAATTCGAGCTAATGTGTGTAGACATACCCTAAAAGTGCCACAGGACTCTTTGCTTGTTTTAAAGGGGGAGAGAGAGGGATTAAAAATTAGGCTTATAGTGGCAACCTTATTTAGCTTCCACTGTACTAAAACCCAGCCCAGCTCCTCCTCTATCTGTTATTAATAAGACTTTAGATTGTTAAATATGAATAACCTTTGAAAGTAATTTGTCACTTCTGCTGTGCATTTATTGCATTTCGGTTTCTGTTATTTGCAGCTGAGTCCCCTGTCTGAAACCAGGGGCCCCACCATGCTAGGAATTGCACAAACACATGCTAGGAATTGCACAAACACACCCTGATGCAAACAGGTTACAATCCAAATGGATCAGGCAGCAAAGTCTGCGAGAAACTAAATACTGTTATCCTCATCTGTAAAGCTAAAGTAGAGATGAAATGACTTGATCAAGGCCATGCAGGGAGTCTCTGGTAGTGTCAGGAAAGGAACTTGGGTCTCTCAAGTCCAAATTCATTTCTTTGACCACAAGACCATCCCTTTTTCATTCACCTTGGACAATCTGAAAACAAGCTAGTCAGTTTCACCGTTGTAGATTTTATGTAGTGTAACTAAAGTTCCTATGCAATGGCAGCATGATGTAATGTTTAAATTATAGTGTTTGCATGTGTGTTGGCTATAAACAGGCACCACTTGTTTGTGTGTGTATGAGGGAAATCAACACACACTTTTATTGGTGTAAAGGCTTATAAAAATAAAGCAAAAAAAATTAAGATTATTTTAATAGTAAGTCCAGAGTCATTCTATGTGACAATGAGCCAAAGTGTACCACTAGATGTAAAGAGCTCTGCAGTGACCTCCGTAAATTCTGCTTCAACACAGTAATACAACACAGCCTAATAAAATCAGCTTTAGTTTTTGAAGTCCTATCTCTTCTCACTACTCTTACATACCTAACTTCACTTCAGCCTCTTGTTTCAAGGGTGTCTTTCTTAGCTAAAATTTCCAGAAGGGTAGCTATGTTAGTCTGTGTGCAGCAAAAACAACAAGAGTCCTGTGGCACCAAAAAGACTTAACAAATTTCATTCGGCATACGCTTTCGTGGGTCCAGCCCACTTCATCAGATGCCACGTGGTTAAAATGACTGCATTTGTCTCTTCTGCAGAGTTCCCTGCAGGAGGTACAGGGAGGGCATTTTCAACCGGACACTGAAAAGTACTCCGGAGCCCCAACAAGCGTCCCATTTACCCATCAACTGAATCAAACATCCGTAGCGACAGAGCCTCATCAGTGCTGAATCAGACTCTGTTTCTAGGGATCCATTTTACATAAAGTACTTCATTACACAGCTCTACTATGAAGCACTTTGCTTGTGCCACAACAACAAAAGTAAAAAACAACCACTGTAGAAGATCAAATCACTATAAAAGAATACATATTTGCTGCACCCAAATGGACCCTCATGCATTTGCACTGCATCAGTTCCCAGAAGCCCTGGTCAGGATGACGGGCCCATCATGCTAGGTAATGAACAATGCAAAGGAATAAATGAAATGATCTGTTTCAATCTAAGGCCCTGACCTTGCGATCAGATATGTGTCGATGTGATCCCTACACCTGCATTGATATGGTTACAGAATTGGGGCCTTCTAATTATGCTCCTTCTAATTCAGATTGCAAAGAACCAACTTCCAAACAACAAAAACCAAATAAATGTTAGTCTTTAAAAGTGCCACAGGATTCCTTGTTTGCTTAAGTGTCAAAGCATTACCTTCTCTGGTATTTACCAGTGAATGCACAAATAGGTCGGATTGGGAAAGAGGCATTTGGATCCTAAAGTTTATCCTCATCAAATTAGCTTTCACTGTTTCCCTTATCAGAAGAACCAAGTCAATCCCCACCTCCAGCTGTTCTTCTACAAGTGAAAAGAAGTCATGTGGTTTCTTTCCCCATCCTAAAGAGGCTGCCTCATATGAACACAGCAGGTGCCATGTACCTGTTAAAACTTGAACAGATTTAGCTAAGAAAAGGGCCTTTTATACAAAACTGCCTGAGCCTGAGCTTTGCTCTTCATTCCAGGAGTCCTTTCACATCCATTCGGATAGAAAGGAAATAAGTTGACTGTCCTGCAAGCTCAAAATATAAAAGGGCAGGAAACAAGAGAAAGCAACACTTGTCACTAGGAAGAATAATTTAGCTCTTTGTCCTCAGCACAACACATCAATTACTGAACAATGCAGGTCAAGGAGGTGATATGAATTCTATATTATTGCACCCAAAACTATGCTAAAATAATGACTATTAATGTCACAAAGTCAATGATGCAGAAGTTAAGAAATGCCAGGACTGCCTGTGCAACTTTCATTGGGCCCCCTTGAGAGTATGTTTTATGATACAGTCTTTGATTATAAGATCAGGTACTCCCCCCACCGCCAGGACCTCTCTCTCTTTTGGTCTATGCGAAAAGCTCTGTCTTCCATCAGTCTCTTTGCAGTATCCACTGGCTCCCAAACCTTGGTTCCCATTTTTCTGGCTGGCTTTTTTTCACCTCCTTGCCTAGATAGTGCCAGTTCCACCCCACCCCAACTTGTAGCCTGATGCAAGGAACCTGGTGGTGGGAGATGAGGGGACCAGGAATGGAGGTTGGCAGTGGGAGGGAGATAAGCTACTCTCTTTCAAGTCCAGCTCTTTTCCCTTTGGCATTGGATTCAGGTGGCCTCCTTCTCCTTGCTGCCTGGGCATCAGCAGTGAGGCCAGAGAGAGCATGGGAGCGACAGGGTCCCTGCTCTCAGTTCTCTTATCTGGATTGGCACTGCTCAGAGATGCCAGGAACTGCTACTGCAAGGAAGGCCCTACTCACCCTTGGGCTGTACTGTGGCTCAGTCTACATGGAATTATTGTGGAATTAAGCTATATTGGGCAAGCCAGTCTCTGCTGAGCATATGCAAACAGCAGTTATTCAATGGTTTATAACTTCATCAAATTTGGGTGGGTTTTCATGGGGGTGGCCAAGGGCCCCTCCAACACAAAGCCTGCCCTCCCACCCCACTTTGAGTGCCTACTCCAAAGCATGGGGACTCTAAAGCTCTCAAAGAAGGGTTGCCAGAGATTTTTTAACATAAGCAAAAGGCATTTTCCCCTTGCCTTGTTCTTAGAAATGGCTGAATGGTTTGGATACATTTTCTTCCAAACTTAGTCACCCTTCAAGTAGAGGCCTGGCACAGAAAATTTCTGCCCAACTGGCAAAGATTTTTAAGTAGCTGAAATCTGGTATTCATAATGAGGAAGGATTGTCAAGAAAACTTAATAATCAGTAATGCTTGTAATAAAGGCTGGTGACAGATCAAAACTGAAACAATGGAAAACAAATAGGCAGACGTTTATGATTTTTGAGGGGTTATTGTTTAAAGCAGGGTTAACAGAAGGCTGTACCACACACATCCTCAATCTCTGCTCGTGTGGCTGATTCCCCCAGTAGTCTGTACAGACATGGGAAAAGCTAAGGTCTCACCTTCCTACAGAGACATCTCTTCAATTGTGACAAAGGAGACGTTTACACAGTTTCCTTTGCCACTCCACTGTAATGAAAGCTACAGTCTGCTGGATTTGCTGCGGGCAGCTGGCGCACTGATATAATAATGAAATGCCTCAACAGAATCTCGTTTGTAATAAAAGTTTCATAAAGTTGAAATCTGAGGATTTTGGGCGCAAGTGTCTGGAGTCTAATCTCACGGTTAGTGCAGGAGTAGAACGGGGTTTGGTAAGGAGGTAAATGATGATCGTGGCACAGCAGAGTCTGCAAACAGATGAACGGTGGATCTAATGTTAATGCCTGTAACACTCTAACTCATCTGGCTGCTGTAATGGCTAATAAGAAGGCTGTTTTCATGACTATTCTCATCTCACAGTTCTTAAGGGGATGGATTTTTCAAGAGCCTGAGTACTGGTAAAGTCCCATGGGGCTACTATCAATTTCTTCTGCAGTCTTGCTTTCTTTGCCGCTTTTATCAAGTTAATCACTATCCAATGTGACTCATCCCTTTCTGAGCTGCTCCTCTGCAAAAAACAGGAATAGCAGCTAAATGGAGACCTGGTGTACCAGGCTGCCTGCCTGAATGGAAGAACCTTCTCAGAGGAGTCTAAAAATATTCCAGACAATGGGTGTGATGCAAGAATGCACTCCTTCCTGAGACGATAAAAAGAAAATCTTTGCCACTTTTCTGCGTGCATAGTGCTTGGAATCAAGTTACACGCAAGCTTACTGTCCTGTCTTTATTAGCTTTGGAGAGTTCAGACCATGAAAGCTGACTTCAGCAGTCACTTGAGTTGAGAACAAACCTGGGTTGCTTAATAGGGGTGATGTTTCTAATAAAGGTGCAGAAGAACTGCACTCAGTTTGTATGTGTCGATAGTTGCGGGTGGACTCTTAAGACAGGTTTCCATAACCAGGTATGCCAACTGTAGGGCAAACGGAAGATTTTGTGATGGTATAATAATAGTGGGCAATGGAGGCCCCCCCCACCCCAAACACATTTTTACTCTGCCAGGCTATGTAGTAAACAAGTAGTTATCTAGGTGTTAGATTGTGGAATAAAAGTGGTGGAAATCAGCACCCCAGCAGCCAGTCTATGAGACCAGAAGAGGGCCTGATCACCGTTGCTGTAAGTAATGGGCTATAACAGCAGCCTGTTTCCCTGACTTCACTGGACTTCACCGTAGGATCTTGTGCAGAGGTGCCTCGGACAAAAAACTCCCCCAGCTGAAGCCCACAGTCACAAAGGGGTCCCCGATGCTGATTGTGTTGTAAGCCTGTCTATATTACTTTATTTTTAACTCTAGGTATATTATTTTGTCTGGGTATTAGTTCAGTAATATGTTAGTTAATAAAACTTGTTCTACCTGCTATTTGCATCTCGGTGATTGTTGCTACTGGAATCCCAGACCTACATCCTACTTGGGATTGGGGAACACCAGCCCTTTGAGGCTTGTGAAGAAATGCCTCTGACCAGCACTGCCCCACATTCCAGGTTTTGTCTCTTGAAATTACTGGGAAAGGGTGGGAAGTGTGCATGTGTATGTATCATGGACAGCAAGGAGGTTCTCTGAGGCAGGTAGGTTGGCGATCAAGAAAAGGAAACCATGCTTCTACCTCTGCTATTAGGACCATAAGGGTCCGTGAGTAGGACACCCCTCCGCATCTGCTCTCTCTCTCTGAAGAAAAAGGCTGTCCCAGGGCAGTCCTCAGCTGGTTCCTCTCTGGGATCACAGTGAGGCGGCTTGTAGAAACTAGGTCTGAGCTAGGGCATGGCATTCTGGGAAATAAGGAATGAAAATAAGCTTGGTCTTCTCTCCCCGTGGAGGAAGCAAGTGGAGGGACTGACTCTCCCCTGAAACCGATGGATACGATTCCCCTTTGATGGAATGGGTCTGAGGCCGACTACATAAAGGAGGGGCTGAACCAAGTTCTAAGAGATTGTAGTTACTTTCAACTGCATTGCAAGGAACTTGGCAGGGGAAGTGTTGTTACCTCGTGTTTTGCTTATGTTTGGCCTGACTCTCTCTCATGGGTTTGGCCTTATTTTCAGGGTCCTTTATGATGCTCCAAAACGGCACAGCCAGAACCCTTCGTTTCGGAGGAGCAGTTGTTTCTTCTGCTCAGACACAAGAATCAAGCTGATCCTGCTAGCTGGTTTGGGATGGCCAACTAACATTTTCTGGCCCATCACGGAGCGCTGAGTGTCACTTTATTTCCTTTCTACAGCTGGTGAAGAATGGGAGACATCACTAGGAAAGAGGGTGGGATTCCTTCTCAGCCAGTCAACAGTGAAAACATTAATATGTGAGGAACTCTTCACAGGAAGATTCAGGCAGGGAGTGAATCACCCACCCACCGAGGTCTCTGTGGTTAGCCTCACTAGCAGAAGAATGGCAGCTGAGAGAATCCTAACTGTTCTGTTATGCAAAATGTGTTCAGGAATATCGTCTCTTTGCTTGATTACATCAGAACCTTTACAGGGACTCTTCTACCAGACTGCCGACTTCCTGGCTCTCCCTCACCCAGGAGTTGGGATCTTATCTCTTTACATTTACCACTATAGGACTGGCTGTTTCTTTATCTCGGTCCTCTCCCTCCCTGGCTTAAGTGCATGAATCCACTGTGCGACATTTACGAAGAAACAAGATCTATAATAGGGAAGTGGGGGAAAAAAGCAATATTACTAACACAGAGAACCATGCCAGGGAAGCAAAACTGACCTGGAGCAATGGGAAATGGTGGATGGGATGAAAAACAAACAAATCCCACAGAAGGAAGAAGGAGAGAAGATTACTCGGATTAGGTTTCTTTCTAAACATAATCATTATGTTACAACTCCCTCTGTCTGCTCGTCTATCACATCCATTCCTCATGCCTTTCTCTGTATGGCTTGAATGCTCTTTTGTGCAAGGATCGTATGTTTCCAGGAAGCACCCTGCAAGTTTTAAGAACCACATTGGCCTTGTCACAGTGCTATGAACATTACGGTGCCCAGACATACAACTTCCTTATTCACTCTTCTAGCTATGAATATAAAACCTCAAGCCCTAATATTTTACTCACCTTTCAGAAATGTCCTGCTATTGGTGAGTTTTGCATTTATGTAAATAAATGATGATGGTTGCTATTGTCACCATGGGGTGTTGCCACAATGACTGTGGTATATCAGTGCCTTCTTTATGTCTGGTAGCAGGCTCTATGTACTGCAGGATTGGAGTTCCCACAGCATGTGCCTCCATGTACCAGACCCCCTAGTCTTGGTGATCAGCATTAACACACTCAAACAGTCTGAGTAAGTAACACCAGAACTGCCTGTAAATAAACTGTGCCAATTCTCTAGACACAACAACTTCAATGTTCATAACAAAAGATTAGCCCAGGCCCTAGGGCAGGGGTGGACAAAACTGGTTCACAGCTAAGCACCAGCAATTTTACTTTTGGTCACCAGGGGGCACTCCTTCATTATGTTTCCGCAGAGGAGCTAAGTGACAGGCTGCTAAAACTGGTTGCCATGGTGACCAGAAATGTATTATTTCTTGAGGCCTGCCCTAGGGGCTATCCATTGTGAAATAGCTGCCCCGTGGGATTCCCCAGGCCTGGGGCTAAGGATACCCCCTCCAGTCCATCCATTGCCTATACCAGCAGTTCTCAACCACTGTGTCACGACACAGTGGTGTGTCACAGAGAGCTGGGGGAAATAACTGGATTTGGCCTGGGGAGGGTGGGCTGCTGTGTTACAACCTGCAAAAGGTTGAGAACCATTGGCCTAGACAGCGATCAAACTCTGGCTTACACAGCCCACTAAAACTGACCTCTGCCTTTGCCCATGGTCTCTGGCACTGTCCTCCAGCTATCCACATTTGCCTTTACCCCACTTCTGCTTGTCCAGTGTGGTCCCATACCCTCCCGCTAGGCCCCTGCCAGCAGTAGCCTGCTACTTTGACCAGCTCTTAACCTTTTAGAATCAGCTTTCAGGCTGCTCACTACCCAGCCTTCCCTCTGGCTGTGGCTTGTGGACCCTATTCTCTGCAGTCTGATGCCCCTCAGAAAGCTATTTATTTTTACCTGGTCTCTTGGCTTTATGGAGCTATCCACAGCTCGTGGCTGGGCTATCCAGTATAGTGCCTGCTCCTGACCATATTTCGTTGCAGCTCATTTGAGGCATGTTTATGCCCAGCAAAACAAACAAGGAGTTCTGTGATACTTTTAAAGGTTAACAAATTGATTTATTGCATGAGCTTTCATGGGAGAAAATACTACTCCGTCAGATGCTTCATTACAACAGCTTTCAGTTTATGGCAGGGGTGGATAAAACTGGCTCACAGCTAGGCGCCAGCTATTTTACTTTTGGTCGCCAGAAGGCTCTCCTGTTACATTTCTGTAGTGGAGCAGTGGCTACTAAAACTGGGCACCATGGCAACCAGAAACATACATTTGTTGAGGCCTGATTTATGGCCCTTAGTTGTTTTCAGCAGAAAGAGATGGGTAGAAAGAGCAGAGACTGAGCCCCCAGTTGTGTGGCAAGAGGAAATCCCTCACCCTTGGAAAGCTGTACATCTGCCAAACTACCCAAGAGAGAAGCAGCCAATGGCTCGCAAAACACTTTCAGTGTTGAACCGACAAGGCTGGGAGAAACTCACCTGGCGAAAAGCTTCTCTTGCAGCTTAGAATATACCAGTAGGACTTTTGTCAGGGGAAAAGAACCAGAAACACTGGCACTTCCTAGCTTTCTATGGGTGGCATCCATCTAGCTAATAGTAGGTCTCTAAGGTATATATTGCCTTCTGAGCTAAAGCTCACTGCTCACTGACATGCAGTCAACACTGAGGAAGAGAACAGTTTATTGGCTAGCACGAAGCAATACAGCTGCACAGGGAGTGAACAATGTGGACTAAGTTTCAAGGGAATCCAGATGTTTCTGATTTGGAGCTTGGACCATTAAGCAAACAGCATGCCCATATGTAAGAGGTTATCAGAGCCTGTCTTTGTATTGTCTAAAGAGAGGCCAAATGGCCAACCTAACACTTTTCAGAAGTTATAATCAAGGGAGAAGAAGGGAAAGTGTTGAGAGAAAGACATCCCATAAGCAGAAACAAGGAAAAAAGGGTGCGTGGGGTAGTGGAGATAAACGAAAAGTACGTTGGAAAGAGAGATAAAGAGATATCAGAAGCAGCCAGAGTCTCTTTTTTATCGTTCAAAGAGAGGACTGGAATGTGCAAGGCACATGGAAGGGGTGAACAAGTCAGACAGATCTGTTGGAAGACAAAGTTAGTATAATTCTGCAGAGTTGCAGACAGGAGAGGTGTCTGTGAAGGAGGAAAATTTGGTTTAAAAGCAGCAAATAATATATCATGTGTTCTTGGGGGCAGGGATGCAGGGCCCCCTCGTGGAGGGGGGCAATGGGTTCACTTTACTGGGGCCTTCCCTGGCTGCAATCCCTTTTATCGGGGGCCCATGTTATAAGTTTGTCCTGGGCCCGAAAAAATTATACTTGGGCCCTGTGGGGATGAAAGCAAGATAAAAGAATTCTAAAGCCACCATGTTATCTATCTGCCCGCCCATGCCTGGCACTACGAGTTAGATCACTAACCTATCATTAAACAGACAATGGATTTTTCAGTGCATAATTCAGATCTTTGTCCCCTAATATTGTACTCACCTAGCACTCTGCTCTCATCTATTTAATCAGCAGCATGTGACTAACCTCCAAGACTCCTGCTTCCAACGCCACCTCTTTCTGCTACACCAAGGAGCAGGCAGACCAATTACCAAGACAGAGATGACCTTTCAGTTTTCTAACTTTAAAGTCCTTGCTGGCGTGAGTCCAAATACTTTCCTGATCATTTGGTCCCCTCTATACCATCTTGTTCCTTAGGTCAAAGGGCAGGGTATTGCTGGAGCCTGCAGTTTGCAGAGACCGACAGAACGTGGGCCATACTTTTGTATGCGCCGTAATCCCTTTTTTGTGAGGCAAAACGAGGGTCACAGATCTCTTTTAAACTGTATTTTATACTTCAGAGGGCCCTTGGCAAGATGCATTAATTGATGCTTTATTGCTTTTAGGTTCTTTCCATCTCGTATTATTTTCTTGAGTCTTTAATACATATTTTATAATTAAGTCTGTTGGAGTGCGCCCACCATATCTAGCTGAGCTCTGGCAGATAAATGTCCTGAAATAAAAGTTAAATCATTCTAAATGATAAGTGGTACTTACTGATATGTGCTGGTACTTTATATTGTAAACAATTGGTGCCCAGATATTAGGGTGATGGACTCATTAGAAATGCCTTGTGTACATTAGAAGTGTCGCAGTACAAGATACAAATAACTTTACGGATGCAGACTCTTTTGGTGACTTCAATGGAAATGCTCTGGTGAGCATGTATAAAAAGTTTGCAAGCTCATGCTTGCAGTAGAGATTTTGAAACTCTATTAAGAGAAGCTTGGGGAATAACGGTGAACTATGTCTTATGTACTATTTTCTAAGGCCTTGTTGAAAAATTTCAGAAGCTCTCATGTGACTTGGTACATTTGAAAATGTTGCCCTTGTCTACGCCAACCTGCACTGGTAACACCCATTTGATAAGATAAACACCCTAATATAGGGATAGAAGAGAGACTGCACGATGAAAAACAGTAGTGTAAGTTTGAAGATCAAATAGCACCTGCCTCCATCAGCAGTTTGGTTCAGTGAGCGTTATAATCAAAATGATAAATGGATTTGTAAAAAAGGAAGGTCTGATTTCAGCACTGTAGCAACCTGTGTTTTTTTCATTTCTCCAGCAAATGGATTTAATCAAAATGAATAAGGAATCCTGTGGCACTTTCAAAGATTAGCAAATTTATTTCTTGCATGAGCTTTCACGGGTACAATCCCACTTCTTGGCCAGATGCGTCTGAGAGAAGAAAAAATACACTTGTTTACTAGGCTCTGAGGGGGTTTTATGTATACCTGCATTTGGGGTACGGCCAAGTTCTTTACGATGTTTGTGTGTGGGAGTGTCTATGCTGCTGGAATTTTATATATAGATATATATAACCTTTCAAATGACACATTTTCCTGTGATTTTCTGCATAAATATTTTTGAGTTGTCATTTGCAACTACACAGCAATCAAATACATATATTTAATATCAGATCTAGCTTTGCTGTTCTACATCTTGTATCAGCTGGGGTTTGTAAAGAGATAAAGAAAATAAGGCCTGGGGTGATATTTAAATCTCATCTTAAAAAGCTACTTTCTTTCTCCCTCTAGCATGTTTAGGCTTTATTTCTCTCTGCAGGATGGCACTTTGCATTGCACAAATCTTATTTGGAAGATGTGGATTTAAATGGTCATTGGGGTATTGTTATATGCTTGTGCCACACCCAGACAGCAGAAGCAGGCCTCTAGAAGCCTCAGTAATACAAATAAAAAATGATTTCATAAATTTCCTGCTCAACCTATGGCTCGCCACACCTGAGCTCCGATCCCACAAACCCTTATCTGTGTGCTCAGCTCTTGTCCGAGTGGTCGGTTCTGTGAGTGATCCCACCAAAATAATCTGAAATATATACTGGTCCCGCTTGTTTGGCTTTCCGAATCACCCTCGTTTTTATGATCCAAAGGGGTAGCCGTGCCAGTCTAGTTCAGCAAAACAAACAAGGAGTCCTGTGGCACCTTTAAAGACTAACGGAGCATCTGATGAAGTGGGATTTCCTCCTACAAAAGCTCATGCAATAAATAAATGTGTTAGTCTTTAAAAGTGCCACAGGACTCCTCATTTTTATGGTTCCTGCACCTGCACAAGTGTTCTGTTTTTACTAGAGAAGGACAGTCCTATGTTAACAATGTATTTATGTATACACACACAGATGTAAATGGGAAAAATCATATCGCTGATCCCTGCAACCAGTCCAGCCTGTGCAGAGTCGCACTTAGCTATATGTGGGTCTGTCTACATAGAACCAACTGTGTGATTGAGGCCTATATTAAAAATACACCTGTGTTATGGTGCCCTTTCCTTTCTTCCCTCTTCATGGAATATCCTTCTTTCTGCACATCTAACCCACAACCAAAGACTGCTCTCCTTGAGGGTCCTGAGGAACCCTCCCTGGTCCCCCCGAACAAGGCGTTAAGCATCTGACAGGTAAGACAAGCAGCCCACTCAAAAGTCAGAAAAGCCACCAGCTTTCAATGGGTGTTCTGGAGAAAATGTTTCTCCCGCTAAGTGGCAGATCAAATTCTCCTTTTTCCTAGGTCACAAGCATGTCACACAGATGACGCTCCTGGTTTTCCATTACTGTGGGCGAAGAATAAAGGTTTTTCCACATCTCCCATGCCACACTTCTACCACAATGCCAATTCTTCAGTTCATAAACTGATACTCTTCATACCTAATTAATCTGAGACTGAACAATAACTACCCTCGCCCGTGGCCTTCAAGCAATCTTCCTTTGACAGGGCTTCCTTTGTTATCTCTCTGTACGGATAAAATTTCTGTTTCTCTCTCTGCCACTGGCTTTGAGCAAGTCACTTGTTTTTGTGCTTTAGTTTTCCCACCTATAACATGCAGATGGTAAACATTGCCAAGCATGCTGGGAACCCTGCATGAAATGTGCATATTAGAGAAAAGGATAGTTAAAGGGACACCATCCATTTAAAATTTATACATTTAAAACATTCAAACCAACTGTTGACATATCTAAGGTGAGTAGAGATGGGCCGGAAAAAATCAGTTTCCAAAGGGATAGCTGTGTTAGTCTAGTCCAGCAAAAAAACCAAGGCATCATGTGGCACTTAAAGACTACAAGGAGTTGTGTGGCACAGATTTATTTTTTGCATGAGCTTTTGTGGGAGAAGATCCCACTTCAACTTGTGGTTTTTTTTACTGGACTAGACTAACATGGCTATCCCTTTTGAAATGGACTTAAAGACTAACATTTATTTTTTGCAAGTCTTTAAGTGCCACATGATGCCTTGGTTTTTTTGCTGGAAAAAATCAAGCAGGGTCAGTCTGTTTCCTGAGTCCATTTGACAACCCTTCCCACCCAGTCAGTCTTCCTCTCCCCCCTTCCTTGACAGGCAGTCAGTTTTCCCCAGCTGTGTGGGCCTTTGGCACACCACTCAAGACATTTTTAATAGGAAAAAATAACTGTAAAACCACAAGCTTAGCAAGAGAATGGAGGGACGGAGACTTCCTGAAAGCACTTTAGCTCTTTTTCAACACCAGCTCCGCTTTCTACCGGGAGCAGCCAGCAGGTGTGTAAAACCCAGGCGGCGCTAGGGGAATAACAGGCTCCAAACGCAAGCGCTGCGGCTGCCCCTATCAAATCAGGACAGCCCGTCCCCCTCCCCTTTTAAAATTAAATCCCCCTCTTTGGAGAGCGTTAAGGTCCGGATGGCCCATGCCCTGGCTGCGCTGGTTGAGCTTTCTGCACCAGCTGGCTTCCTGAGGCCCCTTGCAAAAGCCAAGCCCGGCAGGTCCCCGGCAGGCGCGGAGCTAGGCAGGAAGGGACCAAGCGAGCGGGGCAAGGAAGCGCTGGAGCTCCGGCCGGGGCCGGACCCACCTGCAGCCCCGGGGCCGGGCCGGGCCGGGCCGGGCGCTCACTCACCTCCGGGGCCGGCGGCGGCGCTTGCTCGGGCGGCTGGGCTGGGCTGGGCTCGGCAGCGCGGCGCGGCGCTGGGCTCCTCCTCCGCCCGCCCGCCCGGGGCCCGCCTGAGCCGGCGCGGCCCGCAGCCAGCAGCCGCCCGGGGCTGGGGAGAGCCCTGCCTGCCCCGTGCTCGGCGCTGTACAGGCCACCGAAGGGACGCGCCGCTTTAGGGCGGAGGAGGCTGGCGGCGGTGCCCGGCGCACGGGGCATGTGCCCAGGGGTCTGGCGCTAGGGTTAGAGCCGCTCCCGGGGCTGGCCCTGAGCTGGGGATTGAGGACAGGCCACCTGCAGCAGCGCCTGGCCCCCGCCGCAGGCTGGGATCTGGGGGTAGCCCACCCACAGCAGCACCTGCCTCTTCTGACGGGTGATTGAGGCTGGGTGCCCACCTCTACTCGCCCCGTCCCCGGTCAGGGATCTGGGGCCAGG
>ML681984.1:13670907-13681504 GCA_007922195.1 Podocnemis expansa
CCTGGCCCCGTCTCCAACCCAGGATCTGGGGCCAGGACACCTACAGTAGCTCCTGCCTCTCCCAGCCTGGTATCTGGGACCAGGACACCTGCAGTGGTGCCTGCCTCTCCCGACTGGTGATTGAGGCTGGGTACTAGACCCATCCCCGGTCAGGGATCTGGAAGCAGGCCACCCACAGCAGCGCCTGCCTCTCCTGGCCCCGTTTCCAGCCCAGGATCTGGGGCCAGGCCACCCACAACAGCACCTGCCTCTCCCAACTGGTGATTGAGGTTGGGTTCTAGCCTCATCCCCGGCCAGGGATCTGGAGCCAGGCCACCCACAGCAGCACCTGCCTTTCCTGTCCCTGTCTCCAATCTAGGATCTAGGGCCAGGCCACCCACAGCAGCTTCTGCCTCTCCCGGCCCCGTCCCCAGCCAGAGATCTGGGGCCAGGCCACCCGCAGCAGCTCCTGCCTCTCCCGACTGGTGATTGAGGCTGGGTGCCCGCCTCTTCTAGCCCTGTCCCTAGCCAGGGATCTGGGGTCAAGCTGGCAGTGTCAGGAGCCCAGCGTCAGATCAGGCCCAAGGCACTGGATTGTGGCCAGGGAGCAGGGCCTGTGCCCATGCCCTGGGTCTTACCCTGGGGCAGCAATGTTCCTGCCTGTTGCACTTTAAAGACTAACCGATTTATTTATCGTATCAGCTTTCATGGGAGAAAATCCCACTTCGTTAGTTCAAGCGTCCCAGTGCGGCTGGCTGTCTCAAACTTCATACATTAAACCCCCAAACATGTTCACTTTGTTCTTGCAGGGATTTCCCACATGTGCAATTAGTCTGGCCTGTGCTTTTTATAGACACAAAGGCCAGGAAAGGCAGAGTTAGGTTTTTAATAGCAATTATCTTTCCAGTTAATGACAAAGCTTTGGCTGAGCAATGGCCGTTGCTGGAGTTTGTGCATGAGGCTGTATGACTTGTTTCTTTCCTGAGAGCCAACATGTGGTATTTGGAGCTCAAACTTTTCAAGGCTGCCCAGATGTCCCTTCTCCCTCAGAGCTGGAAGGAACATGAGTTGGAAAAGAGTCGGGCCTGGGTAGGCCTCCCTTTCTGTCCCCAGCCTTCTGGTTGCACAGCAATGCTCAGCTCTGGATTTTGGGCACAAACTGTTCAAAGCTAGTTACAGCTCTGTGGATCTAAAAGCTTATCTAAGGGAGGGCTCCCAGTGTTCCCCTTAGCCTTCTTTCAGATAAGCAATGCTGTACTATGTATTACAATGTAATGTTAACTGGCCTTGCAGAATTTCAGATTGTGACCAATTAGATTAGAACGTCATTTGAGCCTTGGGTGGTATGTGGAACTTCCTGCTCCAAAAGCATAAGCCTCTGCTACTTAAACTAAAGAAGAATTGTTGTTAGCAGTGTAAAACCTGTGTGACATGCACAGTTTGATCCATTTATTAGGAGATAGTGACATATTATACAATATAACTATGTGGAATGGGGTGATGACATCTGCAAAAGAAACAAAACAAAACAAAACCCTGATGCCCCTCATTCTTTACTAGACTTTCTCTATTTACAGTTCAGACTAAACACTTAATAGACTCCTAAACTGATTTTTGTCCCGGAAATAAGATAGACTTCACCAGGCTCCTTAGTATTTCCTTGATTCCTGCATGCTGGGGATGTTGTCAAATTCAGAATGGCCACAAAACCAGAAAAACCCTAACTGCCTTTTTATCTCTGCATGCCAGTCTCTTATTTATCTTACAGGAAACAATAAGTAATAATTCAGAAGGGCCCCAGTCATTTTCAAAGAATGAATAACTAAACATGTAAAAACAAGCAACAGGATTCTTTTAAGTGTATCAGAAGCAGGAAACTTGTGAAAGAATTGGCTTAAAGGAAGTGATTAAAGAAGATAAGGATATTGGTAAATTATTTCTTTGCATTAGCTTTCACTGCTAAGGATGATGGGGAGATTCCTACCCTGCACTTGGTCTCTTTTGGTCACAAAGATGTGTTACTGGAAACTGAGGTGTCAGGAAAAGAGATGCTGGAAAAAATTGGCAATTTAAAGCAATAAGTCAGCTCCAGGTGGTCTATCTAAGAGTTCATAGGAACTTTAGTATGAAGTGGCTGAGCTGTAAACAAAAATGTAGAATCAGAAACTGAAAGGAACCATGAGAGATGATCGAGTCTAATCCCCTGCGCTCATGGTAGGACCAAGGATCATCTTAAACCAGCCCTGACAGGTATAACCTGCTCTCAAAAATTCCTAATGATGGAGGAGGTTCCACAACCTCCCTAGGCAACTTATTCCAGTAGTTAATCACCTTGACAGTTGGGATTTTTTTTCCCTAGTGTGCAACCTAAACTCCCTTGCTGTAATTTAAGCACATTGTGTCTTGTCTTATCATCAGCGATTAAGGAGAATAATTTTTCTCCCTCATTGTAACAACCTTCTAGGTACTTGATGCAGTCTCTTATTAAAAGCAACCACTTTCCTAAGGGCTAGAGAGCAGCCAGTGATGTATGTATATACAAAACTGGCTTTAGGATTGGTCCTGGGAATTATACACCAGCAAACTTTACATGGCAGATTGGTTGGAAGGATAATTAAAAATAGAACAACAAAATATCTGGAAGATTATGACATGATAGGATCTAACCAGATTCTGCAAAGGAAACCTCTGGCACTAATATCTTGAAATCTTGGAATATGTCAATAAAATAGTGGATGAAGGCAAACTGGCTGATACAATTTATGTTGATTTCCAAGAGGCACTGAACAAGGCTCTAGACTCTACAGCAGGGGTCTCAAACACGGGGCCCGGGGGCCACATGTGGCCCCTAAAGCTATCTCCTGCAGCCCGCAATGACACAATCATTACCAATATTTGCAACATCATTGTATAGAAAGGTTTCAGTGGTGTGGCCCTCAGGCTACCACACTAGTCCTCATGCGGCCCTCATAGTGATTTCAGTTTGAGACCCCTGCTTTACAGGAGGCTACTGAAGAAGCTAAGGAGTCATGAGGTGTGAGAGAAAATACAGCCTGGTTCAGAAATTGAGAGATGGACTCAGGTTTGGTCCAGTCTGGCAAGTACTTTGTTCTTTCTGGTTCTTTTTCAGTTTTATTGTTTACTGAGAACAAGGCTTCACTGCAACAGTGGAGAGACTGTTCCTTTTTCTGTTTGTGATGTGACTGATGCACAGAACCACCCAAAATTGGGCCCGGTGCTTTCCCCTCCCTAATAAACCCCAAGGCTGAGAAATAAAATGCCCTCTGCACACAGGGATAGTACCTGACGAGTTAAAGTGATCTCAGAAGGAAGAGATTGGAACGGGCTGGAGGATTCCAGATTTCCAGTCTCTAGGGGAAACTGGAAGGAAGGGGCATGTACACTGTCTGGATACATAAGTCACTGTTCTCATTTTGCATATTGGCCGTCAGCCCTACTTTGCTCCCCTCTGCAGCATGGGGGAGAGGGGAGTATGTAGCTCAGTGTCTGTAGTAGAGGAAAGCTATGCTTTTTGTGGGTGTTTGGCTCTTCAAAGGGGAGAATGGAAATAAACCACAAGAGAGTCCTGCCATGCTGCACTTCTGCACCATCAGAGTGCACCAGCACCATCCTAGACCTGGCACTCCCACACTCCTGGGGCACCAGGAATACACCAGTCTGGAGTCACTCCCAGTGGTCTAGCCCAGTGGTTCTCAACCACTATGTCAGGACACATTACTGTGTCGCTGCACAGTGGTAAGCGTGTCACGGTGAGCCACCTCTCCTTCTCCTCAGGGAAGCAGAGCACTCTGCACCTTTTCAAAGGGTGGCATTGAGGCCATGCCCTCCTCTTGTATCTGGAAACACGATGCATGTGTGACAGCAGTGCACCCTACCCTATACTGGGCCTGGAAAGCAGAGTGGGACCACCTTAATGCAGCAGTTGCTGCTGTTCTCTGGTGTTGGGCAACTAGCATAACTGGGGACAAGAGAAATAAATTGTTTGCCAGGAGCAGATTATATACAGAGTCTAGTTTAAAGCGACTCATGCATGCTAAATATTGAAGGCTGTGTTGTACTGCCACTGTACTAGCAACTGCCAGATTCTGTATCCACTACAGGCAGAAGGCTGAAGCAGGCCTTAATTCTCTGTTAGCAAGTGCATTTTAAAACACCGAGTGTTTTGTTTTAATGGAGGTGTGGTTTAGTGTGCCTCTGTATGTGCTATATGGCCATGCACTTTCCGGCTTTTAAGAGCCCTGCAAGTGGGTGTGGGTGGAGATAAAAGGTTCTTCCCCTAGACAGGGAGAGAATTAGTATATTATAACAACCACATCACTAACAACTCACAGCTCTGTTCCTTTATCCTGGGAGCTGGCACAGAAAGTAAGCTTCACGATTCAGACAGAAACAGTGTGTCTGACCCCAGTGACTGCAAAATAGTCCCCTGAGATGAGCCTGATACAGTGTGGTCAGGTTGCCAGCAGCGTAGGGGGCCAAACAGCTCCAACAGCAGGGAGATCTGTTTGAAAACCAATGGCAGGATATGACCCATATAAGAAGGAAGGAAAGGGTTTCCTCCAATTCTTGTTCCTGTCTCTTTCGGTAGCTCACTCTGCTGCACCCACAGCAGAGCTGGGCCAGAGTCTCTCTCTTCACTGAGAGCTCAGTCAAACTGGAAAGATTGAATTGATGGTGGTGAGTGTAGACTTGACCCTATTCAAGACCAAAGAGAATTTGCCATTTGCCAGTGACAGTGGCGTTAACTTTCACAATTGCACTGGATTCAGTAATAATATTTTACGAAGAGACAGAAAACCTAGGAGTGTGTGATTGTGATCAGGGCTGTGCACAAGAATTTAAATTCCAGCACTTTGGAGGGACACGTTCTGTACCCCCACAGCTGGTCCTGGGGGCTGGAGGAGCTGATGCTCCCACCAGGGCCCCGAGGACCAGAGGAGTGAGTGTTCTCCCTGCTGAGTCTCGGGGCCTGGAGGAGCTGTGTGTCCCTCTCCCTCCCCTGCTGGTTTTCCATGCGCCAGAGCTTCTTTTTGTCCTCCTGCTGATTATTGGCGGGCCTGTGCCTCCCTCGCCCACAGGTCAGGCAAAGAGTAGGGTCGAAAGTGTAAGTTAATTATTACCAGAGAAGAGAGACTGGACATAAAATTCCAACTCTAGCAGGAAAGAGGGAGAATATGCAGAACGCGTGAACGTGAGGTTTGAAAGACTAACGTGGGGAGAACAGCAAAGCCTGGGCCTAGGCCAGCCTGAGAAATGGCATCTTAGTGATCTGGCAGGAAACAGAGCATGGCGGACAGAGGAAGCTCCTTCCAAACTAAGAAGATTGGCAGGATATTTGGAAACCCTGGGAAGAGCAGACTGAGACCCTGACAACATCAGGCATCTGACTGCAGAGGCTAGGTTACCCAGATCGACATGATGAGCCTGACCAGATCTGATGGAAAACTAAACCAGGAATAATGGAGAAAAGAGGCCCAAGATTCAGCAGAAAATTGCATGCCATGTCTGCTATGATATGACTTACCTGCTCCCATTTCCCCATCTGTAAAATGGGTATGATATTTCATACCTGCCTCACATGGGAGTTGTGAGGAGTAATGATGTTTGTACAGTGCTTAGCACAGTTTGTGTCTACACTCATACAAACGTGAAGAAGCCGTCACTCAGCTGCAGTCAGTCCACTAGGTTGAACTTGGTGTCTTCTTGGTATGTGGCCCTTGATTCTGGAGTTTTTTCCATTCACCGCCTGCCAGAATTCAGGCTTAGTGTCTTTTAGGATTGAATCCAAGACTCCTCTTTTGAGGCTGGCTTCTGGGCTAACTGGGCTTCAGTGTTGGGTAGTGGTGGTTTTTCAGTCATCAGATGGTTTATTGTCAGTAGCTGGGAATGAAAGGAGGGTGCTTTTCCTTTTGAGGAACATGCCTCATTTAGGTTCTGATCTGACTCCCACTGGAATCAGAGAACTTTGGCTTCGGCCCCCTATGGATGTAGCCCTAGTACAACTTTCTAATTTGGAGACGGCAGGTCAGGAATTCAGCCAAATGGAATTGTTGATGTGGATTCAAGGACAGTGCTTTAGCTGGTGAGCTGGGTATGTGCATGTGATACAAGGCCTGAATGTCCTGACCCATGGGCATGCCAGTTTGTACAAGAGGCTGGGCAGATTACCAAGGGACACACAGTTTTGCTTCGGGATTAAATCTACATTGTCACTTTGTAATTTCTTATGTTGGTCTCCTAGATACACTGATTATCCGATCCAACTTCCTCTGTGCTCTCCTTCATATCTTTTCACACTTGTTCTTTTAGAGGTCGCTCCTCTTCTCTTTTGACATCATTGATTCCACTTCTCAAAGAAAGGGAGAGCACATCAGCTTAAGAAGAAACATAACAGCAGTTACACTTCTGTGTTCCTGCTTGTAGGGCACTTTTCCCACAACACTGGCAGCAGAATGGTATTTATTAGCAGTGGGCACACAACTGAGGGCCACTATTTTGTCAGATTTTGCTAGTCAAGCTGGGTCAAGCCCAGTCAGTATATCGACCTGGAAAATACATGTGCTGCAGGAACTAGCAATGACAATTCAATAGGCAACATTCTTCCTTTTCAGTGGCTTTATCCACGTTGTGTGAGGACAGTGATTTTCAAACCATGGGTTGGGACCCAGTACTGAGTCGCAGATTCACATGGAATTGGGTTGTGGCAACCCCTGCCACTGCTGCTGAAAGACTGGAATGCATTGCTGAAAGATGTAATTGGTGGGTCATGGGCATAAATGATTTTTGACACTTGCGTCCTGAGGAAAAAAGTTTGAAAATCATTGTGCTAGGGGACACTAGAACAATAAATTTGGGGTGGTGATATCACTTTTCCCTTCTAGATATTGTAGTGCTTTTCACAAGAGTGGAGGAGTTAATCCCACCATCTGGCCAAATTCCGGATGTGTAATTGCATTTTTTCCACCTGGAATTCTCTCTGTAGCCTCCACTGGATCTGATACTCTTATGCTATTGAAATTCTGCTCTCTGTTAAACATATGCTGCTTTCCACCCTCAACAAAGCTGCATTTCAGGGATGGATGATGTAAAGGTGAGATCTTTTTGGTAAACACCATTCTGCAAAGATCAGTCTTTTGTATTCTTAGGCAATAGGTTATGACTCGGCTTCCTTTTGCATCCAAAATTGCTAGAATACATAGCATCTCCAAGGGTATTATAAACACAAAAATACTGCAAGGCTGGGTTTATCCTTTCTGTGATGGGGTTCCTAGGGTGCAATCTGGACTATGTGACTGCTGAGCACTCCAAATGCACTAAACTGGGCTGCCTCTGACACGGGCTGCTGTCAAGCTACAAACCTCTGATAAACAGTACAGTTACACAGATACCCACGTGCAGAGGTTACATGAATGGACTCTCGGCCACTCATGAACCAACAGCTGGCTCCAGCCAAGTCTCCCCCAACTCCTTAGCCTTGCACCCCAGAATTGTACCACCTTGCATTGTTCCAGATCCCCTTGGCAGTGCAAGGTCATTAAGCAGTTTGCCACTCCAGTGAAAGGGTAGTAGACATGCAACAGCCTTTGGGAAACTGAGGTGAAATTTCTCAAGCACTTAAACCAAAATGCACTGTTTTAGGTAAAATATAAACCAGCTTTATTAACTAGCCAGAGAGAGAGTTGAAGGGATTGTAAATGGCAGGCATAAGGTCAGGGATAGTTACCTTAAGAAAATAAAGGGAAACATGCATTTTGAATCCTAAACTCTTAGTCTGAGGCAGCAAGAGTGGAATTAAACAATATCTTACCCTGACAAGTAGCACAAGCAGATTATGGCTCTTAATAAACTGACTGGACCATTCCCAGCCTGGGACCAAATTCCCTCAGGTCAAAGCCTTTTTTGTTCCACATTTCTCCAAGTTGCTAGAAAGATCACTGGTCTGATATGGGTAGTAGGCAGCCCCCACTGGTGTCTTCTCTGAGAAGTCTCTGGCATGGCTGTTGGACCTGTAGATTCCCTTCAATGGGCCATCAGCACATGTCTGGATGGTCTTTGTTGCAATTGAAGGGTTCACTGTGGGCATCTTCCAACATCACAACATATTTCAATAACCCATATTGCAGTACTTTATAACTTCACGTACAATGGTAGCATATTAAAGCCAACGCGTTGACAAGACTTTTCAAATGATACCTCCAAAAGCATACCTTGTAAAAACATATTACAATCATATCACTGTGGTGAATATGGGGGTTCCAGGATGCTGTGTTGAGGTACAGTGTCATACTTTCCCTGTCAGTAAAATGGAAACTGAGGCAGGGAGAGATGGTAATACTTGCCTGAGGTGCCACCCTGAGCCAGTGGATGATCAGGTTATCTAATTCAGAATTCTTGATGAGAGTCCTCGACTTTAGGAGAGGCAGCATGACTCATTAGCTGAAATTGAAATCAGTGTTATGTGACCTGGGTTCTTGTCCTAGCTTTGTCACACTGTTACTGTCTATGCCTCAGTTTTTCTGTACAGTGGTGACTATACTACTTGCCTGATTCACAGAGGTCCTATGTGGGCAAAGTCCTCTGAGATCCACCAATGGAACAGCTGATAATAGATCACATTCCATTTAGTTTCAGGCAAGTTGTGCATTTCTGCCCCTGTCTCTTCTAGGATTGCACGTGTCTGATGTCATCCCTAAGGATGGCTTCCAGGAAACTGACTCTAAAAGGGGTATAATGTCAACCTATCAGAAATTGGACCTCTGACTAATTGGCTGCCTCCTGTGGTATTTCTTTGCTAGCCATGATTACTCAGAGCTATATGAGCCAGTTATACAATGCAGTTGCAAAAAAGGCTGAAAAAGCATTTGCAGGTATTTTATATGGAGGGATTGTTGTAGGTAAGACATGGGAGGTAATGATTCAGCTCTGCTCAGCACCTGCGAGGCCTCAGCTGGAATGCTGCATCCATTCTGAGCACTTCAGGAAAGATGTGAACAAATTAGAGAGAGTTCAGAGATCAGAAACTCAAATTAGAAAAGGTTGAGAAAAAAAGACATCAGAAAATGTTAAAAAACTTGGGCATGTTTAGTCTTAAGGGAAGGAGACTGTAGGAGAACCTGGTGATAGTCCTCAAATATGTTAAAGGTTGTTAAAAAAAGGATGGTGATCACTTGTTCACCGTGTCCAATGAAGATGGCACAAGAAGTAATGACCTTAATCTACAGCAAGGGAGATTTAGGTCAGATACAAGGAAAAACTTTCTGACTAGTTCAGTACTGGACTAGGCTTCCAAGGGTGTTTGTGGAATCACCATCACTGGTGGTTTTTCAGAGCAGCTGTGCCAAACACCTCAGAGATGGGCTAGGTTTACCTGTTGCTGTGTCATTGTCGGAGGCTGGATCAGGTGACATCTCAATGTCCTGTCCAGTCATACATTTCTATGATACTGTGATAGTGACTGCTTTGTGAAGTGCTGTTAGATCTCAGTGCTGGTATGTTGAGCTCCACTTAGTGACTGAAGTGGAAATAATAGCTTTCTTTTAAGAGCACTTACACAATTTTATGTTTCACTTTGCTGGTGACCCGAAAGATGGTTACCCAAACACAGAACCACTCTAATATGTAAGAATTAAGAGTTGCTCAAGTGCAACAGCTTCCAACCCAAACATTACAAAACTAGAAGTCTACAGCACCACTATGTCGAAGACGCTACCCAGGAACCAGGTAGCACCTTTTTAGCTTATGAAAAGTGAAATCTTCTTGTTACCTTATACAAAACTGATTATGGATGTTACATGACATGGATGAATGGGCAGGGACATTGATGTAGTGTATTTTGGGCATTGTATGAGTAATCAGACCTGATCATGGTGAGCAAACTGTGAAAATAACACTACTTGCCAACCAGGCTTTTATCTCTTATCAGTGTTGGATTAGATTTCAAAATCCACAGGAGATAATTACATCATTTTAGGTTTGGATGAGTGAATGTGTGTGAGAAAGAAGTGACGAAGTTTCTTTCCACTGTTGGCATCTAAAAAGGCTGCCCACGTGCTCCAAGCTTGCTTGTCCCTGGTTCCAGTCCATGCCCTTCTGACTGGGGAATGTGTGATTTTCCACAGTTGATAACTGTTGTACTAATCAGATGGAATGAACAGTCCAAAGGTGTTAATGTAATCCAATCGCTGTCCAATATGAAACACTGTCAACCAAGGTTTGGGTTTGGTATACAGAGACCTTACCATGCAAAAGCACCAGCAACAATTCTCTTTACCTTTCGGCTGTTTTCACACAGCGCTTTTGTTTCGGAACAACCTCGTTGTTTCGAAACAAAAAAAACCGTTCACACGACACACCGTTGTTTCGAAACAACGGGAACCTGTTGTTTCGAAACAAGTTAAATCCCATTTGGGGGCGAAACAACCTTGTTTCAAAACCCTTGTTTCGAAACAACTCGTGTGAACATGTTGTTTCGGAACAAGGTGTTCCGAAACAACAGGTCAAGGGCTGCCCCCTCAGCACCCTGGCCAGGGAACACTCTGGCCAGCGCCTGCAAAGGGGGGCTGCAGGCACTGGCGGGGTTCAGCGCAGCCCAGCGCTG
>ML681984.1:13681904-13737110 GCA_007922195.1 Podocnemis expansa
AGCGCTGGGCCGTGCTGAACCCTGCGGGTGCCCGCAGCCTGGCTCTGCAGGCACCGGCAGGGAGCAGCGCTGGGCTGCGCTGAACCCCGCCGGTGCCCGCAGCCCCCTGAGGAAGCGAAATAGCAGGTTCACAGTGTGAACCTGCTATTTTGTTTCCCGCCTTTTTCCTTACTTCGAAATAACTATTTGTTAATTCGAAATAAGTTATTCTGAAATAAGGCGTTATTTCGAAACAAGTTGTTTCAACACAACTTGTTTCAAAATAACCATCTGTGTGTGAATACAGCCTTTGTGAGAGAGACTGAAAAGAAGGAAAAAAGTGAAAGCATCTGAAATGTTAAATATCCAGTAAGACTTTCACTTTAACATTTCTTATTTTCTTTCCCTTTAGCTGGAGAGTTTTAGAAGGAAATACCCCCTTGTTTGACAGTCTCTTAGATCAGTGGTTCTCAATCTTCTGTGGGCTGCAAGATGCTTGGTGGTGTGTCGTGGCCCTACAGGACATACCAGCCTACCCCACCAGACTGAATTCAGCCATATCCCTGGCTCTCCATGACACACTTACCTCTCTGTGGCAACATAGTAATGTGTTCCTGACACAATGGTTGAGAACCACTGTCTTAGTTGGCATGAAAGATGGTATAACTGGCCTACTCAAAGTTATCATAGAGTCTGATGGATCCCTCAAATGGCTGTCAATAGAAGGTAATTCCTACTTGAGTCTTCTCTGATATGTCTTTTCCCTGGGCTTCCCATTCATTCGATACCAGGGAGCCCTTTTTATCTCATGTTATGACCACCGTATGCATGTGGACGAGGGTTCCAGTCCCCTCAGTGGTACTTCCATACCCAAGACCAAAAGGTGCCCCAGGAGAGGAGTGTCTTCAGCACTCCCCCCCACCTCTTCCATTTGATAAACTTTTGAATACTTTACTTTTTATTGCATTCATAGCCCATTTCATGACTTTGATGCATGATTTATCCCTGTCATATAAGGTGACAAATTTGCACACTGGGATCTGTAAATCTGTACTTATTCATGCCACATATAAGCAAATAAACATAAAATTAATTTCTTATAAGCTTATAGAAACTTTTTAGTTTTAAGAATAATGGAAATATAGTAACATCAAGAAACTGAACTGTTCACCAACATTAGTTGGACCAGTATTACACAGTGGTACAGTAAGTGGGCTCCTTAAAATGTTAACTCTAGTCTTTTAGTCTTGTCCCTTATATACCCATGAGAGCATGGCTGACAACAGTCTAGCTCAGGTTTGAGCAAAACATAGTTCTCAGAAAGTTTGGAAGGTTCCACAAGATTCTACAAAGATCCAGAAAATTCTAGGTTAGTGAAAAATGAATCCACACCCGAAATACAGGAAACATTTTTACTTCAACCATTCTATTTCCCCTTTTGTCGCTAACAATAAAAACAGCACTCTGAACCTGGCGCCCACCCCCTCACCCCCCAAGCCTGGCACACCAGGCCATTTCCTGGATCTCCTGACCCTCAGTTGGATCCTGTCCACACCCCATAAATTTTGCGGCAGGACCATCGCTACCGTGAAGAAAGGGTTGGGGCCTGGGCCCCACCCCTTGCCGCATGGCCCTGGGACTGATCTGGTCCCCAAACCCAATTTGGACCCCAGGCCCCATTGGGCTTCTCCTGCTGGCAGTCCAGCCTGGATGTGGTCCCTGCCGGCCAGCGACAGTGCAGCAGGTGGCCCTGGCCTGGATCCAGCCTTTATCACTGCTGGCAGGCAACCCCAGCCTGATTCAGCTCCTGCCACAGCCGGGGCTGGACCGGAGTTGGGCAGGGCTGCAGCCCCGTGGGCCCAGTGGCAGCGACACCCCTGTTTTGAGGCACCTAAATTTTTGTATGTTGTCCTCTTACTTCCCTTATTCCCATTAGCAGTTCATTAATATCTATGTAAACATGTTCTCATGGTAACCTGTGATAAAAGCAAAACTTCCCACAATATTACAGTTAGGTAGGGTGACCAAAGAGCAAGTGTGAAGAATTCGGATGGGGGTGGAGGATAATAGATACCCGTATAAGAAAAAGCCCCAACTATCAGGACTGTCCCTGTAAGATTAGGGTATCCGCTCACTCTGCAATCAGGGTATTGTGGTCTGGGTGGGTACATTGTGGCATATTTTCCGGAACGTCACCCATTGGTGCACTCTTTACTGTAATCCTGTAATTTTGCTAGCACAGAATTATTCCTGGTTGTTCAGCTGCTTATGTCAAGCCTCCGGAAGCCTGAGGCCTAGTATGGCTAAGCTGAAATCTTAGAGGCGGAGGCCTTGCATTACCACTTTACTTTGCCTGTACACATAACACACGTTCATCTCTCCTAAATACTTATCACATCTTCTGTTTGCACAGCCCTATACTTCCCTCTATAATGCACAGTGCATAATTCTCATGTTTTAATATTGAACCGGTGATTTTATTTGTGGCATGTTGCCTTTTGATAAATATTGTTCTTGGTTGTTTTCTGGTAAAATGCTCAAAGACAGAAGGCACCAAATACTGCAAATGTGTGTATGTATTTATAGGGAATTTCTAGAGTGCCTTGGAAACAGAAAGTCTGCTTTTGCCAGGGACTGCTTTGGAGCAGTGGCACTTCGCCCAGAGCACTGTGTTAATTCATCTCCAGTTTTACAGATAAAGCCAGTATTAATTAAAGGAGGGGTGAGAATCTCTTTGATTTTCAGCCTAGCTGAAATGCCTAATTACAACAGCTTCTGCAAGTGGTACTGTAACTAAGCAGCTATCAGTGTTTCTATAGTAAGCCTGGTTTTTGTAGGAATTTGTAAATGGCTAATAAACTTTTGCTTCCAAAAGTTTAGACCAGGTAATAGACTAAGATCCAGGTTCTGAACTTATATCTTTGTAAATTAGGGGTGATGGCACTGAAACAGCTTCACCTCCCCCAGGGATTTCCTATTAGAAATTCAAAGGGTCCCCAACAATAGTGTGCTACGGTGTTTGCTCTTCCATGATACACTGACACCCCTGATCTACAGAACCTTGAAGGACATGGGTAGAGAAGCTGTCAGGCTTACTGCACAGATGGGGAAAAACAAATAAGGACTCCTATGGCACTTGTAAAGAATAACAAATTAAAAGTGCCATGGGAGTCGTCGTTTGTTTTGCATGACTACCCCTGTGGCACTTGCATAGACAGGAGGTGAGACATGCATCTCAGAACTGGTCCCTCCACTTTTTCATTCCTCTTTGCAATTCCTCACCACCTGTGTAAATGCAAAGGCACATTGGCCCCTGTGTCACATGTGCTAATTGCTCTGTTCTGTTCATTCACTCTGAAGCACCTGGCATCGGCCACTGTCAGGGGACAGGATGCTGACTAGATGGGTCACTGGTCTGACCATGGGCATCACTGTAGCTGGGCCTGCAGGGCACGGGACCCGCATTGCCCTGGCCGTGCTCTGGATCCAGATCCGGCTCTGGCTGCCTGCTGCTGGCTGACAGTGATGGGAGCTGGATCTGAGCTGGGGCCACCTGCCACGCCTGGCCAGCAGCGCAGTGGCAGTAGCCAGCTCTGGGCCGCTTGCCAGGAATGGCAGGAGCCAGCTCTGGGCTGTCTGCTGCTTGCTGGCAGTGTCAGGGGATGGATCTGGCTCCGGGCCGCTTGCAGGCGGCAGCTGGGGCTGGATCGGGCCCACCTGGGTTGCCTGCTGCTTGCTGGCAGCAGCTGGAGCTGGATCAGGCTCCAGAACTGGATTGGGCCCCAGGATGGGGCAGGGGGACCCTTTTTGGGGGGCAGCAACACTCCTAGGCCTGACTCAATATGACTGTTCTTAGCTGTATGGCAGGGTGACCAGGTTGCAAGAGTAAAATATGAGGACATGGGAGTGCTGTGGGAGGTGGGGGGATCCTAAGCTTCCTCTAATCGCGGGCGAGACCCCGATCTCCCCACTTTTATGGGGACATCTCCCAGCTGCCGCAGGGACTCAGAACTGACCCACCCCCCCATAATGATTAGGAACTGAATTTTTACTTGAGTCCTGAATGTTGGCACAAATGTGTCCCACTCGTATGCCACTCAGGATGTGGATAAAGGTCCGGTGACCCTAGATGAGCCAAATGTTCACTCATGACCATTGAGTTGTGTTCGTTTTGGGGAGGTGCTGTTCACCGATGTCGCTACTCAGCTACTCAGCACCTCTGAGAATTACATCTCAGGTAGTTCGGGCGAGGTGCCCAGAAATCAAGGCAATCTGAATCAATGGCCACCTTTGAAAGAGTTGGTTCCTGGGATGTTGTGTGCAGGAAGCATGCTGAGCTCAGGTGTGGCAGAAGCATGGAGGATCTCAATTCTGGCTTATTGCTGCTGTGACAGGGTCAGACTGGAAGGTCTCTGGAGAGTTTGAGAAACCCAGTAGATCAGCCCCAGGCTCAGCAAGCCCTTTTTCCCCTTGTAGCTGAGCAGTGGTTACTCCAGGTTAATTAGCACACTTGGAGCTAGTCAAGACCCCACCCAGGACTGGTTAAAAAGCTTTTCCTCCAGAGAAAGGATGTAGCTGGACTGTGAGAGTGAGGAGAGCTATGGGAGAGGAAGCAAGGTGGGGTTTGTAGGCAGATAGGTCTGGAGAAAGAACAGGATGCTGATCAGTAAGAGCCCCACAGGTACAAATACTGGGGGAAGGAAAAACCCCTGCCTGAACATGGTGAAGGACCTTTCTCTGGTCTGGACACCTGAGGAAAACAGACTCATTGGCAGAGGGAAGTGTCTGACCTAGCAAGGAAGAGGAGGAGCATTGTCACGCTGCTCACACATAGGGTAGGGTAAAATGAAAGCCAATTCCAAATAAGAAAAGATCACAAGTCAGCCTCCCTCCACCCACAATCATGAGATTCATTTAAAAGTGAGGAGATTTTTTTTTTTAAAAACAAACAAACAATCTCTTGAGGTTATTTTACTTTGCTTTCTTGTTTCCAAGCCCATGGGCTCATGTTTCCAGCCTTTCCTCCATAGCCATTTCACTATTCCTAGAATTTTGTTATTTAAAAGAAAGGAAACTGGAAGGAAAACTAGAATTCTCCATCACCTGCCTTCAGAAGTTGGAGCTTTATGATATTTGAGATAAAGTTTGATGGAATTGGCAGGAATGTGCAACATGCAAAATACTTTCTAGGAACTAAGCTGACAACTGATACAGTCTGATAAATAAGGGGACACTTCTTCTCTACATATGTAGAAAGGTTTGTTTTTTGGCTAAATTAGCTTCCCTAGCATTACTCTTTTGTGATGCTTGTCCCTCTCCACCTGTCACCCAACACTTTGTGGATGGCACCTTTGTAAACTACAAATAAAGTGCTCTAGCCCCCATCATTCTAATTTCTGAGTATCTCAAAACACTCCTTTGTGGTAGGGAGATGTTATTACTCCCATTTTACGCAGAGAATGCTATAGTCAGATTTTCGCAAGATCTGAGCACACTATGTGCTGACTTCTTTGGAAACCCTGACCCTAAATGCCATTGTAGCAAATTTTGAGTGCTTTTGAATCCCCTGCCTTATTTACATTTCTAAATGGGCCATGGGTTCTTTTGTGAACTTGTTCAGAATGGCTGTGGCAAGAGTTGCAACCCGTCTGGAACTTGGAGAGAGGAACACAGGCTGCAGGAGGGGGTGAGGCGCTAGGAAGTCACTCTCTGTGCACAGGATGGGAATCCCAGCTGCATCTGTAGCATTTCTTTAAACAGTTCTCCTCATAAAGATCCAATTTAGTTTTAGAAATATGGGGTCCTTCCATGTTATTACCCGGCACGTCATACCTGAAACACTGAGCATGTGAAACTTTGGCCTGATGCGATTTGCCTAGCATCACACAGAAAGTCTGCTGCAGAGTCAGGAATTGAATCCTGTCTTTTGGCTCCCCTGTCAAGTGCTTTAACCACAAGGCAATCCTGCCCTGCTTAGAGATGTGTATTCTACATACATGAAAACTGCACAGTCAGAAACTGCTTGAAATATAAGTTTTAAAATATCTATCACACAGAACATTAGGAACATGGAAAGGGTGAAAAACAAAAAATCCATCTTTTTACAAACAGTTTAAGATCACAAGCGCTTGGCACAGTAAAGTAAATCAGAGACAGAAGGACCTGTTGGGGCACTTTGCAAAATGGAGGGAAGTTTGCTTTCATTTAATTCCATGACAGCACATCGAGGCTAAAGGCTTATAGATTTCTAGCTACATTTGAGTGTCAGAGTTTATTTAAGCAACTGTTACTGCTTTTGGGTAGCCGTAACTGCCATATTTTAATTAGATGCATCCATCCAACAGAAAATAGATTCCACCTCTGAACATCTTAAGTAGTACTGTTTACATGCACACATGCAAATTACATCAAGATAAAATTGAGCCATCACCCTTACACTTATGAAGAGTGCCACAGAGCATTTAGCATTGTTGGGATACCAGATGGACAGTTTTGTCTCTTCCAAAAGACGCTCTTTGTTAAGCAATATAGTTTCCTATTTTTTTTTTAAGTAAAGGGACAAATACAAAATTGGTCTCCCTCTGAATTTGCAATGCAGAGAAGCAAAGGAAGTTAAGAGGGTCACAGACAATTGAATTTAATTGAAAATGAAGATTAAATAAAATGAGTCTTGAATATGAAGAGCTAATTTAAATTAAAAAAACAAGCCACTTGCCTGAAGAAAGAAATCAGAGCATCATAATGATTGTATTTCACATCTGGGTGTTAATGCTATTTAGATCACTATGGTGGTGAAATAAAAAAGTGTTCTTTTTACATTTGAAATTGTAATGTTTGGAACAGTGTCACAAACTGCAAGAGAGTAGAGACCTGCTTTGATTTGTTAGGATTACGAGATATTTGAAACACTTATATAACGGTATGACAGGACTTGATCCAAGGCTTAGCGTGTTCTCAAAATTGCTCCATGTCTGAACGGATCTGCAACAGAATGTCATTTAGTTTGTAACAAAAAGGTAGAGATTGGGCATTGTGATTAAATACATTAGGAGAGCAAGGAAGCATAGTGTTCTAAATACCTTATACAAGCACGGCAGCTACTGTGGTCATCATAGCTAGGCAACTGAGCAGGTACTATGGTTTTGTTTTTCTGTCTACTGGGGAATAAGGGCTGTGAAGCCATTCAAAACAGAAGGTGAAAATTTCAGAAGTGCCCAAGTGATTTAGGAAACTAAATTCCATTTTAAGAAATAATTTAGTGCCTGATTTGAAAGGTTTTTAGGTGCCTAATTGATTTCAATTGGTGTTAGGTATCTAAATAAATCAGGCCTGTAGGCACTTAGGAACATACATTTCTATGTGTCTAAATCACTTTTTGAAAATGGGATTGAGGCTTCTGAACTACTTAGGTACTTTTGAAAATGGGTTCAAATGGCAAAAACAAACTGATACAAAGTGTTATATTTCCAGTCTCATTTTCTTATTTGCATTCCCTCCCACCCCTACCATGCACACCTTTGTCATGCACAAGCAGAATGGAAAGGCCACATTCAGGTTGGGAGCATTGTCAACACAGAGGAGGACTGGAATATCAGACAGGAAGATTTGGATGACCTTGATGACTGGAGTGAAAAAGTGAGAGGAAATTAATAATACAAAGTACAAGGTCATGCACTTAGGAGCTAATAAAAAGAATTTCTATTATAAATTGGCAGCTCATCAGTAAGAAATTCCAGAAGAGCAGAAAGATGTGAATGCAGTAGTTTTTCTACAGGGTAACTATGAACTACAAATGTGATGCAGCCAAGAAACAGGCAAATGCAATCCTAGGATATATTGGGTGAAATGCCATATGGTACCAAGTGAAACACCTTACAGAAGTTTATTATATCAACACCATAACCATTATCAACCAAACTTGTAAGCCTATCAAAGTAAGAAATCAAGTTAGTTTGACAGGATGAGTTTTCCATAAGCCCATGTTGATTTATATTAACTACATTATCATTTTTAGGTCATTATTAATTGATTCCTGTATCAGCTGTTCATTATCTTGCCTGTGACCAGTGTCAAGCTCAGAGATGTATAATTACCCAAGTCATCCTATTTATCCTTTTAAAAAATTGATACAATGGTATCTTTCTTCCAGTCTTCTGGAACTTCCTGGTGATTCAAGACAACTGAAAATCAACATTAAATAGTCCAGCGGGCTCCACAACCAGCCTTTTTAAAAAAAATCTTGGATTCCACAGATTTTTGCTTATGTCTCTTGACCTCCCTTATCAATTGTCCACCATCTTAACTTCTGTTTTTTAGACCACAAGAAAATAAATGCCAAAGTCAGAGAAGGCTGTAAAAGGACAACAGATTTTCCCAGCACTGGTGGGTGACACAGATGTCAGACTTCTCAACCAGCCACAAGCAATGCTTCTGATTCCCCACACTGGTTATCAAGAAGCTAAAACAAAATATGCATACCTCCCTTTACAGCTTTTCAGTCTCTGGGTCCCAATCAGCCACTAGGTACAGTAAAGAGATAAGTTATTTAAAACTCTATACACTTGACCCCAAACGGTCCGCCATATTACCAAATCAATATAAATTTGGAATTTACCTAGAATGCCATGTTGCCAGACAATCCTTTAGTAACTAAAATTTAGGTTTATTATAAAATTAAAGAAACTATAAGACATGTTAAATCAGATACATACAAATGATTTGCAAGTCCTTATACATCATATTTACAGTAGAATTGTGGATTTTGCAGGCTTGTACAGGCTCTTTGATGTACATCCAGTACCTGGAGGGGTCTGTCTCAGTCCTTTGTTTCACAGCTTTAATTGTAGATGAGCTGACGCTGTAGAAAAGGACCTGGGGCTCATGGTGGATGGGAAACTGGATATGAGTCAACAGTGTGCTCTTGTTGCCAGAATGGCCAATGGCATACTGAGCTGTATCAGAAGAAGTGTTGCCAGCAGATTGAGGGATGTGATCGTTCCCCTCTATTCAGCACTGGTGAGGCCACATCTGGAATACTGTGTCCAGTTTTGGGCTCACCACTACAAAAAGGACGTGGACAAATTAGAAAGAGTCCAGCGGAGGGCAACAAGAATGATCAAGGGGCTAGAGCACAAGACCTATGAAGAAAAACTGAAGGAACTAGGTTTATTTAGCCTGCAGAAGAGAAGACTGAGGGGGGATTTGATAGCAACCTTCAACTACTTGAAAGGATGCTTCAAGGAGGACGGAACTTGGCTTTTCTCAGTAGCCAAAGAGGACAGAACAAGGAGGAATGGTTTCAAGTTGCAGCTGGGGAGGTTGAGGTTGGATATTAGGAAAAACTTTCTTACTAGGAGAGTGATGAAGCATTGGAATGGGCTACCTAGGGAAGTGGTGGAATCTCCATCTTGGAGATATTTAAGGCTCAGTTAGACAAAACCCTGGCTGGGATAATTTAGTGAGAGTGGTCCTGCTTTTTTCCAGGGGGTTGGACTAGGTGACCTTATGAGGTCCCTTCCAACCCTATGACTCAATGCTTCTATTATTCTATGACCCAGAAATAGATAAAGGCTATGTATACTATGATTCTGAGGTATCAGCAGTTGCTATTTTTCAATTTAAATGCACCTGTTGTATCAAATTTACCCCAGAATTTAGATTTGGTAACATATAAGCCTTCATAATAAAATGGAAAACAAATAGGAATATTTCCATGATTTTAAAATGCCAATATGAACAATTTTGAAAATAAATTATCGTGTCCCTGCAGTGTCTGCAATCCATATGCTGCATTTATTTGTTAATACCTTTAGTCAATAGCTGCAATTCTGGAAATTCCGAAAGTGAATTTTTAAAAAAAACTGGTTATGAACCAAGAGAGAAATTGAATAGTTGGTTTTCTTCATACGAGATAAGAGAAATGCAATAAGTAATCAAAAAAAAAAGAGTGGAAAGTAAATTAGTTTTTAAAATTTGTTTTAAATCAAGGTGTCATAACAGTAAAACAATATTTAAAGTGATTCTCATTTAATATTTTTTCTTTAAGATAGCAGCTGGAAGTACAGTTCACAGAAGCCTATTTTAGTTTGTGTTGCTATACTCCTTTGTGGTGTATGCAAGAACTTGTGCCCCTTTGAGAAACTTGTACCATGCTGTGTTGCTATAGAATATGTACAGTTGATTTGTTAGAAGCAGGAATGTTTTATAAGGTATAACTTGGTTCTTTTTTTGCAGTTACTGATGCTCACTTCATGTGTGCATAAACAATAGCATTTACTGAGACACATGGAAGAGTATGAAAGGGGAGGTATCCCAGGGAGAAAATGTGAGAAGCAAATCTCATCCTTTGATATGATAAAAACACAGCATATGTAATACAGACTGGGGTGGTTTTCTGAATTTGCACAATGGCTGGCTCTTATACAAGGTGCAGTTCATGTGACATTCCTGGTATATTGTGCTAAAATGAGTAATTTTCTATTGTAGAGGTTGCAGTCAAGTATGAAGAACATGCAGACAAAACAGAGAAAAGGTCATTTTCAAGTCATGCAGAACTTAAGTGTTTAATTCTTTGGGCTTGTGTGACTTAGGGAAAAGCATACAAGCCACTGTTGCACTGAAGACCTTTGCCTACCCTACAGGAGGGTATTGAGGCTTGGTGAATATTTAAGATTCTTGCATGAAAGGCACTGTGGAAACATCAACAATTGATCGAGCTGGTCAAGAAAAAGACATTTCCTGATTTTCATCTGCAAACTAGAATTTTGAAATTTGTCAAAGTTCCAAAAAAGAAAAGCTCATCCACGCCTCACCAGTGTTGGCATCTGTTTTAATGGAAATGGGGGGCAAAACATTAGTTCATCATCTTCATTAGCTACTGTGGAGCTTCAGCTTCCTCATTAGACATGTGTGTGAAGTGAGTGGCCATATGACCATAGGGTGTTGGACTAGATGACCTCATGAGATCCCTTCCAACCCTTGCCCTTCCTCATCTGTTCCCTTGGGCTGGCCATCCCAGGCATCTGCCAGAACTGGCTGCTCATGCTACTGCTTGGAGCACAGTTCACCAAGACAGAAGCATGGCCAGGCCACACCCAAATAGCATTGCTCCCCCATGCACCAGACCATAATGCCACTTAAACCGATTTAAGTGCCGTTGTCCCTGTCAGGGACAGCAGCCTCCCAAACAACAACAAGATCTGGTTCAGGCATACCTCCAAAACAGCCCTAGATCTGTATTTTTCCTGCATGCTAAGCACAGGATAAACAATTATAGAGTAAACAAAGCTGTGTGAAAGCTTGGCCGTGCTACTGTGCTGTAGTGCTCCAAGTTTACACTGGTGCTGTGTGTGGGCATGACCAACAATGCAGCAATCTAGGCACATATCCTTAGTGAGATCCACACTCCACTTCGCTATCCTGTGCTCATATTCGTTGGGGGTTATAGGACAGCCTATCTGTCCACAGTCTGCAAAGCTGGGCTTAACCAAACACTGGCTCCTGGACTCGCAGGAGGGACATGCCCGCTCTGGGGGGCGGGGGGTCTATCGCTATCCCTGTGTGGGGGAAGAATCTCTTCTCTTTGGGATAACTCTTTGTTCCTTTTCTAGAGACAGATTTCTCTCTTTTTCCCACTCCTGTGTGGACTGTGACTCCCTTGAGTTAGTTGTCCCCAGATAGCCAGCCTCTGAAAAGGAGCTTCTAAATAGGCAGCAGCCTTATGGATAACTGTGTACATATCTTGGGCCCTCCCTCAAGCCTTTCACTACCTCAGTTTCCCCAGTTTAAGATGACTGTTAGCTGCAGCAACTCTGAGCTGTACTTAAATTTGTCCACTTTCAGCTGGGTCTCAGCCACGGCCCCTCTGTGGCAGTTTTAGGCCAGTAAATTGCTCTTGATCACCCCAGTTCTCCATCTGTACTGCCCTATTTTGATCCAGCGGGGGACAACCTATTCTGCTTGTCTGTTCTGCCTGGACAGCCCCATTTAATGGGCGTGTTAAATTTTGCCTTGCATGAGTGCTCTGCACCTGGGCAAACTTCACCTTAGATGAATGGCTGATGCCCAGAAATCCTGGCTGAATGGCAAATGTTGACAAAGCACGATAGCATGTTTCTGTCCCGTGCTTTGGGATTATATTCTGACCCAGGATTGCATGTGTGGTTTGTAATGAGCAAAATTCTATGGCAATTTCGTTAACAAAGACCCTGTGCTCAACACTTAGTTCATTTTGTGTGTGTGTGTATGAGCAAGAGAGGGTGAGAGAGAGAGAGTTCAGGGTGTTGATTAAGCGTGACTCCAAGATACAGGGAAATTACTAATGTGGAAAAGTGCAGTCAGTGCTTCACATCACAGCAAAGAATAATTGAGCTAACAGTTGACATATGGAGTTGTGTGGGCAAACTAATTAAATTTTACATCTTCCCAAGCATTTGTGAATTTTCGAAGAGGTTGATCTATGTATTAATTAAATCTCAGACTGCAAGGAAGAGGATGTAACTATTTATACAATGAATGTGTCTATCAATAGGAAGTGCTTTAAATGGATTTAGAAACACACTTCAAAATAACCTCATGAAATCACAGGGATCAAGCCAGCCTTTGCTGCAGAGCTACACAGCTGGGGCGGCATCCAGGACAGCCAATCGCAGGGCAGGATGTCCCTCCTGCAGCTGGCAGGCCAGGATGCATTTGATGCTTAGGGCTCCTCACAGCAGGTGGAGGGCATGTGTGCTCACTGAGTGCATTTCATGGCGTGGTGGGTGTAATCATATGATTGGTATCATGTGGCTAATATGTAACTTATTATGGTAAGCCTGCAAATTGATCAGGCTCAACTGGAACCCAGGGTGTTCCTGAAGTCAATAAAAATGCTGTCCCTTCCTGCCAGCCCTCCCATCAGGCAGCCACCTTTCAAGTAGCTATGTCACATTTCGTTGTTTGGTGTGTATCTTGTTGTATTAAATGGGTATGGCACACAGGACACTTTTGTGCTCCTCTGTAACATTCTGAAAAAAAAAAAAAAACAAAAAACCAAGGAGTCATCTGGCACTTTAAGACTAACATTTATGTTTCGCATGAGCTTTTGTGGGAGAAAATCCCACTTCATCAGCTCATGCGAAAAATAAATCTGTTAGTCTTAAAGTGCCACATGACTCCTTGTTGGTTTTTTTTTTTCTGGACTAGACTAACACGGCTATCCCTTTGAAAAATGCAACGTTCTGGCCATTTCCCCTGCATTAAATGCAAACATTGCTTGCATGTCAAAGCCTAAACCCTTAGCCTTTAGTGCCTCCCAGGGGAGGATATTATGTGAACTTATTTTAAAAATAAAGCACTCATTGGGACAAAGGCTGGGAATATCAGAGCTCTTCTCCAAGTTCTGCCACCAACTAGCTGTGACCTTCAGTACGTCACTCCATTGCTCTGCCTCACTTTCTGCATCTGTCAAATGGCCCCAATGTGGCTTGGGAAACTAGCTCACAGAAGTTTTGAGGATTAGCAGGTTAATATCACTACCATGCTTTGAACATGAAAAGCACTATGTAAGAGCTGAACATGATTAGTGCATTGATCTGAGTGCACTGTGTGTAGCTAATGCTGTGTCTAATAGGCAATTTAAATATTTATCCAGCTCCTTAGTGGGGCATTAGAAACCATTTCTTGCCGGCAGAGCCGTAATGCTCTGTTTTGGTGCCTGGGGCATGTTCTGATCCGAATGTGCCCCTTGCAATTAGCAGTGTTTGGGGCCAGTGGCGCGAAACACGCCCTTTAATAGAACGGCTCTATTGAGCCAGTCCGGGGTGCCTGGGGCAAAGTCCTGTTCGCCCCACCGTAGTTACAACCCTGCTGGCTGGCTTGGACTAACTTGGCCGTGAGAAATTGGGGGGCCTTCTAGAATTCCCAGGGGGTTGGACTCGATGATCTCATGAGGTCCCTTCCAGCCCTATGATTTGATTGATTGATTGATTGATTGAATTGTCTTATTAGTGCAATTTCATCACAAAGGGACCTCCTATTGTGTTTGTTTAACAGCTGAATGGAAGAACACACAGCACATCTGTGATTAGGAAAACCATTTTCTGCCTGACTGCTGCTTTGACAGAGAGAAGCTCCTCAGCTTATGGACTTGGTTCTACTCCCTGGGAGTGGTGCATGTGGATCTCTGACCTGGAGCTCTAGCCAGCCCAACATAAGTGTGGGCTTTGGGGTGCACAAAGCCTTGGAGATCATGCAGTAGAGCTGCGGTTCTCGATCACTGTGTCATGGCTCAGTGTGTCGCATGAAATCAGCTGGTTGCCGACAGCGTGAGCAGAGCTGTCCTCGGTCTGGCAGGCAAACTGTGGCAGCAGGCTGATTTTACACTGCTGGCCCTTTAAGAGCTGAAGCAGCAGCAGCAACTCTCTGCAAGAGCTGCCAGAGAATCAGCTGTTTCACAGCAGTGGGGGCTGCTGATCAAGCCTGCCGCCACTGAAAAATCCCTTCAGGCAGAGATTTCTTTGGTGGCAGGGGCTAATGTAGCTTGACCTGCTGCTGGAACTCTGGTGCCTACAGCGGAAGCCCTCCCAACTCTGTTGCAATGGTGAAGGCGTTGAGAACCCATGCGGCAGAGAGTGTCTTAGTCAGCTTGCAGTGCTAAGGTGGAGTGGGAATGCCTAGCAGTGCCTTGGCAAGAATCACAGGCCTGCTAAAGCCTCGTCTGGTCCAGTCAGAGGAACTACTAGAGCTAATACATTTCTAGACCTGGAGCAATAGCACTGTACATCACATGGAGGAGGTCAGTAGGCAAGATGCAGGCTTCCATTAAGCTTTCAGCAAATTGCAAGTGCAAACTAATCTGTGGTTGGGCAGTGAAGATGAGGACACTTCTTTCAATGTTGGTGGAGAAGAGACTTGTTTGGAGTAGGGATTCATGCTGCCAGTTGCTGGAGATGGTGGCAGTGGAGGTCCTCACCTCTGTGAGTCACATGCGGGGATGCTGTGTTACATGCACAGGGCCTATAAGACATCTCTCCTCTCTTGGGAGCTGGGTCCAGGGTACTCTGGGTGAATATGAAGGCTGCTGCTGGGAGCAGGGGCCGGATAGTTTGTTGGGTTGTGGCTGTCAGAGGCAGATGAGCAGTGCAGATGGGAGAGAGCCGGGACTGAGAATTGGAACATTTTATTTTTAAGGACTGGTGCAGGGCCAGCACTCACTGCCACTTAAAGTATTTGTACTGGTTGTCCAGTATCCCTTGTGCTGGCAAGTCACAAAACACTTCATGTTGCTGAATGGATGTCACCTCAGTGTGGCATTGCTCATCCCCAATAGTTTATTTCCAGCATTTGTGATGGTTATAGTTCAGTTGTTCCACAGAATATGAAAAAAATATTAGTATCTGCTACTCTGCTGTGATTCCTCTTCCAGCAAAATTGGAAGGGTCATTTAGGTCCCATGTCACTCACATATTGTGTGTTTATGGTCAAATCAAAAGATGAAACCCTTTTTTATTTTCTAAGTCCAGTGTCACAGACTTTAACATCAGAAGGGACCATTATGATCATCTACTCTGACCTCCTGCACAATGCAGGCCAAAGACCCTCACCCACCCACTCCTGAAATAGATCCCTAACCCCTGGCTGAGGTACTGAAGTCCTTAAATCATGATTTAAAGACTTCATCTTACAGAGAAGTCACCCACTTACACTAGTTTAAACCTGCAAGTGACCTATTTGCCATGCTGCTGAGAAGGGTGAAAACACCCCAGGATCTCTATTCATCTGAACCACAGGAAAATTTCTTCCCAGCTCCCAATATGGTGATCAGTTTGATCCTGAGTATGTTGGTGAGACCCATTGGGCAGGTACCTGGCAAAGAATTCTCTGTAGTAACTCAGAGCCCTCCCCATTTAGTGCCCCATCTTCAGCCATTGGGATATTTGCTGCTTCCTGTCACAGACTGGTTACATGTCTTTGTAACATGCTTCCCCATACCATGCCTCCATAAACTTATCAAGGTCAGTTTTGAAGCCAGATAGGTTTGTTGACCTCCCTGGTCCTTTTGGAAATTCCAGAATTTTGCCCGTCTGATGGTTAGAAAGCTTTGTTTAATTTCAAGACTAAATTTGTTGATGGCTAGTTTACATCCGTTTGTTCTGGTGTTCACATGGGCATTTAACTTAAATAACTTCTCTTCCTCCCTGATATTTATCCCTCTCATGTATTTATAGAGAGCAATCATATCTCTTCTTTGCTTTCTTTTGGTTTAGCTTAGCAAGCCAAGCTCTTTGGCTATGTCCACACATACATTGTTATTTTGAAATAAGTTATTTTGAAATCAAGTCCTTATTTCAAAATAAGTTAATTCGAATTAAGAAAATGTTAATTTGAATGAAGGGAAAGCCTGCTATCAAAATGGCTGTTATTTCAAAATGGTTATTTGGAAATAATGTCGTTTGGACATGTTGTTTCAAAACAGTTGTTTGAAACAATGGTGTTGTTTCAAAACAATATGTCTAAACGGAGTTATTTTGAAATAACGATTTTGAAATAACAGGCATTTTGAAATGAATGGGGTTTAAGCTTTTTCAAAATGATGGTTCTTATTTTGAAATGACAGAGCCCATCATTTTGAAATAAGAAAACGTTGTGTGGACCTAATCTTTTTTATTTTGAAATAACCAGTGTTATTTTGAAATAAAAGAGACGCGTGGGCATACCCGTTGAGTCTTGTCTCATAAGGTACGTTTTCCATTTCTCGGATCATCCTATGAGCCCTTTTCTGCACTTGTTCTGGTTTGAATTCATCTGTCTTAGACATGGAAGACCCGAACTGCACAAAGTATTCCACAGGAGGTCTCACCAATGCCTTGTACAACAGTACTAACACTTAAGTGTCTCTATTGGAAATACCTTGCCTGATGCATACTAGGAGTGCATTAGCTTTTTTCACAGTCACATCACATTAATGGCTCAGTCATCTTGTGATCAACCAATACACCTAGGTCTTTCTCCTCCTCTGTCACTTCAATTGATATGGCCCCAGCTTTTAGCAAAAATTCTTGTTGTTAGTCCTTAAATGCATGACCTTGCACTTCACACTAGTCAGTTTCATTCCATTTGTATTACTTGTAGCAGCTCTTGAATGGGGAAACAGTAACTGCTTATGATGTCAAAGTAGGGGCAAGGCTACACTGTCAGCAGCAGCAGTACCCATAGCATATCAGCGATTATGCAAGTTTGAATGAATGTTCATAAAGATGCACTCAAGCAAACTCAGAATTAGCCACCTAAGGCCTGCTTGGAAGGTCCTGGGTTCAATTCCCAGGGGGTTGGACTCGATGATCTCCCGAGGTCCCTTCCAGCCCTATGATTTGATTTGAATTGTAGCACTGATTCAACAGGAGGCCATTTTCTATTGAATCAGTGCTATGCAGGGCTGGCTCTACTGTGAGGCAAGAGACAGACATGGCTTCAGGTGACAGTTCTTAGAGGAGCCTAGCCCCCCTGAAGATGAGGCTGGCTCCTGCCTCTTCAACTGTTTCCTGGCAGCTCAGGCATTGTTAGTCAACCTGCAGATTAAGTCATGTAGGCAGAGTGCACTTTAAATCCCTCTGCAGGCAGACGCTGGAGATTTATGCACTTTGGAAAACTGTTTTCAACCTCCAGGAACGCGATGGGGGGGAACAACATCAAAATTTGGCTTGGGGCGCCACAACCCCTTGAGCTGGTGCTATGGGGACCCTGCAGTAACTAGGTGGTTGGCAATTGGAGGGAGATACACAAGGTATTTTAAGTATTTTGCATATCTCCCTTTAATTGCTGCCAAAATTGCACTATAGTATAGATGAGGGCTAAGAAAGTGTATTATATTTTGCTAGAAGACAGGATTATAGACAATGGGATTACAATTGAGGCAGAGATAATATTTCCTTAAATTTAGTGAAATTATTCATAATTTGTACATAGCTAATATTCAGCCCCAACAAAACTACTACAAATTAATGTAAAAATACTTTAAAATCAGATCATTCTGAATACTAGCTTGGTTTCTCTCCCCCCTCACTTCAACTAACCCTTTTCTCTCCACAAAGTCCAGCAAGATTTTAGTAGTCAGTGTTTTGACAAATTCATAGAGTTAAAGATTCATACTTTAATCCCTTTGAGTGATAGAGTGACAAGCTTTACGGTTGTATGCAAGTATTCCAAGGCCATTCCACCCTGGCACCCAAATTGCTATTTACAGCACTTATCCACATAGGCCAGTGATTCTCAATTTCAGCTTGTGAGCTGCTCGTGTCCCACCCCAGGAATGTACAGGCGTATATAGCACATACATTGTGTGGATGTGGTCCACTTAATATGTAGAAAAGTGCATATGTGGGCCACAATGTTAAATAAATTGAGAACCACTAACATAGACCAAAGTCGGTAGAAGCCTGTTCAGATCTATAGTGCTAATGGCTTGCTCATATGAATGTCCCTTCAATTCTTTCATGGTGACAAGGATGTTTTCACATTAAAGGAAATTTAAGCTAATCAATGGGACTACTCAAGCACTTAAAGTTACACGCTGTTTAACTGCCTGTTCATTTTGAGCTGGAGTAAATTTTTCTTTGTGTGTTTTTGGGGGAAGCAACCATCAGAAATTAGGGGTTCACATTAGAAATGCTGGCAAAACTCATCTCAGTGTGCTAGGGCTGCAGCACTCAGGGAATTAATGATCCCATTGTTGTTTTCCTGGAAAACCTTGGAATAAAAGCATACTCACTAAAGATAAGGTGACAATCAAGTAAAAAAACAAAACAAAAAACAAACACATCACTACCACATACATGATGAAAATTAGACCAGTGGTTCCCAGCCGTTTCAGTAACACAGCACGCTTCAATGAGACAATTCCACAGCACACCCACTTTTTTCAGCTGAACTGATTGCGCTCAAACATCACATTTACTTACATTTACTATGGTTACAATCTTACAAGAGAGGTTTGCAACATAGTGCATAGAACAAGCTAAAGAAGGATGAGATGCATTAATGTTTCAAATCCACTGGAAAAAAGTACACATCTTAGTTTTGCCCTTTGGCCATCTATGTTTCAAATGTTCACATTTTAGAATTGAAAGACCAATACCTTGCTTTTAATCTGATGATTAATTCTCAAGAGTTTTATGAGTTGTAATTTTGGTTGGCTGGAACATTGTTTAAGATGAACCAATTTTTGTTTTACATTGATTTTTATTACCTTTGTCCAAAATTTCATGGCACATTTGGACAGTTCTCACAGCACACCAGTGTGCTATGGCACACTGGTTGAAAACCACTGAATTAGACAACTTTTCCCCCTCTCCCCTTTCCTCTTAGTTTTCCCCCTCTGTTCAACCTAGAGTCAAATTATGAATACAGCTGAGGACAAACTGTAATTCTTTACATTGTATTAGATTTTATTGGCGCTCTGGTTATAATGTACAATGTATTATCAGTTTGTGCATTCTCAATATACAAATCAATGTAGGTAATACAATGCCCAGCAGCTTGTGCTAGATGGGGTCTTTTTTGTTTTGCTGTCAGTGCAAATACATTAAATTTAGAAATGAATCCAATGCAATGCATCATAATATGACATACTAATGGGACCTGCGGATCTCCTTGGTCCATGTTATGAGAATGCAGTATTAGAATACAAATATGATGCCTTAAAAACAGCAATACAGTGTGTTCTGCAGCAGCATATGGGACAGATCACCTTGAAATGGATCTAATTTCCTGTTGCTGGAGCATTGGAAATTGTCCTAACAGCTCTGAAGACGAGGGGGAATTCTGCTTAAAACCAATGGCTTGATAGCGATCCATGCCAAACACAGAGAGCTAAATATATAAAGCACTGCAAATTCTACAGAGCTTTGGGCAAAACTGAGCACTTCAACCTTAGCTGCCTCGGGTTCAGATGGGTACATGCAGGGTTATGCCTTGAGTATCCCCCATCATATCCTAATTTCTTACCACTGGCTGTACCCAAAATGGTCATGTGGTGTAGCATCTGATGTGCTGGGTATTCTGCCAGGAAGTGACTAAGTTAATACCAACAGCCCAGAGAAATGAGATGGTTCTGGTTTTTATTTCCCCTACCCTCAGATAACATTACTTCAATTTCCCAGCTTTCCTCCAGCTGATTTAAGGTAAATTACCAAACCAGCATTTGGAACTGAAAAGCATACACCATTCTGTTACAGTTAACCTTAAATGAAAAGATTAAACTTATGAAAGGGTAAATTTTTCCCTGCAGCAAACTGTAAATGATAAAAGAACAGAATGAAGAATATATTTTCTGGATGCTTGTCAGATTTGTGGGGGTGTTTTATGACCTCATTTGACCTCTTAGATTTATTTTCTGTGCAGATTTTGATGATGGAGTTGTCAGACATCATTTATCCAGATGTCTATGGAGCAATTTTTAAGAGGGTACTAGCTTCCCCCACACCCACTCCATGTTCTCTTCAAATCTTTAATATATTTTTGTGCTTTATAAATTTGTCTTTCAGTTGAGATCATGTATAGAGTGCATATTGCTATTGATATGTTGGATAGCCATGGCAGTCTTCAGGAAATTTATGATCTAGCCCAGGCGTATTTGACAGATAGCATTCGAAATACAAATGTCAAAACATATTTAGATTTTTCCTCTTTCCTAACTAGCCCTGAAGAAAATACAAACCCTTCTTGACAGAATCAGTTCAGTAGTCTCCTCTAGGTCAAGCCTTAAGTGGTTGGGAGAATCTGCCTCTTAAAGCCATATAGATCCATCACTGCTATATTAAAAAGGGCTTTCTAGCCCAAGGCAGAATTATTTAAGAAAATCCCAACAAGGTTAGACATCACTGTATAATGGGGGAAAGGAAATATGCACTTAAAGCATAAAAGAGAAATTGACAATACTTTAATTAATTTCTATCTCATTCTTGGATTGTCACATGGGAAAAAGCCAGTTACTTTGATTTTTCTGAATTATAGTCTAGTTTGTGCATGTACCCTTATGCTTATTCACTGCAGCATGAAAATGTTGTCAGTTAGAGCTAATGTTTATAGCTGCTCTCAAACATAATGTCAGTGTGGGGTATATTTAGGCCCTTGTTCAATAAAATACAAAAAAACTTAAGCTTGCTTTTACCCTAGGCCTTGACGCTGAATAGAATTATGCACATGCTTTAATTCAAGTCTGTGAATCATCCCATTGCCTTTCATTATTACTGTTATGGATTAGGTTAAACCTCCTTTAAACTGGAGAGTCTAATAACTGCTCTTTATTATTGATAAATATAAGAAACAATTAAGCTCCTATATGGGACCAGATAGCTAGAACAACAACAGTCTCCATCCAAATATAGCAACATGTCACTCTGCAAACCAAAGGTTCATGCAAAATTTATGTGTGCAGAGGGGTTTTGCTGGCTATTGTTTGAGTCGAGAGTGTGTAGGTGTGGGTGAGAAAAATGGGATGGGGTGTGGGTGGGGGGCAGAGGGAGAGAAATATCACACAAAAATTCTTGGGGCAGAAAGCAAAGGACAGAACCACAACAAGCACTGAGAGTATGGCTTTTAGAGGGGTCCTGCAGAAAGAGATTTTTGGGCTAAGTGTTGTCAGAAACAGGCTTGGAACTGTGAGCAAAGTTGTTCCATTCCTGTTGTGTTCGGGGAAACGTGGTCTAATAAATAAACAGGATTGCATAAAAAATGCCTGACTTCAACATCACTTTCTCCTCCAACCAAAACAATCTGTGAGACCCCAAATTTCTGCTAGCCGCCTGGATTAAAAAGAGGTAACATTTATGACAGATAGTGCAATATCAGCTAGGGATCTTCTATTGTATAACTGGACCCCACTGTGACTGTCCTTATAAACACACAGAACAAAAAAATGGTCTATGTCCCAAGTATCTTATACATGGAGTAAAACTATATGAGGCTATGTTGTGGAGCTGTGGCTAACACCTCTGCTTAATATGCAGAGGGTCCTGGGTTCAATTCTCAGGGGGTTGGACTCAATGATCTTATGAGGTCCCTTCCAGCCCTATGATATGTTTAAATTAAACACGTGCCTAAATGTCTGTGGGGTTATGGCATTATTCTGCAATGAACTTTACCACAAGCTTAACTTTATTAAATCTATAGGATTTCAGCAAGTGGTTAAATGCTTTACTGAAGTATATAGAATCTATATACAATTGCAAATTATTTTAATAAGAGTTTTAAGTGTTAATATCATAAAGTGGATATTTAAATAATACTTTTATAATATTATGTGTGTGCTTCTCCTTCTCTCACAAACACATCAATATCATATACTTATTTATCAAAAATCTACATCATTTAGCCTTTAACAAAGATCAAGCATTAAGGGCCAAAGCTCGCTTTCTTGAGTGCCCTAACCTGCAACTGACTTCAGTGGGTGTTTTGAGAACACTGGGATTATAGGATTGGACTCAAAGAGTATGATTACAGTAGAACACGCATCAGATTTCACATCAAAGCAGATCTGATAGCTCTACAGAAAACATACCTCTGATTAACCAGTACAACAACTGCAGTATGTCACCAGTACTCCACACAAACTATATTAGTAATGCAGAAGGAATGAAATCTTTGTGCTGGTGAAGAAAGAAAATATGGTCATGCAGGCAGGGGGAAAGAAGAAGTGATTTGATGAGTGGAGGACTAAGGAAAAATAAATTCCAACTAAACCCAGGGTGGAGACATGATACACAGATGATGACTGTAAGGAGTGAAGTTTAATGCTGTCCTTGCTAAGAGAATTAGCAAATGAAGGCAATGGTGTCTATCAAGCAATTTCAGCAAGAATGATAAAGGAACTTGATGAGCTAAGTCAGGGTTAGTCACATAGATGTGCAGGTGGACGTCATTGAACTACACAGTCAAAATTGGCTAACTCAGATTCAGATAATGTTTGTCAGGTTCCAAAGGGGTAGCTGTGTTAGCCTAGTTCAGCAAAACAAACAAGGAGTCCTGGGGTGCTTTTAAAGACTAATGAGCATCTGACAAAGCAGGATTCTACCCACAAAAGCTCATGAGATAAATAAATTTCAGTCTTTAAAATTGCCACAGGCCTCCTTGTTTGTTTTTCTCTAATGCAGTTTCTCCCATACTAATTTAGCTGCAGAACACTTTTGGGCTTGGAATATATTGACAGAACACATAACATGCTGGTCTGGGGGCGGTGGTAGTGGGTGGTGAGTTTCATACAGGAAAATTGTTGCATGTACTGCTCAAAAGCTGATTTAAAAGAGTTAGGGTTTTTGGGATGTCTTTTATTTTACAAAGAACATTTTAGATAGGCACAAGATTTCATATTTAATGTTTTAGAAGGAAACATATTGTTAACATTGACATTTTTTCACAGAACACCTATTCTCATCGTATGGAAGACCAGCACGTGGGGAATGCTCTTTGGGATAACATTGCCCTAATGTTTGCTGGCACACGGTGCTCATTAATATTAACATTGCAGTAGCACCTAGAGACCCATCCAAGGTCAGGGCCCCTTTGTGGCCCATACGTTACAAAGACACAGTACATGGCTGTCCCTGCCCCCAAGAACTTACACTCTACATCTGAATAGTGAAGACTGGGAAGGGAATTGACTTGCTGAAGGTTGAACAGAATCGATGGTTAGAACCTGGGTATCCTGACTCCGTTGTGTTACTCCCTGGAACAGCAGGCTTATAAGCCAGGTAGGCATTGGTTGGGATCCCATCACAGCCACTGTCTGTCACAGGTCAGTGCTGCAGCTCCAGGGACTTAAAACATCTCGAGATCCAATGCCTGGGTCCCTCTTTAGCCATCTCGTGGACTGCAGGCAGGAGGTGCCCAACCCATCTGTGACAGAAGTTGACTTGCTGAGTCAGTCAGAGCATGGTGGCATAAGAATGGATATATTCCTCTGCTTGAATGGCAGGTTAGTGCTCTTAGCTCATTTACGGTAGCAGTTCCTTCCTGACCCTTGGAGCTGCTTCAGAGAAACTTTCCCTTTTACCCTGTAGTGGGGAGATGACTCTTCCTTTGCCCAGATCAGACTATTCTGGAAATATCATCTCTGGCTTCCTATATTTTCGTCTGCTGGACCAATCCCCATGTGCTTAAAAGCATGAGTTTAAATTATTTCTCTTCATTTTAAAGGTGCTTTACTCTCTCTTGTTCATATTAACTCCTTGTGCACACAACACTGAGGCCACATATTCATTTATCAAATTCTCTCCATCTCCCAGTGACAGATAAGCCCATCATTCTTTGTGGATTGTAGAGGGAGGACAGGACTCATGTGAATTGTGAATAATAGAATGGATTGTGTATCTTTAAAAGCAGGCTGCACCTGCAAATTTTATTCACTCTAATGGGATGGTGGGTGCTCAGCATCTCAGAAAGCCATTTATTGAAAAAAACTAATCCTGTGGCACTTTTAAAGGCTGACAGATTTATTTATTGCATGAGCTTTCGTGGGAGGAAATCTCACTCTGTCAGATGCTTAGAAGATGAGGGAAATTACAGAATGGGGGGAAAGTAAATGCAGGGAAGTATAAGTCATGGGAAAAGGTCACGTTCTGTAATTTCCCTCATCTTCAAAGCTTCCGATGAAGTGGGATTTTCTCCCACGACAGCTCATGTGATAAATAAATCTGTTAGTCTTTAAAAGTGCCACTGGACTCCTTGTTTGTTTTACGGAACTAGACTAACATGGCTACCCATTTATTTAAGTCATTAAACATAGTCCTATATTTAGATGCCTAATTTAGGGCCCCAAATTTAAAAATTTTGGCCTAATGTGCTGTGTACTTTTCCCAAATAAGTAGCTGTTCATACACCAGAATGTGTCATTTCAGAATAGCGGTTTCTGTATGGAGGTGTTTGCTTGTATGACACTTTCTCAGTCTTTCCTGAGGCTTGTTTACTAGCATTGCAGTGATCAGGATGTTGCCAGTAGGACCTGGCTGAGTATATTACCCTGTTTGAAGAAGTGGATCCAGTCTCCATACACACTGGGACTGAAAACCATTTGTTAATTTGCTCCCCTTCTAGGAATTTTTCTGCAGCTTTTTGTGATTTTTTTTCCCCCTCACGACATTGTGGATGATTCTGTTCTTTCCAGGGGTAGCAGCTGGAGAGAATAACAGAGAAAGCAACACACAATAGGAATAAAAACAAGGATTCCTGTAACACTTTTGAAGACTAACAGATTTGTTTATTGCATGAGCTTTTGTGGGAGAAAATCCTACTTTGCCAGTTTCTTTGAATAGGAATAGTGAATTTACTAGCAAAACCTCTTTGTCAAAAATAAAACAAATGGAAATAACTCAGCCTTAGCAACTGTTTACTACTGAAAAGCAAACAAATTCAAGGGAAAAGAATGGGGAAACCTGATGCAATGACCTACATCAAGGGCTAGTTATCACTCCTGCAGAATTTGCTCAGGTGGACTGAGAATCTTGTGCAGTCTATTAACCTGCACTGCTCTGGGTCCTCATGACTGAGCACTGTAAGCCTGAAATAGCCAGAAAAGCCTGTGTAGTTATTTCATTCATGTGTTGAGTCTCTAAATGTTATCTGACCGGAGTATTCAGTCAAGGTTCTCATAGTGTCCATCAATGACCTCAAGTCTTGGCTTAGCCTGCAACCTTCCTACTCCGTCTCCTGCATATTGTCCCCCTAGTTTGACAGCAAACCATTGATAAATACTCTTTAAGAATGTTTTATCAGCTGGTTGTGCCCCCAGTTTATAGTAATTTTATCTAGACCTCATTTCTCTAATTTTCTCATGTGGATGTCATGTGGGACTCTTTTAAAAGCCTCACTAAAAACAGAGAGATGTGATGTCTGCTGCTTCCCCCCCATCCACTAGACCAGCAACCCTGTCAAAGATTAGCTTGGTTTGCCATGATTTTCACTTGACAAGCCTTGTTCCTTCTGCCAGCAGCTAGTGGAAGGGGAAGTCTTTTTGTGGTGGGATAGATACACTTCCAAGAGTAGGTTATAGTCCATATATGGTAGCATGAGCAGAAGAATAGGGGTGAGGCATGGACTGAAATGGTTTCAATCTTAGCACATGTTCTTCTAATCAATCTCCACGAGGTGCATATATAGGCTGACAGCCTCTCCCAGATTCTCTTCGGTATATATTCCCCGTTATCAATGAGAATAGGGATTCTTAGAGCAGGCTGATGACAGGATCCATCTATAAAAGGTGGTGGTGTGAGGACAGGGTCTCCATGGGTCATAGACATGTCAGCCAAAGTCTGAGACTAGTGAGCGGGAAGTGTTGATTAGGACAATGGAGGATCATTACTGTGAGGTGCTATTTTCGAAGTTGAAGAGTGAGATATGTAGGAAGACTGAGGAGATGGACTCAAGCTCCCAGGGGTCAGGAGGGATGGCATCAAAGGGCATGGCACAGACTGTGAGTGAGGAAAGATGCTGTGAAGTCTAATGAGGAATCCACCGGCAAGGGTGGAAGTGGTGGAGACGGGACAGAGCCGGGTTTATGGGATTTCCATGGGGTTTTGTCAGAGGATCCATAAGAAGTTCAGATCCTGACTCAATCAAGGTGGGAGTGGATGGTGTGGACACCAGTGTTGGATGTTGCCCTCCTGCTGTGCATGTGGGGGCTGCAAATGATAAGGAATCCTCCAGCTATATTTAGAAGAAATCTGCCTTAATAATATTGTATGTGTCACATGACGACAGCAGGGATCTTTGCCTATATAGGTTGTAGGTGCAGAGTAGCGTGATCTCACACAGGGTCATCAACAGTGTTGAACATGTCACATTTCCACTGGGTCTGTGGGGGAGTGGTACATCCTCAATGCAAATAGAGGCATTTTTCAGAGGGAAACCCTTTGGCTGCGATATACTCCAAAAGGCATGTAAAGAATCGAAAGTGCAGTGCAATGCTTTGCAACGTGAACTGTGCACAGGCCTAGCCTCAGGGCAGAGTCAAGGCAAGATATGAAAAGAAAAGCATCCACAGTCACATTTGCAATGGAAAAGGTGCTCTGAGACAAGGACTTTGAGGGTACAGGTCTGTGCAGAAACAGCATCCAGAGTTTAGCAAGGTGGATTCTGAATGCTTCAGTTGCCTAGTCTTGCCGAATGTCCCACTTCCATATAGCAGGAAGGGTATGTCTGACATGCAAATGTGGGTCAAACTGAGTCAGTGTTAAATGGGGAAAGCTGCTGAACACTGCTCCATGGGTGCAGGTTTGTGTGTGCAAGGGCCCTTTGCCACTGAGAAGGCAGTCCTCTGAACTGTGTTCACCAGTCTGACTCTCTGATGCCCATTTCATTTTTTATAACAACAGAGCATTAGACTAAAAGCAAAGCCAACCTGTTGTTCTGAATGACTGCAAAGTAAAACCTGTGCTTTATCTGACTGTATGTACAGTGCTCCTTGGCCAATTAACTTGGAAAAGGATTACACCGAGAAACCTTTGATGTGTTCAGGAATGAATGTGTTTTCTGAGGGTCACTGATTAAGTCTGTTTTTTGGGTTATGCAGGTTGAAAGAAGCCAATATGTTTGAAGTCCATAAATTCTCCCTGGCTCAGTAAAACCATAGGTGACACTCAAGGCTGCTGACTGAGATATTTTAGAACAGGGAAGAGTTAAGGAAACCATCCCTTCTTATATTTTATATTCCCCAATTAAGGAAGGGGACGGACATTTTACGGTTGCTGTTCTAGACATAACTGGAGCATAGGGCTCCGCTGCCTAGGGACACAGCTGTAGGAAGGCATGCCGCTATGTGGGCAATGATGCACAGTTCTTTAATTCCCAGGAAAAGCTTTTCTTATGGCAACTGGAAGATTTATTTTGTTCTACTGTTGAGTCTAGGTTGTGTCTAGAACTGTGTGGGCACTGTAGGGCAAACAGAAGATTTTGTGACATATAACAGTAGTGGGCAATGCAGACCCCCTCCCCTAAACACATTTTCACTCTGCCAGACTGTGTAGTAAGCAAGTAGTTATCTAGGTGCTAAATTGTAGAATAAAGGTGGTGGAAATCAACACCCCAGCAGACAATTTATGTAACCAGGAGAGGGCCTAATCACCCCTCCCTGACTTCACTGGAGTTTACCATAGGACCTTGAAGGGTGCCTCGGAGGACATCACTCCCCTACTGAAGCCCGCGGTTGAGAAGTGGGGTCCCTGACTGCTGATTGGGTTGTAACCTGTCTATATTACTTTGTGTTTAACTCTGGGTATATTACTTTGTCTGGGTATTTAGTCAAGTAATCTGTTAGTTAATAAAACACTTTGGCTATGTCTACACTTACATGTGAATTCGAATTGATTGTCATCAATTCAAATTCAAATAAGTTCATGGACATGCTTGCTTTCCTCAGTTTGAACTGAGGCACTCCTCAGTTTAAATTGAGGAAAGCAGAGTTTGAATTGGTCAAACCTGCTTTTCCATTGAAGTCAGGGTTGATTCAAAGTGAGTAGTTCGAACTGACATAGTGTGTCCATGTCAATTCAAATTCACTTAGTTTGAATTAGCCACAGTTTGATTTCCCCTATACAATAGCACCCCCTACTGAATTCGAACTAGCAAGTCCTGTTCATGGACATGCCAATTCGAATGGGATTTTCTAGTGTGGCCATGTCAATTTGAATTGACTGAATTCGAATTAGATTTGAACTGGTTGATAATTCGAATCGAAGTGCTCAGTGTAGACATAGCCTTTATTCCTGCTATGTGCATCTTGGTGGTTGTTGCTGCTGGAATCCCGGACCTGAAACCCACTTGGTAATGGGAACAGGCACGAAGAGGTGGAGGATTATACTCCTGCCAGACTTCTCTGGATCTTGAATCTGGCTGGGTGTGTGGGAGCAAGCGGATGCTGGGATCCTGCCACTTCTCACAGGAGCTGGTGTGTGAGGACCAGGAATTGGGGCAGAACTTTGGCCAATGTGGAATGTTGAAAACTGTGTTTAGATTAGTCGCTATCATTTTAAATTATCAGGGTTTCTCCTGGTCCTGCCAGCAGGCGAGGGGTTTGTAGAAAAGGCTGAGATCTGGGTCCTCAGCAATGAGTCTGCAGAGGGCTAGCCTAGGGCATGATGGGGTGAGTGGTGCTGTGCTCCATGAGGGAGCAGCCTTCTTTCTCCCTCAGTTTTTGGTTCTTGGGTGTTAAGATTCAAGCTCCTGGTGGTTTCTCCTTCCTGAAGAAGAGTTCTGCCTTCTCTGCAGTCTCTTTCCAGATGTAGCTAGCTTTCAAGGATGCATCAAAGGATCAGGGACAGTGCTAGGGTTTCTGGCACCCCCCTGCATGCAGCAGATGCCAGCGCAGATGAGTGACATCATCAGTGCAGTGCCACAGCGCTGTCCCCATTTTGGTGCCTCTCAAAAGCTGGGGCCCCCCTGCAAGTCTTACCAGCTTAGTGTGTTGCACCGGCCCTGCAATGGATCAATTCTTTCCATGCAGCGTCCTCAGACCCTATCACACACCCTTCTGAGAGAGGGAGAAACTCTTACCTCCTCTTCTGCCTCTTCTCCCCATCAGCTGAGCTCAGTTCTGTGGTCACTGACTTCCTGTGCTGTCTGGAATTGGCCAGTCACTTAAATGCTTTGTGCCTATATTTTCCCCATGTATAACTTGCAGATAATACCAGCTCACTGATGTGTTATGAGGTGCCAGTTAATATTTGTAAGACCCTTCTGAGATGCTCTGATGGAAGATACAATAGAAATACAAAATATGATTAATGAGACAGAGCTGAAGAATTTGCATTGAACTTAAACCTACTTTTAAAAAAATGAACAGTGATTTATGCAGATCAGGAAAGCTTTGCTATGTCTCAGAACTGTGTACAAACCACTGCTCAGTTACCCTTCATAAAAAGTGGTGCAAGGAATACTAGATCATCTATGAGTGATGACCTACTGTGAAGAAATAACTTCTAATTTGAATTTATCTAGGTCAACTTCCAGCCATTGGATCTTATAATACTTTTGTCTGCTAGAATGAAAGCACTCTATTATCAAATTTCTATGCCCTATATAGGTATATATCAACTGTCATCAAGTCACCCCCGTAAACTTTTGTTAAGCTGAATAGATTGAGTGTCTTGAGTCTTGCTTTCATTCTAAGTCATGTCTTATAAGCCTTTAATCATTCTCTGAACTTCTCCACACAACCATCTTTTCTCTTCGTTAGTCTTCTTATTGCTTGAATTGCTAATGAAATTTCTTTTCTGACTAGCTAAATATGGTGCTAGCCTAAAGTTAATGGGGAAAAAACATTGAAGATTCCTGACACTATGGTTGTGTTTACTCATTTTCTTCTTCTTCTTTTTTTTTGTCTAGTTATTTAAAGAGGCCTGGAGATAGGCGAATCACTGTTTAAAAGTACTGCTTTTAAAATAACCTTTATCAAACTTTGTTTTTTTCTGCTTTTTTTCTCTCTCACAAATGTGAAGAGATGAAACTATTCCTCTCTTTTTGAGCCATCAGGTGAAATTCACCCTGTGCAGTGAGCTAAAGGTAGCTTGTGTACCACACAAGTCCAATTTAAGCCCTATATGGAGATCTTTAATAATGTATAGACCAGGAGTGGCCAGATTTATGGAACTCAAGAGCCACACAAGTTGATTATTAAATCTTCAAGAGCTGCACTGAGGCATATAGCTATATACTTTTACCTACTAAATTAATTTGCTGATGTTCTTCCGTGAGCCACACTTTTTCATTCAAGAGCCACCTGTGGCTCCTGAGCCACAGTTTGGCCACGCCTGGTATAGACTATTTGTTTACCCTGTGTACAGAGATGAATTTTACCCTTAGCATCCTCTTTGGCTTTAAATCCACAAGTGGAATGTGTGGCAGACCATATGACTGAGATTCTGGTCCAGCAGAGTAGCAATTTTCTTTTGTTGTACGTTCTCATGTAGTTTGTTTCCTTCTACTGTTTTCTCTTGCTAGAGAAACAGCAGCATTTAAGAAGCCTGTTAGCCAAAGAAAGGGGTCACTATCACTTCAGAAATAAACATGCGCTTGCAACAACTGGCAGATAAAGTGCCTGCAGGATGTGATCAGCTGGTGCATAAGAAATCTCAGGCAGGAATTTGACAGCAAACCAAAACAATGTGATTGTAAGGAAATCCACTAGACAGGGCCCTCGTGAAAAAAAGCCAAACAGCAGAACATTTGAACGTTACAATAAGATACAGGGTAAAATATGTAGATGAGAAAAAGCTTGTCTGAATAATCTGGTGGTAGCCAAAGGCATCATTTAAAAACTCTTAGTAAAATGTTGTTCTTTTCCCTGTAATGATGTATTACTCTATCATTCATATTGAGCCACTCGTTTGTTATTGATATATGCCCTTCAATCTGATTATAAGTACTGAGACAAATTCTGGATCCTCCCTTGTCTTTTCCTAGTTTACTTTCTGTTGTCACTCAGACAAGCTGGCAAACTCAGGCTTGAATAAGAACAGTGAGGTCTTCAGGATTTGACCCATTATTATTGCAAAGCATTTACATTTACCCCATGCAAAATAGAACACAGGCATGACACGTTCCCTCTCCTGCAGAGATTAACAGTCTAAATAAAAGTGGAAAAGCAAACATAAGGCCTAGGTCCAAGAAAGCATAGGGAGAATCTTATGAGTGTAAAAAAAGGATAGCTCAGATCTTTATGCAGGGCCAATTGTACAATTGTCAAAACTGTGATCACTTAACATGGCTTTGATAGTTATCTGCAAGGAATGGCTCTGATTAGCATCTCCAGACTTTTAAAATATGACCCTAGGGGTTGATTTTAGGTCACTTAGCTCAGTGGTTTTCAAACTTTTTAAATCAGAACCCAGTTTTTAAAAAATCATTTATTCCCATAACCCAACAATTACACCTTTGAGCAATGCATTCCAGTCTTTCAGTGGCAACAGCAGGGGGCTTCGTAATCCACCAGTACTAGGTCCTGACTGTTGTTTTGAAAACCACTGACTTGGCTTGCTGGTTGCTTAACCCTTGGTGACTCAGCGAGAATGAGAGATACTTGCCAAAGCTTTTGGGTCATGCCTCCCTTTACCTGGTCTGTGCCTTCCCTCTCCCCCTGGAGCTGAAGTCAGGAGCCAGGGCCTAGAGCAGGGCCAGAGCCGTAACACGGCATTTTGCTGCCCAGGGCGTATTCTGATCAGAACATGCCCTGTCCCATTAGTGGCGCTCAGAGCTGGTGCCGCAAAGCCACCCCTTGAATAGTGCAACTCTATTCAGTTGCTTCGGGCCACCCACGGCTGTGCCCTGTTGGCCCCGCCGTAGTTACGGCCCTGAGCAGGGCCAAGGACCAGGAATGGGCAAGGGCCTTGGCCATTCCTAGGAGCTAGGGCTGTGGGTCCAAGAGAACAGATGTGGCCAGAACTGCAGCCCCAGTGATGGGGCCAAAGTCAGGAGGGGGCTGCAGCTGGGTGCAGGACTGGACTAGATATGGAGGCACAGCAGGGTTACTTGGAGCTTCTGTCTTGCTCCCATGGGGAGGGCTGACCCAGGCCTCACTATGCCCCCCAAACTTCCTCTGTGCACTCCTAGGACGGCATGCTCATAGTTTGGGGATCTCCAGTGTGGGGCCTAGTGGCCAAGGGCAAATAGCTTTAACATTTTGCTTGAGACAGCATCAATGGAGAGATCTGAAAGTGAAGAAGACTATCTTGGTCAGAGTATCATTTAGTAGCATATCCTTATCAAATCCCAGCATCACATCTTATTGTGGACAACCAGTAGCAGAGCTCATGTATGTACTCCAAAATATGACTTCTTTGGCTTCTCTCTTGTTTTGAAACATGTTTTCTGAGTTTAAAGAGCTTTACAAATAGTTCATAATAATGAATGATAATGAGATTGGAAACTGGGCAAGATGTCCCCATGGGCAAATTATCCATGTACATCAGTGGCAGTCCTGGCTGTGCTAGGACTACAGAACTGGATCCCATGTAAGGGTTCAGTCCTGCTCCCATTGAAATCAATGGAGAAATTCAATAGGAACAGGAGCGGATCCTTAGGTTTTACAATGTTTACTAAGTAAACCCTCTGCTTGTTTCTCAAGAAAAGCTTGGTGTAGCCTTTCTCTTTTCTCTTTTACTATGGACGGAGATTCAAAGTGGATTTTCACAAAGGCTCTGAGGAGGTCACTGACTGGGTTTCTGCAGTAACAGAAGCATCGTCTCTTTGCTCTGTGCTGTATGACAGCCAGCAGATGTGATGTGTAAACAATTAAAACTCCCCGGTAATGCTGATTGAGATTGCAGATTGTGTTTCTCACTGTCTTCTCTCTTTCCATTTTTATAACCAGGAAGTAGCAAACACAGATTTTGCAGAAGTCTTTTAGTGTGAGCTTTTAAATAGCCTACATGTCTCTCTATCTGTGTTTGTTGCAAATCTGCCTCTAGTGCCTCTTACTTGGGTGGGCATCTTCTAGACAAGGTCCACTAAGTGACACTTTCAAAGGCAGATATACATATGCATCACATCAAACATTATTTAGAAAACGCACATAAAATCCTTCTTCAAGAGAATGAAGCTTGCCAGTTGTGGTTTTTTTTCCGACTCTAGCTAGTCACAGACACAGAGGAATATGTTGTATAGCTTGGTATGCAACAAAAGGAGATGACTGTCTGTGTTTAAAAAGTGCCTTACAAAGTGGGATTTTCTCCCATGAAAGCTCATGCAATAAATACATTTGTTAGTCTTTAAGTGCCACAGGACTCCTTGTTTGTTTTAAAAAGATAGAGGTTGCTGAGATGTTGTCATATGTGTAAAGAAAAATTTGCTGGGCACCACTGAATAATAACTAGAAATAATGCCATTATGGCAAAGTATAAGTAAATATGACCAAGTCTAATGTTCGTCTTCAGACAAAACTCATTGACTTCACCTAGGATTGATTTCTTGATTTTAATGGGAGTTTTCCCGGGTGATGTTTGAATAAAACTGAGTATCATTTCCATTTTTCTGAATGATACAGGGATTACACCATCTGTTATTATAGGGACTGGAGGTAGTGATGCATACAATTAAGGTTTCCCAGTACTTTCCATTATAAGACCCTGCTTTCAGTTGATTACATCTTTGCTAAACATTTGCTTCACCAGCATTTTCCACTGTGAAAGTCTGCCTAAGGCTGATTTTCTTGGGTAGATAAAATAGTTCAGTCATTTCCAAGAATCAGCTTAGGGAAAAATAAGTTGTATTTGGTAATGTTAAAAAAAAATCTTAGAGTCATTTTGTAGGGTAGGGAGACTGTAGTGCTTTCAAGCTTTGGAGTAAATAGGTGGTTAGATGAATAGGAGAGTTAACTTGATGTCAGGGATGTGCCCTTTGCTCTTCCTGTAAAAAACTGCTCAAATTATAAGCTGCTGAAAAAGTGGGAAGGGAAAGGGTCAGTGACAGAGGGGGAGAGAAAACGGAGAAGAGAGGGGGCAGGATCTGAAGATAGCAGGATAGCAGCAGGCTCCAGGAACACATATGTCTACAAACCTGAACTGGAACCCTTTAGTTCTGATTCTCAACTTTCCTTGGCAGCCTAGCTGTAAATCACACTAGAGGATCTTCAATTGCTACCAGTTATTCTCCTAGCCCAAGAGGTAGAGCGCTGTGCTGGGGCGTTCTAGAGTCCAGCCCTGATGCTGAGCCATTCGGAGTCAGTGGTATGAGGCCTTGTTTTTTTGGCTAAGCTTAGGCCTTACTCTTGGCCTAAGAGGTAGCAGCTGTATGAGATACAGCAGCCATAAGCTATGTAACATGTTGTCACATCTTCCCACTCCTGAAACTATTTCAAAACAAATGTAATATCAGGCTGTTGAGAAGGTGACTCTATCGTCATGGTTCTTACCACCACCAAATAAAGAAACACATTTTTAAATGCTTAAAGAAAATTTTGCTTGACAACTTTCTGTCTGGAAAGGCATGGCTTATTGACAAGTGTGGTTAAAAAATCTATACTTATTGTTTTGGCTTTACAATACCCACTTTTCTATTGTGTCTCTAGATGATTTTTGTCTCGTTCTTGAATTGTTCCTCTCTGTTGCATAACTCACATACCTAAGTGTAATCAGTTAAGGTGGTCAGCTATGACTGGTTAAAGAATTACTTTGCACTATGTTAGGATAGAACAAAGAATTATTTTGTAATATGAGTGCTTGGATGATAGTTAAGCAGGACTCAAGTTTCACTATAAAAGCTGGGCCCCAAGGAGACCAACAGGTTGAAGAAAGAGGCACAAGAAGGATAAAAAGAAAAGACCTGAAGGAAGAGGAACGATCCACCTCCAAGACACTGCCCAGGATCAGAGCTGCTAGAATCCTTTGCATCACCAAGACATGCAACAACCAGAATCCAGACAGGACAGACCTGGCCAACAGGGAAAGTCTGCCTGCCTGATCAGGACTGATGAGCATAGTATAGTACGCTTAGTGAGAGTACCATGTTTTGTAATTGTTAATAAACAGAGGTTGAGATTGTTCCTGTGTATGTCTCTCTTACTGGTAAAAGATCCTGCAACCCACAGTGTTATACATCCACAGTCCAACAAATTTGGGAAAGGGTGTAGGTACTTAATTTAACAAGGCCAGTTCATCTGGAGCACTACACATTGGGAATGGGTGGCCCTGAACCCTAGAGTATGAATTGGGTAAGGGGAGATGCCTTTCTCCTGGAGCCCTGCGGATTGGGAAAGGGTGGGGTGACCTAGTGTGTGGGTAACAGTGGGGTTCCACATGATTCCGTTTCTCTTTTTCTGTGGTTTTTTGTTGTTGTTGTTGTTGAAGTTTAGGAAATCACACACACAAGGCTAATTTAGAAGAGCATGAAAGCTTCAAAGTCAAGCCTTCAAAGGTTAGGATGTACCAGAAGGAAGGTTGCTTTGTACATATACATTCTGATAACACCTTTAGTTACACAATCACATACTTTTCTTTTCCAGTGGACCCCTGCCTCATTCACTGCATGGAGTCGATTGTACTGTTGTGTGCAGGAAGTAGGAAGGTGCATTGTGGGAGAAGCAAGAAACTGCAGGAAGAGAAAGAGGGCCTCATTGTTAAGGCAGTTGAATTCCACTATAGATAACTGGAGTCTATTTCTGAATCTGCCAGCAAGCTCCTATGTGATGCTGGGCCACACAGAAATCAAAATTTTCACAGATGTGTTTCTCATTTTCTGGACACCTAACTTGAGAAACCTGGGGTCTGATTTGAAGAACTGCTGAGTAATCACAAGTGCAACTGAGGTCAATGGGAACTCTGCTTTGAACATATAAAGTGGTATAATATGATAGGGAGCCTGAAAAATTAGGGCCAGGTTCCCTACATGAAAAATGGGGATAATACCAGCACCTGATAGAGAGACTGAAGATAAATTCACTAACCTTTATAAAGACCTAAGATGCTGTGATGAGAGCAACATTGAACATGATGTAGGAATGGCCATACTAGGCCAGACCAATGGTCCATCTACTCCACTATCCTGTATTCTGACACTGACCAATGCAGATGCTTCAAAGTGAATGAATATTCCACTCATCAAGTGTCTAGTCCCAGCATCTGGCAATTAGAGGCTTAGAAACACTCATGGAATGGGATTGTAACCCTAACCATTCTGGCTAATAGCACTGCCCTATTGTCCTTAAACTCATTTATATTGTTTTTAATTCAATTATCATTTTTGCCTTCACAACATCTACTGGCAATGAGTTCCACAGGTTGACTATGCTTATAAGAAAACTAATAATTCTGTAATCTGTGAAGGCTTTGGATATTGCACAATAAATATGGCATGGGGCCACACACTGAATGATAAGGCTAAAACGAATATTGCACAGGTACTCATATGATAAACATCATCTATTTTATGCACTGAGTGAGGTAGAGTTCCTGTGCAAAAATAGCGTGTAACCATGGAATTAAAAACTATATAAAAAAACATGCAGTTGGATGGTGGAGGGCACTAAATAAGGTTGCACAAGAAACCTTAATTCTGGCATTTCTGAATGCTTGGCTTTGCGGACTTAATATTCTTTTACTTTAGGTTGGCTTTTTTTTTTTTTGGATCTGACATGAAATAAGTATAGTCTTATTGCACAGCAAAAGTCATTTTTGCCTATCCACACTACTGCATAAAAACATTTTTTTTAATTGTGTAAACCATTACCATCATCATTTGAAGGTAAACTGTAGGAAATATCAGACCTGGGACCTGGCCCAAATCCCATGGAAGTCAGTGGAAAGGCTCACACTGACTTCACTAGACTTTGGATCTGGTCTTTGGTTACCCTCTTCCTAATGCTGGTGTCACTCCTTCAACTTCAATGGAGTTACTCATGCTTAACACCAGTGTGTATGAGAGGAGAATCAGGAAGTGTGAGTTTGTAAATATCATATCAATTGGGTTCTGATAGTTTCTATAGTATTTTTCTGGGTGTGCCCTGAATTAGTTAAGACATTTTCATATAAAAAGAAAGTTTAATAAATCTCAGAAAGGTTAGACTGCTTCCACTGGATTTTTCATGCCTGTTGAGAACATCCTTCAAAGTAATTACATGCCTTGTATGAAGCCAATTTTTTTCTTTTCACACCAGAAATTTCATTGCCCCTCTCACACCGTATGTTTAGTGTATTTACAAGTGACCTCTTGAATTCTGGTAAATCATAGATAAACATTTCCACTTCCAGACTCTAATCAGGACTGAGCCAGTAACCCAGCATGCTGCTAGGAGGCCCTGCACTGGTCCATCTCTCAAATATGATGCAAAACTGTCATCTGCCCTAGATATGGTCACTGCATCCCTGCTAATTCAGTGTGGAGCATGGTCTGCCAAGCACTCACTCTTGTTCCATGGAGAACGGGCTACTTGTATAGTGCCAGTCCCCTTTCTCATGTCCAACCACTAATGAGGCAGATACAATTGATTCAAGAATTTCCAAATGTGGCTTTTCCATCCAAGTAATTGCTGCAGTTGCTATTGGGACAGTATGTGATGATGAGGAGCAGCCTTCGTGGTCAGGAATATGATGCCAGTGAGAATTAAGGCAACATGGGGCCTTCAGCACACTCTGGACAAGGTCCCTTATATGCCTGCCCCTACTGTGACATCAATCCTCTCTGGGGTGTCAGTGAACATAGCCACATATATGTGCCATCTGTTGAGCTGATGGATAAGCACAACCCCCATCTCCTAGATCAGGGGTTCTCAACTCCTTTACCATCACGACACAGTTGGGAGGGCTCCCAGCTATGCGTGCCACACTGCACCACTGCTGCTTCCCCTGTTGCTGAAGAAAGCTCCCTATAAAAGGGCTTTTTTTGGCAGCTAAAGGCTTGACTGGCAGCCCCAGAGCCATGAAACAGCTGATTCTGCAGCGGCTTTTGCAAGAGTTGCTGCAGCTTCATCTCTTAAAGGGCCAGCAACATAAAATCGGCCGGCTGCTGCAGCTCTTGTCAAGCTGTCAGCAGCAGGCTGATTGCATATGACACACTCAGCCACTGTGCTGCGACACACATTTGTGTCATGACACAGTGGTTGAGAATCGCTGTTGTAGATCATTGATTCAAGTTTTCAGACAGCGTGGGGCCCACCCCAGAGGAGGCATTGCTCATCCTCCATCCAACCAGCCAGAGGATTCTTTGAGTGGGACCTTGCTGGTACAATTCCAGCCAAGCTGTGGTGGGATGGCTGGACTGAACTGCACCCCTGCTCGCCAGCACCCCCAACAAAGTCCTCTGCAGGAGTGCTACCAGTGGAAGGACCCCAAAGCACCAAGTGTCAGAGCCAGCCACCCACAGGTTTCAATCCAGTGGTGTGTTTATTTCAGGGGTGAGTGAAATGATCTTTATCCATGCCCAAAGAAACAATCTCTTCTTATGACTGTGTACAGCATCTAGTGCGATGGGGTCTGCCACTGCTACTGTAATTTGAAAAAAGAGCACACAGAGACATACTCATGTAATCCCAGAAAGTTGCTTGTGTGAAAAAAGGCAGGATGCATTTAAAAAAAAATTAAGACCAGGAACCCAGTTTTCAAATTTTGATAGGTATATCTAGGCCCCCTGTTCTATATTTTCATTTAAGTACCTAAAATGGCTATTTGGGCATCTAAGGGCTCTATCTGGATGCCCAAATCGGGAGCTAGCTGCCTTCACCTCAGTGCCCAAGTTTGAAAACTGGGCGTAGGATGCCAGTTCAGAGGTTCTCTTGTCTAGAACCGTGCGACTTTGTGATCCACCCAAAAGTAAAGCAGCATGTTCATTTGAGAGGCAAGTGTGCTGTATAAGTGCAAAAGAACAGACACTAAATTCCTGATTTATGCGTTCCCCTAAAAGGACAAAGAGGAAGAACAATAGTGCTATCAGGTAAACATTTCCAATGCAGTCAAGTTATTTTGGAGCCTAAGTTCTATGGCTCCTAAATCACTTAGATGCTTTGGAAAATTTTTATCTAGCATCCCAGTCATGCCTGACACAGCTTTTCTTTGACCTTCCACAGTTGAGGAATTAGATTAGATTAGATTAGAGTAGATTAACCCATGTTCCAAGAGGATCTCTAAAGCAGATGCTACTGGAGCCCACATCTGATTCTGTTGTCACCTATAACACACCCATTCACAGGATCTCTGACCTCTCTGTTCCAGCTTCCTTTCCACACAAATCAGGGGCATGTAAAAGCATTACAAAGGACTCATATTAAAACAATAAAAAGAACCTACATCCATGCTAGCAACCACACCAGAGACCAAACCCAGCTCCAGCAAGGGCTCTGGCTGATGAAAGTCCTTCAGACTTCACTCTTGGTTTTTCTGTGCTCACAAGTACATAGCAGTTTTTGCTCCGAACAGCACCCTCATGAATGAGTCAGCTACTCCATTATATTGTTTATCATTGAATTGTCCTTATGTAACAGCAGACAAAAGGTCCCCCTCTCCTCAGGATGAAACTTCAGAGGCTGAGGCTCAGCCTACATTGTTTGTGAAATTTGGTAGCAGCCAACAGGAGTTATGCAAGCTACGCAGAGTAGCTTGTGTAACTCCCATTGACTTTGTAACTTCTGTTCTATGTGCCATTCTCACTGCACTTCACTGATGGGAAATGTGTTTTCTTTGACACAGCACCATGTCACATGGTTTTACTAAATGGACTTCCAGATGAATTGAATGTGTCTTTACTGTCTTAACCATCAGTGTAGTCATCACCTATCTTTTAGATCACCCAACAGGGTCTACATAGGTACTTGGAGCACCATCTGATAGAGCACTTCACAAAATACCTAGGGTGCTTTGCTGGCACTGTGTAGACAAGCCTGTAGTAAGAGAAACAGCCCCTAGCCAGAAATGTTAACAATCTTAAGACATTCTTCCATGTGTCCATGAAGATCGAAACGATGTTAAATATGATCAAGTTTCATAATTCATCACCACTGCTGCCATGATTTAGCGCCTTTTGAAATTGATTTACAAAAGGCACAGTGCAGGCTTCCAAGTTCTCAATTGCTGTGCCTTGCAGTCTCATATCTGATACTCCTTTCTCATTCACTTCACATAACTATATTCTTGCCATTTTTTCCCTCTTTTGGACAGAATACTCAGCATTCGGGCTGTTCCCAGCAGCCCCTGCAGTGTTTATGTCACCACGAGACGTGTCACTCATACAGGAAACAGTCAGGCTTGGAAGCTTGGGAGCTAGATGACTTGCATCTTAGAAGGAACAGTCAATAAGAGAGCAGACAATAAAGAGTGCATAGAGATATGATATCTCCTTGCCTTCAGCAAGGTTTAATGTAGGGAAAAATCAGGAATTACGTGTAACTCTGCAAGGTGCCTGTGACATGACACATCAAATTGTCTCTTAATTGTTTGAAAAGAGGTGTCATCCATGTTTTACAATGCAAAGCCTTTTTACAGTGAGTACTTAGCCTTTTCAGTGTGGCTGCTATCTAGTCTAGTCCAGAGGGAATTTGTATTTCATTAGAGAAAAATGTTGGACTATTTAGACCAGTGATTCTCAATCACTGTGTCACAACACAAAAGTGTGTCACGGTACACTGGCTGAGTGTGTCACATGAAATCAGTCTGCTGCCAACAGCTTGATGAGAGCAGCAGCAGCAGGCTGATTTTATGCTGCTAGCCCTTTAAGAGACGAAGGTGGAGCGGCACTCTGCAAAAGCTGCTGCAGAATCAGCTATTTCATGGCCTTGGGGGCTGCCAGTCAAGCCTCCAGCTGCCAGAAAAGCCCTTTTACAGGGAGATTTCTTCAGCGATGGGGGGAGCAGCAGTGGTGCGGTGTGTCATGCACAGCTAGGAGCCCTCCCAGTTGTGTCATGATGGTGCAGGAGTTGACAACCCCTGATTTAGATTGTTAGGTCTTTGGTGCAGGGACCATCTTTTTTTAATGTATGTGTACAGCACTTAGTGTAATGGGCCTAGCCTCTAAGGCTATGTCTACACAGCACTTTTATTTTGAAATAATGCTGGTTATTTCAAAATAAAAGAAATTTGGTCTACATGACGTTTTCTTATTTTGAAAGGACGGATCCTGTCCTTTCGAAATAAGAACTGTTGTTTCGAAACAGGTTAAACCCCGATTGTTTTGAAACGGCTGTTATTTCGAAATGGTTATTTCGAAATAAGGCCGTTTGGACATGTTATTTCGAAACAACATGTCCAAACAGTCTTATTTTGAAATAACCATTTTGAAGTAACAGTCGTTTTGATAGCAGGCTTTCCTTTATCTCGAAATAAGTCATTTTGAAATAAGGGTTTTATTTTGACATAACTCATTTTGAAATGACTTATTTCAAAATAAAACTTTGTGTGTAGACATAGCCTAAGACTGGCATTCCAAGGTGCTACCACGGTGCAAAAATAAATGTGTAATAACGTGACAGACTCAAGAGATAGCAACTGAATTCCCAGTTGCACTGTAGACTTCCTATGTTAACTTGGCAAGTCATTTAATCTCTCTGTGGTCTTTATGTGGTAAGAGTCAACAATCTAGTAAGATTTTTGTAGATCTTCCTTTGGATCAAGTGTTTTTGGTGGAGGAGGGAGAAGCCCTTTTTTAAATGCAAATTATTATTGTAAATAACGGGACATAGACAAGAACCAAAAATGAGGATATTAGCTTTTTGCCTAGGTGTGAAGAAAAGAACATCTGAGCCTACTTGTGCAATATTAGAAGATGAGTCCTGAATGCTGGCTACAGTTGATGCTCTTAGTTTATATTTATAAGGAACATGAGCATAGGGCATATAGGAGAATTATTAATTTAGGTAAAATTCACCTCTCTGCAAGGACAGCACAAGACCTGTTCACTGCCTATGTTCTATTTTGAAGACTTAGGCAGTGCATATTCTCTGCACAGGAATGAATCTCATTCTTAGGATATTGCAATTTTTAACACTTGTTTTAATAGAAAGGTCTAGTTTACCACTTCTGCCAATTTCAATTTTAATTTCAATGGAAACACACTAGTGTAAAACTGAAGTGAAGTGGTAATGAATCAAGCCCAAATTCTCAATTCAGTTTGGTCTCCAGATCATTTCAGAATGACATGTTTGCAAAGTTCAAGGCCAAACCCTGTTCTTACCCTGACACCTTTCCAGAATCCCATTGTTTGAGGAGTGCATCTCAGAGTTTGACAGGTTACATCTCTTTCTCTCAGCTTCAGGATCACTGCAAATTATGCAGATGTGGCCTGCCAAAGTAAGTAGAAAGACTTCCATTGTTTTCAATGAGCCTTGGATCAGCCTTATACTTGGGTATGTGAATGAAACCATTTCTTTTGGGTCCACCTGCACTATCAATTATTTCTTGAACCACAGTTCCACACACTACATGAACAATGAAAATCCTGTGGAACCGTAAAGACTAACAAATTTCTGTGGGCATAAGCTGTTATGGGCTGCAACCCACTTTGTCAGTTACATCTGACAAAGTGGTTGCAGCCCATGAAAGCTTATTCCTGAAGAAATTTGTAAGTCTTTAAGATGCCACAGGACTTTCATTGTTTTTGCTATATACAGACTAACATGGTTACCCTTCTGGAACCTATCGACATATTCAGTGTGTTCAAAGATATGAGTAGGACTCAATGCCAGAGCCGTAACTACGGTGGGGCAAGCAGGGCTTTGCTCCAGGCATGGTGGAGCAGGCCCAGTGAGCTGCTGCATTAAAAGGTGCTCTTTCCTCCGCGTCTCTCACCCTAGTTGCTGGCTATTGCGAGGGGCGCATTCCGATTGTGCGGTAAACCGTAGGTATGGCTCTGCTCAGTGCTTCCTCAAATGGTGGATGTTCTCTGCTCTGCTAGGCAGCAGTTGAAGGGTTTATCTGTGTAGGCAATGCCTTACATCGGTAATTACTTCCAAACTTCCAAAATGCTGCCATAATGGAATAGTATTTAAAGCATCGATGATGCGTGGCTACTCTGCTGCACAGAGAATGAAGTGACCAGCCGTTCCTTGTGTTTGTTGTCTTGACCAACCCCTTATTCCTGTGCTCTGCAACTGGCTCTGGGCATCTGCGAAGGGGTTGTTGGAGTGGATCTCTGCGACTTGCTTCTCATCTCCCTACAGCTTGTTCATGCCCTGACTCTGCTGTTCACTAACTTTAAACTGTAAGCAGTGATGTTAGAAAGACTGAGTACTAAATTCACTACCTACATGCTGTCAGCATCAGTCTCTCTTACAAGAATCCTAAAAGAAAGAAACTGAAAAGACGTGTCAGCTCTTCTCATCTATCATCATGCCAGTGTTGGATTCATCCCTGCGGTACCCTCACCAGTGCTCTGTTTAGCATAGTTTAATCTTCCAAGCAGTGGGGCTTCCACTGTTTCCCTTGAGAATCCATTCCACAGTCTAATAAATCTCACTGTCAGGACACTTTCCCTAGTAGTATTTAGCTAAAAATTTCTTATTTATAACCCCTTGTACCACTCCATTGACATGCTCCTATATCTGATGTTACTAGTGTTAAATGCAGGCACAGGGGCCTGCCCATAGATGGAGTTCATTGCAGCATTGGGGCTTAAATTGTAATTTTTATACAGCTTCCAAAAGTGGGCTAGGTGCTGTGCAGAAAAGACGACAAACAAACATGGTTCCATGCCCTGAAGAAAGTGGGCTAGGTGCTGTGCAGAAAAGATGACAAACAAACATGGTTCCATGCCCTGAAGAGTTTATATGCTGAATTTTCAACAAGATGTAGTGATAAGGAATGGGGTGGGAGGGTGAGGGTTATGAGAGACAGGTTATGGGGGGTTCTTAAGTGAAGCTCTTTGACATTCTTTGAATTTAGTTTTCTACTGTTTAGCTTCTTATTTATGGCTAGCTATTTTTGGAAGAGTAACAGTGTGTTAGTTCAGTATTTTTAAATAATTTTTTATTCATTTATGAATTCATCAACTAGAGGTTCATAATGTGACGAGGTGCAAACTAAGGAGATTCATAGGTTATTTATTGACTTTAGGGCAGATTGAATGAGGAGCTCACTCCTGTGATCTGTGACTGTTTAGAGCTGTGTTTGTCTCTCCACTAATATTACATGCATGTAGCAAGAGATAACTACCATCCCATTGTGGCTTTTTTTAATCTTTTCACTGGAACAATATGTTCATTAGTGAATTCCCTGGATATCTGGGCAAGGAGTGGGGAGTGAATATTATCTGGACCGTCTGATCACTGTGTTCAGTGTGCCTGTGCTAGGGTTGTCTTAACTTGACTTTCTGTTGGTATAGCTGTGCCTCAGTTTCCCCTTTGTCAGTTCCATAAACTACAATATCATATATGTTGCCGTTAAGGTTCCCTTTTGATGGGTCTGTTTATAAAAAAAACCAAACAGTTCAATGCAACGCCATACAGATCTTCCAGTTCTCTTCTCCCTGGTGCTCTGTTCCTTCCAAACGGGCTTTCACAGTCCTTTCCAGTCTCCTCAAAATTAGCCCTTTCCTCAACTCCTTTCTAAACTAAGTCTTCTACCCTGGCTCCTGACAGGTATCTTCCATCTGGTTGGGTCAGAGCGGCCCCTCCTGGTTCTTTCTTCTGGCTCTAGGTCTCTTTTATCTGCCTCTACTACCTTCCTCTTAAAGGAAGCTCTGTCTCTGGGGTGCTGTTTGGGGGTGCATGGTCACCTGACCCAGCCTTTGGCCAGAGCCTTGAAATGGGGCCCAGGGACTTGTACACGTGGCCCAGGTGTTGAAGTTATTTTTACCAATACAGGCATTTGTTCCAACAGGGTTTCAGTCAAGCTTGCATATAGAACAGAGTGCTCCTTGGCCTGAATTTTAAAGCCAGAGCTGAGCCCATGAGGACGACAGCTGTCATGAACTCAATCTGAGCCAAGTGTAGAATCATTTTCATCCCCTGCTTGATCCTAAAACTTGTAGTTGGGTCTCTTTGGATTACCGTGAGTGGCAATAACCAGAGTCTCCAGATTTGCATTACAAACAGACCTATATACTGCTATTCACAAAACTGCTGGCACCTCCTTTCCACTTTTGAGCCACTCCAGCAGGACTGTAGCCCCTGGAAGTCCATCCAGTGCCCAGCTGGGGCAGCCAGGTATCCAGACAGAGCCACTGTTGGAGGGTAGCCCTCCTTCTCCCACCATTTGCTGCCACCTCCACCCATCCCTGACTCTGGTTTGGGGAGGGGGCAAGGGGGAGCCCTAAGTCCTGCTTTGGGGTCAGTGCCCACGTGCAGTCTCCCAAGTCATCTTACTTCTTGGATTTCCTGAAGTGCTGCAGTGAGGGCACCTTTTGCACAGCACCATGAAGAACTTCTAACCAGGGGCCAAGATGAGGTCTGGGCAAGGTATCCCTGGTCCCGTCTGGCCCTGTCATGTGTGTGTCTCAAGGTGGGAAATGGCTGTGAGCTCAGGGTTTCCTCACAGGACTGTTCACTGCTGCTCCAGCCCTGCCATCAAGCCCAGAGTCCCATGACTGCTCCACCATCCGCTACTGCCCAATTTTAAAACCTGACCTGAGCAGGTTAAGTTGTTTTATACCCAACTGAAACCGGAAACTTTTAGTCAGCTCCTCTTGGGCTCGGTTTGGTTGCAAGGCTGTAATATAAAGGTCTAGCGGTTTCTGTTCCAATGACAGCCCATAGACATTGGTCATAGGTTGTATATAGATAGCTTTCTCAACACCCCCCACACTGGTGAGCTGTTTTTTCCAGAGCGCACTCTCTTTCGGACAGGGCCATGTCTTTTATTTGTCAAGTATCATGCACAATGAAGGTGCTGTATGGTTTAATGATAATACAGATAACATTTATTCACTCAAAAGTTAGGTAAAGTTCAGCAGCGTAACAGAAAATAGTACATCAGATGTTCAGATACAGCCATCTGTCACACCCGTAGATTTGATTTTCTTTTTTTTAAATACCTTTAAAACTCAAGGGGGCAAGTTCTGTTTGGCACGTGAACACAGGTGTAGAGGTCTCCCAGATGGATGCAGATATGCACTACAAAAAGAGTTATTATGTATGCTTGAATTCTGGCTAAAACCAACCATTCATGCACAGCATTCCCCTGCAGCAATGTATTTCTATGTAGAGCAGAAATAATCTGCCTAAGAATTGCGTGTAGGAGTTTTGCTAAATCAGGGGAAGAATGTGAATAAATATACTGGTTGTGTGTCTGGATCCCAGAAAAGCCCACCTCATGAGTACCTTCCTGAGAAGTGGTTCTCTGGGGTATTTCAGAGGGACTAGAGAAGATGGGTGATCAATTTCTGTCCTGAGTTTCTATGGCGGGTTTTCTCGTATATAAAATGTCAGCCAGACTGCGGCCACAGTCTGATGAGTCCCACTTCATCACTATGCCACAAAATTCCTACTGTGTTATGTAATTTTGTTGCTGGGGGTTTCTCTTATTCTGAAAGCGAGTACAAACTTTTAGATGGTTACTCAGTCGTTTGAAATCACTGTCATGTTTTCTGCAGTTGCATTAACTTTTACCATTTTTGCAGCAAAATCAAAACAGTTCTTCAGTCATATTTAACCATTGCAGAGCTAGTCTACAATCACATCAAAAAGGGCTAGTTGTTCAAACAGACAAACAGAACAAGTCAAATTTAACCTGCTCCCCCTCCAATGGTTCATGAGTGCACGCTTTGTAGCCTTGAATTGGAAAAGATGATCCTATTTGTGGCCTAAAATCTGCGGTCTTGTCTTCATTTACAGTAGCTGAATTTCATCCCGTGTCTTGCTTTAATTTATTATTTAAGCTCCAAACCTTCTCTAAGCCTGAGGTTACCACAGGGCTCATGGCCCAGATCCTGTCTTCTGTTAAGGTGGCTTTCTACCACTGTAGAAGAGGAAGCTAAGGAAGGAGCAGGCGGCAGGGGCCACTGGCCAGAGCAGGGGGGGCGCCAGTGGGAGAAGGCTAAATATCTTATGGCTTCAGCGTGAGATCTGTAAGACCCCGTTGACTGTGGAATCTCGTATATAGAAGGTGGTGGGCAACCCACTCTAAATAAAGGAAACTGGTGAAGCACAACAGTGATCAGGACGTGGTTTGTGGGCATGGGGTCAAATACCTGAATGGGACGGGGACAAGAACAAACTGCTACAATTCCCCTTACGCCCCTGAGCTGTGCCTGGGAGCTGAGCCATCCACAACACTTTCCACCTGCAGCTGAGGATCCAGGGCAGAGTCTGTAGCTGAACCATTCTTTTTCCATGTGAAACATTTTGGATCAATTATTCACAACCAGGGTCTATGTAAAAAAATGTCTACCTCTCATTCCTTTATGACCTGACTGCTCTTAAGCTGTATTTCATGCCCTCTGGTTATTTCACGGGCATGAGCATACACGGTTTTGTAATATCTGTTCTCTTTATTCCCATTGGGTTTTATATGCATTGAGATACATTAATGAAGTCACCGCAAAGGGGCCAGTTGTGCTCTGATTAAAAGCAATGGCAAAGTTCTCATCGGTTTTGCAGGGGTCTCAAACTCAAATCATCACGAGGGCCGCATGAGGACTAGAACATTAGCCTAGTACATTCGCCCGAGGGCTGCACCACTGAAACCTTTTCATACAGTGATATCGTAAATATTGATAACAATAGTGCCATTGCGGGCCACAGGAAATAGCTTTAGGGGCCGCATGCAGCCCTCAGGCTGCGAGTTTGAAACCCCTGATTTAATGTATACTGAGTTTGTTTAGCTTTTCTGAATAGCCACTGTCTCTGTGATGGTAAATTATTCCACCTGTCTTCTAATTACCTTCTCGATGTAAGTCCAGTTTTCTCTGACTGAAGTTGCAGCAGCTCCTAAATAGAGCTCTAAGTTATATCCATTGTTCCCTATAGATTACAGCGCCAGCTATGATCTCTCCTGTACCTTTAATTCCCAAACCATCTGCTGCAGAGGGGAGGACCCCCTTTAAGGGCATCTGACCTTTTGTCTTTCAATGTGATAGAGAGCAGTTGCACTAGCTAATACTTTTTAATTAAACCCAATCATGTGACTAACTGTAATTATAAATCATGTGGTTGGAACATATGTGAAAATATTTTCATTTCAAATTAGCTCTGTCTTAGAGCATAAATCCACAGATATCTGCATTATATTGGCAGCTATCTGCATCTGTGAATGTGATGTGGTTATTCGCAGACCATTTTTTGAGGGTGCGGAACCACATAATTGTATCTGCACAGAGCTCTGCAGATGAGTAGCATCCTGCAAATCCATGGATATCTGAATTATATCCATGGCTATCCGCATGCGGGGATGCTATGTGGATATCCATGGACCATTTTTTGTGGGTGCAGATAGGATGCAGAATTGCAGATCCACATATTTGTATTCACATAAGGCTTTAGTCATAGACATTATGTTTAGAAACAGTGAGCTTGATTTTGACTTCATGCTCTGGCTTTAACCTCTCCAATTATTTCAGTGAATTACTCTGGTCTGTCCTGCAGAAGATATAGATCAGGTGACCATTTGTTCTGTTCAGTGAAAATCTATGACTTTCCCACTGTGCAAAGCCACATGTACTTTTTCTACATGATGATCCTTCACTCTCCCAAGCCTTGGGAGACAGACTGCTCTTCATCTACAGAGAGACCCCTAACCTTCAAGAGATACCAGCAACTACAGACCTAACAACAGAACCCTTAAGGCAGGCACATATCCCTGCAACAAACCATACTTCCAGCTTTGCCCACCTTTCTGCATAAAAGACACTGTTACAGGACCTAATAAAACCAGCTACTCCATCAAAAGCTCATTCACCTGCTCATCCACTAATGTGATTTATGCCATCATGTGCCAGAAATGCCCCTCTCCCTTATATATCGGACAAACAGGACAGTCTCTGCACAAAAGAATAAATGGGCACAAATCTGACATCAGAAATCACACTATTCTAAAACCACTGGGTCACCATTTCAATTGTCATGGTCACTCCATTAATGATTTGCTTATTGCGGTGCTCAGACAGATGAATACTAGATCAAGGCTTCAAAGAGAAGCTGCTAAGATCGAATTTATTTGCATATTCAGTTGCATTGCTTCAGGACTGAAGGGGGACTTTGGATTTTTCTCTCGTTACAAAAGGTGATTTGATCTCATCTTCTTCTGTATGCTGGTCCCCAGTGTTTGAATCTTTACAACTGTTTTGTTTTGCTGCTACAGTGTGACCTGTTCCTATGACTTACACTTCTCTGCCTTTATTTCTTTCCATTCTGTAAGCTCCCCCATCTTCAAAGCATCTGATGAATTGGGATTTTCTCCCATGAAAGCTCATATAATCAATATATTTGTTAGTCTTTCAGTGCCACAGGACTCCTTGCTTTTTTTGCTTTACTGAACTAGCATGGCTGTCCCTTTAGGTCTCTTTGTTTGTTCCACATCTACCTGTTGGGTTTACATAGTGGTATAAATAGGAAATGCCACTGTTAAGCCAACAGTGTCAGAAAACAAGTGTGAATGAGACTGGAATTAGTTGTAGAGAATTTGCTGGGAATGATGGTAGTTAATTTAATAGCTCAATTGTTTCATATCTATTTTAAACAAAAGTAATCATATCCGTCATCTTTTATACTCAGTGAATGGAATACTAGCATATGTGGATCAGCATTCAGCAAGAAGTCTGAACAGGATATGCCTACACTTAAAAAGTTAGTTTGAATTAACAAAGTCAAACTAGTAGGTTCAACCTTAATTTGAACTAAATCCGACCTTAGTAAGTTGAATTAACAAAGTGCACTAATTCAACTTAAACTTTAAGTCAAATTAGTCTACTTTGCTAATTCGAATGAACTGTCCTAATCAAATTCACTTAGTTCTAATTAAGGTTTAATACTGGTCTACACTATCCGTAGTTCAAACTAAGAAATGAGCTAAGTGCTTAGTTCCAACTAAAGGGCAAGTCTTACTAATTCGAACTAAGCTTTCATTAGTTTGAATTAAGGAATTCCTTAATTCGAACTAATAAAAGTCGAGTATAGACAGGGACTAAGTTAGTTCGAATTAAGGCTCCTTAATTCAAACTAATTTGCCAGTGTAGATGCACGCTAATAGGGACTGAAGGTGTCAATTTACTAGTTGATGAATATGTTGATTCCTGATAGATAATTGTAGTGCTGGGAAAGATCTAGGGCTGAGATGAGGTGAGGAGCAAATGAAATGCTAGGAAAATGGGTGAGTAAATGTCTGAAACACTCAGGTATTTCAAAAGAGGAAAGCAAACAAATCACCGGCATAGCATACAAGTATGGGGTCAGATTCTGCCACCCTTGCTCACAATGAGTACTGTCTGACACCATGAGTAGTCTCACTGGCTGCAAGGGGCTACTCCAAAATTAAGCTGCTACTCAATTTAGCAGTACCAGCTTCTGGCAGGACCACAGTGGCAGCTACATCCAAAAGATGCATTAAATCTTCCAGGCCATATCCCATAAAATGCAGGATTTAACCCCCCTGGTGACTATATATCAGATCTTAAACTGATGCTATACTGATCTTAGAACAAGTTGGTTTGGAAGAAACCTCCAGCGGGTCACCTAGCTCTACTCCCTCCATCACAGAAGATTAATGAAATTATGCCTCGTAAATCCCCGACAGAAGGGTATCTAATCTATCTATAGCCATCTCTCTGCCACCTCCCTTGTCTGCTTCTTTGATTGCTTAACTGTCCTTCATAAAATTTTTGCTAACAATTCAACTAGTTTTTCCCTGCTGCAGCTGTAAGCCTGTTGTTCCTAGTTATTCTGTCCTTGTTTACTTGTGGGAACAATTGATCCCTGTCATAGAAAATTATCCTGCCATTGTATAAGGGACTATGTGAGACCACATTTGGAATATTGTTTACAGTCTCGGTCACCTTATTATAAAAATGATATAATGCAAATAGAGAGGACACATCAAATGATACAGGACCTTAATTATTCAGAAAGGGTTAGAAAAGCTACTGGGTAGCTGCAGTCTTTGGAAAACAGGAGATTACAGGGACATTCTAGTGAGGGATATAAAACCTGGAAACAAATACAGAGGATTCATATAGATGAGGCTATCTGAGCTAATGAAAAATACCAGCACAAAAGAGAAATGAACTGAAGCTTAGGAAGAGCTGATCAGTAAAGCAATTTAAGCAGAATTTATTTAGTTAATATATAGGAAAAAAATGACCGAGGCAACAAAAGGAGCAACTATTAGAAATAGATTATCCAGGCTTTAGACAAGGATGTGAAGTTAAAATTATATTGTGGGACACAGCTACTAATGCAAAGGAGGGGAAAGGGACTCAGATGAACTCTAATTTCCCTTCTTAAAATGTTTTGCTTCATGTTCCTAGATAATGAACCTGATTCCTGTAACTTTGTGGCCATCTTTGAATATCCACAGAGTTTTCAGGAAGCAGTTTTAAACGTACATCCCCAGCAGCTTTACATACTGAGATATGGACAGATAAGGAGGTACCCTGAGAGCTAGACTCCAGATGTTGATCTCAGAGCCAGCAGTGTAGCTCCAGAATAACTCCAGTGAAGACCCTACTTTATTTAGGATTCCTGCTGGTCTAATTGAGACAAGAATAAGCTCATGCAATAAATATATTTGTTAGTCTTTAAGTGCCACCGGACTCCTTGTTTGTTTTACTGAACTAGACTAACACGGCTGCCCCTTTGAATCATTCCAGTTTGAAAGACCTTGATTCTCCATCTCTTTAAATTGCAAAAAAGGCTCCTAGAAGGGCTGAGTCCTTTTGGGGGCACTTGTACACATGCCTGAGGGCTATGCCTTCAATGAGCGTTGGATCAGGCCCTAAATGACACTTCCTGTGACTCACAAGTTTTATAACTCTTTGTGAACAAGAGTCTGCTCTTAACTGTGCTAAACAAACAAGGAGTCCTGTGGTGCTTTTCAAGACTAACAAATGTATTTGTTACATGTGCTTTCGTGGCAGAAAATCCCACTTTGTCAGACACTTGAAGTGGGATTTTCTCATGAAAGCTCATGGGATAAATCCATTTGTTAGTCTTTAAAAGTGCCACAGGACTCCTTGTTTGTTTTGCTGAACTAGACTAACACCACCACCCCTTTGGATCTTAACAAAGCAAAACTGGGGGTTTTTCAGCACCGAGAAATTGGGATATGCCAAAATGCAGCCCCTAGGAAATCTGGGTTAACAAGGAACCAATGCCCTGCCTTTCTCTTCCAGTAGTGGGATGGGTGCCCAAAGGACTCACTTTAGCTGTGTGAATAGCATCATACCTTAATGCCCAGTGGCAAGAGCCACCCTAGACTTTTCATGATGCAAGAGCTCTCCTGACAACACTGTCACAGTCAGAAAAGCAAAAGTAAATAATGTCCCTTTGTAGAAGGGGGAGGGGGGGTGACCCAGGGGATTGGCATCAGGCCAATTTAGGCATCTTTCCTGATGCCTTTCTGCTCTGAAATAATAATTAGGGAAATTTACACCATGTTTATCATAAAATCAGCTTAATGTCGTTTAATTCTTCACTGGACATGTCTGGGTATAACTATGTCTGTAGTGTATAACTACACTGGGGCAAACCCCAACTATATTAAGCTGAATCAAGCTGAATTTATGCCACATTGCATTTGTACACTGCATCAAAAGCTGTTCACACCATGTAATTGCAAAAGTGAATTTCCTTAATGTAAACAGATTTTTAGACTCATCTCCTGGATGGGAGTATTGTCCCGTTGGATGAATTAGTATTCTCATCTTTATACCAATTCCCCTTATAAAAACCAAGCTGTTTGTTTTTCAAGTTTGACAAGTGAATAGGGTGGAAGGCACTGAGACTCATAAAAAAAAATAAGGAGTCGTGTGGCACTTAAAGACTAACAGATTTATTTTTTGCATGAGCTTTTGTGGGAGAAAATCCCACGACTCCTTGGTTTTTTTGCTGGACTAGACTAACAGGGCTATCCCTTTGGCAATTGACTGAGACTCACAGACACTAAGGGCAGAAGGGACCAATATGATCACCTAGTCTGACCTCCTGCACACTGCAGGCCATAAAACCTCAGGGACCCACTCCTACAATGAACCTCAAAACCATAACTGAGCTATTAAAGTCCTCAAGTCATGATTTAAAGACTTTAATACAGAAAATCAACCAGCAAGTGTCTCTTGAGCTGTGAATACAATTGCATTTAATTTGGACTAAAGACCTCACTTTGGAATATATTTGAAAACCTAATCAATCCACATTATGGGCAAGATCCTCAGCTTGTGTAAACTGTCACAACTCCCCTGAAGTCAGTATCTGTTCACACTCGTTAGGATTCTGGTCCTAGAGTGGGAGAAATATGGAAATAACACACCTAATTTTCATCCGGTATCAATGTCCGTCCATTAAGTGGAGTTCCTCCTGATTTACACCTGCCCAAACAAGGTGAGAATCCAGTGTTTTATTTTTTTGTTTTCCCAATGGCACCTGCCTGTTAGACCTGCTTCTGATGTCACAGGCTGTGGAAAGAGTCAGACCAAATGCGTGGGAGAGGCGAACGAGGTGCCCAGTGGCTGCGCGCAGAGAAGCAGAGCAGCCACCACAGCGGCTCCATTACCCAGCAAATCCCCCCCACCGTGGCCCCTCTTTTGGGAATGGAAACCCGGCTGCATCTCCTCTGCCTGTGACTAGATCCGAATCAACACGCGGCAGGCCCAGCCAAGGGGGCACGTTTGAACCGCTCCAGCTCCACCATGCAGCCCCTCGCACGGCCGGCCGCGGCAAAAGCCTAGAAAGGGCTGGGGGTGCGGGGAGGGGATCGCCGCCAGGAGCCCCCCAAATCCCGCTGCAGCCGTCGGAGGAGCAGCCGGGAGGTCGCACAGCGCAGCGCTCCGTCGGGGTGAGGACGCCGGGCTCCCCGACGGGGCGGGAGGCGGGGCGCGGCATCCCCGGCCGGGCAGGCGGCGGGGGGCGGCGGGGCGGGATCCCCCCGGGGGCTGCCTGACGAGCTGTGCCGTCCCCGCAGGGAGCCCGGCGCCATCGCCTCTCCCGGCGGCAAGGAGGAGCTGGTCCCGCTCGCCGCCCGGCTCTGGCAGCGGAGGAGGCGGCTGGTGGCCGCGGCGGGACTGGCCCTGGCCATGGCCCTGGCGCTGCTCGTCGCCCTCCCGCTGCTGCTGCTGCAGGCGGCCCCCGACGGCGCGGCGCACTACGAGATGATGGGCACCTGCCGCATGATCTGCGACCCCTACGGCCCCGGCCCCGGCCCCGGCTCCGGATCCGGCTCCGTCGAGGCGCTGCAGGACCTGGGCGCCCGCGCCCCGCCGCCCTTCCTGCCCGGACCCAAGGGGGACCCCGGGCGGCCGGGCAAGCCGGGGCCCCCCGGCCCCCCGGGAGAGCCGGGGCCGCCCGGTCCCAGGGGCCCGCCCGGGGAGCGCGGGGACTCGGGCAAGCCGGGGCTGGCGGGGGGCCCCGCCGAGGCCAGCGGGGCGCTGGGCGCCGCCTTCGGGGGTCCCCGCATCGCCTTCTACGTGGGGCTCAAGAGCCCCCACGAGGGCTACGAGGTGCTCAAGTTCGACGACGTGGTCACCAACCTGGGCAACCACTACGAGCCCGCCACCGGCAAGTTCAGCTGCCAGGTGCGGGGCATCTACTTCTTCACCTACCACGTCCTCATGCGCGGCGGCGACGGCACCTCCATGTGGGCGGATCTCTGCAAGAACGGCCAGGTGGGTCCGGGGCGCCCGAGAGCCCCCCTTACTGCCCGGGACCCC
>ML681984.1:13737120-13785254 GCA_007922195.1 Podocnemis expansa
CGGGACCCCACCGGATCGTCGGCCCCCCCTTACTGCCCCGGGACCCCTGCCCCCTTCCACCACCCCGGGACTGTCAGCTCCCCACTTTACTGCCCTGGCATCCTCGCCCCCCCAGGACCCTCCATCTCCTTCCATCGTCCCGGGACCCCCAGGGTCCCCTCCACTGCCTGGGACTGTTAGCCCCCCCAACTCTACTGCCCCAGGATCCCCAACCCCCTTCCATCATCTGGGACCCTCCACTCCCCCCCGAATTGTCAGCCCCTCCCCTCAGCCCCCCGGGACTCCCAGCCCCCCAGGATTCCTGCCCCAGGACCCCAGCTCCCATCCATCATCTGGGGCACCCCACACCAGGATCCCAGTCCCAGGACCCTCCATCCCCCTTTCCACCACCTAGGACCCCCAGCCCCCTTCTATCATCCCAGACCTTCAGCCTCCCCTTCCACTGCCCTGGGACTCAAGCCCCCCTCCTTCCATCCCCCCCAAGACACTCACCCACCCCTCACCCCAGGACTCTTAGCTGCCCCCTTCCACTATCATGAGGCCCTCGGCCCCCCCTCCACTTCCCCGGGATCCTCATCCCCCCTAGTCTCTCCTCACCCCAGGACCCACAGCCACCCCCTCCCATCACTTAGGACCCACAGCCTCCTCACCCCTTGTCCTGGACCGTCAGCACCTCCCTTCCATCACCCCGGGTCCAGACCCAGACCAGGATCCTTCAGCCCCCCACCCCCAATGCTACATCTCCGGCCCAGACCTCATCCTCCCATGGGACCTCTGCCCCTGCCTTTGCTGGGACCCTTCCCCACCCCTGGACAGGACCCTTAGTCCCTCCTTCCACCTCCCTAGGTCCAGACCCTCACCCCCTACCCATAGCCCAGCCCCTGCTGGGGACCCTCAACCTTTGCCAGACCCTCAGCTCCTCATCCCACCCTCCCCCTGCCCTGGGACATGACCCCTAGCCCTGGCCTGGGACCTCCACCCCGTCTGTGCCCCTCACCCCCCGCCTGGGACCCTCTCCCTGCACTGCTGTCCTCTGACCAGGACACCGGCATCCCGTATGCCTTGGACTCACTGTTCCCTCTAAGCTGTGCACATGTGCGTACACACACAGGTCATAAAGCCTGTGCCCACAACAAAATAAAGTGTGCACAAAGAAATTCAGTAGTGCTAATACTGGTGCACACAAAGAAATGTTTTTGCGCACACAAAGAAATTCTTTGCACACACAGCCTACGAGTAATTAGCGGGAACATTGCTCGGACCCCCATTCGACCCTCGGCCTGGGACCCTCACTTCTCCCCAACTCTACCCCCCACCCAGGACAACTCACTCCCACCCCTGCCCCATGCCCAGGACCCTCTCACACTCTCCCCCGGGACCCTCTGCATTAGGGTGGGATTCTCACCCCTCATTTCCTTCATCCCATGGGCCCAGAAGCCTCCCTTCCCCCATGCTTGGGATTTCAGCCCTGGGGCCTTCCCCTAAGCCAGAATCCTCACCCCCTACCCTGCGCCCAGGCCCTTTATTCTGCATGCCTAGGACCCTCACCCCCTCACCCCTGCCATAGTGGGATCCTCCATCCCCATTTCTGGGGCCCTCCTGCCTGGGCCTGTGCCATCAGCACCTTCACACCCCCTGTTTCCAGGCCTGACCCTGCCAGTCGCTCCCTGTGCCTGCGACCTCACCTCCTAGCCCACGAGAACATGGGCAGTTTCACCGCCCCCTGATACCTGGCACCCTCACCCCCCATTCCTGGGACCCTCACCCCTGTGTCCAGGACATGGACACCCTCACCCCCAGTTCCTGGGACCCTCACTCCTGCCCCCTGCCCACATTTCTGTGGTACTTAGGGACATCCTTGTGTCCTGGGACCTTGCTCCCGGGTTATATGTCTTCTCATTGTGCCTGTGGTGCCCTCCTGAGCATCTTAGTACTGAGAGTTTCATGTGACACGTTTTTTGAGAGCAACTAGACTCCCTTGAGCTAGGACCCTGCTCCCCACTTCTGAGGGCAGGCCATCCTGCCCCCTATGCTCACACCTATGGGGATGGCAGAGCACCATGAGACTAGCTTTTTGCCCATGCCTCCCTGTGCCCTGGATCTCTGCCCGCTCCTGCATGCCAGGGAGCCTCTGCTCAGTGCATGGCACCAGCCTGTTGGCAGACCACTGCAAGGACAGGAGAACCTGTGGCCCGTCACATTATCTTGTGGTTCTCCTGGCTCTTGGAGCTCCTTTTTACCTGGATCTCTTTCCTGTCCTAGATCTCTCCCTCTGCATCTGGAACCCTATTTGCTCTGGGACAGTCCTTCTGGTTTGCAATGGGCAGACTCTTCCAAACTGGCCACAGGGAAGGGTTTGGGGTACTGGGGACCCAACCTTTTTATTACCCTACCCTTCTGAATCTAGTGATTTTCCGCTTTTGAGAACATCCTCCTAGCCTGGCTTCTCTCTGTACCAGTCTGGGCAGGGCTGCCCCTGCCCACATTTCCCAGGACGCAGGTGACTACTCAGTGCCTTATGGGGGACATTCATTGTGTGGTTTAGAAACTCTGCTCCCTGGAAGAAGGGGGAAAGAAACTGAGACGTGCAGCAAACTTTTCCCAGCTGCTCGCTGTCTAGCAGTAAATGGCCTGTCTGGCTATGCCAGAGGGAACCCTCTGTGTGGCTGCTGTTGGAAGTGGAGACTTAAGTGTGAATGTGCAGATGTGAGTGACAGGAAAGTGTGTGTGTGTGGAGGGCGAGGGGTTGGTCTGAGAAGTGGAAGAGGAGGAAGAAATGAGTATGCATCCAGGAGAATGGCCAGGTGGAAAGGAATAATGGAGAGGGACAGAGTAGTTGGTGGCTAAAGAAGTGTGAAGGAGGGAAAGGGGAGAAGGTGGAGTTTCAAATGAAGGGGAAGAGGGGTTCATAGCAGTGCTGGATTTCCCATTAGGCACAGTGCCTAGAGCCTACAAAATTTTTAGGAACTACGAAGGAGAGAAAAAAGGAAAAATAAAGAAAATCACGTGGTTTACCATTACAATAGTTTAAAGTGCATCATGTCAATTGATGTAATTCAATTGGCGTTTACCCCTCTTTTTGCACATTTCGGAGTGAAAGTGCCTAGCGCCTACAAACACCAAAATCCGGCCCTGGTTCATAGGAGGGTTAGAGAGGAGGAGGAGGAGGAAAAAAGGCGAAGGAGGCTGATCATGGGTTAAAGACAAGGGAAGGAAGAAGGCAGGAAACAGGTAAGAAATAAGAAGGCAGTTGGAGTTCGATAAGGGTGTAAAGAAGGGAAGGGTCAGGCAGGCTTTAAACATATGAGTGAGCGAGGGTGGGCTGGGGGATTTGAAGGCAGGGTACGATGTGGGGGCTAGTGGAGGCAGTGTCTGAGCCCCGTTCCCTCTGCTTGGCTGGTTTGCAGGTGCGGGCTAGTGCCATTGCTCAAGACGCTGATCAGAACTACGACTATGCCAGCAACAGCGTGGTGCTGCACCTGGACTCAGGGGATGAGGTGTACATCAAACTGGATGGAGGCAAAGCCCACGGAGGCAACAACAACAAGTACAGCACTTTCTCTGGCTTTCTTTTATACCCCGATTAAAAGAGCGGCCGATTGCATTGTCTCTGCCTCACCACCACACTCTCTACCGGTCAGGTTAGCATCATTATCAGTCTGTGCATTTTAATGTTGGAGACAAAACAAAACAAGCGAGCCCCCGCCTCCGCCCTTGGTGTATCTCTGTTCTTGTGTGTGTCACACCATGAGAGCAACTGCTTGAAACCGGCCAGCGCCTTCCATGAGCATAGAAAAGATTGCAGGGTAAAACTGTCACTTGCTAAATTAGAACTGCTCAGGCTTGATCAATTTTGCTTTATCATCATCATCGTTACTGAGGGACCTCAAGAGTGGAACTGGATTATAACGTGCATTGGTTCTTCTTATGCTGTTTGTTTGTAAGTGTAACTTTTTTCTTTCCTTTCCCATGCAATGCAATACTCCTGTGAATGATGATGTAATGAACGTCAAGTCTCTGTTCCTGTCTGCCAAACAATCTAACCACCACCACCAGGAACAAAATCCCATTAAATTATGTTTTTAGACAATCCTTTCTCACTGTGTATCTATTCTGAGGCTGCAAAGGGGTGGTGAGGGCTCCTGTGGACTTAACCCTTCTGGTCTGCAGCAGAATTAAAAGGTAGTAAGGGGGAGACACCACGCTAGTTTCAATTACTTGTAATGGAGAGGAGGAAGTCTCAGTTTTAAAAGGAGAAGGCACATACTGTCATCTGATTTCAAAGGGCATGGAGGGAGAGAATGTAGCCCTTCACAATAGATTTACATGGTTTATGGGCCTGATCTAAAGCCCAGTGATTAAATAGAAAGGTTGCCCTTGATTTCAGTATGCTTTAGATCAGACCCTATATCAATGTGTCTGAAACTGTATATTTATATTATGATTGATAGTGTAAAAAAGCATCAAAGGAAGAATTGTGGGTTTATCTCATGAGCAGCAAGGCAGGTATGGCAATGTCTTTTACTGGGCCAATTCCTGTTGGTGAGAGAGAAAAGCTTTTGAGCCACAAACAGCTCTTCGTCAGGTCTGGGCAAGGTCTTGCCCACGTCACAGCAAAATGTGAGGTGGAACAGATTGTTTAGCATAACTAGTTGGCACATATTGTAAGGGATCATTCAAGGTAGCGTAGCCCGTACAATACCCAATATACATGCGTGGTCTTTCTGGCCTATTTACTTACACACAAATTTCAGGAATACGTGGAAAAAGGGCCTCATCTGAAACCCACTGAAGTCAGTAGCCGTCTTGCCACTGATTTCCATGGGCTTTAGATCAGATCCTCAATCTGTGTAAAAAATACAGAAAACTGAAATTCTGTTCCCTGTTGTGAGATTCTTTTGTTTGATTTCTCCTTCACTCCCTGTTAAATCTGAGTTCCAAAGTGATAGCCATATTAACCTAGTCCAGCAAAACAAGCAAGGAGTCTGGTGGGGCTTTTAAAGCCTAACACATTAATTTATTGCACGAGCTTTTGTGGGAGAAAAATCCCACTTCGTCAGACACCTGAAGATGGGGAGCTTACCAAATGGGAGCAAAATAAACACAGGGAAGTGTAAGTCATAGGATCAGGTTAGACTGTTAGGGCAAATCAAAGCAGTTGTTAGGACGGAAACAATGTTAAAGCTGAATGAGCGTATGTACTTTCTCCTTTCAAAACTAAACTAGGTGACCTGATAGCAAATGTGAAAAATCAGGACAGGAAATGGGGGTAATAGGTGCCTATATAAGAAAACACCCAAATATCCGGACTGTCCTTATAAAATTGGGCCATCTGATCATCCTAAACTAAACATGTTTTTAGAACCTCACATACAATTCTGCCCTTCCTTGTGTGAGGGAATCATGACAAATCCTGAGCTGGTGTAAATTGGGGCTGCTCTTTGAAGCCAAGCGTGGTAGGTTGATTTACAGCGGCTGAGAATCTGGGGTACGCCTTTGCCCCCTCTCTTTCATTGACTCACATTCCATTGTATCGGGACCTGATTTTCCTCTTACTTTACAATGATTTTAAACCAGCAGAATACCATTGATTTCCATGGATTTACTCCCAATTTACACTGAAGTGAGAGAAGAATCAGTCTCCGAGGCTGCCATTGACCTGATGTGATCAATTCTGTCCTTTCTCTACTGGAGCTAACATAATCACTACGATGATGAATTTGTTCCAGCAACAGTTGGAGGCTGCATAACGAATACCAGGTTCTTAAAGGCTGTTCTGCCCCTTACTTGGTCCTCTGTGGATATTACTTCTTTCTTGACTGGATGAGGAGAGTCGAATGCAGCCCTGCTGTAAGACAGAGTGTTGCTCCTGCATCTTACCCCAGATACACAGCCTGCTGAGGAGGGAGGAAGAGTTCATGACCAGCCACATGTGTTATTCTCTTACCAGTCTCTCTAATGTCTTGTCAATTTTATGGGCTCAAATATGATTAGAACCAGTGTCTGAGCCCCAAATGAAGTATAATTGCTATGGATCCTCAGTCCCCACTGGATCCTTAATCCTTTTTGACTATTCCTCCCCTCCCGGTGATGTGACGGAGCTTAGACACAAAGCCCTCGGTTTAAATTTCAAAAATTAAAATTGACATTCAGCAGCATTGCTGGGAGCCAGGAGGAATTCTAAGGAGGTGCCAGGGCTCTGCTTTATCCTTTGCATTAAGAAGCAATTTGTACTTCTAACAAAGACCCAACTGTTCCCCCTTGGCGAAAGGGCAATGAAGATGCCTTGCAAGGGAATTGCTGTTCACAATACTTAAACAAATTTGAATCTTAGATTCTAAAATCTGTATTCCCTGGTGGAGCTTGCTCCTTGCAATTCAAATGCAGAGTTAGTGGTGACTGCCTGCCAAGGTGTCAGCAACTAAGGGGATGATGGATTGATGAGGCAATAGGAAGACACAAGCTCACACTAGCACATTGCCCCGACAGTGATCTATGTATCTGCACATTATCAATGTCATGGGAAAGCTTGAACCACCCTCACTAGGCGTCTCGTTTTCCACTTATCGCCCATGTACTAATTACCAGGCTGGATTACTCCCTGGGATAGAAACGAAAATGCTTATTGCCATTCCAGTGACAGTTTACACAATCGATACAATGAATGTCTCCCTCTGTTCCTCTCAGCCCTTTTATTTTCCTCTCCTTATTGCAAGGACCTTTGTGATTGCTTTAGGAAGGACTTGCATGGCTCTTGCTTGACATCTGCCAGAGCAGCAATTGTGCAAAGGATTCTAGTCTATTCAGATCCTTAAATTGCGACCGTCCATGTGGTATCTGAGCCCCAGAATCTGATTCCTTTTCTATGATTGCACTGAGACCAGGAAAGCAATCTAGAGCAGTGGTTTTCAAACTACAGATCAGGACCCAGTACTGGGTCACGGACCCTCCGATACTGGCTCGTGGCCCCTCTCCCTTCCGCCACCACTAAATGACTGGAATACATTGCTGAGGCATGTAATTGTTGGGTTGTAACTATAAATGATTTTTTTCAACTGGGTCCTAAGAAAAAAGTTTGAAAATCAGTGATCTAGAGCAATGGCCTTCAAACTATTTTCCTCAGAACCCAGTTGAAAAAGCCTTTTATGCTTTGGACCCAATAATGACATCTTTGAGCGATGCATTTCAGTCTTCTGGCAGCAGCAGCAGGGGATGCCATGACCCAGTAACTGAGGGTCTGAGATTCAGTACTGGGTCCTGACCCATGGTTTGAAAACCACTGATCTAGAGTTCAAAAAGTTAGCTTAGTGCTTGCTTACGGATAGTAAGCATTGGCTAACTGACCAAAAGCAGTGTCGCACACAGGATTGGACTAGCAGAGCCAGGCAAGCTTTTAGCTGCTTTGTGCTTCTTGTGATCTGTGTGACTTTAAGCAAAAGCAGAGCTCCCCGCACCTACCTAGTTCCAGGGGAGAAGTTTAGCAGACAGTTCATAAGCTCGGTGGTCTAGTGACTGATCTGGCCAGCTCTTGAGTTTCCTACTCAGTTCAGAACCTGAGAAACTCCCCGACAGTGGCAGATTAGGGGCCTTTGGGCCCCTAGGCCTCTCCGCACTGGTGGACCCTGCCTGGGGCCCCACTTGGGGCCCCATTTTCTCTCACCTGGAGCCATAGCCCCCCTCCAATCTCCAGCCCTGCCCTCTGCAGAAGGTCCTAGCTGGGCTGATCGGCTCCCCCGAGCATCCTGCATACGTGGGGTGGCTTCTGGTGTGGCCCAGCTGTACCAGCGGCTGTGTTGTACTGCCTGCCCCCGAGGATGGACCAGCCAGCCCAGGAGCGGGGCAGGAGAGCAAAACCCGGTCTCTTGGCTGGCCCACCCCACTCCCAGGGGTGGATCGGCTGGCCCAGGTGTGGGGCTGGGACAGGAGGGGAATACAGAGCCCAGCCTCTGGCCCAGCACAGATCCGATTCTCCCCTTGGTGCTGAATGTCGGAGGGCCCCCCACATTGTGTGGGCTCCTGGGCCTGGGCCCTATCGGCCCACGTGTTAATCCGCCCATGCTCCCAGCTGTCATGGATGTTCGATGGATTTGATCATACAAGGTGGTGGGGTAGGCACTCAACTCCATGAGTCTGATGAAGAAGAGCAAAACGGGGGGCTGGCGGTTAGGATGTTCACTGGGGTTCAGTTCCCGGCTCTGCCACAGGTTTCCTGCATGGCACTGCAGCTCACTCCCCCATCTGTAAAAAGAGGATCCCAGTCCTCCCCTACTGCACTGGAGTGTTTGTGAGGCTATTGCGAGGTGCTAATGGTGACCATGTAAGAGAGCTGGGAGGGCTCAGCTCTTCAGAAAAATCTTCTCTCTTTCAGTCTGGTGCCTCACTTCACACACTCCAGTTTGGAAAGGTTGGCCTGCGTTTTGCCTGTGAGGTGCTCAGCCCCTTTCAGGATTGGACCCTTGAGTCATGCCTGAGTTGTCCTTGGTCGTAGTGGGTTGGCGGGGAGGGCAGTGCATAAAATGGCCCTAGTTCTTCTTCATTTGCCTTTAGATATTATGCAAAATAGCTTTACATGTGTTTTATTGATCCAATCTCTGCTGAGACGCCTAGCAGTTTTGAATAAAAAAAGCAAGGAGTCTTGTGGCACTTAAAGACTAACAGATTTATTTATCGCGCGCGCGATAAATAAATCTGTTAGTCTTTAAGTGCCACAAGACTCCTTGCTTTTGTTGCTTTACTAGACTAACACAGCTGCCCTTTTGGAACATGGCTGGCAGTTTTGAATGTCGCTTTTAACAGTTTAATTGGTGATTTAATGTTTGTTTGCCTCCTTGAACATGTCAGCAGACGCCAGTGCCCAAGATGGGTTTATGTGTGAAGCGCAATAAAAAAAAAAATAAAAATCAGGGAGGTTGGTTTTGGTGAATATTCATTCTGTGGCTTCCTGTTTATTTCTTAAAACCGAACAAGGAGACCTGTGGCACTTAAAGAGTAACAGATTATTTACTGGGAGAAAATCCCACTTCATCAGATGCTCCTCCCCGCCCCCCATGAAAGCTCATGTAATAAATAAATTTGTTAGTCTTGAAGTGCCACAGGACTCCTTGTTTGTTTTGCTGAACTAGACTAAGACGACTGCCCTTTTGGAACTTGTTTATTCCATAGGATAACATCTTTCCTGAACAGTTAGAGACTGCCTGAAGAGAGAGGGAGACTAGCATTTATGTCACTGCTTAGTTTATGCTACATATTTTTCAATTTGCGAGACAGGGTGATTGCTGTCTTATTCTGATCAGACTGAATTCTGGGAAAGTTCTGATCCTGCTTTAGACCTTGTGCATCAGGACAGTCTCCTCTTATTAGCTGGGATGATTGAGCCAGTAGGATAAAATAAAGATTGACTTGAATCTTCATCCCAGACTTGAACCAAATCAGACCCAAACCTCAGACTCAAAACAGTTTGGTTACTTTATTTCGTTTTGTTTTGGGTGAGCTTATGCATTACCTAGCTGGAGCGGGTACTGGAAATATAAACATAACAGGGTAGGGCAAGCTAAATATGGAGTTTCCAAGCCATCTGATGCACTGGAATTCACGAGAGCACCTCTTCTTAGGAGATTTCACACCCCATGAGAAAAAGAGGCTCAGCTAATAACTCAGTTGGTTAAAGTTGCCAACTTTAGCATGTTTCTCCAAACCTAGTCTCTGAAGTTCAAGCCCCAGTATTTAGTTAATAACATAAAATTAAATATGTAGATGCCCTGTGGTGGGTATTACAGGATTTTGTGTCACAGTTCTGGAGAATCTGTAATGGGTACATGTGGTGGGATCAGGGGCTGTTTTTTCAATGAAGCCTGGATGATTGGCACATGCCCCTCACTCACATTTCAAACCTCTGTGTGCTAGAGCCTGGTCTTCAACTAACAAAATGTAATCAAAATTCAGGTAAGTAATAGGAAAGCCCAGAGATGCTACCTGCGAGGTATCAACTTTTTAGTTAGTATGAAAGGGTTTAGGTTCTAAGGAATGGGGAAGGTCATTATGTCTAGCACACAAAGCTAAACCATTCACCTTCACTTTTGGACTCCAAAGTACTGTTTTGATTAGTGTAGGAATGGGCCAGATTCTCAACAGCAGCAAGATCCTTTTAAGCTACTCTGGCCATGAAGAGAGACCATGAAGTGAACAGTAGTGGTCCATAGGGAGTATCTCCAGGGTAAGGTCATTCCCCAGCTGGGGCAGAAACTCTTATGCAGCTTTTCTTGCAGTCCTTAGCACAGAGGTATCTTTCAGGGATGGCTCCTGTTGCATGAGAGAAGGGATGTGACTCTAGCAGATAGTGGTTTGGCTGTTCTTGTGTGACAAAGGTGCAAAAAATACATTAGAATCACCTTCACTCCCCTTTGGTCCTACGTCAGGCACAAGAATGGGGACCACTGTTCCCTCTAAGCTATGCGCATGTGCGTGCACACACAAGTCATGAAACCTGTGCATAAAAAAAATAAAGGGCACACAGAAAAATTCAATAGCGCTAATATAGGTGCTCATGAAGAAATGTTTTTGCGCACACAAACAAATTGTTTGCAAACACAGTCTTCCAGTAATTAGAGGGAACATTGATTGGGGACACTTAACCCCAGTCTTCAGCAAATTTGCTGCTGTTAGATTGATCTCCCAATCAACTGAGTGGGTCTGTGAAGACCTGCTCAGCTGATCAGGAAGTCGATTGCTGAAGACCACCCCAGCAGGTAGAGTAGTGCCGTGTTATCAGGAGGGCATTTCCCTTTGATTCAGTGTACTGAAGACGTGGCGGTAAGTAGGCGGTAGGCAGCCAGAGAAAGATACGCACAATATTTTAAGTACTTTGCATATCTCCCTTCGATGCCTGCCAAAATCCCCCCGCAGTGTAGACCTGCCCTGAGAGTTGTGGGGGAGGAGCACATTTTAACACAATTTATTTCAGTGAAAGATAAAGCACCTCCATAGGCTTAAAAACTTGGCTGTAGGTTTTTTTGAGGGCCAAATGCAGAGAGTTAACTGAGCAGCTGCAAATCCCATTGCCCAATGGCTCAAGATTTGGCTATTCCTGATTACAGCCAAGATGAACCAAATAAAGCTAGAACAGTCAACAGATACCCAGAGTGCCGTGCTAGTGCAGTCTATGGAAGTGAGGATTCTCTGCCATAAATTGTGGCAACATTTGTTTGCCAAGAGGACTATAGATGTGTGGTTTCCAGTACTTCTTTGGGATCCTCCAATATAAGATGGTTTTAAGTGAACAATTAATGAATTTCACAGTGTTACAATGTCGTGATGATGGCTTTCTCCTTGAGGCTGGTCTCACTTTGTTTTAGAGAATGATCCAGTTTAGAAGCAGAAAAGATCTAGGAGCTCACCCAATCCGCATCTGTGCTAGTGGATGATTATTTCTGATGGTCCATTTGAACTACAGAGATCTGTTGTCATTTGTTTGTGGTCCACAGAGAATTGGCTATTTATGTGATCCCAGCTCTCCTTTTTGTTCGAAGCTGCTAGGGTACATTCAAAGAAGCTAAAAACGGATGGAGTGTTCTCTTAATATTTCTCCATGTAATCCATTGCTAGTTACTTGACTGTGAGACAAAAATGAGATGATTGCTGTATGAGAATGGGTGGGGATACGTTCCTGAGATAATCTTTATATGAAGATGTGAACCACACTATGAAAAAATTTGAGAATCAACTTCATCCAGTTTTTGTTTTAAGACATTTATTTAAATGTTCTGACAATGAAGCTCTTTGGAGAGGCCCCTGACATTTGGAGATATACGTCTTTGTGTCTTGCATTTCCTTTATATAGTTCTACTCCCAGCTACGCTGGTATAAATTCAGCAGAACTCCTGTTGAATTGTGTTACCCAAAATTTCCATTAATGTCATTGGAATCAAAATCCAGCTGTAGGTGTGCTAAGTGGGGCTGATGTTGGATGCCCACATTTGACAATTGTGGGACATGTAGTGCTGTAGACCGGGCATAAGAAGCAATAGATCTTGTTGTAGTCAGTCTCTTTTCAGGGGCACAAAGAAAGAGAAGGTGCTAGGAAGCTCTACTCTCCTTAAGCCCCATCTTCTGCAATGAGAGTCTGTGCAGTCAAAGGACACGATAACTCTACATTTGCAAAGGGAAGTGTGTAGGTTCCTTTCATCAGCCAGCTAGCAACCTCCCGAGGGGTATGTCTACACCGGAGGTTCTCTTAGGTTGACTTAACAAGGTCAACTTTAAGCCGACTTAAAGTTGATCTTGTTAAGTCGACTTAGATAGTCCACACTGAAAACTCCTGTTGACTGCCTGAGTCCACATTGGCAGGTGCTAGATCTACAAAGGAGTGGTGCAGAGAGGGGGCCTGGAGGCTGATTAGGTTGACTTAACGGCTTTCCCTGTCCACCTTGGCTTAAGTCAACTTAATAAGGTCGACTTAAACATTAAGTCGACCTTGAGAGATGGTGTTATTAAGTCGACTTAAGGAAGCGCTTAAGTCAACTTAATAAAAGCCCAGTGTGGCTGCAGCAGTCTGTAAGTGGATTTAACCTTCCTTAAGTTGGCCTAAGGCTCCAGCGTAGACGTACTCTAGGAGCTCCAAGGTGTGTGCACAACACCACTTAGATTGCTTCCAAATGAGGGGCTTGTGTGGTCTATATCAGCAATTTCCTTTGGAAAGCAAGCATCATGTCAGAGAGCACCAGCAATGTCATTTAGCTATTTGTGTGAGGAAGAAACTTGAACAGAAATAAAGCAATGGTGCTACTTAAGCCAGTGGGTTCCCATGCTTTTTTTTGCATGTGCAGTTAAAATGCAAAAATCCCCTTGATTTCAACAACTCCATATTTCACAATATACAGCATTCTTATTACATGTTGACCGCACACTTCACCAACAAGCATTGTTGCACGTAATAAGACTACTATGCTAATCCCAGTTAAACCTTTCCAGGTTGAGTGAATCACAGTGCTGCATCCAATTCTAGCAAAGCAGCCACTGTCGATGTCAATCAGAGCACCAGGCCAAAGCCGGTGGATGTGTGCTAGGGCTTATAGAGTCAAGTTTTATTGGGTTGTTTGTTTAAAAAAAATAATATCAGGCAAAATTCCCAATGAAACTAAAAAACAAATCTCTCTCTCAAAACTGTTTTTCAAGGCTAAACATGATCGGCCTAAAGCAATGGACCTTCCTGGGTTTTAACTTTATCACTCTGTTTTTAATGCACTCCTAATGCAGGACAACTCAGCTACTGATCTCCCAAGATCTTTCATGGGGGAAGCTGGCTGGCAGAAGAAGACTGCTGCCTCTGCGTCACTGGTCTCTGCTTTCTTCACACCCTGGGGAAGTCTTTTGTGGGAAAATCTGGCGCTGTGGCTTAGGCTGCAAGAAGGGATGAGACAGATAAGCCCGCCAGCCTCACTAATACCTGTGTAGATTTTCAGCCTAGTGTTGCTGGCTTAGTTTCTAGCAGCATCGACTTCTGTGCCATGTCCCTCCACTTGTGAAAGCCTCCGCTTATGGAGAGAGGCTGCAAGGAGAATCGCTGGTTGTGTGGTTCCAATTTGTTACCATTTCCTCCCTCAGGTGGAAATTCAGCATCGGGACCTGTGCAGGTAATGCTCACACAGGGAATAATATAGTTCCCAAATACCTCATTGACTCGGCAGTGTAGCTGTAGCCGGGTCACCCCCTGGCTATTCAGAGAGACAAGGATGGGGTGGATGAGGCAATATCTTTTATTGGACCAGCTACTGTCGGTGCGAGAGAAAAGATTCTGAACCACACAGAGCTCTCCTTCAGATCTGAGAAAGATACTTCCAGGGTCGTAGCAAAATGCAAGGCCAGGCCTGTCCTTTGGTGGGGGATGAGTGGGGTAACCGTCCTGGGGTCTGTGCTGCTGCCCTCTCCACTGCCATGCTGCTCCCATCCCCTCCCTGCTGCTTTGGTGGCAAGAAGAGGAGGGGCAGGAACATGGGGCCCGGCTTTTGGGCCAGCCAGCCCCACCTTCAGAGCAGAACAGCTGGCCCAGGGATGGAACAGGGAAGCAGAGCTTGGCCTTTGGGCTGGCCTGCCCTTCCCTGTCCCCCCAAGCATGGGGCTGGGGGACTGAGGTTCCCAGAGGCCAATTGGCCTTGCCCCCCTGACACCGGATGGCTCTGTGCAAGGCAATTGCCTTCCCCAGACCTGAAGGAGAGCTCTTTGTTGCTCAAAAGCTTGTCTCTCTCAACAACAGACATTGGCCCAATAAAACAGCAGTTCTCAACCACCGTGTCAGGACACATTACTGTGTCACCACACTGCGGCAGATGTGTCATGGAGAGCCGGGGAGATGGCTGGATTCTGCCTGGGCGAGGTGGGCGGGTGTATCCTGTACTGATGTGCCATGCCACGAAGCATGACGCCACCCACAAAAGGTTGAGAACGACTACAATAAAAGATACACCTTACCCGCCCCTTGTCTCATTGAGAAGATCAGATGCAGTGAAGTCCGGTTAAATAGATTCCTTTTGCCTCTTCAGCCTCATTTGATCTGTAACAGTCCAAGTAGATTAGCTTTCAGGCTACACTGGGAAGGCCATATTTTAGTTAGAAGAAGACAGCTGGTGGGTAGCGTGCCATTGTCTTGGGTCTACAGTCATTGGAAGCAATGGCAAAGTGCTCATTGGCTATGTCTATCCTATGTAAGTTGACTTAAACAAAGCACTGTCTACATTGTAAGGGAATAAAGTTGACTTTCCTCATCACTAAAGCCAACTTTATAACTTCTATTTATAGAGTCGACTTTACAGTAAAGTCGACTTTATTAAGTCGACTTAAGGCAATGTGGACAAGGAGTTGCCTTGTCAATTTAATTGGCCTCCTAACCACAGAAAACATGGGGATGGGGACTGGAGAAAAGGCAAAACACAGCTGTGTGCAACACAGCCAAACTCCCCACCTTCCCCGACTGATGAGGCATCTTCCTCAGTTCTCAGCCCGAATCAACATCTCAGCCCGACCCTGGCATCTCTGCTGTTCTCAGCTCGACCCCAGCATCTCCCCGATTCTCAGCTCGACCCCAGCATCTCAGCCCAAACTCGGCATCTCCCAGGTCCTCAGCCCAACCCAGCATCTCAGCCTGACCCTGGTATCTCTTCTGTTCTCAACCGGACCCCACATCTCTCCTGTTCTCAGCTGGACCCCACTTGTCACCCGTTCTCAGCCTGACCCTGCCTGTCTCTCCCCTTTTCTGCCCAAACCCTGTGCATCTCCCCTTCTCAGAGGACCCCAATGATATTGTTGTAAAACAAATAAGGAGTCCAGAGGCACTGTTTAAGACTAACAAATTTATTTATTGGATGAGCTTTCATGGGAGAAAAATCTCACTTCATCAGACAGTTTGAAGATGGGGGAATTTACAGAATGGTAGGAAATAAATGCAGAGGAGTGTCAGACATAGGATCAGGTCACCCTCTAACACCAAATCAAAGCAGTTGTTAAGATTCAAACACTGGGAAACAGCACATAGAAAGAAAGTTGATATTTCTTTTAGATTAGACTGTGTGAAAGCAGGATTAAATCCTGACTATGGATTTTTTTCCCCATTATAACAGGTGATTTGACTTCACCTTCCTCTCTGTGCTGTTTCCTGGTGTTTGAGTCTTAACAACTGCTGCACCCTGCCCCTGCGCTGGCAGTTGCCCTGCAGCACCTGGTCCAGAGCCGGAGGAGTCAGGGCAACACAGGGAGGGTGTGGAGTGCTGCGCTGGCACATCAGTGGGCTACGTCAGGCTCCCTGGGCTCCCTGTTGGCACACACAGTATGGAGGGTGGTCTGGTCACTTGCTTCCCGTAGTAAAAGAGTAGACGGGAGAGAGGGGCACCGCTGCTGTGCTGCACTGTGGACCAGCTACCCACAACGCACCACTCCTAGGGCGACGTAGCAGCTGCCACTGTGGACGAGGGCAGTCTCCTAACATTTTGAGTGTGCATGAGCTAAATTGACTTAAGAAGGTCTACTTTAAGACGGCTTAAAGTAGACCTTATTAAGCTGGCTTAACCGAGCCCTGTAGTGTGAACATAACCATTGACATTAATGATGCAGGTTCACCCATCCTTGCATGTGTATAAATACCTCCTAATCATAAGTGTGTGACTCTAGCGGAGATTTTGCAGGGGGTTAATTCGCTTCTGTTATACTGTCACTGAGTCACTGGACTGCATCTTGGGTAGCTGGTGAGTCTATGAATTCACAAGAATGCTTTTTAAAAGCAAGGGTCGGGATCCTGGCGCATTGGGTGGCTGTGCTTTTATCACAGCGTAGCCCAAATCCAAGTAATAAATATCTAGGAACTAATTGGTGATTGTCCTTTTCTGAGAATCTCAATACAAATAAAAAAAAGTTAATGTGAAAAACAAAACCAATGAAATTCTATTTCAGTCTGGGGTGAAGAAGATCATATTTTTTTATATGTATTTATTGGAGAAGGGGAGGCAGGAATCCAAAATACTATCTTCTTTTTCAAGTCTGACAACACAACAAAACTCTTCATTGCCGTCTCCTTTGGAGTGTGTGCTATAACTACCGTCCACTAACTAAGAAGTTTTTTTCCTATTACTAGACAAATACAACTGCCAAGTTTTGGGGGGGCGGGTTGTTTTTTTTTTTTTTTTTTTAATATGGGCTTTAAATGGCATGTTATTCTGCAAAGAAGTAGAAGAATGAATTCACCTGGGCATATAGCCATCCTAATCAGAAGCCTTCCAGCAAATATCTCCAATGGCTGGTGACAGGACACTAGAGGGGGAAGGCTCTGACTTACTGCAGCGAATTCTCTCCCGGGTATCTGGCTGGTGAGTCTTACCCACATTCTCAGGGTCTAACTGATCACCATATTTGGCGTTTTGCAAAGGAATGTTCCCTTGGGTCAGACTGGCAGATACTATGGAGATCTTTCACCTTCTTTTGGATGGGGCATGGGTCACTTGCAAGTTTAAATTAGTGTAAATGGTGGATTCTTTGTCGCCTGAAGTTTTTAAACCATGGTTTGAAGACCTCATTTAACTAAGCCAGAGGTTTGGGGTCTATTCCAGGATCAGGTGGATGAAGTTCTGTGGCTTGCATTGTGCAGGTGGTCAGACTAAGTGATCATGATGCTTCATTCTAGCCTTAAAGTCTATGAGTATTGGTCTTTAAATTGAATAGTGTAAATTGCAATTTATAGTTGATTTCTCAGCCTCCCTGTCTAGACAATGAAAAAAAAAGCTGTGTGGTAAACTTGGATGCCATTTTATTTTTGGAGTAGCAGATTTTCTTAGGTATCTGGGCATGTATTTGTGAAAAAAAACAACAAGGAGCTGTGTGCCACTTTAAGACTAACAGAATTATTTTTTGCATGAGCTTTTGTGGGAGAAGATCCCACTTCCTCACTCACTCTTGGGTGAAATATTATGGCCAGGATTGTACAGGAAGTCAGCCTGGGTGATTTTAATGCTCCCTTCTAGTGTTAAGATCTATGAACTGTGCTACTGACCTTAGGTTGATTTGTTTGCTCCCTCAGCTGCTGCTGACATGCTCAGGCACTGCTAAAACATGCTTAGCCCAGTGCCTACATTTTTGCAGCAAGCAAAAGGTAGGAACCCATATTTCTGCCTCCGTGCAGCCCAAGCTCCAGAGTGATGCACAGACTGGATGAAGACAGGCGTTCCTCCACCCTACTGACTTGCCCAATCCGTTGGGTGGAATCAGAGCCTGCCTACCACCTTGGGCACCTAGGCTATGGTGGACTGATGGGGAAGGGACTGCAGGAGGAGGCCCTGTCTCAGGGTGCTGGCCTGGGGGAGGCTTTGACATCCCTGGTGGCTGTGCCGACCCCAGGTCAGGTGTCTCAGCAGCCGAGAGCTCCTGGTTCGGAGGGGACAGGGGGAAGGATGACAAGCATCATCCTCCAGGCCTCTCCATGCCTGTGCTGGGTGCAACAACACCAGGGGATGTGAGAATCCCAGCCGCTCAGGGGTCGGGAAGCCAACCTAATGGCAGGACTTAGGGGCAGAGCACATCAAGACCCCCCTACTTGTCGCTGGGTGACGCAAGGGTACCTGCCCTGTCACTCTCGCTCCCAGCTGCACCTGCTGCCCCAGTGGAAGGGGGAGTGAGGGAGAGTGGAAAATGGACCTGCAGACCTCCCCCCATGTGGCACGGCTGCTGATGCAAGCCTTGGCCCCCGACTGCTGGAGACCCACAGGACGGCTGCTCCTGACAGGTGAGTTTACACAAGATAGTCAGGCTGGGGAGGGGCCTCATAACTTTTTGGCCAGGGTACTCAGCTGACACCGGAGGGGGCAGAGGGATGTGAAGAGGGATCTTCTGCTGCCTGGGGAAGCCCTGAGCTCTGGGATCGGCTGGACTCGGCGGGGGGAGGTCCCTCAGTCCCTCCTCTTGAAACTTTTGGACAGTAACTAACTAACTAACTAAATCAATCAAATCATAGGGCTGGAAGGGACCTCATGAGATCCTCGAGTCCAACCATCATTTTAAAAGTCCTTGCAGCAGGGGGGCTGGATTCTGGGTCTCCCACATGTGTGCTGTAATCACCAAGCTACAGCATCTTTCTCAGGCTTGCTCTGTTTTTCTTTTGGGTCTGATGAGTCTTTCATTATTTAATTCAGAATACAACAGCTTCAACAGGCGAGCCATAAGCCTGGTGGTTAAAAGCTCACCTGAGCTGTCACAGAGCCTGATGCAAATCCCTTCTCTCTGTCAGATAGAGAGAGGACTTGAACTGGAGGAAAGGGGTGGAGAATGTCCTGTGTCCTAGGTGAGTCCCATAAACCATAGGCTAAAAGTTATTAAATGCTGCGTGGTGTTTGCTGCTGAGAACTCCAGATGTGGGCGCATAGCTGTGAGGGCAGAGCAGGGCTTAGCGCGACAGCATGTCCTCTTTGGTAGTGTAAATGAGGAGCCGCTGAAGGTGCTGGTTTTTGTGAATCCCATCCTACCTCCTCATTTTTCATGTTGGGAGCCTAGGTGTTTAACTCAGGCTTCATGAATGCCAATGATTTTCTAGGTGTCTAAAAATTACTCAAGGAAGTGTTCAGTGCCACCTGTGCGCTTAGACAGAGCACAGAAACCGCACACGTGCATGGATTTAATGATCTTTGCTAATACTTCCTCTGTCAACCCCATTATGGTTTGGCTTAGCCATGCCTGTCCTTCAGACTGTAAGCTCTTTGAGGCAGGGATTGACCTTGCTTGTACAGCGGCATGCAGGTCATTAATAGCCCTCTTCCCATGAGAAGTCTGGAAGTTTAAGAATGAAAGCACCACCTCTTAGCCTAAAAGAAGATGATTTTGCAGTCACATGTGACATTTCACATCTCCGGGAGGAGCAAAATGGGTCCAATTTTCTTTTTAATGCTTTTATATCAGCCCTTGTGAGAAATGTAAATCACTGTATTGAACTGTGTGAAGGGGTTGCTGCATTTTGAACACGGGATAAAATCCTCACTTCACTGAAGTCAAAGGCAGAACTGGTGGCTGTAGGCTTAAGATAGTCTTCAGTCATATAAATATAGTTCTAGGACCATATCAATATGCTCAGTGTTCAGTAGGGTTTTGAGACCACGATCCCTCAACTCAGTGAACAGGAAAGAATGAGATGAGAGCACAAAATTATTCAGTTAATCCAATAAGTCTCAAATGTTGTTCATGGAGCAATGTGATGAACCACATCAGCCTTCAAAACGGGATAGTTTCTGAGTTCTTGAGAGTGGACACATCTAATGTTTCCAGATAATTTTGGGCCAATTAAACTAAAAGACAAAAAGCCCAGGTACACCTACATATGCTACACGGATAATTCATAAGAGTATTTGGTGTAAATTCAAACTTGCTCTAATTTGCAGATAGCACTAAAGGCAGGTGGATAACAAACACATCAGGGCAGAGCCAAACAGCACCATAAACTGGACTGGAGTGAGTAGTGGAGCGAGGTTTGCAAGCGAAAAAATAAAGATCTCTGCCCAAGGGAAGGTAAAGAGCACAGACACAAACGGAAGCTTGGGAGAGAGAATGCAGGAATTAATTTAATCCTGGATCTGTAATACGAATCTAATGTTCCCTTCTTGTCTTCCTTTTGTTATAATATTGTACACCCAAAGTCTGCAAAACACATTCTTCTTCAACCAGCACTGAAGTTCAAGTGAAGATATTTGGAACAACGAGGGTTGACCTTGCTCCTGGAACCAAGGAAAGCACTTCAGTACAGGGAATGCATAGAATGGGCAGGTTGCAAATCTCGTATTAATTTCAGTGGAATATATGAGCTCACAGAGTCAAGGGTATTAACGTGACCCTGTAACTAGCCAGCAGTGAATAGTCTAAAACAAAATCTGGGTTTGGTTTGTAGAGACATCAACTTGTTTTGTATCATGGCAAACACACCATTAATTGTTTTCTCTCTGTATTAAAACTACAGGAAATAATTTGAAACATAAAATATTAAATAAGACTTTGATTGTAATAACCCCCCTGTACTGGAAAAGAATTGTTAGAATGAAATCGCCCCTTGTTTGAAAGTGTCTTCGATGGTATTGACTGTCTTTTTAGGGCAGCAGTCTCAAACACACAGCCCGTGGGCTGCATGCAGCCCCTAAAGTCATTTCCTGCAACCCACAACGACATTATCATTACCAATATTTGCAATATCATTGTATGGAAAGGTTTCAGTGGTGCGGCCCTTGGGCTAACGTACTAGTCCTCGTGCAGCCCTCGTGGTTTGAGACCCCTGTTTTAGGGAAAAGAGAATAATACAGAAAGGTAATCATGTCAGTCTCGTTCAGCTAAACAAACAAGGAGCCTGGTGACACTTCTAAAGACTAACAAATGTATCCACTGCATGAGCTTTTATGGGAGAAATCCCACTGCATCAAACACTTGAAAGGAGAATAAGTTAGGCAAATTTTAGGCACTAACTGGCTTTTTAGGGAAAAGAGAATAAGTTAGATTGATGGGTTGAAACTGCTGTAGCTGTTGTTAAAGTCTAATTCTGTGTCTTAGGGCAGGTCTTCACTTGCCTGCTGTTTTACATAAAATAATCTGTGTATCGCTCTTCGACTTCCCTATACCCAGCATGTCTGCTGTGCTGAGTAGAAGACAGGGGGCCTCCTTTGACTCAGAGTTACTCTAGTTGCCAGGGTGGTCTTCAGAGGTCTTTACAGAACTGCTCGGTCAATCGGGAAAGTTGATCTGGTGGTGGCAATTTTCCTGCCGTCAGTGAAGACTAGCCCTTTGAAGACAAACACAAAAGGGAAAGGAAAGAGCAGTTTAAAGATAGAAAATGCAGTTTCTGCCTCTGCTGTTAACTCTTACTGTTGGAGAAATGGAGACCCAGTACATGGTGTTATTGGCCACTCTGAGACCTGGCAAACTTGTACTGGCTTTGGGCTGTTTAGGCCGGGCATCACTTTTAGTTGCCTTTCAAGTCACAGTTTTACGTCAGCATTGCAAGTCTAAACCAGACTCCTGTTAGACAGAGGGAAGAAGGAGGTGAGAGACAGGAAAGAAAAGAAGGTGGTAAATGAAAGGACTTACCAGTAGTTAGGTTTGACAAAAGTCTCCTGTCCCAGATGGCAGTTGGGTGTTACAGGAGCTGGTCACAATAGCGATGTCATCTGTGTCCCTCATTTTGAGCAGGTCTGATCAGGATCTCTCAAGATCAGGATGACAAAGGCTTAATGGTATCACAGTGGATCCTGGTATCACAGGGGTTGGTGTGGGTGGGAACCCTGATGGTGAAACTTGCACCTTCCCCAGCTCTTGGTGTTTTTTTTTGTTAGACTTGCTTTGCATTTCTCTATCCTTGATTTTCCCTTGAAAGCTGGTTCTTTTCTTTTCTTTTCTTTTCTTTTCTTTTCTTTTCTTTTAAGTACCCCGAAAGGGAGAGGCAGATGCAGAACCCTTTCAGTTATTATATTGTTTACCAATTAGGACTAATTTTTCACACGCCAGTTTTGGCTTACTGATTTTTGGTTTTACACTTCTTTATTTACAAGATATGATTTTAGTAGTCATTGAATTATAGCAGTAGGCCTTTCTATTTGGATTGATTTAGGGTTTTGGGGTTTTTTTGTCTTTCTTTTGCATCTTTTTTCATGAGCATTATATGTGATTGGAACATTTTGTAAACTTTTATTCACTTTCCCACCATTGAGCGTCTGACTGGGGCAAATTTGTAGATCCAATTATCACAATGGGGGGGGGGGGAGCTGCCAGCAAGAACATCTCCACCTACATACCATGGCTGTAGATGAAAAGTCACTGTGTTAGCCCCACTACCATCCTGAAGAGGGGGAAATGAGTGAGCGCTGATATCACATAAAATGTTTTTAGAGGGGTGTTGTACTTTCTTAAAAATAAGATGCAGAAACCGGGCAGAGTGTGCTAGAGCTGAGCCATAATTAAACACCTCCAGGCAGTTTCAAATGAGATGTGCACATTTAGAAGAGGGTTCTAGTTGTCCGTGTCATCAGCTGACTAACGGAGAAAACAAACGTGTGCCAGGAGCCAAAAAAAGAGAAAGGGGAGAATGTAGTTAAGTAACTTTTTGTAAGTTAATTGAGGGCCCAGATCTTGCTGCCTTTGGCAGTTTTGTCCTTTTGTCATTAAGACTTTCACACAGCAAAGTGTTTAAGCCCATGATTAGAGCCATGGATTTCAATGGGACTGTTTGCACACTTAAAGTTGTGCTTATGCTCAACCGTATTGCTGAATCAAAGCCTATGTTTGGCTACAAAACTGTCGATCTTCTGGAAAATGATTTAACCAGAACATTTCGGAAGTTCCTATTTTTAAACAGCAGATTCCTGACCCTCATGTTCTTGATCAGATTGAACATTGTCACTACACAGTTCTTCTCTGCGATTGGGCTTGGTTCAATTTCCCCTCCACAGTGAGGCCCCATGTGCAGGGCTGCAGTTTTCCGTGGTGTGCTCCCTGCATGACAGGGAAGGGCTGGGGATGTCTAACCCCCCGACCCTGGTTTAGTTCTGCAAAAGGCCTGTGACTTTTATCAACACCTTGGATGTTCAATGTGTTGCAGTGGTTTATGGCACACTGTTTGGAGGCCATACATTGTTGGATGTGGTCTTATGTTACAAACGACCACCAAACCCTGCATCGTTCTGTGAGCTGGTGCGGACCCAGCCGATTACATAACACGAAGTCAGTAGTTTCCCAAAATCCCCTGTTGTGCAGGTAGGTACTTGCTCAATCCTCTTGCTTTCTTCACTTGCTCTAAAATCCTGCCTTTTCTCTCTATCCTTGCTATAAACCTTCTTCTCTCATCTCTCTCCATACACTGCTGGTGAGATCTCTTCACAGAATGCAGATTGCAACTCAGCTGAGCCCTCCAGAGCGGGCTGTTCAAAGTATCGATCGTACCTGAAAGGATATGATGGGCAGAAGAAGTGGACAGCTGGGGAACCCCACCACATTCAGGGACATTAGACTTCTGAATGTGGTGGAAGATACTCTAGAGCAAGGGTCTCAAATGCACGGCCCGCGGGCCGCATGCAGCCCCTAAATCTATTTCCTGCACCCCGCAATGACACTATTGATACTGATATTTGCAATATCATTATATGAAAAGTTTTCAGTGGTGTGACCCTCAGGCTAACATACTAGTCCTCATGTGGCCCTCATGGTGATTTGAGTTTGAGACCCCGGCTCTAGAGGAACAGGGACCAGGACTGGCCCAAGGGTTTTTGGTGCTTTAGGTGACCTATGACTTTGGTGCCCCTTCCACATGTTATAAGAGATAACATATTAACTTTTTTTTTTTTAAATAGAGAAAAAAATCACTTTTTAAAAATTTGGTGCCCCTTAAAGCCTGGCACCCACCTATTTCATCTATATATTTGGGCTGGCCCTGGGGACTGACTAGGCAATACAAAATGAAGGCAGAGGACCAACTGATGCCGTATAGGAAGAGCCACACACGCTGCACCCCTCTCCCCTTTGCACTGAGGTCTGTTTGAAGCACTTGAGTTTAAACCTGAAGACTGCTCCCTGCAAAGGACAAGCAGTATCATCATTTCATTTGTCAGTCAAAGAGGTTTTACGATTAAAGTGTTGGCCATAACTGGAGTCCGGCCTGACAGTTCAGTCAGTTGAACTGACAGTTGTGCCTTTGGTGCTTGTTGTGTGTTGTCCTTGCCCATGGAGACAAGGGAAAATGTACCGTTCCTGAGGCCTGTTTTAAATGCCGGCTAGAGTTACAATTGGTTTGATGGCTCCTGATGGTAGCAGTGGGGAACCTGTAGGTGATTAACTGTGCCTATGCCATACCTCTGTGGCTTTCATGGGATAATGATGCACTTTGACTTGTGTTGTTTCTTAAGAAGTAATTTTATTAAGAGACGTCTCTGCTGCCAGGCAGTGTGGTCTGGTGATTAAATGAGGGGCTGGGAGCCAAAAGACCCGAGTTTGCCACTTGTCAACTCAGTGCTCTGGGGCAATTCACTTAACCTTATTGGGCTGTAGTTTCCCTTGGTTTATTGGGGCCAATTCACTTTGAAAATAAAATGTGTTTTTAAACCATTAAAAGCAACAGTTGCTGCTATGCACACAGCACAGGACCAGCCTTCAGGGGGATGTGGTAACTGGCTAGGGAGCCATTCACTTTGAGGACAACAGTTTGAATTTAAGCTGGGTCTATAGTGGTTGAAAGAGGGTTGCCAGCCCTCCAGGATTCTCCTGGAGTCTCCAGGAATTAAAGATTAATGTCATGTAATGAAACCTGCAGGAATGCACCCAGCCAAAACTGGCAATCCTAGATTGGAAAGCAGTTTACACATTTGGCTTAGCAGGGACCAAACTGGTAAGGAAATTGAGCTAGCATTAACTTCTAAAATTTCTCTCTACAAGCGAGAGCAGAGGCACACTGACAGGGAAATTGCCCCATTCTACCGGGCTGACTACACGGGGCAGCTGACTAGCATTACTGTGCCAGAGGATTGCTATTCCGCAATAGCTACTCTGCAAATGCTCTATTACAGAATAAAAAGTGACTTCATTCCCAAACAGAGAGCCCACACAAAGGAGTTATTCCTAACAGCTAAATTATATCAGAATAACTATTTCTCCAACAAAAACTCATGTGAAAAATAAATGTGTTAGTCTTTAAAAGTGCCACAGGACTCCTTGTTTATTCTGGACTAGCTACACTTAAACAGCTATGCTGGTCTTTAATAGTGAGGTGTGTGTGTATTATTTAACTCCCTTTTCAAAACAGTTTAGAGCGTCTATCTGTGCATACTGATTCCCATAGTCATTTTTGAAAGGTTAAAAAATACAAATGGTATCAAAAGTTATTAAATACTATTGTGGCGGAGTGGAGGAGAAACAAGGGCTTCTGCCATGGGTGCCCTGCTGTTTGGACTAGGGCAAAATGTATTAGCTGGGCTGCAGAAAGCAGGAGGAGGGAGCTCCAGCTGAGGACACTGATTATGCCCTGCTAGACCAGGGCCTGAGTATGCAAATAAGAACAGCTGTGTCCCTCGCTGGGGGTGGATAAATAAGCCTGTTGGGAAGCAACCTTGGGATGCATGACTGGGGAGGGAGATTAGTGGTCAGTGTGTTGTCTGCTGTTGTCAAAGCAGGAGCTCTACATCTCAGGGCCTGGTTAGGCATGGGTAGTATAAATTGCACTGCTGTAAACAGACTGGCATGGGTGTTTGCACCACCTGATGCCTCAAATTCTTGTTATTTGGCAGGGGAAGACCCCTGAGTGAACCTAGGGTGCTAGAGGCAGGTGCAGTTGCCTACACCTGTTTATTTCCAGCTTTGTGAGAAAAGCACAAGAATTAGATAGCATAGTTTGTTCTCTTAGCAATGTCCTGCTCTCCATGTGTGGGTGAACACACTTCCTTGTGCATGTTTTTTCCTTTGTGTAAAATCAACAGCAGTAAACAAAGGCATTGAAGAAAAAAGAAAAGGCAATGCTTTGTAGGGTACTCTTAAGTGGGTATTTAATACCTGCTATGACAAAGATATTTTCTTAATAAAGAGGTAATCAAATGATCTCTCCAGCTTGCTGTCACTTCAGACTTCTGATGCTTTATTTTTGCTTTCCTCGGTTCCATGTAGTGTACCCAAAAAAACAAATAAAACTTGTCTACACAGGAAGCCTTTACTAGTTAAAACAGCACTTTTTATGCTTAGATCAATATGAATTCCTATGAGGATAATTTTATTCTAATATAAAAGTGGTGGTTTGTGATAACCAACTGAAAAAGTTAGTTGTGTGTCAGAATAAGGGTGTCTTCAGGGGGTTGTACACAAGTATAAATGTAGTGGTTTAAGTTCACACCTTAGGTTATAAACAAGGAGTCCTGTGGCACTTTTGAAGACTAACAAATATCCTGCCCAAAGTGGATGAACTTTTAGTATAGAGGAAGGATTAGGGTTCTGTGTCTAGACCATTAAATGCCAGGGCTTTCCCTGTCTATCCACTGTGGGGCAGTGCTGTGAGTAAATTCAAGTTGATTGCTACAGTGAGTTGCACACTATTCATTCTCTCTCCACTGGAGAATTATGTTCATTCCAAATCTACATAATTCAGGGTGAAAGAGCCTTATTTATTTCATTTTGGAATGGTTCAAAATGCATCAGATGGGAAGTTAATCAACTCATAGATTAAGCCCGAAAGGGACCATCATGATCATGTACTTTGGCCTCCTGTACAGAGTGGTGTGATTAACTGATCTTTCAGTTTGCTAGTTTACTGGCAAAATAATTTTCAAAAATTCACTGATGCAAGTGACAAATTTTTCAAGCAAAAAGCAGAATAAAAATGGTGTTCTGGGTTGAATGAACACTTTATTCAACCTAAATCAAAACTTTTCATTCAGGCTTTCACTTGGTTTCCACTTTTAAAACTAAAACTGACAAATTTTGGAAGAAGTCACTTTGGGAAAAAAAATAGAAACATTGTTTCAAAAACATGAAAATGAAACACTTTTTGATTTATTTTCACAGAATTTCATCCAGCTCTACTCTTTCTATTCCTGGAGCCCATGGTAGCGTGTTGCCCCTTTCCCATCACACAGGCTAAACATTGCACTGTGATGTCAATATATTGTTACCTTTTCAGGAGAAGAGCAAAAATAATTCCTTCAAATGCACTTAGAAATGTGTCTGTTCTCTGGTGCTGTTTTTCAACTTGGTTATGGCTGTGAAATACAAAGGAATAGATTCCCCAGACCCTCCCACTTCTTAGAGGGCACTAGCACCCAGGATACATGGAATTTGTCATGGATTAAAGAAGAGATTCTAGGGATGCTCCTTGTGCTAATACAGGCAGCACATTTCCGACTGCAAGCTTCTTGGCCCAAATTCCATCCTTTAGTTACACCTGAGTAAGCCTGCTGAAGTGAATGGGGAAGCCTGGGAAAAATGGAGGCAGGATTTGACTCCTTGTTATAGGTTTGCAAACTGCTGTTCGCATTTAATGCATAGACAATCCCACTCCCATATACACACAGGCATTGCACACAGGACAAAATTAAAGCTTATCCATGGAGCCTGCACAAGGTTTAATTTAAGTCCCTGGGACCTGATTCTCAGTTACCCCATTCCTGTGCTTAGGCACTGACCCAGAGTGCATGTGGGCACCAGGGACTTGTGTGCGCCCATATTCTAAGACTATTCAAGTGCAATTTAGAGGGGACCCTAGCTTTCCAGGACTTGTGGGAAGAAGAGATTAGCTTCCAGCCATGCCATGGGGTGGACAGAACCCCTCCACCGGCTCTGCGTCAGTTGATGAGGGCCGCTGAACTGCATGTATTCCAAGGGGGCTAATTCTCACCCCTTTGTGCTGCCAGAGTGGTGTGAATGGGCCTTGCCCCCAGAATTGTTACCAACAGACACGAGGGAATCTCATCTAGTCTCATTTCTAGTGCTTCAACAACTCTTCCTCTGGAGAGATCTTTGCTAGTTTTGTTGAGCTACCTGAAGCAGAGCAACCTAACAATAGGCATCATTGCAGACTCTCCTCTGAACTGCAAAGGCAATATACTCAGTGTGTATTCACTGCATAAAGAAATAAGATGTTTTAAAAACAAATCCACAGTGTGTGCGACTCAATGGCATAGCTTGTCACGTAAATATGTGATAAGGAAGAGCACCTGTGAGGCTTGGCAGTGCAATAAATTTGAAACCACTAGGACTGAGTTATCAGCTGCTCTGTTTCAATTCATTTCCCCAATTTCAGCATCAACAAAAGCAGAATGACAATCCCTGTGACGCTTTCAAAACAATTAGTGCCACTGCACAAAGGAGAAACCAAAAGCCAGAAAGAACTCAACATGTTACGTGACTCGTGCATGTTATAATGAGTCTGGCTGCAGGATCTTTTCCCAGGATGATGATAGAAGGAAGAACTGGCATTAATTCAACATGTCAGCTTTTCTACAAGCCATCTTTTGGCTCAGAAACCCCAGCTCCTCCTGCTGGATCAGCTGGGCTAGGCTGACTAAACCGTGCATCAACATGTGAAGGGGTTGTAGACTAACGCACATGAACAGTGGCTGAAACCTGTAATTCTCACAGGAATGTAGTGGCCTACTATCCTATGGCAGATGATTCAACCTGATTGCAGACTAATTTGTGTCTCTGTCTCACACACGAGTGTGAAAAGCTATATACATGCACAGGGCAGCAGTGGTATTTCTTCTCCACAAAACTAATATTCAGTCAACTTTTTCTAGTACCTTAAGCTAGGGACCTGAGCTATCAAATTGTTGATGAAATAGGGGCACTGGGTGCCATTGGTTGTGTGCTGCACAAGAAACACAGTGTTGCCAACTTGGGCAACTGTACCATGAGCCTTGTGCTATTAGGTGTTTTTCTTAAAGCTCCTGAGATTGTAAAATGTTCAGTTGTTATTAAAAAATTTTTTTAGCTCTCACTGCAATGAATAAAAACTGGAGAAGGCTGGACAGCACATGATTTTTAAGTCATTCTCATCATTTTGGAGACCTTACTTGCAAGTTTTGAACTCCGCATTGGCAATATCACATACATAGTTCTTAATCTTTTTTTTTGTTCAAGGATTGTTTCTACTGGGAGGTGACAGATTTTTTTGGAGGGAGATATGGTTGTGCAACACCACTCTACCACCACTATTCCCCAGCCATCACAGTAACTTTGAGAAGGTGGAAGAATAAGATCATCTCGTTGCAACACGCACCCAGCCAAACATTCCTGGAAGGATTTTTGTAAGTGCTCAGTGTTTCTCTGACACCTCTTCTGCCCCCGCAGAAATCAATAGTAACACACCTATTGAATTCAGTGGGAACAGACTTCAGCCAACACTCAGTGTCTTTGATGATACAAGCCTCCTGCTTTGCAAGCCATGAAACTTTAATGCAAAAATGGAGGAGTTGACATGAAACAGAACTGACAGGTCTGAGCTTCTGGGGCCAATGAAATTCTGAGGCATGCCAGTGTAAATCCAGAGCGACTCCATTAACTGATCCACCAGGGTAACTCAGAACAGAATTTGTCCCCTGGTGTTTCAATGTATATCCTCACATGAGCTCTTGCTCTAATACAAAGAGATGGTGAGATTTGCTAGTGTTACAACAGAGGGGCTGGCATCAGGCTGTAAATGGCTAGCGAGAAATCCCCTTGCAAAGGGGAATGCAACTGGCACAAATCAAGCAGAGGCAGCTCCTGTGCCTGCCATCCTGACACTGGGTGCTTTGGGAGGGACTCTGGATCTGCTACACTGATCCTCCACAGCTGTAAGGTACCATAGGAGGCTTATCAAGTGGCATAAGATAGAGCAACCCCTAGGATGCTCTAGCTGACACTGAGGCTAGGCAGGCATATAATTAGGAAACTATAACTGACTCTCTGATACCCTTTCCCCACTGGACACCACTTAGTGGTCAGGTGCAGGGGAGAGTTGAGCCAAGAGAACATGCAAGCCATAAAATGGCTTATGGAGCTTGCAATTCCAACGGATGCCACCTTCTTGAAAACAGTGGGTATTTGAATCCAGCAGATGCAGGATCAGGGCCAAATGTGCTAACAATTAAATATTTTACAGCTAGGCCCTTCACAGCCGTAACCTTCGCATTGAAAGTTTTAGTACTAGGCCAGCAAGTAGCCCAGAAAGTCTCTCTAGTCACCAGTTAGCTTTATTTATTTTTAAATTTTAAGTAAACAGTTGGAGAAAAGACAGAGGAGATAAGAGAGAGAGGGTAAAAAAATGAGGACAAGATCATGACAATGCCATGATGGGTAAGGACACAATGGCAGGAGCTGAGAGTAAAGACTGGACCAGAGCTGTGCCTGCTGCTTCCTAAGGAGTCTTCTTCCATTTATAAGATTCGTGTTTGCTTCTATTCGAGTCCTTTCAGGTGGAAGAGCAAATGCATTAATATGGAAATCAAAAGCAATTTGGCTGAGGTCAATTTTTCCAGGATTCCCAGTACTGTATTGTTTAAGCAGTCAGTCCCTCTGTAGCTCCCTGTAACTTTCTCAGTTTAATAGGTGATGCACACCCAAACACATTACATTTTCAGATCAATTTTAAAAGTAACCTCTTAAATATTGAATTATTCCTGATCTCTATTGTCACTTCTAGTTGATTAGTTTAAGGATTGTGCTCGGTTTGTTTAATAACCTCCTGACACTAAATAAACAACCTTGAAAAGGGAGTAATTTGCAAAACAAAAAGAAAACAAATAACCGACAAGGACAACTCCTGCAAAATAGAGAGACTGATTACATTAAAATGGTAAAATAATTCCAGACGTTAAAAGAAAGCGTATAGATATTGGCTTATCTACATTCAAGTGAGATTTAAAAACACAGCAAAGTTAGTTTTCATTAGCAATACAGCAATATCTCTTAATTAGAATTCCTGAAGCATATTAAATGATATTTAGTTTCTAAATCAATGCATCACTTTCTGTTAAATAATTGATCAAGGTACAGAGATTGTGTTTGTGTAGTTTAAGAAAGCGATTAGACTAGAGAACATTTCCTAGGAAAGTTGCATCAATAACTCAGACCTTAAGTCAGCATGACTTAGTTGGTAGCACTTACATAAGTGAGCGACTGGTTCTAACCGATACCTTGAAGTTGAGTTGACACTGAAGTTTACGGCAGGGCAACATGAACGTTGCTTTGAGCAGTGGTAGCTACAGCTCATGCCAAGTGGTTTGTTAGTGTATTATTGAGAGGCCCTAAAGTGCTAGACACTGCACAGACCTATAGTAAGAGATGGCCCCTGCCCAAAAGAGTATGGTTTCAATTAAGACAGGCAAAGTGTAGGAGGATGTTAAATTACTATCCCTATTTGCAGATGAAGAACTGAGAACCTAATGGAAAGAGAAGTCAGACCTTAAGTGACTGGTCCAAGGTTATACAAGAATCTGGAACTGAACAAAGGTCTTACAAGTCCAAAGCCAATAGCTTTAACCCCAAGACCATCCTTCCCCTCTAAAGTGAAGAATTAATTTTTTCTTTTTAGATGGGCCCTGCTAGGTAACTCCACAATAGATGATGATTGATTCATTTTGTGCTGAAAAATCAAGACTGTAGCAAACATCATATGTTCAAAAATCAAGAACCAGATTCCTGAAAATTATGAGGTTGGCTTAAAAACCATGAAATTTTAAAAAATAAGTGTTGGGTTCTTTTTACTTGCAATTCTTGGTTAGGAGTCTTTTGAGTCGCATCTTCAAGTTATCTTTGCAATGCAGTGGGCTGAAATGTTACTTTGAAAATGAAAGCTGAGATTTTCACACATTCATTGGCCTCCAGGTGCTGGGGTTTTAGTAGAACACCACACAGGGGGAAACTTGTGAAAAAGGGGGGAAAAAAAATCAAAATGGAAACTGGCAGCACTAATGGCTAGATCTTCAAAAGTGCTTAGATTTCAGTGGACATTAGGTGCTAAATACCTTTGAGGACTTGGGCCTGAGTCACTCATTCTGCCTACACTTCCCCACTTTGATTTTTTTTGGTCCCCATAACTTGATCAGCTCACTCAGATATCACTCTTGTGACATCTCTGCATGACTCTTTGACAGGCCTGTCCAAAGGCTATTGAAGTTAATGGAAGTCTTTCTGCTGGCTTTGGTGGGCTTCAAATCAGGTCCTTAGTGACATCCCAGTGTCCTTCCATAAGCTCAGAACTGACCATTGCAACAGTCGTGAGCACCCCTGTTCCATGTGAACATGAGTTACCTCCCATTCCCCCTTTGATGACCTTGCACCAGACTTACTGTGTCATCTAAACTTGCTGATTTGATTCCCACTTGAAACAGTCCATGTAAACTAGTGTATTTAATTGGGAAATCTATGTAGACACGATGTCTCCATAATGAAGGGCAAAGACTGTTGCTTAAAATGATCACACTGGCAAAAAGTCTGTCGCCCTCTGAGACACATGGCTAGTAGCAAGCCATGAGTGGTGTGTAAATGATATTGTAAAAATTTCCAGCATCAATTACTTGTATTACTGTAGTGACTAGGAGCTCTTCATCAAAGTCAGGACTGTGTTGCACCAGGTGCTGTACAGTCACACAATATGAAAGTTTGTGCCTGCCCCAAAGAGTCTATGATCTAAGTAAAGAGGTGTGAAATTCTGATTTTTTTATCTCCTAAAGCTGAACTTGCCAATATAGATATCATGCACAATAGAAAAATAAAGGTTAGAAGAGAAATAAAGATGAAATGCAGTAGATCTCACCTTTATTCTCGCACTTTTGTTTAGTATGATATTCTATATTAAATCTTTTCAGACCTTTTTTTTTTAAAACAACCTCTTAATTAGGACAGCTAATTAATTAAGATGATGGGCCATCTGCCAGGGTGCCTCAATTAAAAGGAAATGACTGTCCTGGCTAGACGAATGGTAAACTTGTGAAGAAAGTAAAGAAAATGTAGGAGCTAAAGAGATGAGAAACACATGAGGAGAATCCAAATGAAATACATGCAGGCAACCAAGATACTTTATGGTTATAAAAAAGGAGTATGGTCTCAAAGCATGAGCTCGCATGAATTCCACAGCTAAAGATTAAAACAGAACTCAAATAAAAGCCTCTGTGAAGTGAACACCCTATGTACACACAGAAGAGATTTTGGAAGGATTTTCTATAGCCGAGAGCAGAGATCAGTTGTGTATTTCAGCTGGACCAAAAAGTTCCAGCTGTGATCAGGGCCCTAATTTGCAAGCACATAATAAGAGACAGTCTCTGCCTTGAAGACCATACAATCTTAATAGACAAGACAGATATAGGACGTGTTACTGTTTCCATCCTACAAATGGTGAACAAAGGCATAGAGAAATCAGGGAGCTGCCCAGCTGATGTCTGAAGCAAGGCTAGGAGCTAAACCTAGATGACCTGAGTCCAAATGCCTAAGCCATCTTTCCTTTCTCGTAGAGGGGATTGTTGGAGACATTAGGTTTGATGCCATTTGCCTCAGCTTTGGAACATATTTCTCCCTCGGATCCAGAATAATTCCTATTTAGCTACATACTTATATATGCCTGGTGTGTGTGTATAGATAAATAGCTACTCCATGGTAACTGAGCATCTCACTATCATTAATGCCTTTCATCCTCCAACACGCCTGGGATGTAGGCTAATAGCATCCATGTTTCATAGATGGAGAACTGAGGCATGGAGCAGATTAAGGAACTTGCCCAAGGTCTCCCAAGAAGTCTGGGACTTAGCTGAGAATTGAAAACAATCTAGTGCACTATCTACTGGACAATTCGTTCCTTTGGTAGAAGATCATTTGATCTCCTGCTCTCTGAGGAACTGGAGAAACTCTTGCGTGCAAGTGTAAAGAGACCTTAGGTCTGTTGTCAGCTGTTGGGCTCTGATGGATGTTAATCACTGGGTCAAGGGGACCTCCCGGAGAAGTCTGTTTTGTATAACTGTATTTTATAAGATCCAAAGGAACACCCGTGTTAGTCCAGTTCAGTTAAAAAAACACACCAAGGAAAACAAAAAAGTGCCACAGGACTCCTTGTTTGTATTTTATACATTTACTAACTAACACTCTGAGCAATGGATAGGGGCTCCATTTTTTGTTGTCAGTGTATAAACCTAAATAAATAAAAGCTAAATATTTGTGCAATTGTTTGCAGGTTTGACTCCAAAATGGTATCGCCGTATATATTTCAACAAAGAATAAAAGTTCCTGATATCCTTGTCCTTAAAATTCTCTCATGTGTCCTAATTTCTTAATTGCATTTTCTTCTCCAACTGATGTTTAATTTGCTCCTTTCCCTATGAAGATGACTGAAATTTTACATGTGCCAGAATAAAGAAGAGTATTTAGCTGAGGTGGCAGGGGTGGGAGGAAAAGACAGCAGTTTCAGAACGAAGAGCAGCACTGGATTAATTCCCTGCCAGCAGCTAAACTGAGAGTTCATCTCCTAATAGGCCATTTCAAAGCAGTTAGATTTACTCCTTTAGACTAACCATACTGTCTGAACAATATTTTATGCCTGTACTAAAATATAATAGGCTAGAAAGACAACTCAGATGTCAAGAGTAGATAGTGCTGTCAAAGTAATTTGTCTTGAATAATAGACAGACTGGCATGACTTTGAAATATTTTGAAGAACTTATTCCACATTTCAATGGTTTTTTTCCTTTCATTTGGAAAGCAAACATCCTTATACTTAATTCCTCTGGCACTGCATTGCACTGTACCGTTGGTAATTCGTGCATTCTATAGGAAAATTACGTTATCATCAAGGTGTCTGTGAAATGTTTTGATTTCTCTCCAGTTCAGGGACGCTGAGAACAATGTCCCTGACATTCCTGCGACAGCTGGGACTTCAAACCCCGGTGCTGGCAGGATTAGAGATGAATGAACTGGGATGGCTTAAGTAACCCAATCCCTGAAGCTAACCTCTGCTGAAGTTGGATAAAGATGAGTGAACTTTAAAATAAATACTTTTCAGCTAAGATGTTTAAAATCACCTGTGAGATTTAACATCCAATTCCCACTGGACATCCAGATGAGACAAGCAGTTTTTAAAATTTAAGACGTCATTTCCACAGGACTCTGCCCTTTGTTATGTTAGTGACTAAATACTTTGAGGAGGGCTAATCTTAAAACCTGGACCACAGTATACATTTTCAGAGAAAGTGGGAAAACTGCCCAATGGGGTACCAATTTCCTTCATCTTTCCTCCAACTGAAGGGTACCACCATTTTCATCTTCTACCAGTTATCTTCTCCTTTAACTACAGCTCCTCATAAGTTTACGTGGCTCATTCAGCACACCTCACTTATGGCTTTGCCTAAGGCGGCCAAAGTCAGGCCCTTTAGTATTTACAATCAACCATACATTAGAGTGGTGAAGTTCTTGCTCATCAACTATTTAATTGACAAAGAAGCAATTTACAGAGGTACGTTATCTGCTGCATCTGATTCAACTAAACAAACAGAAACAATGCTATTAAAATACATTGGAAAGCCACAGAAAAAATGGAAGCTTGCAACATGGTACTCCCTTTTTTTCTTAGACTTCAGAATGATAACACACAAGAGCTGCAAACCAGAGACAAAGTAGGCTGCTCCCTAAACAGAGCAGCACCACTCACCCCACATTAATTTAGAGTCTGATGCTCTGCAAAACGATTGCTGCAAGGCCCAGCACTCATTCTTCCCTACAGAGCCCCTAGCCTGCAAGCAGGACCTCTAAAACCCTGTGAAATTGAGAATGACAGTTTACAGTTTTGAACCCAGTTTCAATAACTACAAATAATTGCATCTAGTGTAGAAATAAGGGAAATATTATACTTCAGAATAAAGTGCATACATTAGATAATATGATTAATTACCTGGTTTGTGAATGCAAATGCTACCTTCAGCGTGGGTTTTTGCATATGGAGATAAGTGTGTGCAAAAATCATGCCAGTTTGGAGGCTGCTATTGAACTGTGGCCAAACATTTGAATTCATATGACAGTGGTACAGGATTCAGTTAAGGGCCAGACCCTGAAGTTCTTAGCTCCACAGGCACTAAGCGTGACTTAGATGTTTAGGATCATGGGGCTGATTTCCTATTGCCCTGTTGATTTACTATTAATGATTTACTATATACTATTTCCCTATTGACTTACTATTGTCCTGCACTTGACACTTTGCAAAACTCTATTGAATCAGAATGGCAGCCTTTTAAACCCACTGCACAAAGCAAGAATGGCGGGAGCCCTATGCCTTTAGATCTCCAGGCACTTTATGAAAGCATATAAGCCATAAGCAGTAAAACCCCCAGTTCATGGATGAGTCAGTTGAAGGGCAGGGTGACTTATCTTGCTGGGAGTCAGAGCTGGGGCAAGAACTTATGTGCCCTATGCTAAGTCTCAGGCATGATCCATTGGTTGCTGGTAAAGTACCCCTTTTCACTGCTATTCCCACCACTGACATTTGCAGTCATTCCCATTCCAGGCATGTTATTCTTATCAAATCTTGTAAGAACCCTCTCGAGGATTTGCAGTTGATAACTAAAAGAAACTCCTTTATGTTCGTAATGATAAAACAAAGCATCAAGTCATTTGAGTTGATTTTACCCAAGACACTTCCTGAGTTATTGCCCTCTCACAGCTGTCAGGGGCTTGAAGCTTTCAAAAGCCCATTTTGTTTCTGCTCAGAGCTCTTTCATTGTCAAAGGCTTGTGCTTTACTCATGGGTTTGCCTGTGGAGCTCAAAGAGGATAAGTTACACAGTGTCTCAAAGTTAAACAGAAAATGCTGATGGTTAATGATCTTGTCTGATTTTATGCAGCAAATGCTGCAATTTGCTTTTCCAAATTCATTCCAAATTTCACTTTGCTACTAACTGGGGACTTTTCCTAAAGGGTCTGAGGGCTTTAGGAATGCAAATCCCATTGACTTTCAGTGGGACTAATGCTCCTAAAACACCTGCGGGCGAGGGGGGGGGGTGGATTTTCCATGGTGCCAAGTCGTTTAAACTGCACTGCAAAAACCACTGGATTCTGGTCCTCATCAGGTGTAAACTACTATAGCTCCATTCAACTGAGCAACATCTCTTGAGGATCTGGCCTTATGGTTACTCCTGGAAGAAGATACGGGCCATGCTGTACATTTCTGGAAGGATCTCAAAAGTTGCTTTTGCTCTTTCTTTACAAATATCTTTTGCATTTTTTTTTTTTTTGGAGTCATGTCTATGGAGCATGGAAAGAAAAAGGGTGTTAAATGCTGATTGACTTCTGGTCAACGTGACTGTGTAGAAAAACTTTATCTACTTCCAAAAAAAAGGCAAAACTCCTCTCTGATTACTTAGTACAGATTACTGATGTTGGAGTAACGATGAATACAGTAATTTTAAACCAAGATCCAGGCAGGATCCTAAATCTGTTTTCACTAGTAAATCTGATTCCTAAAAGAGGGAAAATGAATAAAGACCCCAGAAAGATTTTATTCTGCATGGAGATGTCAAAATGCTGAACTTCTCTATTCAAGCACCTGGCATGTAATGATTCTTTCACAAAAAATCATAATCCATAAAGTTCCCCTCTCAAGAATATCAATCAATGCTAAGAACAGGAGTATTTTACCCTAGGAATTCTCAATCATTTTACTTCCCACATCACATACATGTAAGGCATGGTGACATTTTACAATTACAGTTTGGCATGTCATCATTAGATGTTTTTAAATGTCTCACCCAGTTTTTGTTGTTTCCTGTGCTATTTGCTTACGCTACTTCATATTTCATTATTACTCCAGGTCTTTTTTTAAGCATGTAATGTTCATAATACATTATAGCTAGTGCAGAATTATCTCCATTTCCTGACAATAAACATGTCTATAGTACTGAAAAGCTGAAACTAAAACTAACTATTCTCACTTTACAGATAGGGCTAGAAGTTTTTCTCTCAGAAGGTTTAAAAACAAAACCAAACCCTGCCTCAACACATTTTTCTTGAAATAACAAGCTAACTTCATGATGACCCTCATAAAACTTGAGGTGTCACTCCTTTACATTCTCCTGACCTACAGGAGTCTCTGTCCACTAATAGTTGATGTTGGAGGTGTTTCGCCATTTTTAATCACCTTGCGCCCTGGACAAAGGGATGATTAAATGATAGGTCCACATGGAAAATCGTCTTTGGCTTTTACAGCCTTATAACTACATGTCTCCTGCTGAGCGAGTGCTCTGGCTGATTATGATGAAAGCAAGATGGAGAACTTCACTTGAAGCCTAGCAAGTTGCTTGACTCATAGCAGTTCTTGGAAGGACAGAGGGAATAGTTTTGGAAAGGGACTCTATGGGAACATAGGACAGGAAGCAAGTTCCTTGGCTCAGCCCAGTTCTCTGCTATCTGTGGCAACACCACTGTATGATCCCATTCATCCTGGTAGCATGCCCTATCTTAAATCTAGCTCAGTTATTTGCCACCACGACTTCCACTGAAAACTATCCTAGAATTCTGTATTTCTCCAGACGGCTGAATCAGGATGGGATCGTCACTGTGCTAGGCAACGTACAAGTATGCAACAAGAGACAGCCTTTTCTCCAAGGAGCTTCCCGGTTATGACCCCAATCTTGCAAAGACTTATATACATGCTTAACTTTATTACTGAGAGCAGGCCACTGAAATCAATGGGACTTCTCCTGGCCAGTGTTTGCAGGCTGAGGGCCTACTTTAGGACAAGATGCAGCAAGTGAGTGTGAGAAACACTAGGATGGTTGGAAGAGGAGAGTAATAGCCAAACAGGAAGCTGCACAGGCCAGCTGTGTGCCTGTCTGTTTCAGTTGTGCACCGTCTTCGTAGTGCAATCAAGAACATAGTCTTCTGAGCTATTACAGCCTGGTGGCACAAACATGTTTTCTTATCCTTGGTTAAGTGTCTGATGAAGTGGAGTTTTCTCCCACAAAAGGTCGTGCAATAAATACATTGGTTAGTCTTTAAAAGTGCCACAGAACTCCTTGTTTGTTTTGCTAAGCCGTGAAAAACATCTGCAGCCAATGTACCTTGCATGGTGATCTCTTACAAAGTTATAAGCTCAGCAGGGTTGGCCTAGACCAGTACTTCCATGAGAAATCTCCACAGAGAGCGCACAGAATTATTGCCCCAGGAAAGCATCACTGTGTGGCTAGATCCTGGCCATTTATTGGCATAAAAATGACATTTATGATACAGAGAGGGATGTTCAGCCCCACCTCTCAGTCAAATTCCAGCTCAGGTTAATTACATTGTTCACTAAAGTCCTCCGTGAATTTCAATTGGTTACTGTATTCTTCGCTTCCATTCCTAAACTGTTTGATATGATAAGCAGGGACTATGATCCAATGCTGAGGAGGGCAAATGTCACTTTTACATATTGCTTCCCTAAGACAGCATATTGCAAGACTGAATTTAATGAATGTGCTTGGAGACCCTGGGATAGAGCAGAAGTGAAAAGACTTGTCATTCTTATTTAGACACTTGTTCTACAATACAGCAAACTGACCTGCTACATACATCTCTAGTACCCCTGGACATGCAGCTTTTGCTGTGTGTAAATAGTACTTAGCCTTTATATAGGATATACCCACAGCTGCATTGAGTGGTTGAAAATAATGGGGCTGCTGCACAAAATGCTGAAATACTAGAGGCAGGTAGCACTGAAGGAGTTACATGTACTAAAATTAGGTCTGCAGTGTAGGCAAATTGAGCTGTTCAGTCTTACAAATGCACCACCAATAACCCCACATATTTAGAACACAATCACGGACAAGCTATTGCTTGTCTGTCACTTGCCCACAGAACAATATAATGTAATGTAAGTGTACTGACTTATTGCACCTTGAGACAAAGATATGGGGCCAAACTATCTGCTGGAGTAAATTGGTGTAATTTTGTTGAGCTCAGTGGAGCTGTGTCAGTTTACACCAGCAGAGAATTTGGACCACAGTCACTATTTGGTACACTCTTCCTAAATATTGCATAAGACACTACCCAGCATGGTATATGCTACCGTCCTTTTGTCCATGAAAGTCCGGCAACACAGAGGATATAACTCTGGTCTGTACGTGCTGGTTAGGTTGATGTTTAAATGGAGCATGCAGTTAAACAGCTGTCATTCCCGTCTGCTCACCTGAAGTGTGCTACCCGCTGTCAAATCAGTTAGAAATCTCTGTGTCCCTTGACACAATGAGCAGAGAAAAAAACCTCTCTTTTTGCAAAGTGTCAGCATGTGTTACTGGTAATGAAAATGAGGGAAGCGTAAGGAAACTCATCCTGAAAGGCAGCTTTCTGAATGTACTCAGTGAAGCTGCTTGCACTTGCTGCATTCAATGATTTTGCTCAGATGCCTGGGATAGGCAAAATATTTCTACCCCATACCTCATAAATAAGCAGTGATTAGTGTCCAAAGTGCAGGGAGGAGAATTTCATGTCTTGGCCATAAGGTCACCTTTCTACATTAATTGGAAGCTAAAGGGGGAGGGGGGCACACTTGTTTGTGCAAAGGTTAGGACCAGGAGCCAAAAGTATTTCTTCCCCTCCTACTGCGTAGCATAATAAACATTTAGCGGGCTTTAGTGCTTTACTTTGCTGATGAGCAGGAGACCTGGATGCTAGATGAACAGCAGCTGCCAGAGCAATACAAATAAGATGCAATTCTGACATGAAACAGACTCTGAGAAACAAAACTTGTATTCAAAAAGTTCATGGAAAAAATAAAACACACTTTGTGTGCTTGATAACACATAAAAGGGGATCAGCTGCACCTGAGGAATCAGACAACGCTGCCCACTGTGTGGTACGTTATTTTCCTTGCCTCCCTGCAGATTACGCTCACCACTTTTATTCTTTTCAATTCTGTGATGCTATGTATTCGGACTAGTGTTGCATAGACTGACCTGTGGACAAGGAACAATGGACAAATGGATCTTTTCTGGTTGATAAGTGAAGTAGGTTTCAACCCAGGATGGTTCTACCATCCTCAAGGAACCAAAGTGGCCAAGCCTACTTATAGCAAATGTATTTATTATGGAAAGTCATCTTTCAGCACCAGTGTCTTCACCTGATTTCACGTCAACTCTGACATCAGCCCTTGGGCAGATCACGTGCAGCCATGCTGGCTGATGCGGCCTCTAATTTTGGCTGCCTCCATTGTTGAGCATACAGGTTTGGTCTCTGAGCAGCAATAGACGCCGCGACTGCTCAATGAGCGCGACTGGAGATCTTGGTGCTTAGCAGGTCTCAAAATCAAGCCTGACATGTCTCAAATTGGGGTCACAAAATTAAAGGGCATTTTTGAAAAATGTGATCCTAGCCTCTTCCGCAGTTCCTGCAAACTACAGATAATAATAGTTACCTACTCCACAGAGCCGGCTGGGAGGATTAAATTGTCAGGGAAAGGGTTCTCTGCTGACATCAGCCATTGACTTCTGTGGTAGATATACACCAGGAGAGAATTTGACCTTCGTGTTTATAGTGAAGGTGAAAACTGCTCTCTAAGCTCTGAGGAGTTCTGCCATGAATTCTGTCCACACAAATGTGTTCCTGAAGTTAGGGCTAGACAAATGTTGCCTTGGCAGTGACTCATCCTTCTTGTAGCGGTGAGCAACGAGGAGACAGTTGATGGTTATAATATTGCGATTTGTTTTACAGGTCCCTCCAAGGAGGAGATTAAATCATGTAACAGGGGAACAGTAAAAACAAGCCATTCTAATCAGAAATGTAGAAGCTGTTGTTGTCTGCTTCCTTTTTTTTTTTTTAAGCTTTTAAGAAAATCAAGAGAGTTTCACAGGAAGCACACACCACAAATGCTACTCAAGCGCAGCACCATGCCAGCAAAGTTCCTTTCTGAGCAGCATCTGCCAGATTTATACTGAAGGCAGAGCTGACCGTCAGGCCTGGCTAGTCTCTAATCAGTGCCAGGCTCCTCTGACTACGTACTTAGTGCTTACGCTTAGTTTCCCTTTGATGTAAGGGCACTTTCTGGGCCAGATCCTGCTCTCAGCAAGATAAATCATCTTAATGGTGGCAGTTGCAGGTCCTATATTAACGAAACAAAGACTTCAAGTGATATACTTCACTGTAGCTCTCATGAAGTCAATTGAACAGATTTACAGCAGCTGGGGTTCCACCCTATTAAATTTTATTTTTAGTTGTTCTTCTTGGGCCTAATCCTGGGAGGTGGTTAATCATGTGCTCAGTGGTGTCCATTGAAATGCCTAGCTAGTATCTTTCCCGATGCAATGCATAATCATTAAGAAATTAAGAAATCTCTCAACTTCTAGCCAAATTCCAAAGGGGCAGGCGTGTTAGTCTAGTAAAGCAAGGAGTCTTGTGGCACTTAAAGACTAACATAAACTAAGTAAATCTGCTAGTCTTTAAGTGTGCCACAAGACTCCTTGCTTTTTTTTCTCTTAATTTCTGACACTCTAATTTACAATAGATTGGGCAGAAGTAGGCTCAAGTCCTATTAATGATCATTATTAACAACCACCACCAGCAATGAGTGATTCAACATTAATTTTACCATCAACTTTAATGGGAGCAGATGCTACCTCAGAGAACAAACAAGAAAGAACAAAAATGAAGTCTGCAGTGGAGACTACCGGGTGTGTGTTGCCTCTGAGTTGAGGACAACATGGCTGCCTGCCTCTGTGAGTAGTTTATCAGCACGTATAGATCAGCATCTAAATCCCATAGGCTCCTTAGAAAATCTCAGCCTGAATCTTTAAAGGTGCAGGTTTAAAAGGTGACGAAGGCAAGCATGTGTTGTGATGAAATGGTGGGAGAAGTCTTACAAAATAGAAGCAGAAATGCACAATTTTCTCTTTGATGGCAAAGAGAAATTCTCTAGTTCCCATTGTTACCCGCATAGTGCGCAGGCAATTGCCTGCTGAGCCCACATTTATCTTCCTAAAACTATCATTGATTCCAACAACAACTGGATTCATGTACCTAAGAGCAGAATCTGACCTGGAGGTTGCACAGTTTTTTCATGGCAAGGGTGTCATTCCACATGAAGCCTGCTGTGCTGTTTCTCAACCAAGAGCCCTACTGGCTAAAGTGTCAACTAAATGATTTCTACAGTAAAAGAATATTTTGGCACTAACTTTAAAGCATGCTACTGAGGCATTTGAGGAAACGGCAGAGCATTCGCTAATAAACTTTTGGCTATGGTGAAATAAACAAAAACAAATAAAACAGACTTAATCATTGTCCAGAGGGTATTGCCAGTTGCTTTGTTTTCAAATGGTGAATGTTTCAGTTCTGTGTGGGTCTGTAACCTTTAAAGTGGCTATTGTTTAAATTCACCAGACTGGTGTAGGGGGAGCTAATAATGCCTTTGGTAGCAGGGTCTTTTTTTAGCCTGCAACTGAAAATGGGTCTAACAGAATGTTCCCATTCTTTGCCATAAGTGGGGCTAATCTGTCTGCCTGCTCTAAAATTAACATTGTATGTATAATCCAGGTAGGCCAACATTTTTCAAGACACCTCTGAAGAGACCAAAAGTGCAACAACAACAACATGTTTAACGGAATAATTTAAAAAAATAATTTGTCTGTAAGTCTCAAGCTCAGTGTCTGTATATGACTTTCAGCTATGTTTTCCTTCCTTATCAAGTTGTCCGGAAATGGACCAAAGTACAAAGTCATATGATTTGTCCCAAGGTCTTATCAAGGATCAGATTAATTCAGGTCTGTTTCAAAGGCAAAAATATTTTCCCTTGACCCTAAGACCGTGACTGAGGCCTGTCCTGTCTCCCTGCTGCAGGGCAAGAAGTGCATGGAATCTTACCCCATGTGGACTAGCCACATTTCAGATCACACATGTGTGAGCAGAAGGGAAAGTGAAACCTTCATGAAGCTGAGGCATAGTTCAGCAAAACAAGCAAGGAGTCCTGTGGCACTTTTAAAGACTAAATAAAAAAAAAATCAATGTGTTAGTCTTTAAAAGTGCCACAGGACTCTTCGTTTGTTTTGCTTCACAAAGCTATTATTCCTGTCCTCTGATGGTGAGTGGAGAGCTGGCCGGCAAGGGGGAAACCTTGACTCATTCTTGTACCGCTGAGGGTGCATCTGCACTACAATCGTGGGACGTCATAACCCCCTGAGTAGCCAGACTTGAGCTAAATTTAATCCAGTTATCCTGAGCAGTCAAGCTGCAGCAGCAAGGCTTTGGCACGGCCTAGCTACCTGAGCAATCAGTCAAGGTCCTGAGTGGACTTGTACAGCCTGCGCTGCTGTGACTTCTCCGTTCCAGATGAGCGAGACCCCCGTTACGTCAATGACCGCTAGCTCGGGTGTGTCTGCGTGAGCTGCTGCCACATCCTCTGATTGCAGTCTGGGCACACAATGAGCGGGTGCAGAAATGGGTGTGATCGGCCACTGGTAGCTGATTGTCTTGCCACCTGGGCAGCCAGCCGGGGTGACTCTGAGTAGCAATTCCCTTCATGGTCTGCTCCTGGGACAATGCAGCCATCCTTCACCCAGGGCAGCCTGCAAACTAGCAATGTATGGAAGAGGGGCATGGAAGATGTAGGGGTAGGGACGACTACGTAGACTATCTCCGTCCCACTCCACCCCACATGCTTAGGACTTTATGTCCTGCTGACCCATTCATTGCCTGATCCTGTGGATGCTGAGAGCCTACAGCTCATTGGAGGGTGCTCAACCTGTCATCAGATCAGGCCCTCAAGTTGATCCAGGTATGTTTTTGGCCATCATGAGTGTGGTGTCTGAGTTTATGGCCATCACTGGCTTTCCACATCTCACTGCCCCTGCAAGGAGGGAAAATAGTCTCTTTATGGGTGGGGATGTGACTATTTTAGGGGCAGATTAAGGGACTTGCCATGGTCACACAAGAAGCCTGTGACTAAGACAGGACTAGATCCCATGTCTCCTGAGTCCCACTTGATTATCCAGGCAGCTAGGCTAGGTGGGCTCCTTAAGGGACCTGGTAGGAGTCCAGACAAGAATTTGCTTCTCCCAGATTAAATTATTTAAACATTTCTACTAGCGCAGGCAGTGGAGGCCACAGTGGGCATCCTAGTCACTGCCTTGAAAAGTTCTGTGTGGGAAAGGCATATTTTAGGATTGCCCCTAGACTCAACCAGATGGAGAAAACAGAAATATTGTGCCTGGGAGCTCAGCAACTGTCAGTCTAGGGTAGAATCAATGAGCCATCTATGCTGAGGGAAGGGAAAAATAAATCTATTTATGTTCTCATCATCTCATCAGCCTCATTGGTTAAAAAATAAAAGCTAAAAGGATAGAGGAAAATAACATGCCCGTGTCATGAGCTTCCCAGAGTAAAAACTGTAGGCTTAATAATATCTGGCCCTTCTATCCAGTGGAAGAGCTCTTGAGTTCCAGTTCAGTTCCCTTTCCAGTTCAGATGTTAACTGGCTGGGCAGGCATCTTGTTTAGCCTCCAAAGGAGGTTGGGAGAGGGCTTAGACACTGTATGAAGAATTTTTCTTTTCTCTTACTTTTGGAGGAGGAAAACAAGCAGGTAATTTTGCAGCACTTAGAAACCCTGAGTTGTGAGCCCTTAGTTTCTTATCACTTCCCTTAAATATGGGAATTTTGTGCTTTGACAAGGGGCTGGAATAGCACTGCAGCCTGGGTGACTTGGTCTCTCCTACAGCAGCTTCCTTTTCACCGCAGACCTCCAAGGGTCCTCCTGGCAGATGGGTATTCCTTGCGCCCCTGCTCCTTTTGGGACTTACCTAAAAGTCTTAAGTCAATGGCCACTTCAGAGAGCTTTGGATTAGTCCCTATGTGCTAGCAAACAGCTGCCCCACCTCCTTTTTTCCTGCTTGTTGTCTCTCACTGCTCCTTTTCTGTCCTCGTGCCATCACCTTTGGTCTTTGTTTCTTTCTTTTTGTTTTTGCTTTCTTTTTAAAATGCATGCTCCCTCCACCCACTTCATCCCTCCTCTTCTCTGATAGCACCAGTGCCCTAATTCCAATTTCAGTACTGCCAGCCACAAATGTTCAAAAATTGCGAGCCAGGATCATCAAAAATCATGAGACTGGCTTTAAAACTATGTCGTTATGTAAAAATAATAGATATGGTGTTTTTTATTTGTCTTCTGCTTTGCAAATCCTTAGGGTGCACCGGGGTCACGTTCTGAAGCTTTCTCTGCTGCCACGAGGACTAAAAACTTACTGGCTATGTTCACACGTAAACTGTTATTTTGAAATAAGTTATTTCAAAGTGAGTTATTTTGAAATAAGTTAATTCGAATTAAAGGAAAGCCTGCTATTGAAATGGCTGTTATTTCAAAATGGTTATTTAAAATAAGGCCGTTCGGACATGTTGTTTTGAAACAGTTGTTTCGAAACAATGTGTCTGAATGCCGTTGTTTCGAAACAGCCGTTTCGAAACAACAGCTATTTTGATTTCAAGTGAGGTTTTATTGTTTCAAAATAACAGCCGTTATTTCAAAACAATGGGTCCCGTTGTTTTGAAATAAGGGAACGTCATGTGGACATAAGAAATTTTATTTTGAAACAATGGCTGTTGTTTCGAAATAAAACTCTCATCTGAACACAGCCACTTTTTCTTTAAGAAGGAAGGCTGAAATCATCCCATAGCCACTTGACTCCAGGAGCTAGGGCTTTAAGGAAAGCAACATATTATCATGAAACTCATGCCAAAATCATGAGAGTTAGCAAGGCTGCTTCGCTGATCAGATGGAAGCTTAGTCAGTTCAGAATTGGGACCCTTTAAAACCTGCCTGCAGCTTTTGATTTTTGGATGCACTGATGAACTTTTTTTGTAGATTCTGGGCTTGGGAAGAACTTTCTTGGCCCTGATAACCACCATGAGTATGAAGCGAAGGATGTAGTTTGACACAAGGAATGAAATGTCTCCATGCACCCTTGCTTTGCAGTGATCTAATGAGTTGTGCCTAGCATGCCAGAAATCAAAAGGAGAGACTGGAGATTAGGAATCCTTTCCCCCAGATGTGATGCTAGACAATCAGGGCTGTTAATCAGGAATATTTTGGCAGGTGGGCCATCCATGACACAAATTTTAAAAAAGTGAATAAGTGGTCGCCCGGAGCCACTCAGGACCTTGTACAGTTGCTCAGTCTGTTTACATCTAGCTCGAGCACTCCTTTCCCCTAGTGCTCCAGGAAGGGAGCCCTGAAACATATATATATATAGGAGCCCAAAGAGACCTGTAAAACACGCATGCACGCACACACACATACAAGAATAAGTTCTGCAGTTCTTACTCCATTGCAACTACCATTCACATCAGAAAGCAAGACGAGCATACAAGGGAATGCTGCATGTCTAAATTTCCACAGCCCTGCCAGCACTCCGCACTCCTACTTTCCACCCAGAAAGAGAGAAACAGAAGGAACAAGGTTTTAGCCTTAGCAGCATTCTTAAAGCACAGTTAAATATTTCAGAATTAAAAAAATTCTACCACTGCTGCAAACACACACAAAACCTTCTTAACATGTTAGCTTTGTGGGGAATTCTCCACAGAGAGCAAGTGTGCCAAATTTTAATTACTTTGGTGGGTTAAAAAAAAAAAAAGTAGGCAATCACTGCAGTCACCAGTTGAATGTCTCTCTTTCTGCAAAGGTAACAATTTGACTTACATACAAATGTGGTTGGAGGTGCCTGTTTATTTCCAGTCTTTAAGAAGAGAGGGACATACTTTAAGAAACATCATGTTGTACTCTATCTTTCATGCAGGATATATACCCAAAGGCCATTGAAGCCAAGGGATACTTTTCATCTGACTTTGGTGAGCTTTGGCTCAGGCCTTAAGGGCCCCAATCAAAAACAAAATACTGGATACTTGACTTCCCCAACTGCAGTTAGTCAATGGGTGCTTCAGGTTCTCATCAGCTCTGAAAATCTGGTCCAGCACCTAAAACTTCCTTATGGCTCTATAAGGAAGTGAAATAATTTGTGCCTTTGATGTGTTAAGAGCGGATTTGGAGAGCTGCAAAACAGAAGCCATCTTCAGAGCACAAATTTTATTGGTTCTATGGACCCAAGAAGCTCTGCAGCATATTCCTTAGCCCCAGCCACTGGCACATTATGAGTTTGGACGTTTGGCTGCGAAGATGGTGTCGTCAGGAGGGCTTTGGCTTCCTC
>ML681984.1:13790254-13806386 GCA_007922195.1 Podocnemis expansa
GGTCCCTTCCAACCCTATGATTCTATGATTCTATGATTCTATATATAGCCAAAGCACTCCTGTAACATCAACCATCTGACTTCTACTGGAAGTCAGCCACCATTGTGTGCCTTTGAAAATTTCCCCCAGAAAAGCGATGTTCTACGATGTTTGGCCAAGGAGCTCTCTTTAATGCATTTAAAACTGCTTAAATAATCTTTCAGCCATGGAATCAGCAATTCTGAAAACTGACTCTAATGCATGTTGGGGGGAGGAGGGAACTGTTTCTCTTCAAGCTATTAAATAATTTCGTCTGGTACAGCACAGTGGCCAGGAGCATTCCTGGTGGCATTTCCTCTGCCACTGGTTAATGAGAGAGTCTCATGGTCAAGACAAGTGCTAAAATAAAGAGAAGCACCACTGACAGTACTAATAAGCATCAGTTGATTTGTCCCTTTTTAGTTTGAACTAAAAGTGAGGTCGAATTAAAAAAAGCACGCTTAGTTTGACCTAATCACTAGTTGGAACTTATCTAGTTTGAACTAGCATGATTACATTGTGCTAGTTTGAACTAAATATGCAAATAAGTTCAAACTAAGCAGTTAATTTGGACTAACCAGCCAAGCTAACTAGTTTGAACTAAGCTTAGCTTCTTACTTCAAACTAGGCAAAGCCTAGTGTAGACAGGGTTTATATTAGTTTGAACTAAGGCTCCTTAATTCAAACTAATTTGCTAATATAGACATAGCCAGTGGCAACATAGTCAGATTGCAACTATGATACAAGCAATGTGCAAATCCTGCACAAACTTGGTTATGGACATAGGACAAAAGCTCAGCATAGTGTTTGTTCCAGGATTACAAGTCTGTCTGAATTTGGAAGACATTTGATAGTTCCAAACAAGCATGGGTTGGGGTCCTTGACCAGCACACATGCATGTTATTACTTGCTATAAGATAAGACATGATACCAACTGGCTCTGTGGGTGGGCTGGAGATCACACATTAAAGACAAACCTCAAGAATTTGCTTTTTCCGAGGTTTATGATTGTTTAGGACCAATGTGAGCCCCATCGCTAATAAGAGGGGACATCTGCTAGATTAGCTCCAGGTCTGGGTTTGGAGTTCAAAATTTACCCTCAAAATTCAATGGTTTTTCAGATGCAGAGTTATGCTTTGGGGCCAATTTGTTACATACAGCCAAACTGCAGTGTGATTTAAGGTCTTCCTCCATTAAGAAAGTTTACGCCACTGTTATGCTGTTGATACAGATGCACAAATGAAAATCTTTAATATAAATATGCCACTCCACTCAAAGTGGCATTTCCTCTGGTGTTGTTACATTGGTGGAACTCTTCATAATGTAAATAAGCACATTGTGAGACTGGACTTTTTGCATAATTGAAGGAATTTTATTAAATTGTAGCTGTTCCCTTTAAGAATGTAGAGAAGAAGATCTTCAGCCATTTCTCCAAGCCAGGCAGCTGCTTGAAGGATTGTCTCAGGCACACAGGATGCTTTAAGATGGGCTGTCAAACTTCATGTCCAATGAATGATTTTAGAAGCCTGGCCTACTGGCTAAATGCAAAAATCTTTTTGTATGTCTTTCATTAGACCTTATATACTTCTCTTGACACAAGTGATCCTCACTGGTTAGAAACAGGAGAAGGAGACCGTTTGAAAATTTGGACCATAACTCAGCATTTATTTTATTATTCAGGCTGCAAGATTTAGGGGGAGGAGGGTGAAGGAAGAAGAAATGAGTCTGCTTTAAAAATTTCAAAGTGAAAACAACTTGGAAGTTTTTTCACAAAGCTAGGTTTTCATTGTGTTTGCAATACGTGCCTTTTTGCTTATTTATTACTCTTTGCACATAATGGCACTATCTGAGTTGCATTTAACATTTCTCACTTCTCCTTGGATGGCCTTGTGAATTTCTAGTTTCTTCATGTTCTCACAAAGCTAAAGACTTAGCAAACAAACCTTGGTTTCCCTCTCAGCCCATCACACCCAGGCAATAAGCTAAGCTGACAAACACACCCAGCACACGTTCTGGTTTGCTGAGTTTCTTATCCTGCTAGGGATGGGTTTTGGACCAGTGAGCGTCTTTGGAACTGGGCAAGTGGTGTTTTGCTACCAGTTCAGAAAAACATGCAACCGACATCTCCCATATGACCAAATGTCCGGTAAATTCAGGAATGTTTACTACGGAGCTGTCGTATAGCCCCTTTCAGCAGTAGGTCTCAAAGTCATTCATAAAATGAGGTTATTGATCAGTCACATCCAGTTCAGGCAGGGAAACTAAGGCTGAAGAGCTGAAAGCAATTGCCCAAGGTTGTCCAGCAGATGAACCAGGAACAGCACCCAGGTCTTCTGTGTCTTTAGCTAAGTAGGCCAATAAGAATCTCCTCTCCACTGCATCCCAGTCTTCCTGCCTCATCAAGCAGGAACAGGACCTTGTGAAGAGAGGTTAACATTCATGACTTGGACTATGGTTTTGAAATTAGTGCAGGTAGAGACAATCATTTTCTATGGGAATGAAGCCCAGCCATGATCGGCTGATGCTGCCTTTACCATGACTTTGCAGAGCCCTGGTCAGCACTGTCTTAGTTCACAATCCTCTTCTTTCTGGGTGTAGTTAGAAGTGAAGACAAACCCTATGAGGTGTTCCCTACTGCCTGCCCCATCTCATTACAACCTGCTGAGGCAGAAAGGGGGTGGGCACTGAAAGGTGAAGTAACCTGCTTAAGTCACACAGTCGTCCCATGGTAGAGTAGGAATAAAATTCAGGGCAGCAGGAGGGCTATTATTTTTTTAAAAATTTGCCAGTTTTTTGAGAGATTTTGTTTGAGTTTTGAAGTGGGCCCAGATCTGGGAGTGATGGTGGGGGACGGTTAATAATTTTTCCCTGAACTAATTTATCCATCTTTACTCATTAGTACAGCATTAAGAGTAAGTGAGTGTATGCCCCTTTTCTGCAGCTCATATTTATCATTCCTACCAGTATTAGAGAGTCATGGGGGTGTACCAGCAGTTGGACAGAATCTGTAATTTAGATACTGTTGAGTCTAAGATTTTAATCAATCTGTGATGACCAGCACTTCATGGCCGTCATTGGTTATGCCTACACTAGAGGGCTCTGTTAAGTCAACTTAAGAAAGTGTCCTAAAAATAAAATGTTACTTAAGTTGACTTTATTAAGTCGACTTAAGCAGGCACATATTATTACATAGGTTCCTTAAGTTGACTTAGGTGGCCACATTTCATTAAGTTGATTTAAAGAGTGAGAGTTATTAAGTCGACTTAAGGAAGCCCTTAAGTCGACTTAATAAATGCCAAATATGGCCAGGGCTTTGCTTAAGTCGACTTAAGCCTCCTTAAGTCAATGTAGACATAGCCGTTATGCTAAAGAGCAGGGTTGTTTGGCCCCTCACAGGCCTCATCTTCCCTTGGAAAAGGGAAAAAAAAAGTTAGCTAACTTGAGTTAACTAACATGTTAAAGTCTTCCTGAAGGTAAGACCATTTGGATTTTTCTCCAGTTACCAGACTGAGCCAGACTGAGGTCAGAGCCTCAGGGTCAGAACACCAATGTTTTTGCTGAGGGCTCACTTACAAGGCACTTACGCACATGCTTAACTTAAATTGGTTTATAATGGGATTTTGTGAAGCATTTTAATTTGGATGGGAACTGCATTAGCTGATGGAAATTGGTTTGGTCAAATTTTTTCTGACTGTCTCTGCTCATAATCTCTCTTTTCTGAGCTCTTATCTCCTGCTTGATAACATCCTGCTTGTAACATAGCCAGATAGGAGAATATCAGATAATTACTCTCCTCACCTGAGATAGGGTACAGCTCAGAACTGCGTTGGCATTTTCTTTTCCATATCACATTGCTTTGTTAAGTCCATCTCCTTTACAGGCTTGAGATGTGGTACTTTAGAGACAATGTCCAGGATGACAATGCTTCAGTTATTGAGGCCTTGTCTGAACTAGCATTTATTCTGGCACAATTTTTGTCACTCATGGTGTGAAAAATACACCCCAGAATAACATAAGTTTTGCCAGCATAAGCGCTTGTATGGACAGCACTATGTCAGCAGGAGATGCTCCATCACCAAGATAGCTCTTGCTTTATCTTTAGACGGTTTTATGATGTAGGTGGGAAAGCTGTCTCCTGTTGACATACCATGGCTACACTACACCAGTGCTCTTACAGTGACACAGCTGTACCAAGACAGCTGTGCTGCTGTCAGTTTTAAGAGTAGACTAGCCCGATGTGGATACTGCATGGAAACTTATTACAGTGCTGAGTGATTGTGACAGTTTGTAAATGAACGTCACTAGCTCATCCCACTGGCCAAATGGTCATGTTCTGCTGTGATGTGAAGAGACATCGAGTCTTTACACAACATTAAAAAGTTGAGGAAGCATTTGGAACCCAACTGTGTTTCTGTAAATCATGTTTACTACCTATGTATAAAAATTTAACAACCTAGCTGCAGATATATAGTGCTGGTTCTGGTGGCTTTTGCAGCAGAAGACAGGGAGGTGCAATAGAGTGGTCCTAAACTAAAGGGACACTGCTCAATTGCTATCCTTTACACACATTGTTTTCTCCAGCTTGGATCAGGAGAAAAACTGGTAGCATTTAAGTTTTCTCATCAATAGACTCTTGGGTTGACCATGGAGCTGTGTAGACAGGCACAGGTTTTCCATCCAGTCCTTCTCAGCCTGAAGGACAGTGCCTGCAATGAATAGATCTTGAGGGTGACACCTGACAAAGTGGGATTTCCTCCCATGAAAGCTCATGCAATAAATAAATTTGTTAGTCTTTAAGTCTATGTCTACATTGGCAATTTAGTTCAAATTAAGGAGGCCTAATTCAAACTAAATTAGTCCCTGTCTAAGAAATTCCTTAACTTGACTTGATGAAAGCTTAATTCCAATTAATAAGAACTGACTGTTGGTTCAAACTAAGCCTTAATTCAACTCCTTAGTTCAAACTAAGGATGATGTAGAGCTGGATGAACCCTTAACTCAACTTTATTAAGTTTGAATTAAGGGCAGTTAGGTCAAATTAACAAAGTGGGCCAAGTCAGCTTAAGTCAACTTAGTCCACTTTGTTAATTAGACTTAATAAGGTTGAGTTGAGTTCGAATTAAAGTCAAACTTATTGGTTCAAATTAACAAAGCCAACCTAACTTTTTTTTAGTGTAGACATAGCCTACAAGTGCCACCAACACTCCTTGTTTGTTTTGCTGAACTTTCTAGACTAACACAGCTTCCCCTTTGGAACATGTACTGATAAGGAGCAATGGTAGCACTTGGCCATGAACATGCAAGAGATGCAATTTAAAAATTTGGTCATATGAATACATTTTGAAGGTCAATAATTCTATTCCGCAATCTTTACTCACAGAATAGCTGCACCCAATCAGACAGTGGGAAGGTATTTTGGGGATGGAAAGTGCTACATAAAACTACCTACGGTAGCTATGGATGCATACAGAGAAGAACTCAGCTTTGCTACCATTTGAGATTCCCCTAATCAGCGCAGATCATGACATTCATGATATCACATGAGAAGATGCTGACAGCTCAAGAGTTATGTCTGGTTGGTCTGATGTACTCAGCTACCCACACAAGAACTCCTGTTGACTTCCTTGGAAGTTCTTGTCCTGGAGTGGACATAAAATACAGAAACCAGCTGCCATGGAGAACTTGCATAAGATGAATTGTTTCAAATTGTTGTGAAGCTACTTTGTACTCTGACTTCACTATAGATGTGGGTGAATTTATATGTTATATATTTAAAGGGACAATCTTGTTGCTATTGAAGTCAATGACAAAACGCTTAATGCCTTCAGTGGGCAAGATCAGAACCACAATATTCACTTCAAGAAATGAACAGATGTGTTGTTCTTCTGTGTGGCTCACATGATATTTTGTATCTTGTCTGACTTACCAAGTCTTTCATTGTTTTTCAGCTAGTGGATTTTCTACTACAACAGCAACATTAGGTGTATTCTTGGACTACAAAAATATCTTGATATAAAATGAATATTCTCCTCCAAAACGAAATGTTGTTTGATAATATTATTGTTGACTCCACACATAGACTTCCCCTTACACGTTGGGCCAGTCTATAATAAAAGAACAGGAGACACCCAAATGGAAATATTCTGCTGTTGCTTCTTTGCGTTGTACTGCCACACCTGGTACCTCTTGCCATTTTGGAGCAATCAGTCAACTACTTAGCACTTAACAGGCAAAACATTTAAAACCCTTTATCTTAATTTTCTTTGTTAGTACTAAGAGGGGACACCAACTCATCCCTAACTGACTCTGTGTTGCACTGTAATGCTTTAGGACCTCCTAGAAACACCTGCTACCTGCCATTCAATCACTTGTCAATGGGGAGTAATCAGTCAGCCACTCAACAATTACCCGGCAAAATGAACTGGCAATTAGAGCACATCATTTTGGTGAATGGCTGCAATTGTCTGACAAAGCTCCTAGAGATCCTAAAAATAGCTTCTGTGTTTTACATACATAATCTATAAATAATCTACAGTTGATTTCTTTCACGGATTTCTAAGAATCCCTGGCAAGTTCTATAATTAATGATCATTAGGATTTAGAAGACAAATGAGTCATTCATTAGCTCAGTGTCCAAGCTAATGAGCAATAAATGTTTATGGAAGACATGATTTATTTGGTATTTAATGTCCATGTCATCACATTGTAAGTGATAAAGGTGGACTGTGTTACAATGGAAGACACAGATGACCTAATTATTTGCAACTGGGATGGCAAGACATTCTACATTACAAGATGGGATCCTAAAAATGTTACAAACCACAGAGTTCATTATTGTTGAGTTATTGGCTTTGTTTTGGCTAGGAAGAATAAGCTTAGTCAACCCTCGTTAGCTAAGTGTGGCATTTTTCCTATTGGCTAGGTCCAAGTTTTTTTATTAACACTCTGTGATGTAGAACGAGGGCTAGCTATATGAGCCATTTAGGTATACAAGGCATTGCTGTAAGTTTTATTTCCTTGACACTGCAGTAGTGATAGACATTTTATAGAACTAAAGGAAATTCAGAAAAGTACATGTTTTTGATACAGTCCAAACAAGTGAGCCCAATTACTACCGCCTGACTTCAGAGAAATGTTAGGCTACGTTGGTGCTCCTATTACAATTCAGTTGTGTGTGCGTGCTGTCTTTCAGAGAAGCTCTCTCCGTGCTCCCCCCCCGCTACTCTACTACCATATATTTAATAGTTCAGAACAAAGCTCAATGATCAAGATGTTGTAAGTAATAAAACAGAAACCCTAGGGGATAAAAAAAAAGACAACACATGACCTCACAGCTGATCCTGAAAGGGAAAACAAAAGAAAATAAAAAAAGAACCAAACCAAAACCAAAAATCAGGCCAGTTATATTGTTTATAAAAGCTAAGAACAGGCATGGATGCTTGCTACACACTCTTCTATGCTAGTTTCATTGTGTGGATGCTTCCTACATGTAATGGGTTTTTCCATTGGCAGTTAATCCAAGTCTCCAAGAGGTGGAAACTAGGTTTACAGGCAAATTCTTCATCAACCTCACTGTGTCTACAGTGGAAGTTAGGTCTACCTAATTATGTTGCACAGGGCACCAAGTTTTTCTAAGCCCTGAGCAATGTAGATAAATTGATCTAATTTTTTTTACTGTTCACCTGGTCCCAGATTCACCAACACTTCAAACAGATGATAGTACACCAACCACCTAATTTCAACAAACTACCTCCTGGACAATTGAGCTAGTATTTGAGAACTCTAATGGGGATAAGAGAAATTAGAACTGTTAACTTCTAGATTGAGCCCTATTTGATCCTTTCTTAACCCCAAACCATTCTCACCTGCTTTTCAGTCATTTTACAGCCCCTATGCCTTCCACCAGGAAACCCTGGGAAGACAAATGCACCTTAATGCATGACCAGAAGATTAACAGATCTGGGACTGGTTGAATTTGAGAGAGCAAGAATTTTTGAAAAATTGATAGACATTTGGGCCAAACGACTGTCTTCCCCCTATTTTAGAATGTCAGGAGTGCTAAGAATCCATCAGTCTGTTCCCACAATATTTCCCCATTTTTCTTTCAGGACTCCCAAATGTTGATAATTTCAATTAACATTAAAAAAAAAAGTCAGTTGTGACTAAATAACTCATTGAAATGCACTGAGGGAGACATCTTAAAACCACCTGAAAATTAACCCAAAACAAGAGAATCTTTCTGCCAATGAGTGGTTCTTGGCATTCCTGCCCTTTGAACTAAATGTCCACTGCTTTTTGTGGAGGCTCGAGACTCACTTAGATGAGTTCATCTCCAAACATACCTTACCACTCTTCCACGGAGGTTAAAAATCCAGTCAACAGACACCAAGCATAGGAGGCAGTGCCTAGGATTCAAGAGAATGAAGAAAGGAGTCATGAAAACATGTTGTCTTGGTTTGTTAATACTTAAATGCCTGCAGCTTATCAGTCGGGATGGTTGAAGCCACCGCTGGCAGAAAAATTCTGGAGGGCGTGCACTGTATAGTCTCCTCACGATGCCTATGGCTCTGGAGTAGACAACTAATTCTGTTGAGCTTATAGAGTGCAAGATGGGTATGTACTCACTGAGTTGCCTGCATTGAACTGCTGTGTCATAGTACAAGTAAAAAAGACTGTACAGATTTGGTATCTTGCCTCAAAACTCCTTACTCCCTGGACTTGGGGACCTGGAAAATTGAGTCCAACCACTTCAGTTTTGATTTAGCAAGGGGGCTGAGAGACTGAGCAAGAAACTGGGGGGAAAACCAAACCAAAACCCTCAAACTAAATGCCCCCCCCCCAAACCCAAACAAAACCCACAGAGCTTCCCCACTATAAAAAAAATGCTTTGCAACTTTGGAACAGCCATGCAGACGAGACAGCTGGGGGTAGACAAATGACGCCTGGCAGGGAAATAGATCCCATTGATAAGGAGAGCTGAGTGTTCCAGTGAAAATTGGTTTTGATTTGACTGAGTTATGAGCCTTTGAGAGTCGCACTTTGTTCATGCAATTAGTATGATTTGTATCATTTTACAGCAGCCATCAGAGGAAAGCTAGGCTGCCCTGCAGAGGGAGTGAGGAAAGACGCCTACAGGGACGTGAAGCATTCTTTGTCTTTTTTGTAAGTGTACATATCAGAACAGGGCATGAAAGTGTACGCAGCATGATATACTCTTTATAAAATGTACTGTAAGGGCTAGATCCAGAGTCCATTTGGTCAATGGGTACCTAGGAACAGACCCTTAAGTACATGCGATGAAAGAGACTGGACTCTGCATTCAGGTGAAGCATTGAATATTTAAAAAATGTACTTTGGAAGATTCTCCATAGGAGCCTGCATAACATAAGGTGATGTTTGCCCTGCAGAAGAAGCAAACACAAAGCCCATGCGACTTGTACTGCCCCAATGCCCAGGTGGAAGTTTCAGCATCATTGAGACTTTTGCCTCATTTTCTCGGCCTGAGGTAGGTACAGAGGATGGGGGTAAGGGCTCCTTGTGAACCCAACCATGTCTGATCGTATGCTCATATAGAGAACAGAAATTTCACTGCTTCCAAATGTGTAGAAGAGGGGCTTGTTTGTATGGGCCCTCAAAGTGCGTCACTGGACAAGATATGCCAGAGGTGTGGAGTATTTCTTTGATCTTTTTCTTTAGGGGGGAAAAAAGTCTAGACAATTAGCTACATTAGAAGAACATGGAGGTTGCATATGCTCACTCACTCAGAATTCAGGGAATGCCAGAAATTGTCATGTTCAAATATCTCTGCCCCCTGTGCGGATGCCTTCTGATATCCTTAGGCTCACATGCAAAAATATGATCTCTCAATAACTGATTTAACCAACTTGTAGCACTGTGCAAAGACTTAACATTTTATGCAAAATACTAACACTATACTAGCACCGAGAAGCCTCAGCTAGCTCTATAGTGCTAGGTGATGTACATATAAGATCTTCTTTGTCCAAAGGAATTTATGAGCTTAAACCTTAAGTTAGCTAGGCATTTAAGCATGTGCAATGTTGAGCAGGTGAAGAGTTCTGTTAACGGCAAGCCTACGCACTTTGTGCAAGCTCTCTACGCTGGAATGGTTGCTTGGCTTAAAGCTGAGTACGTACTTTAGTACTTTGCTGAACTGGGACCTAAAAGACTTGTACACCCAACTGTTTTGAAAATTTAGCCACAAAATGCCCTCTTCTCTGCAAGCAAGAAGTTGCTGAAAATTGTTAACAATATCCAAACGTTCCTCTTTTTTTCCCCAAAAAAAGCATTTTTATTGAAAGTTTTAATTTAGCAGTTCAAGTTATTGAGTTTTTATCTATTGAAAAGCTGATTCAGGAAGAAAATGCACATTGCAGTAAACAAAAATGTAATGATTTGGAAGACAATTTTGATACAAATGTTGGTAGCTTTAATAAAAATTTTGATAAGAGAGCCATTGGCCTTTTTTATTTCAAACACTGCAACGTGGACAGCTTCAAAATATGTTTTTTGCAGAATTGTTTCCTCCGTTGACCCACCTGCTTTATTGGTATAGAAATAACTTCCAAGGACTCCGGTTGTCTTGGCGTAGTGTGCAATAATACCAGATGCTCAATTTAACTTTGTAGGATAGTCTGGCTATATACAAAATATATTTTATATGAAAGTTGGTTTGTGATTATACAACATCATAATGTAGACATACAAGGGGCTGAGTTAAACTTGCCCTCTGGACTTCAGTGTGTCTTGATTTTTGAGCACTTGTTACCTATTCTGAATGATAGTTTCAAATCATAGGGCTGGAAGGGACCTCATGAGATCATCCCATCTAACCCCCTGGGAATTGCACCTAGGACCTTCTCCATGTTAAGCAGAGGTGTTAGCCACTACACTATTTGCAGTTTGAGTGCTTACTATTTTTTAGGGAGAAATTCACCCTGGACGATTGACTAGACTAAAGTATGTGCACTGCTTTCTTGGGGTGTGTTCACACAGCAGTCTTATTTAGAAACAACAGAGGTTGTTTCGAAATAAGAAACGCCATGTTCACACCACGTACCGTCGTTTCGAAACAATGGAACCCGTTGTTTCGAAACAACAGCATTGTTTCGAAACAACTTAAACCCCATTTGGTTACGAAACAACATTGTTTCGAAACAATCCCGTCAGAACATGTTGTTTCGAAACAACGGTTGTTTCGAAACAACTGTCTGACCTTCCTCCCAGGGTGCTCAGCACCCCAGGGAACAGGAAGTTCCTGCCTGGGTGTGCCTGGCAGGCAATGTGGCTATAGCCTGACAGCCACATGGCATCCCAGGCAGGAACCTCTGTTGGGGGGTGACGCAGGGCCCCTGTCTGGACCCCTGATGATATCCGCTGCCTCTTGGGTGTCTGACAGAGGCCAGACATCATGTCCCAGTTCCGGTCCTCACACCAGAACTGGGACATCTACGTGGACATTGCCGTGGCGATGTCTGAGGCGGGCCATCCTCGGACCTTGGAGCAGGTCTGGAGCAAAGTAAAATTGCTCCGGCAGGAGCATGCCCGGAGCCGGGAGGCCCAGGAGCTTCAGGGGGCAGGCAGCTCCGCCACTTGCCCCTACTTTGAGGAGCTCTATGCCTTCCTGGGTCCAGAGCCCAGCGGTCACCCTGCTGAGGCTCTGGACTCAAGAGGCCACCGGAGCCCCTCTTCAGGCCCAGACGCCCCAGGCCCCGACATCTCCGTTGGGGGGCCTCCATCTGCACCACCACCACTTGTGGCAGAGGCCGCCCCCAGCAGCCCTGACCTCTTCGCCGGGCCCGAGGTGGAGAGCAGCCCGGAGGACCAGGGGCCAACCACTGCCCCTGGGTCCAACACTGAGCTCGGGATGTTGTGATGGACCTCTGGACCCCCTGTGCCTAAGTAGTCCCCTCCCACTGAGGCTCACAGGGCTGGGCCTGTCCAGCAGGTCCCGGGCAGTGAGGGGGCCAGGGCTGGGCACCGGGGCAGGTGTAGGGCACAGGGTTGGTGGGTGCAAAGGACCCCCCCTTGGCCACGGGTCCCACGGAGATGGGTGGCACCGGGCTTACAGGCCCCTGTGTGCCTGGGGATGGTTAACAGGGGCTGGCTGGTAAAGATGTAGCTGCATCTTGGGCGGGGTGGACAGCATGCAGGCCACACCACTGGCAGGTAGCCTTGGGAGACCTCCTAGATCGAGGCATGGCTGAGTCCAGCTCACCCCCGTGGGCACCACTAGAATGTGTGTCTCCAGGGTACGGTTACCAGATGGTGGGCAGAACAAGGACAGGGCCCCCTTTGTACCGTCCTCTTCTTCTTTTTATCCTCACATTCCTAGTCTGGCAGGCTGTCTAAAATACAGGGGTTTGTCAGGCTTTCTACTGTAGAGGTTGAAGGAACCTGTAATGCCATAGAATACTGATTTGTACAGGCAGGTGGTCCAGGGCCCCTGACGACTACCCCAGCCAGGCAACATTTTTGCCCAGGGTCCTCTGATGTCCTCCATCAGGTACCGTCCTGGCCTCCTTCCGAGGCTTTGGGGGCTGGGAGCCCCACCCCAGGGCAATGTCCCATGGGACCTGCTGGCAGTCAGGGCAGAGGTGTGTGCTGAAGACAGGCTGCACACAGACAGGGCCAGCAGGCAGCAGGGGCCAACTGTGTTTTCTGCTTCCCTCCAGCAGGTTGCAGAGCTGCTCGCCAGCAGCCACAACCACCAGCAGCCAGACGCCAGAGCCCCCTGGCACCCCGGCGGCAGAGGAGGACCCCCGGTCACATGCTGAGCTCCTGGAGAGCCTCAAGGAGCTCGGCCGGGTGATGCACGCGGCCACCTAGGCCGCAAGGAGGGACCAGGCACGGCACCAGGAGGCCGCTTTCTTTGCCAGCAAATGAGGCGTCGCCATGAAGGACAGGCTTGCCGCGGCCGTTGAGACCAGGCTGGCCCCGGTGCTGGAGCAGCTGGTGGAACAGCTCCCAGCCGCCATACGGGACCATGCTGCTGCCATCAGAGAGCTGGCAGAGCAGCTGGCCCCACCACGCCGCACTGAGACTTCATCGCCTGGCTCTCCCCGGAGGCGACAATGGGAAGAGGGCGGCTGTGGGTGCAGGTGGGGTTCGCCACCCCCCCCGGAGCCTCCCACAGGCCATGCCTGAACTCCCCCATGCCCCCCGGACTTTTCCACCCCCTTCCCCTCCCAAGTTGCTGTCCCCTCCACAAAACCCCCAAAGTCCCCCTTTCCTGCCCCAAACCCCCATTGTAAATAAACCCCTGTTGAATCGCCTTTGTGGTTTTCAGTGTTTTTATTGGGGGTAGTTGACAGTGCGGGTGGATGGTTGGGGGCTGGCTGTGGGTGAAAGGGGGAGAGAGTGGTGTGGGGCAGGGCAGGCCTGGCCTGGCCCTCACAGTTCCTCCTCAGTGAAGGCGATCTAGAGAGCGTTGTGCGTGGAGAGGGCTCGCTGTGATGGCTGCTCCCTTGTGGGCATGGGTCCGGGTTCTGCGAAGTCCCCGGTGGGGACTCGGGCCTCAGCCTGCCATGCCAGTTGCATGGGCTCACCCCGCTGGTCACAGAAGTTGTTGAGGGCCACACATGCACCGATGACCTGGGGCAGGGTTCTGTCTGCGAGGTGGAGAGGGGTGAGGAGGCACCTCCAGCAGGCTTTGAGGTGGCTGAATACCTGCTCCACCACCTGGTGGCAGCCGGTCAGGCGGCGGTTGAAGATCTGCCGGCTCGGGTCCAGGGGCCCTGCATATGGCCGCATGAGCCAGGGCCACAGGGGGTAGGCTGCGTCAGCCACGATGAGGACAGGCACCTCTACTCCCCCGAGACTGATGATGTGGGGGGGGGGGGAAGAAGGTGCTTGCCTCCATATCCCGGTAGAGGGAAGAGTTCTGGAGGACCCTGGCGTCATGGGCCCTCCCTGGCCATCTGCCATACACATTGTGGAAGAGGCCCCAGTGGTCCACGAGGGCCTGCACGATCATGGAGTGGTACCCCTTGCGGTTGCGGTACTCAGCGGCCCTGTGCTCCAGGGCTCTCACAGGGATGTGGGTGGCGTTGAGGACCCCCACACAGTTGGGGAAGCTGAGGGCAGCCATCCCAGGAATGGTGTCCTGCAGCTCCCCTGCTCTCACCAGGTGTTGCAGAAGGACCCGGTTGATGGCCCTGGAGACCTCGCGGAGGATGGCACAGATGGTGGACATCCCGACCCCGAAGAGGTGCACCACTGCTCTGTGGGACTCTGGAGTGGCCATCGTCCAGAGGGCAATGGCCACTCTTTTGTCCACGGGGATGGCAGGCCTCATAGGGTTGTCCCTGCAACGCAGCTGCGGGGTGATTTCCGTGACCAGGATGGTGAAGCTGGCCCTGGTCATGCAGAAGTTCTGTCTCCAGTCCTCGTTGCCCCAGGTGTGCAGGACATCCCACTCCCACCAGACTGGGCTGGTCTCCCGAGGTCTGCCCTGAGAACGAGTTAGATGAAAGCCTCGGGTGGAGGCTGGGCACCCTCTGGGTCCGCGAAGAGTGTCCTGCATCTGCAGGAGACTCTGCAGGTGGGCAGAGGGTCCCTGGCTTGCATGGCGCTGTCTGGGCTGCCAGGCAAAGTCCATCGCTTGCAGTACGCTGCTAGCCTGAGTGGACAGGGAAGTGAGGTCGGGGCCAGCTTTTATGGGAGTGGCTGGCAACATGGCTGCCGACATGGCCCAGTAAGGTGGCCACATTGCCACACCTCCCATGGTGCCCTGCCGCTGAAGTGAAATAGCAAGCCCACAGTGTGAACATGCTATTTCGATTCCCGCTTTTTTCCTTATTTTGAAATAACTGTTTTTGTTAGTTTGAAATAAGTTATTTTGAAATAAGGCGTTATTTTGATACAAGTTGTTTCGAAACAACTTGTATCGAAATAACCCCCTGTGTGTGAACACAGCCTTAGGCTCTGGTTTTAGCAAGTTCCCATCTCCTGTAAGATCTCAGAATGGGGCTTGTGTGTGCATTCTTCAGAGAGGTGAATTTCACTTCTTATGTGTATGCTCTGATGGGATTTGAAGTCACTAGTTCCATTTTCTGAATTCCATCATTTGCTTAGGAGGCATAGAATGGGCTCCTGTTTTAAACATGATCATATTTGGCTGGTTCAACTAAGTCTTATTGAATTAAAGGCACAACGAGTGGATAAACAGTGGCAGGTGGGGAACGTTTAGAAAATTAATAGGTCTTGAGCATTTGTCTAGCTGGATGACTCATCCAATACAAACATTTTGCTAAAACTGTGTGATTCACAGGATGAAAACTAGGAATAAAGACAAAGCCAACAAGGACCTGTGGCTAAAATCTTAATGGTATAAATCAGCATAATTCAATTGAATTCAACTAGAGCTGTCTGGATCAAATAAACATCCTGGCCATATTTGCAGCTAGTGGAAGGTTTACTCTGTCTGTGACTCATAGCAGTTACTTTGATGGCCGCCCCTCCCAGGCCATCATTAAAGTACATAGAAGGTGTGAAGTGAACAATGGCTCCTTCCCTTAACTAGATGGCCCCCTTGAACTCAACTGGATGGCCGTTACCACCCTGGGGGCCCATGGTTTTGCAGGGCTTGGTGTAGGTGGGCTCTGCCTAACTGCAAGGTCCTGCAGGGCATGACTCATACCCCCATTGTTCCCTGCATTCCCTGTAATCAGGGAAAGGCGGGAAATAGTCTTTAAAAGCTGAGGTTCTGGGGTGCTCAGGCAGGACGGTTTTCAACATCTCTCCTGGCCTGATCAACCAGAAGCTGCCTCCTCCACTCACGAGTTCCCCCTAGAGCGTATCCACGAGTTACCCCCACGAGTTACTGCCGGCCGATTACGAGTCTCCTCCAGCCTGTAATGCTGTTACCCGTGCTGCTAGGAGTGGTAAGAGTCTGCCCTGCAACCTCTCTCTAAGAAAAAAGTTATTCTTTTCCTTTAGGGCTGCTTTAAAACTGCTTTCCCCAGCTTTACAGGCTTGCGTGTGTACCTTTCTGTTTGCTTGCAGCTCCAGTTTGTGTTAGGAGCTCCCTGTGTCTGTAATTGCCTTTCGCTACTTTGTATCACCCAGTGTATCTCTTTTCCTCCTGGGTTGTTTG
>ML681984.1:13811386-13834237 GCA_007922195.1 Podocnemis expansa
CTTCCCCCGAACCCCTTCTGCCTTCCCTACCATTTTGCCCTCCTCTGCCTCCCTCACAAACCCCTGAATCCCCTTTCAGCCCCTCCTGCTTCTCCCCATTGCCCACACACCTACAGCCCCTCTCCTGCCTCTGTCCCCTTACCCCAACCCCCAAGCACCTCCTCACCCTGCTGCCTTTCGACACCCCCCCACTTGCCTTTACTCCTCTTCAGGCCCCAGCTTCCCTGCTACTTACCTTCTCTGCCACTGCGGCACACTAATTTGCATTGTACCCCCCCCTTTTCCTATAGTGTGTTAAGGTAGCCTTTAGGTTATAGTGAGTAGGGCTATAGTGTTAGTAGGTTAGTTAAAGAACCCCATTGTTCCTCCACCTGTCCCCACTCCCGAAAGTTAGGTACCCCCCAACACTTTACAGAAACCACTGTGACAAACACAACATACACCGACCACTGCTCACCTTACCCTATACTCATTTTAATAAAGTGTACCCCAGATCCACCCCGTACCCCATGGGTGCAGTGGTTGCCCCCCAAGATCCTCAAATCTTCGAACCTGATGGCAGGGTCATACTCCACACATCAGTGAGAACAGGCTGGGAGTCTATGTGCAGAGGAAACATTACACCAGCTGAGAATCCAGCCCTTGAGGTTTATTTTGTTCATCCAGTTCTCTCCTTTCCCCATTGCTGTTGGTGGGGTTATGCTGATTTACACAGCTGAGGATCTGATCCTTTAGACTGGGATTTGGCAGCAAGGCTACAGAGAGAATTAGGCACCCAGATCATAGGATTTGGGCACCTTCTTCAGAAAAAGGTGCCAGCCTGAACAGGCAGTGGAATTTGCCTGTAAGAGCTCATTCAAGACAATGACAAAACTCTTTGATTTAAATAGTACGAGATCAGGGCCAGCCCAAGGGGTTTTGGCACCCTAGGCAAACTATGACTTTGGTGACTCCGCCTTGACACTTTATAAGAGATAATATATTTATTTCACATAGGGAAAAATTCACTTCTTTCTGATTCGGCACCCCTTAAAGCCTGGCATCCTTGGTGAATGCCTAGTTCACTTACATGGTTGGGCTGGCCCAGGGTCTTACAGAGTCAAACTCCCATTAAAACCAGAAGAGTTCCTATCAACCAGAGACTACAACATTTGATTCTTTTTATTCTGCCTACAGAATAAACCCTACTCCCGTTGCAGGCAAGAGGAGAAGGATCAGGCCCAGGCAGCATTTGCCCAATTAACAAAACTGTCATCTTAAAGAGAGAATTCTACAAAAATTGCACCTACTCAATTTTCAAAAATCTGATCAATATTAATCAATGGGTGGATGTTAATTAGTGTCTTATTTCTGAAGCCAAACACCGTCAAAGTGGTAAACCACTTTTAACCTCCCTTCCAGGTAAATTATGTTTGGTTGCCCTTTTATTCAACATGTTTTGTATACAAATGAGCAGAAACTCCCAGTAGACTCCACTGAAAGGTTAGCAGTTGCACACAGCATCTTAGATGAATGTTAGAAATCTACTCAATACAAATGAGCATTTCAGCAAAGAGCACTTATATTTGATTAATAGGGACAAATTTCACTTTGATGGGAGTACAGAAGGTACAATGGTGAAAGGGGTTGTTAATCATGGTGCCAAAGTGTCAGCAGTTAAGTATTGTGTACTTCAGCATCCTAACTATTGTTATGACATCAAAATGGGTCTCTGAAATGGATGGTCTGCAAGCCACATTTAATCCACTTCTAAAGACAAGCACGTTATGCAGGAGTGTAATGAGGGGCTAGTCCCTCATTTACAATCTTTCCAGTCTACAAACTGTCAGAAAATCTTCTGATGAGTTGGGCAGATTTGTTACATTTCCCTCCCCTGATGCTCAGCCATTTTTTAACTATTAATGTGAGTGGCTTGGGATTGTCTCAGTATTACAGATGAAGAGTCTTCCATGAAAGCGATAGGCATATGGTTGAAGAGGCCAATAGCATGAATGGTCTTGTGGGTTTCTTGGTGGAGTGGATTAAAAAGTCACAGAAACACAGCTGAAAAATGCATACATCACAGCCCACTGAAATCAGTGAATCTTGCCATTCACTTCAGCAGGCTTTGGATCAATCCCAAAGAAAAAAGAAGCATGAACCAAAGAAAGAACTAAGAAAAGAATAGGCTTGAGTTCTATTTTCCTGTTAGCTTTTCAGTGAATCTCTAGAGTCTGGTCTAGACTCAGACTTGCTCCTTGTATTTGTGTGGTTTCACTAATTGTGGTTCAACTCATTTCTCAAGGACTTGCATCTCTCCCCATTTAAGTTTGAGCGAATTCCCCCTCATCATGTAAAGGACTAAAAATACCCATACATCACTTTAGCCCATCTTCTCTTAGTAAGATTTATAGAGGGACTGGAGGCTACACAGCTACAAGAATTGTCTAGAACTGCATGACTTAATGCGGACAGTTTTGGGAGGACTAGAAACATCTTGCTTCAAGGTTTAAAGCTAATATTTAACTATTGTGGATTAAGATAAAAGTCTCTAAAGTAGTTGGTTCTGGTCGCTGTCAAAGATGGGAAACTGGACTAGATGGACAATGGCTCTTATCCACTGGGGCAGCTCCTATATTCTTGCTATGTAAATGGTTCGAGTGTCCCATGATAACTTTCTGAACTGGTGACTTCCATTTTTGTACAGCTATATCAAAAGAAGGACTTTTGCCAGAAGAAACTGCATTTAGTGTAGTTACTGGCGGAGCAACAGAAACCTACCCTTTCTGGCACAGCTATGAGCTTAGAATGGGAGCATGACTCGCTCCTTCTGGGCAGTTTTAAAAGTATCTTCCCTGTGTGACAGCTCTGGTGATGAATGTGGCTCACTGGGACATTTCACGTCATGGATTTTTTTTGGAATTGCTCTTGTTCAGATTGTCACAGCTTGACAGCCCTAATTTTGCTAGTCTGAGAAACTTGAACTCCATTACCCAAATTACTACCAGGGATTTCCTTGAATAGCATTTAAAGTTATTTTGGTGTGCTTTTTTTTTTTTTTAGCTTTGACAGAAAAAATGTCAGAGTCTAAGGAGTAAGGTAAAACAGGCTCTTCATCAATTGCCGAATTCAGAAAGACATTTAGTTAAACCCAAAACAAAAACAAAGAAAAAGTTTATGCTTCCAAGGGTAATGTTCAGGGAGGCATCCATGGTGTTAAGCGGAGCAGAGACAGACATCTCTCTCATAAGCAATGACTGCAGTACAACAACAGCTGAGGAAGAGCGGGCCCTAAGGCCCGTATTTATGTTCTACAACGTAGTTCTTTCTTTCTAGTTTTTTTCCGCTAATGTGGGAAGGAAAAAAAGAATCTCAGGAGAATGATATGAGATTTCCTGATCTGCCCTTAATTTCCAAACATCCTGGTTGTGTTCACATCTTTCTTCAGTAAAGAACGCTGGCCAGGCTTCCTCCATAGACAGTCAGTCTATTACTTATTCTCCATGTGCTCTTCTATGCACTTCAGGGGTTGCCTCGGTGATGGTTTCTAGGGGGTACCTCTGCCCAGATGCTAAAGCCATTATCAGGATCCACGACTGAGAAACTATTAGGCTTGTATTTGGCTGCATAGTGTTAGGGCATATCTGTATTATAACAACACAGGCACAGTACAGCAACTATGGTGCTGCAGCGCGCGTAGCATAGATAATTCTTACATAGATGGAAAAAGCCTTTCTCTCAGTGTAGGTGACCCACTTCCTCAAGCAGTGGTAGCTATCTGAGTCTCCAACAGGGGTTAGGGTTAGGTTGTTTTAACTTTATGCTCAGCAGCATGACCATTTCACATCCTGGAGTGATGTGCGTAGGTTGATCTAAATCAGTGGTTCCCAACCTTTTTCAGGCTGGAGACCCCTTTTTAACAAAAAAAATCTTTGCGGCTCTCCTGGCTGCTAATGTAATCTGGCCTGCGCCACTCTGGCAGTGCTGCTGGGAGAGCTGGCAAGTGGCACCACTGCCACCAGGCAGCCGGCGAACAGTACTGCTGCCAACATGGCCCGTGCCACTGGGGAGCCAAGCCATGGTGGCTATGGCCCGCTGCCCTTGCCCCTCCAGGGGAGCTGCTGATCGAGAACCACTGATCTAAATGTTAAGTGTAGACCACACTCAGAGGAATGAGTCCAAGTTTAAGACTCAAATTCCTGCATTTCCTTCCCACTTCTCACTAGCCGGCTCCCATTAATGCTTTCTCTTTACCACTTCTGCTCTTAGTTTGTTCAGAGTGGACAGTGATTCTAAACTGGTTAATCTTACTCTTTGTCCAGTCAATTTTATTTCTTCATTATGGTACACTAGTGTGAGGTTATAAGATCTGGATTACAAAGGCTTCAGGGAAATAAAAATGACACTGATTTCATATTTTCAAATCCATCATTAAATATTTTTATCAACGTCTGAGTTTATAATTTTTTTTTAAAGTGCTTACATTTTGGACTCAGTGTACCTGGCAGGGCCCCTTTAATCTTTACTATGAACATTCTGGTAGGAGAGTTGGAAAGTCCATGCATCCTTCCCCTTTCTTAATGAGTCAAGTCTATTTTCTCTCTCTGTATTCATCTCAATAGCAAGCAGTTAATTTCATCTCTGTATGTTTAGCCCCAGCATTGCGTCTTTCATCACCATCCCTGCACATTTCAATATGCAGGTTGTGTCTTTCTATATAGACACATTTATCTGATACCCTCCAGTCTTCTTAAAATGCCTCTGCTCAAGTTATCTTTTTCCTGCCACTTCAGATGTGCTGTGTCTACTCCCTTCTACCTGTTTTCAGCCACTGAGGCCAAGTCTATACTGACGGCGGCAAATTTGCTGCTGTCAGTTCAATGTTTCTGGTTCGATTGAGTGGTCAGTCGAGACCCACTCAATCAATCCATCTGGAGTTTGACTTAGTAATTCCACACCCCATAAGAAGAGTAGCACTGAGTTGAAGGGATGGCATTTCCCTTCAACTCGGCATTGTGCAGCCATGGAGGTAAGTGGGTATTAGAAAGTCAAAGGGAGAACCGCAAGTTTTTTTGCATAGTTTATCTCCCTTTGAATGCTGCTGAATTCCACCACCAATGTAGGTCTGTCCTTAGCTGACTACTCATCAAGCAATGAATCAACTTAGAACTTCTCGTCCTGCATTCAGGTCTCTGTATCAGCCTGAACATCTGGCCCGCTTCCTCACTCCATCCACCCTCAATGAGGCCAACCTGCATTCCTTTACGTTTCCGTTTTCCTAGGTGACAGAGTCAAGCCTGATGGCTCCAAAAGACTAGTGGAGGGCCGGTATATCAGCCCCAGGCTCAGCAAAGCCCTGATCTAAGCCAGTTAAGGCCCCCGACTCTAATTAAGGAGCCTGGAGTCAGTTGGAGCGCCTGACTTGAATCAGTGTGTAGAAGGTAAAACGCCCCTGTTGCAGCCAGGCAGAGAGGGAGTTTTTGGTGTGGAGTTTGGAGGAGGAGGATCTAGGAGTGGAGTGCATGGTTGTAGCAGAGCAGAACAGAGCGAAGGGTTGCTGAGCTGGATTAAGCTGACTAGTAGCTGTTGCTACCAGCACCTGGGAGATACAGGTAGCCAGGACAAGCTTGTGAGGGGCCTTAGGGCCCCAGGTCCAGTATCCTGCAGGCTGGAGAGTCCAACTGTAGGGAAGGGGGGACTGGAGAAACTACAGCTTTGAGGGTTTGGAGGTGGGAAAGCCAGGCTCCTGCTTTCTGCCAAGATCTGAAGTGCAGGACCCACAGTGATGAGCTTCCCCCAGTTTGTCACGCTAAACAAGATCTTTACTTTCTTCCGTGCTGCTCTTTATTCTTATGCTGCTCTTCCAAATCCTATTTGCAAAACTTCTGCCCTTGACTCATTAAGATTGCTCCTAGTGATTCACTTCTCCAGCATTGCCTACAAAAATGAATGCTTTCACCCTTAAAAATTATCCAGTAAGATGTACATATGTCTAAATGGAATAATTGTACAATCATGAATCTGTAACCCAGGACTTCTTTTTCTCTTCCTGGTGCATATTTAATCCTCACTTATCTATCAAGTCTAATATGCTGGCTCCAATCCTGTCAAATGTGCACAGCTTTAAGCATTTGTGCTATGTGCTGAAGTCATGCTTGAAGTTGCTCATAAATGTGGCTGAATTTGAATTAGCAACCCTGGTAGAAAAATGTAACTTTCTATTTCATTCTGCTCTGACAGCAAGGTCCTTATACAAATAGAATCCACTGCTACAGTTATTAGAGGCAGAGGTGTAATGAAGCATTGTATAGCAATTCTGTCACGGGATGCAAATCTGTGCACCCCTGGGTTATGATCTATATGATTTTTCTTTTCACTTGTGCTCTGTGATTATACGATTTGATGCCAATTATACCATGCAAGGTTTCTTTATGGATGCTCATAACCTACTTTGCATGCTTGCTATATTATTATGTTTCCTGCAGCATCATGTATGTGTACAGATGTGTTGCGTGTTTTGCATGACTTGGGGGTGCATGACAGAGAGAACTCTCTTCCTGCAACATGTAAACAACCAAAGCTGCAAGCAAGCAAGCACCTGGAGGAGGTAACAAGGAATCTGCAAATTGAGTTCTCTGACTCGGACCAGACAAAGAGATCACCTCTGCCCCGAAAGGGAGGAGTTGAGGGGGTTTGGAAACCAAAAAGAGACCCTGGGAGGTATTTGGGGCTTTTTGCTTGGGAATCTCCATCCTGAAATAACTTCAAGCAAGATCTGGGCCCTGCCTCGCCAGAGCCAGAGACTGGCTGTACAAACATCTGACAGCTGAACATCTTGAGCATGAACTTGGACTATGAGAGTATGTCCACATGCAGTGGTTGAATCGATATAACCAGCGTTATATTGATTCAACCAGTGTTACATCCAGACGACCTTTTTTTTAGATCAAAATAACGAGCTCTGTTATTTCAATCTAAGCATTGTCACATCGATTTAATAAAACCAAGTTTTATATTGATATGATGGTTATTTCAGTTCCATTGAATCGAAATAGTGCCATTCGGGCATGTTACTTCAATTTAACGTTAAATCGAAATAATGCTGTTTTGACCTTCTTCCTCCCAGGGTGCTTTGCCCCTGCCAGGAAGCAGGAAGCCCAGTGCCTTGCACGGGGCCAGGGGGGAGTGGAGGCCCTCCCACTGGCCAAGGGACATGGGGCGGCAGGCTGCCAGACCCAGGCGGGGTGGGGATTGCAGACTATCGATGTGGCAGTCACTGCATGTGGCGGCATCAAGGGCGGACAGCGTGAAGCCCTCATTGCTGGCACATAGCCTTGGGAAACTCCCCGAGGCAAGACCAGCCTCACTGCTGCCCACCTCAGCAGGCATCGTGAAGCCGTGCGCACCTTTGGGGTACTGTCCCACAGAATGCAGTTTAGGCTGCCTGTGGACAGTCGGGGCAGAGGTATTTGCAGCTGACAATCTGCACACAGCCAAGGCCAGTAGGCTGAAGGGGCTAATGATGGTTTCACCTTCCCTCCAGCAGCTCGTAGAGCCACCCTGCCCCTGGGAGCCCGGAAGCCACTGCCCAGAGGAGGAGAGCCTGCTTGACCCGGGACGTAGTCCTGCAGAGGCTCCTTGAGCTCGGCGAGAGGGCGGAGGAGTCCAGCCAGGCATGGTGGGAGCAGCTAGCCTGCTGCCAGGATTGTACCCTCCAGCAGTTGCAGCAGGCGGCTGATGCGGATGACCGCATTGTCTCAGTGCTGGAGTGGTAGACCAATGCGCTGCAGGACCTCAGCGTAACTATCTGGGACATTGCGGGAAGCCTGCAGCGCATTGCGGGGTATCTGGCCCCCCCCCAGGAGCAGAGAGAGACCCACAGAGGAAGCCTGGCGTCCCTCGCTGCAGGCGCCCACGGACCCAGGGTGGCCTTGGGGGAGGCCACGGCATTGGAAGATCATGGGCCAAGTACTGACCCCCCACTAACCCCATGTTTAGAACCGCCCACCCACATCCCCCCTCCCCAGTTCGACAACCCCATCCCAGTTCTCACCTCAACACTTCTGAATCCCCTTACTGCCTTCCAAGCCGATCTTTGCCCTGCCCCCTCTCCTATTGTTAGTAAAAAATACTGAATGTTTAGATTTGGTAGCAGAAATTTATTTGGGTATGGTTCAGGGTGTGGGTGGGTGGATGGATGGGTGGGGTTGTCTGTGGCAGGAAGAGGGGATCGGGGGGGGTGGTTGTGGCAGGCCTGGCCCTTAGAGGTCCTCACTGAGGATCAAGTCCTTAACTGCATCACGCACCACAGTACATCTTGCTTGTGCATGCTCTCTTAGGGGCACGTCTTCAGGCTGATGGAAATGCCGCCAATGAGCTCTGTTTCGGCCTCCCAGATGGCAGGTACTGTCTCTCCCCGCAGCTCACAGAGATTGTGGAGGACCACGCATGCGCTGATGACCTCCACAGCGGTGTCCTCTGTGAGGTGGAAGCGTGTGAGCAGGCACCTCCACCTGGCCTTCAGTCTCCCAAATGCCCGCTCTACCACCTGGCAGCAGTGGGTCAGGCAGTGGTTGAACAGCAGGCTGGTGGCATCGAGAGGTCCCCTGTAGGGGTGCATGAGCCAGGGGTGAAGGAGGTAAGCTGCATTGGCAACTATGAGGACAGGCACCTCCACCTCCCTGACGGTGATGTTATGGTGGGGGGAAGAAGGTGCCCACCTCCGTGCCCTGGTACATGGTGGAGTTCCACAGGACCCTGCCATCATGCGCCCTGCCTGGCCATCCAACATAGCTGTTCTGGAACACACCCCTGTGGTCCACAAGGGCCTGAAGAATGATGGTATGATATCCCTTGTGGTCGCGGTACTCAGCTGCACGGTGCTCCGGAGCTCGCACAGGGATGTGGGTGGCAGTTTGGGAACCCTAGGGCAGCGATGCCAGTGATGGTGTCCCATAGCTCACCTGGGTTGACAAGGTGTGGCTGTAGGACCTCATTGATGGTGCTGGCAACCTGCACCAAAGCCTCGCCGACGGTGGACCTACCAACACCGAAGAGGTGTGCCAATGACCAGTAGGACTCAGAAGTGGCCATCTTCCACAGTGCGATGGCCACTCTCTTGACCACAGGGATGGCAGGTCTCATCACAGTGTCCCTTCAGCGCAGAAATGGGGCAAGCTCTGAGACCAGGTGGACGAAGGTCTCCCTGCTCATCCGGAAGTGCCTGCACCACTGCTCATTGCTCCAGGTTCCCAGCACTACCTGCTCCCACCAGTCCCTGCTGGTCTCCTGTGCCCAGATGCGCCAGGGCACGGAAGTGGGGAGGGTAAGCAAGGCCGCTCTGAGACCCCACAAAAGAACGTTAAGGGTCGCAGGCTCAGCGCCATGCTGGTCCAGGAACAATGTGTCCCAATGCTGGAGGGCACCCTGGAGAGTTGCAAGGGCCTGGCTGCCGCATGATGATGGAATGGGAGCTGGGGAGCATCCATTGCCACCGCTCTTGCAGTCTGCTGCCAGCCAGAATGGACAGGAAGCTGAGGGCAGTTCCTGCTTTTATGCGATTGGCCAGGGGCATGGCCCTGCCAGGCAGCCATCTTGCCACACCTCCCATGGTGCCTCACCCCAGAATTGAACTAGCAAGTCCTGTGTCTGGACATGCTATTTTGATTTGGGTTTTCTTGGTGTGAACCTGTTAAATCGATTTAACTTAAAGCACCTTAACAAGTTTTATTTCGCTTTGATTAAACCGCTTTAAGTTAAATCGGTTTAACCACCTACGATAGTATGCATGTTCTTCTTTTTATTTCCTTGTGGTCGCTCCTGACTCATTTATATTGTGATTCTCCCATGATTGGCCATTTTCTCATTTAGGAATGTAATCTGATCAATAAACTAGTAGTTGTTTTATCTAAAGTTGTGTGATCGATCGTTACAGGGTGTGAGTGAAGAAGGGTAGGCACGATCCATTTCTTTGTTAAATAGACAGACTTGAGCGTATGGCGATTAGGAGTAGGTCCCAATCACTGTAAGCCAGTGGCTCCCGGTGAGGTAACTGCGGCCTGGGGTGCTAGCTTGGGGACCGTCCCTTGAGTAGCCAGAGGACATACACCCACTGCTTGGGACCAATCACATGCGTGAGGCTGGAGTGGTCTGACTCAGGAATGAGTGGTCGCCTGGCAAAGCAAGGTGAATTGGAGTTCAGGAGTGGGAATCGGGGTCACAGCGGCACACCAGACCGGATCTGGGGAGCAGCCTGTCACACATTCTAACAATGATTTTGAGGTGTTTGCTCATTATGAACAAAATCAAATGAACCACAGAATTTGCCTTAACAGCGGCAATCAGAATCTCAGCAATTCCTTTCTCAAAAAGAGACAGAAAATGAGGAGAAACAGGAGATGGAGAAATATAGCTCTTCAGTGTGTTAACAGCACTCTTAGCCATTGAAGTTCTTTCCTGGAAGCAAATCTAGCAACTTTATATTTGGCACATGTGGATATTGACCAGTGTGTTTGAAATAATTTTTCCAGCATTTTGAAATTGTTGAAATTTTTCCACCTAATATTATTGTCAGTGGAAAGTTCTGCTGGGGGAAAAAAATGAAACAAAAAATTTCAACCAGCTCTAAAATCTGGCTTTATATCTTTAAGGATATTTACACCTAGGAGTTCAAATAATCTATTTTCTCATCTAACATCAAAAAGTAAGAATTTACCTCGAAACCTAACAGAATTGTAGTAATTCTAGTTGTCATTTGTCAGAGCTTCAAATCTACTGCCTCCAGTGAGAATTACACAGCTAAAATCCTTGGAGATTACTTCTTAAATTACTTGGAAAGTTTCTTTTATTTAGCAAAAAATAACACCCCAGAATTCCAGCAAGTAAAAACTGGCTTGATTTCAATGGAGCTGTGCTAATCTACACCAGTCAAAGATCTGACCTGGACATGCAAACCTGTTTTCAGTTGCACTTGACCTAATCTGACTATTCATCACATGTTCTTTACATTGTTCTGTTGCTTGGGATTTAGTTTAATGGTAGTGTTTTGACACATCAGGTAAGATTTGTTTCCCCTCTGTTGGATTTTTGTGACTAGCAGTGCTGTGCTAGTTTAATACTCTCAGCTGCGAAAATCTCGTTTTAAAGTGAGTGTTTAGAAAGCAGGAGTCAGAAGTATCAACAGATCAGTACACAGAGCAATGAAAATAGAGATTAAAGAGTGGAGTTCTTAGAGGAAGTATGACTCCCCGGATTTGAAGAAACAGGCATACTTGTCAACTGTTTTTACAAGATCCTATCATGTGAGTATCTTGGAAGAGTTTACAGTTAAAGACCAGAAGATGTACAAAAGAACAGGGGGAAAAAATAAGAAAAAAAGAAAAGAAAGGATCAGTAGATGGTACATGAAAGAAAAGCCACAGTTTATTTTGTTAGGAAATGGGTCTAATAAAGAAATAATGGCACACATCCAAATGTGCTTTTTTCATAGAAGTGGTCACTTTTTTCCTCTGTTTAATTTTCTGGTCATAATTACTTAGGCAACAAATTGCTTTTTTTGTCAAAAATGAGGCTTTTTTTGGGAAAAAATCATTTGATGAAATTTTGCTTTTTCACTGAGAAGATATAAATCACTTGGATTTCACAAACCAGTTTAAAAAAATCTTTGAAATTAGGCATTTTTCAATTGCCTCTTCTCTTGTGTGTTCACATAGGGGCTTTACATCTGCAAAAGCTCCATCTCATGGGAAAGAACAAGTACCATGGAAAAAGCTGGATGCCTTTCTGACTGCTCAAATGCAGTTAGAAGTCTAGCTTCTATTTAGGACCCTAACTTACACTGAGATGAGTGAAGAAAGATCTGCAGCACTCAGACTTTAGAGGGTGAAAGCATATTTGACATGATCCTACAATTTATTCATATTTGTGGAGCAGCCATCACCATGGTATCTAGGGTCCACACTTGGTATTATAAATAAGGTCCTACTTGAATCATGGGATGATTGTCAAATAATTGTAGATGAGTTGTAGACAAGAGGGAAAAATTGCAAAAATGTAATAATGGACCTTTATTAATAACATAGCAGTAATTTGGAAAAGCCAGAGTAGACCTATTTATTTAAGAAAAATTTGCTGGAATGATGTAAACACTCAATTGTTATATGCCTGTTTTGTGAGTTTTTGTTTTGTTTTGTTTGCTAATCAGACATTTTGCTACAACTATATGACATTTATTTAAAAAAAAAAGGTGACTGGTACAATATAAAATGGAGAAGACTAGAAGTCTTCCCACAACTGCTGTAGAAATCAAGTCCAGTCACATAAGCCTTTTACAGACATTGAATGTTAATGCAATATTAATTACATACTCAAAATGTATGCAAAACTGTGAACTGTGCAAAGTAAGCTAATTAAAATCAGATTTGTGGTGGAAGCCTAATAGTGTGGGATCTCCAATACCATGGATGAAATAGGGCCTTAATTATAAAACCTTTGCACCATCAGATCAGGAGCGAACACAGCCCCTCAAAAGTGAGCGCAACCTGCCATGTGATTTAGGACTGGGTGGGTAACCTTTTCTTGGTACATTTTGGTTCCACATCAGCAAGCATACATGGAAGGACATAAGAGTAGCAGATATGTGAAAGCACAGATAATGTTCAATTAATATTTCTTTCTATGTTGCTGGAGATACTAGAGATGAGTTCTTATTGCTAAATCCCAGGGCTTGTTGCCCCTTTAGAGACACTCCCTCCACCGGGCCCAAAAAAGATGCTTATTTTTATAGCATCTCCCCTCCCACTGTATTTTTTTAAAATAAACTATTTTTTTTTAATTACTGCTCACTCTCCTACTTGCCAGAAGGCTGTGTGCTACACAGGGGATGTCAGAGGCTGGAAAGCAGGTTTGCTGATGGCTTTGTGGAGCTGCACTATATATGCTTCCTAGGTTGTTCCATGGATGTCTGAGTGCTGCACAAGCTGAGAGAAAGACAGCTTGGACACTTCTTACTTTGTAAAATGAAACTAGTATCGGGGCTTGCAGCAATAGGCTCAAAACAAACAGCAGCAGAGTTTAACACCACTTTATTCCAGATTGGGTTGCTAAGGGTTGTGGGTAGTGGCGACCAGGCAGGATATTAACCTGAATCAGGGGGGAAAAAAAATGTAAAATGCTTCACTGTCTGTAGCAGAACTATGACTAGCTAGAGTAAAGAGGCGGCCAAGGACTCTCAAATGTTACCCAGGCCTGAGATATTCTCTTGGCAGATCTAAGCAGCTTCTGGCTACTGTTTCTTTGTTACAAGCAAATGCAGCTAATAGGAATTATTCAGAGTGATGGAGAAGGGGCACGTGGCTCTGAACTGCCAGTGCATTTTCAAGGAGAGAAGGAAATGAAATTGGATTTCTTTTAGGAGTGAATTAATAGCAGAGAGCTGCTCAAAGGATCAGAGAAAGCTTGGTTCATGGAAGTGCTTAGACTCTACATCATTACTGGGCCAAAACCCAGAAATACTCCCATGGGAAACTTAGAATTCTGCAGATTAAAGGTTGGTGAAGAAATTAGCCAATTGGCTCTTATAGAAATTGGTTACATGGGTTTATAGGTGAAACGAAACCACCCTGTGATGGATTCCCTGTGCTAGGTGTAGGCATTCTGCATTAGCAAGGACAGCTGTGTCAGAGAGGAGATAATCTCTCTTCTCACACGTTCCCATCTCCATGGATCTGACCACTCCTGAGTTGGAAGTAGTGCCCCCACTGGCCTCTGTCAGGGGAAGGTATCTTTAAAGTCTGTGTAGAGCTTTCCATGTGCCCTGCTGGTACAGGCTCTCTAGGAGATGTGCAGATTGAGTCTTTGCTCACGGTCCTGCTCCTGCCATCTCCTTAATTGGCCCTGCTCCTGCCCCTTTAGTGGGCATTACTAGATCCCTCCAGGCTAGAGAGGGCTGAAGCTACATAGGATAGGATAGGATAGAATAGAATAGAAACTGGAAGGGAGCATGAGAGATCATTGAGTCTGGTCCCCTGCACTTGTGGCAGGACCGAGTACCCTCTTAAATCAACCCTGACAGGTGCTTGTCTAACCTGCTCTTAAAAACTTCCAAAGATGGAGACCCCATAACCTGCCTAGGCACCTTATTCCAGTGGTTACTGGGTTAGGAATTTTTAGTTAGTTATTAAGAATTTTCTTCTAACATCTAACCTAAACCTCCCTTGCTGTAACTTAAGCCCACTGCTTCTTGTCCTATCATCAGCGGTTAAGGAGAACAATTTTTCTCCCCCCTCCTTGTGACAACCTTTTAGGTACTTGAAAACTGTTCTCATGTCCCCACTCAGTCTCCTCTTTCACAGACTAAACGTGTGCTGCTGTGCCCTTGTAGCAGGTGACATTCTCGCAGGATGGACTTCAACAGCCTGTCTTAAGTCAGCAGGGCTGGGCTGGGCTGGACTTCTGGGGGCTAAGTTCTCTATGTGGCCTCTCTAGGTGCAGCCACTATTAAGCTAGATACTGAGGCACCTAAATTGCCTTATTATGGAAACTAGCTTGAAAAAAAAAATGTCTGGTTCCCTGTGTAGTGTAGCCGATTGCACTCTGGAGGGCTCAAATGTTCACAGGGGAGCTTGTGACCTAGGGAAGACAGTGTCAGGTTGTAAAGGTTGGAGTTGCTGTGACCCATCCAAGTTTGCTTGCTGGGGCAACCTGCATGGATCCTGGAGGGAGGAGCATGGGGTGTAGGAAAGTGGGTAGAAGGCACCAGTCTGCGGGCAGGTGGTTATGACTAGAGCCCTGCAAATATGAAGATATCCGCGGATATCCGCATTATATCCACATCCGCAGATACAACACAGATATCCGCGGACCATTTCTTGTGGATGCAGATTGGATACAGATCCACGTTTGTATCTGTGCAGGGCTCTAGTTATGACATCCAGCTGCTGCTAGAGCATTCAGTTGGAGAAGTTAATTGCTTTAATGGAAAGACAGTTTAAGAAGAAGGAAATCCTTCTTTTATTATTCATGGAGCACCTACAGACCCCCAGTTAGCCAGCTCCAACAGTGCTCTACTTACAGTTGGTCTTCGCCAACACTATTAAATTCTTGTCCTTTCACTTTTGTATGGCTCTCAAGTTCTTGCCCCCAGCTGGGGTTGAAAGATGCAAGCACAGCTTTCCATTCCTGGAAGATGGATGTGCAGCCCAATCAGAAACAAGTAACAGTCAAGCTCTTGTGAGCAGATCTGGCTGAAAAATTTCTTAAAAATAGGGATACTTTTTTTTACAAAATTTTCCCACTTCCCCAAAATGCCATTCTGTTTTTCAGCCAGCTCCCTATATGAGAAGTCCTGTGCTTTTGAGATGTCCATCCCGGTTCTACAGCACCAAGAGGATGGTACAGTTTGGGTTGGAAAATGATCAGCAAATTAGGCTTCTCCTCTACATCCCATCACAGAACCTTCTGAGGTTTATCCATGTCTAGTTGAGACTGAACAGTTTGAATCTCTCTCTCATGTGTTTGCTATTTTCTCAAGGATATTTATGCCAGGGCCTTCTCCTTGCCGTAACAGTACACTGGATTTGTAGTTACCTCATAGAGAATTTGTAGATGATGGATTTTTCCAGGGTCATGTCTTGTTGTGATTTAGGATGTTTTTTCATGGTACTGCTATAAACTCCAAGCATTGAGGGGAAGGAAGACGGTGCTTTGCACACAGTAGCATTATTATTTTAGATACTACTTTTATTTCTGTTTGCCTGTGCAGAAGATGCAGATCCAGGCGGTGTCAAAATGACTGTGATTGTAGAGATTTTCACCAAAAATCATGAGATTAGCATTAAAATCATGAGATAGTGTAAAAATAGACATAGTATCCTTTTTATTTAACTCCTGGTTTTTGAGCCTTTAAGGTGCACTGGGGGTCACATTTTGCACTTTCTTCTCAGCCACGAGGGTAAGGAAATTACTTTTTCTTTAAGAATGAAAGCTGAAGTCACCCCATAGTCACTTCACTCCAGGAGCTGGGGCTTTAAGGAAATCAGTTACCATGAAATTCATGACTAAATTAAGAGAGTTGGCAAGACTGCTGTTGTGGCAATTTATGTACCTGAAGGATCCCAAAACCAGTTTACAAACTACAGAGTTGCAGGGGCCTCAGTGCTACCTTCCCATTCCACCGGTACAAAGTACAATTGCAGGTGTGCAAGTGCTTGACTTCAATCCCTTAAATTGGACCCTGGCTTCAGCAGGCCAGATCCTCACTTGGTGTAAATTGGCATTGATTTCAGTGGATCAATGAGCTCACCAAAGTAATGTGCACCTAATCTAATTAAATGCTTGATAAGCTCATTATAGGAGTTACTTAGGAAGGAAGAGTGGAATGACAGCTTATAAAATATGTCAGTAATTGAAGTTCACTTAGATATAATTATGATTATTAGCTAATGTGAGCCAAGCCAGTTCACAAAAAGGTGGGCAGAGCAAAAGTAGAAAGAGACAGAGCCAAATCCTCAGCTGACTTGCATCAGTTTTATTCCATTGATATCAATGGAGCAACATCACTTTACTCCATCTGTGCATGTGGCCAGGAATGAAAGCTTTTCTAATTCACAGTTACGTGCTCTGCCTCTGTTAAGCCAGTGGACTTTCCATCAAAGTCAATGGGTGCTGTTTGTGCACATCTGAGGGCAGAACTGAGCCCCACATGTTTACCAAAGATTGTCCTTTTTATTTTAAGATCCTCAGCGCACTCTGTCTGGTTACATCAGGTCACGTCATGCCATGCAGTGGCAGGTCACAAATGACATAAAGGGATGTAACAGCATGTGGCACCGAGTGTCTGGAAGCAACCAAAAGAAAATGTTGAAAAAGTGCATTTTACATATTGTAATGCAAGAGGTGGAAAGTCACAGTGCCTCAGAGCACCACCGAAATAGTAGCCATCAGAGCAAAAATGTCCCATGCCCTGTCCCAGTCCTAATGTGCAAAGTCAGTGAGCCTCCTTAAAGCAAAAAAACCACAATAATCTATTTTTTTTTAAACAGTGGAGCTCACTTTCCCCTCCACCCTGAGGCACCAAATCAAGAGAAAACAGAAGAGAACTCTTCTCCCATCCATTTATTAATTGCAGCAGGGCCCACTTATAGAATGGAGAGTCAATGTTAAAAGTGAATCAAAATAAACTGATTCTTGGAGGCATCATACCCCTCTCCCACCCCCCGCCTTGTTGCAGGCATCTGTCCCTGTTTGTTGTTAGCCTTTATCACTCTTTAAGCTGGATCAACAGTTTTACCCCTGCTGGGAAAATGAACTATTTCTCTTAGCCTGATTCTACAACCTTTAGGTATAAGAGTAATCCTCACTTATGCCGCTATTCCCCTTGAGACTTACACTGATCTCCTTTCCACCCATGTGAAAACCCACTCCTAGGAGGAACTGGGCACCTCCAGTAGAGTGCTGAGCTGCCAATCAGCCAGGCCAGAGAAACTGAGCACCTTGTAGCAACTAAATTCAGAGCCATGGCACTCTAATCAAGTCTAAACAGAACTGGTGTGAAACCAGAATCGAACCAAATGAGCACATTGGCGCATATCCAGGTGGGCAGAGGTTGCAGTAACAATTATCTTCAGATAATTTACTTTTAGAGATGTCCTCTGAGTGACATAGTGCTGTCCACACCTTCACACAGGGTGGTGTCACTGTATTGCTTGAGAGTATATTATTCACACTGCTGAGCAATGTAGTTCTACTGAAGAAATTCTGTGGGAATTCTGAAAGTCAAAGCACAATTTAAGTGGTGGAGTAATTTTTGAGTAATCTAATGCTACTTTATCAAGGGCTCAAAGTGTGAGCTAGCCCACATGCCATTTAATCTACTACACAGATCAACTACATCTTGGATGACAGGGTTTGGGACCAAACATTGAGTATGTTCCCCAGTGTGCCCAACAGGGCTGGCTCATCCTATCCGCTCCTCCTACCACAGAGCAAACAGTAGCAGGGACTAACCTGAGGCTGGGTCAGTCTTTGTTGTGCTTCTGGAGCGGCACACATACTAATTCCCCTTCCTCAGGGCAGCCAGAAAGGTGCCAGCTTAGCACCAAGTTCTGGGATTCATCTTTCAAAAAGGATTTTGAGAATTTAGTAAATAGCATATATCTGCAGGAATGAGTCATGGTCTGGAAAATGTGCTGCCTTACAGTGAATAATTAAAGTTCAGCTATTCAGTTTATTCAAGAAAAGGCTAAGAGGTGACTTGATTACAGTTCATAAGTACCTCCACAGGGAAGAGATTTCTGATAGTAGAAGGCTGTTTATCAGAAAAAGGCATGACAAGACTCATGTCTAGACAATGAAGCTAGTTAGACAAATTGCAACCAGAATAGGGTGACCGTTTTTACCAACAAGGGTAATTAACCACTGCATCTTCTTACCTAGGAACAAGGTGGAGTCTCCATTACTTGAAATCTTTAAATCAAGACTGGATGTATTCTAGAAGATATGCTACGGCTCAAACAGAAGTTATGGGCTTAATGCTGACCCTACTGAGTGAGGTTCTCCTCATCTACAGAAGCTCAGTGTAGATGATCATAAAATTCATTCTGTTAAAGTTTGCTGCAATGTCTTTGAATAAAAAATCAAGATATGGGGAGATGATTTTGTCACGTTGCCATTTTAATAGACTTGTACATCTATTTGAAGTTAGTTACGAAGCTCCTGTAATGGGGCAACATCAGAGGGTTTAGCATCAGAGCCCAGTAGTATTACTTGGTGGCAAGGATTTATGGGGCCAGTAGTAGGGGGACATGGACCCTCCTTGATCCATCAGGTTCCCATTGAGTCTCCTGTGACTGGTAGGTCAGATATGCAGCTTGGGTCAGTCTCTCCCCACCCCCCGCTTCCTTGGCCATTTCCTATCAAGGCCTCGCCTCTTCAAATTCACAGTTAAATCTGTTTATGGACTCAGCAATTGAAGGATTCTTTCGAACCATGGTCCAGATACTTTTCTCCATCAGTCACAGGCCATCATTCCCAGCATCCACAGAGGCCTTCAACATCAAGGTCTCCCCCAAGCAGTAGGAAGCTGTCACTGTCTTACTGCAGGACCTAGTAGCATAGGACTTCTTCCTTGCTCTTCCATTCTGATCAATCCAGATTGCTCCTTTTTGAGCTCAGTCTCCATTTTGTGCTTGCCACACAGGTGCAAATGGGTGGGCCTTCTGCACTCAGAGTGGCTCATTACCTTTGGTTCCACAGTGAGTGACTTATAGCCCCCTATTGGAGGCAGGAATTCAGATCTTTAATGACTTATGTTGGGCGCAATGCCTCTGCTTCCATTGACGCCTAAGAGGGAGGACTGGAGAGTTACTCAAGTAGTTTCATCCTGGTGTATTGCTGTTACTGTAATAGTATGCATCACAACTATTTACACTGCCACTAATTTGTTAGTATGGTAAAAAACAGTGTAAATACTCTCAGGGTAGTTTAGATTTTCACCCTTCACGCAAAAACCTCTGCTTAGAAGGAATACATATTAAGCACCTTTAAAAAGTTAACCAATTGATAGGTTTCATATATATTTTTATATATGATATATTACATTTCATATAAAATATATGTAATTTATATGTTATATTATTTAAATATATTTGTTGTATACATTAGTGATTTTTTTTTACATTGGAACATATACTGTTAAAATTTATTTAACAGCAACAAAAGAACAGACTAGGTTTTTGTGTTCTGAATCAGTTTTAACCTAGGACTCAAAAGACAGCCATTGAATAGCAATGATTGTTTAGTCCTCTTACATCTACATAATCTTTGTGCATTTGGATGCATATTTCCTTTTGAAATCTAGACACAAATTCTTCTATTTGCCTGCAAAACTCTTTCTTCATCCTGCACTGAATCCCCCAGCAAATGCTCAAATATCTTTGCAAATCTCAAAGCTATTAAAGCATTTAACTGTTCTCCTTTCCTATTTAGACCTTTGAAGGCTGGTGTGACTAGAATGATTTTATAGTTAAAACTCCCTGTCTGAATAATAAATTAAGTGTAGAACATTGAGTACTGTAGCCAGTACAATAACTAATTTCTTATAGATTTTAAGTCACATATGAAAAAGATAAATATTTAAATGAAATGTATAATTTTTGGGAGTCGGAGCTGAGACTTTTTTAAATACTTCTTTGGCTAAACTCAGTCGTGTCATAGTAGGATAACTGACTTCTTTGGAGCTTGCTCCAGATCCATGCTGATACAACTAAAAACAGAATAAGCAAAAGCAGAATCATTTTCTACAATGGGAAAACCTATTCAATAGTGCTATCAGGACTGAATCTGTCAGTTTAGTTGGTAGAACCTTTTGTATGACATTAGTTTAAAATATATTTTGGAGTTGTAGGTTTTGGAAAAGATTAATAACATTATGGGTCAGAGAGAAATCATAAAAGAGATGGATGAGACAACATTTTGCCAAAAACCTTTCTCTTTGTTGGAAAACTTTTGTAGAATGTAAATAACTCAATATATACATAATGCATCTATATTGTCCCTGGACAGGCACAAAGTTATGTGTGCCAGTAACTTAGTACACATGAGTAGTCCAATGAAACCAGTTGGGTTACTCATGCATCTAAAGCTACCCATAGGTAGGGCTATGTCTACACTGGAGGCTTAAGTCAACTTAAGCAGGCTCAAGTTGATTTAAGCAACTCCAGGGCCACATTTGGAGTTCATTAAGTTGACTTAAGCATTTCCTTAAGTCGACTTAATAATCCTCACACTTAAAGTCAACTTTAAGGATTACATCAATGTTATTAAGTTGACTTAACCAAATGTGGCCATTAAAGTTAACTTAATAAAGTTGATTTAAGGCAGGAGAGCTATTTAAGTCAGCTTTATTAAATTGACTTAAGCCAGGGGACCCATTTAAAGTTGACTTAATAAAGGCAACTTTAAATGGGTCCCCTGGCTTAAGTCGATTTTGTAAAGTAGACTTGGAGCCTTTATAAGTCAACTTAATAGAGTTGAGTTTGAGTTTGTCAACCTTATTAAGTTGACTTACCTGAGCCCTCTAGTGTAGATGTAGCCTAGGTGTCTGCAGAATCTGGGCTACAAAATGTGGTACATCTGAAAGAGCCATTTTATAAATCACAGCTATGGGCTTCTTCATTCTTGAACGTGCCCTGTTGTAGCAGAGGCAAACAGCCAGCCTCACTGAATCTACACCACCCAGAAAGCAGCTTTATCAGATCAATAAGAGGCAATCAGTGGGTTCCAAGAGCTGGATCTCTATCCCTTATCTGCTCATGTCATTTGGTTGACTCTAGCTAGGTCTTTTTATTTATTTATTTATTTATTTATTAAAATCTGATCAGCAATAGCCTGTGTGGATTCTTAGTTACTCCTTCACATTGATATAGGATAGAACTTATATTTGTGCCTTTAACTAACACAGTGTCAAGCACTAAGCTATTCTGGGCAATGAATGTGAGCAAAGATAAAGAACTTAGGAGAGCTAAACAGGCATATTCTGTATATATTGTCAGCAATGGTGTTGGTTTCTGAAGAGGATTAGCGTGAAGGCGGCAAAAAGAAACAAGATTTTGTGGACACATATTTCAGACAGTTACCTTCACCCATTGTTACATTTTTCTGAATGAAGATAGGCAAAAGCCTTTAGCCAGAAGAAGTGCCTGCAGAATTTCACAATGAGGTTTTATACAGGTTCACAATGGAAGTGTTTGGAGAGGATGGATGGAAATGCAATTTGTATATGATACATTATCAGATGATTTTAACCTTTAGGCAGGCCTAGCATGCATATTAAAATTATTACCTCTGCTACCGTCCCCAACATGAGCAGGAGAAATCATAATTACATTTGACATTTAATATTACAGTTTTAACCGACTTTTTAAAAATATCAAACAGAGCACCTTTTTAGCTGTAAGCCAAATGCAATTGCCCTCCTCTGCCTCTCAGAGCTAAATCATCCTGCCATAGCAAAGTTATTGATAACCTCTGGATGCATTCAGCATACAGCTGAGGAGGTATAAATCTGAGGAATTTGTTTTAAGGCAGTAAATATTGTACTTTTTCAGAAGGGATGGGATCCTTTGGATTTGTGGGACAAGCACACAATTCTTAGCAGTTTGGATTATATACAGTTTTCATTGCTGGTACAAAAATGGCTGTATACCTCTTGTCTAATCACACTTTAGAAACTACCTTTAATCAGTGTTCTCACATATAGTGTGTTCCACTTCTGTAGTAACGCCAGTGGTGAGACATGGTAATAATTATATAAATTCTAGGTGCCATTTATGCCTCATGAGCTCCAGAGTTCCACAGATACAGAATCCACCCCTGGCTGCAAAACTGAGCTTCCAAATCTCTGCTTCCATGAGTGACACAGGCCATGTCTACATTAGCCCGAATTAGTTCAGACTTGCAAGTCCAAACTAAGAAGTCTGAGGTTAGTCTGAACTAACCTCAGGCTAGTTCTAACTAACCCCGGACTTCATAGTTCAAACTAACGTTTTAGTTCAAACTAATGGCTTAGTTCAAACTTTTTACGTTCAAACTAAGCCTTGGTTTGGGTCTTGCCCACACTTAGTTCTAACTGAAGTTCAAACTAAGCATGGAAGTCCAAACTAAGGTTGGTGCTTATTAGTTCAATTTCCAAAGGGATAGCCGTGTTGGTCTAGTCCAGTAAGAAAACAACAAGCAATTGTGTGGCACTTTAAGACTAACAGATTTATTTTTTGCATGAGCTTTCGTGGGAGAAGATCCCACTTCCTCAGATGCTTCAAAGATGGGTGAACTTCACCCATCTTTGAAGCATCTGAGGAAGTAGGATCTTCTCCCACG
>ML681984.1:13839237-13904472 GCA_007922195.1 Podocnemis expansa
AAGTTCACCCATCTTTGAAGCATCTGAGGAAGTGGGATCTTCTCCCACGAAAGCTCATGCAAAAAATAAATCTGTTAGTCTTAAAGTGCCACACAACTGCTTGTTGTTTTCTTACTTATTAGTTCAGACTAAGCTTTGGCTAGTTTGAACTATGAAATTTCTCAGGCTATGTGGCGGGGAAATCGCCGCCGTCAGCCCAGCATTCTGGGAGTGCTTAGCAGCGAGTCTAAACCTGCTGCTGCACTCCCAGAAGTCGATGCTGGAGGTCCTGGCCCCCAGGGGATGTAGGGGAAAGCTGATCACAAGAAATTTGCGGTCAGCTTTCCCCAGTGTGTCCCAGCAGCTTAGGAAGTCTCTGGCATTTACACAAGGCAATGTGCCTTGTGTAAATGTAGACTGCCTCTGAGAAGAACCCTAAGTGTAGACTAGGGCTTAGTTTGAACTACACAAAGCCTATTATAACCAAGGGCTAAATTAGTCTGGTCTAAGCTTCCTTTTGAGACTGCACTGTGAAGAAAAGGGTGGAAATGTGAAGTGAGTGCTGATGCACTGCTGCCTTCCTGAGTCTGTGGACAGCCTGGAACAATAGCTCAGCTAGATGTGAGGAACCTATTCATTTCAATGGATTGTTAACTCTGAAACCTACAGATGGCAATTTAAATGCCAATATGTTTAATATTAACTGTTTCAGATTCTAGCAGTAAGTCCCAACTGGTGTGCTTATCCCCCTGTCTCAGACTGTCCATTCCTCTGCTCCTCCACAACTGCGAAGAGCCCTGTCTGCCCCCCCGAATGAACCAATCCCCACCTGCTTCACCCTGACAATACTCCAATGCTCAGTTTATTGAAAACTGAAAAAGTTGGATGATGATGTAATATCCAGTGAATTTCAGCAGAAGCTACTGTGGATGCTACTGTAGTCGCTGCATTCTTCAATTTCATGTTTTATTCAATAAAACCATATTGCTTCATTCATTTAAATGTGATACCATGTCAGAGGGCTGCGGTATCCAAGTCTAGCTGCATAGCGTATATTCAGCACACAGGGGCTCTGTTACTAAACACTGATGATTAGAGTTGGGTGACATTTTTTCAGCATGTTGTAAATTTGCTGTAAACTACATGGTTCAGGACACTGAAGCTATTCACAAATTCAGGTTGATTCAGCAAATAGTTTCAGTCAAAAACCCCACTAAAGACAAAACTTTCAAATGTGTCAAATTGAGTCATTTCAAATCATTGGGTCAAATTGACAGTGAAAACATTCCGTTCAAAGAATTTTTTTTTTTTTTTGGTTTTTCATTTTGATGAGAAAAAACCAAAACAATGTTGATTTCAGTTTGAAATTTACCAGTTATTTTCCAGTCCAGCCACTGAACTGGAAAATCACATATTCACTGAACTGTCCTCATGATTACAAGGGAAGAGGTGTGGGTGGTAAAAAATGTGAAGAAAAAAGTTGATTTTCTTTCCTATCAAACTCTCAACAGTTTCCTGTTGCAATGTCTGCTTCTGCTGTACTGAAGGTCTGCAGACTGTCTCGCAAACATGCAAACTTTCTCCAGTTTCAGTGGATTTTTCCTTCACTCAGTTTGGCCTTCTGATGGGTGAAGCAGCACAGCTCAGCCATCCTCATCAACTCTCCTCTCCACTCCCCGACCTGTTTGCCGTGCTCTAGTCCCCCCTGCATATACCCGCACTCTTGCACCCTCTGCCCTCTCTGCTCAAGATATAGTTGAAGAGATTTTCAACAAATTCCATCATGCACAGGGGGACTAGGAGCTGGGAAGAGAGGCTGCCCGGCCAGGCTGCCAACTTTCTCGCAATGTTCTCCCCTCATTCACTTGCTACCAATTGCTGAGGTTTCTCACCTCCATTCCTGACAGCTGCCCCAGTGACCTCTGACTCCCTCCCACAAAATGCTAGTGCATATAATAGAGGATGAAGTGCTTGTTCTAGGTAAAACAAAAAAGGAGTCCTGTGACTTTTCGTTTTGTTTTGCTGAAATAGACAAACATGAATACCGCCCCCTGGAACTTGGCTCTAGGTAGCCTCTCCAGCAATGATAGGCTTTTAACAGGACACAGGTGTGCTATTTATCAGTCAAAAGCACCATGTGTATAGCCTTGTTGACCTCAGTCAGAGCATCTACTGAATTAAAGGCTGTAAGATCAGGCCCCACATCCCTAAGAAATCACTACAAATTAAAAATGTTCACTGCCCATCCATGTGCCACTGATTCCTTAAAGATATGGAGAAGTTAGTCTGTTGGTCTTCATAATGTGCCTGTATGTGTGAGAGAGATGGGCTGGTATAGTAACTCCCTTTAACTCTAGACTTCTTTTTTGCCAACCTCTTCTAAAATTCCAAAATAGCGTAGTTCCAGATCATAAAACATGATCAGGGAAGGAGATGGGGAACATGTGGAAATATCAACAGTCCTAAGGGAAAATATTCAGTTTTAATTAATTGTATCCCTTTTATCCATGACAATGTAATTGCATTCTCTTTAACTAAATCTTTTTAATTGGTGCTGGGAGGAAATGATAAGCAGAGCTAGACAATTCTTTTTTAGCTATTATACAGAATTCACACTCTCTGCTGCCTGGAGTGTTTAAGATGAACTACATGAATCTAGCTAAAGACATCCAAATCCAGAGAAGTGTGGTTGTTTTTGACTATGATCCTTGTGAAAAAACAGAAGGAGTGAGACTTGAAGCCTGGAACAAGTTTGCTAAATAAGTCAACCAGAAACTCAAGCAGTCACTTCCTTATAAGAAAGCTGAAGAAATGCTCAAAGGGGGAGCTGATTGAAGTCTGTAAGGGTCTAGCTATACTGGAGGCTCTGTTAAGCTGACCTAACAAATTAACCTGGGTTAAATAGACTTATGCGACTCCTGGCCTATATTTAGAATTTACTAAGTTGACTTAAGCACTTGTTTAAGTCAACTGAATAACTCCTGCCCTGAAAGCTGACTTAAGCTTTTAAATTGACTTTTGAAGGCAGGAAGTGTTTGGGTCCCACCCTCTACCTAGCTCTGGGTCCTGACCTGCCCCGGGGCCTAGTCAGGCCCCAGCCACCTCCAGCAAGTGGCTGCAAGCAGGATCTGCCCCCAGCACCTGGTCCGAGGTGGCAGGAGCTGGCTCCCAGCTCCTTGCGGCAGCAGGAGCCGGATTGGGCCCCCAGGACCAGATTGGGGCCTTGGAGCTGGATCATGCCCCAGGGTGAGGCACATACTCCCACGCTGACCTTGTGAAGTCAACTTAAAATAGCCCCCTAGTGTAGATATAGCCATAGCTTGCAAGGTCAGAAAGGACTACTGTGATCATCTAGCCTGATTAATACAACAGAAAAAAACCCAAGGAGTCGTGTAGCACTTAAAGATAATAAATCTGTTAGTCTTTAAGTGCCACACGACTCCTTGGTTTTTTTTGCTGGACTAGACTAACACAGCTATCCCTTTGGAAATTGAGATGGTACAACAGAGACTATGAAATTTCCCCAAAATAGTTGCCATAGCACATCTTTTAGAAAACCATCCAGTTTTGATTTAAAAATTGTCAGTGATAGGGAATCCAGCATGAGACTTCATAAATTGTTCTAAGGGTGAATTTTTCTAACTCTTTAAAATGATATCCTATTTCCAGTTTGAATTTTGTTGAGCTTCAGATTTCCAGCCCACATTATACATTTCTCTGATAGATAGAAGAGACCATTATAAGTATTTATTTCCATTATCAGTATTTATTTGCCATGTAGATACATATGAATTGCAACCAAGTCACAACTCTCTGTTGGACTCAAGAGCTATGTCTGCACTGGAGGCTTAAGTCAACTTAAGCAACTCCCTGGCACCATTTGTAGTTCATTAAGTCGACTTAAGCACTTGCTCAAGTCGACTTAACTCTCATCCGTAAAGTCGGTTTTAAAGGTTAAGTCAATGCTATTAGGTTGAGTTAACCAAATGTGGTCATTAAAGTCAACCTAATAAAGTTGACTTAAGACAGGAGATCCATTTAAATTGACTTTATAAAGTTGACTTAAACAAATAGGACCTCACTAAGTTGACTTAATAAAGGTGACTTTAAGTCAACCTTGTTAAGTCGACTTACTTGAGTCCTCTAGTGTAGACATAGCCAAGGAGCTCAGTCAGTTCGGTTTATCATTGTAAGGCTTATTTCCTAATCCTGTACTCATTCTCGTGGCTCTTCTCTGAACGGTCTCCAATGCAGAAACATACTTCCTGAAATGTGGACACGGGATGTGGAAAAAGTGTTCCAGCAGCAGTTATGTCAGTGTCATATAGAGGCACATGAACCTCTTTACTGGAGATTCCCTTGTTTATGCATCCACATTAGCCCTTTGGGTTACAGCATTGCATTAAAAAGATATGTTCAGATAATTAATGACCATGACCCTCAAGCCTTTTATGGAGTCACTGCTTCCCAGGATAGGATAGAATCCCTCATCCAGTAAGTAAGGCCTATGGTATTTGTTCCTAGATGTAAAAATATACGTTTAGCCATGTTAAAATGCATTGTGGTTGCTTGAGATCATTTTACCAATTGATTCAGATTGCTCTGAATCAATGATCTGTCCTTTTTGTTACTTACCCCCTTCTCCAATTTTCATATTGCCTTGAAACTTTACCAGAGATGATTCAATGTTTTTTTTCCCCTGCCCCTAGCCTCTACAGGACCACACTAGAATCACATACCCATTTGATGATGATTTCCTCAATGGGGTGTATTTCTAGTGGGGTCTCACAGCTATTCATTAGCCATATGTAATCCATTTAATGTGGGCCATGTTAACTTTATATTATTCTAATTTTTGTCAGAATATTGTGTGATAGCAAGTCAAACGCTTTACTGAAGTCTAAGTATATTACATCAATACTATTATATCTATCAGCCAAGATAGTCATTCCACGAAAAAGGATAGTTCAGTTTTTCAGGATCGCTTTTTCATAAACTCGCATCGATTGGCATTGTGATGGGGGCAGTGGCTCCATACTGCCCCTCTAAGGGGTTAATAGAGTGCTAGAAAGGCTGTGCAGGAAGCAGCCTATTTGAGAGGGGCTGCGAGAAGCAGCCAATCTGGGCCTGGCAGCCCCTTATAAGAAGAGCTGCAATGCAGAGGAGTGTCAGTTATTTCCTGGAGCTCAAGGACGAAGGACTGGCTGCCTAGTGGCATATGAAAGCTAGCTCCTGGACAGCATTAATATTTCATTGAGCTTCTTGGTCATCTCTTTTAAAACTCTTGTATCCAAGTTACCTGGCCATGATGATTTAAGTGTCTAACTTTAGCAGCTGCTGCTTAACATCTTTCTGGGACACTAGTGGAATGGAAACAGCGTTATCATCATCATATGATAAGACTGCATCATCTTTTTTCCCCAGTACTAGAACAGAAATATTAATTGATCACTACTGCTACTGAATTATTATTGATAATTCTACCATTCAATCTAGTAAAGGACCAGTGCAATTGCTAGTATTCTTTTTGATCCTACCATATACAAAAGACCTTCTGCCTGTCATCCTTAAGTCTGCTGGCCACATATTTGTCCTTGTGTCCTTTGCTTCCCCCTATTAAATCCTCTATTCTTCCATTATTTATACATTTATACGTGTCTTCAGTTCTGCTCTAAACAAGGTAATATTTTAAATCAGAGTGGACTTTTTCCTTGATTGTGGCTTTTTGGGCATCTAGTAAAGTGTTAAACAATTCCCAATTGTCATTCATGTTTTTCTGATTAAGTCCTTCCTCACACCTGTTTTGGCTCATAATTGTTTTCAGCTTTATGAAATTGACTCATTTAAATCACCTAATGCTTTACTTTTTGATGTTTCTGGACTGAAATTATTTTGAATTTTCAGCTATACAAAATACTTTGCTGTTTCAAATTTTCCTCCCAATTTGGAACAATAACAAATATCAAAATATGGGAATTTTCCAGTGAGCAGAAATTCCAATTTTCAATCAGCTCTGCTTAAACAACTTTTAAAATGTTCATGCAATTGGTATGTGGTGAAAAATGAATAGTATTTAGTTTTTCCGGGCCATGTGCTGTGTATATTTTATACCATCATATCATTACCACTGTTCAACTTTCTTTGCTTCCAAAGGAGCCTGGGAGAGATGATTCAGATCTGGGGAAATTTCAACAAGTGAAAATAGGAGAGTATGTATGTGGCCCAGAATAAAGCAAGCTGCTCACATTTGAATTCTAAACATTCAGAAAATGATTGAAAATTTCTAAGTGACCTGAAACAGAAAGTCATGTGCATAAACAGACACTGTAACTAAGGAGGTTTATATATTAGCATAACCACATATACTCTTTAATTACTATTTTCAGTGATTTACTCCTATCCATTTGCTAGAGCTGACACACAGTACATCTTTACTCAGAATAGCTGGTGGCCCTGGAGCTCCCCCTAACGTCGGGAAGGATTATTTTTTCAGTCTAAAATCAGTAGTACACATATCAGAGCATTTTAGATAATTTGTGTGTGTGGCTGTAAACAACAATTTATTTCAAATGTCATAATTCACAATTTTCAAAGAATCAAATCTTTAAAACAATGTGTCCTGAATACTGGTATAGGAAAAGATGTTTAAGGAAAGTCTTTTAAAGCTGCCAAACCTATTTTTATTTTGTTATAAATACTTCTTATTGCTAGCTCTGTAGAACAGTGCAATAGACAGTCAGGCTCTGAATTTCCTTTGTAAACATTGCCATTATATGGGGTTTGTCATAGTCCACAAATGAATCAGCAAGGTCCAGTAGGTGTCCACTATAAGAGTTTTTCCTTTTGAAGAGGATACAGTGACTTGATTGTGCAACTCCCAGGCTGCTGTTGTGATAAATGCTATCATACATTCAGCAAATTGTCCATCCCCGACAGTAAATCTAAAAGACTTCTTTGCATCTTGAAGTCCTTAAATCATGGTTGGAGGACTTTAATAACTTGGTCATAAATTAGAGGCTTATTGCTGGACTGTGTGGGTGAGGTTTGAGGCCTGCATTATGCAGGAGTCAGAGCAGATGAGCACTGTGGTCCCTTCTGACCTTAGAGTCTATGAGAATTTATTTAATACAGAGCTTTGTTTTCAAATGTTTCAGAAACAATTAGGGTCCTGGTGATTTTTCTGAACCTAGGTCTTAGTCAGAGGAATAAAATTCTTGCCTTTTGGAATTAAATGAATAATCCAGAAATTTAAACGACCACCACTATTGGTTGCATGTTAAACTATTCTACATGGACAGTCTACTGATACCAACAGCTTTCACTCTCCTAATACTTCACCAATGCCATTCATCATCCTCTCACCAAAAGCCTCATGGCGTGAGTTTCCTTGGTGGTTCTGACAGGCCTTTGAAGCTGGAAGCTGGTAGCCATGATCTTCACATGAACAGACAAGTTGTGATGGTCACATGATTCTTGCTTGGCGATGGGAACATGAGGTTCTACTTAAAGTGATCAGGTGGCCCTATCCAGGAGGGTCCTGCCTATCTCAGTCAGAGAAGGCCCCTGTAAAAGTTGGGGGTAAAAAAGACTTGCCTCACTGACTCTGGCTCATTTCCCATGATTAACAGGATCACTTTTTCATGGGGGAGAAAAGAAATCACAATAATGGACATAAACCAACAATCAGATCTTGGAACATTTGCCCTCTACTTCACTCAGTGGAAAATCGAGCCCTTGGAAGAACTGCATTAGTAAACGAAACAGCTACACAGGTAGCAAATTGTTATTGCAGCCTATCTGAGACTAGTCTACATGACAGCGGCGCACCCAAAACCACCCCCCAAAATCCAAACCACACTTTCTACTGATCAGGCTACTAGGAAGGTCAAAACATAAGCTTACAGAGGGTAGGTTTCACAGTAGCAGACTCCATTGCTGATTAACTACTCCAGCAGTCAGGGTCAATATCCGAGTGCCAAAGGGCATTGTGGGTACTATTATCCCAGAACAACTTTCTGATACTAATAAGCACCTATACCCCAACACTACTTGCTCCTGAAGAAGTGAAGATCCAGTTCTACAACCAGTTGAGTGGCACTCAAAGACACGTACTCAATGACAAAATCTTATTACCACGTGATTTCACTACTCACAGTGGAGATGGTTACACCACTTGGAATGGCGTCATGGTGAAATTTGGATGTAGATCTTTAAACACAAATGGAGAACTGTTTCTAACATTCTGCACAGAGTTTGACCTTGCTGTTATGAACTCCTTTCTTAACAGGCCTGATAGTGGTTTGATTCTTGGTCAAAAGGATGGCACCTTCTAGGCTGTCATTGCTTGTTGTAATGACCTCAGTGATATTTACCCTCAGTGATATGCAAGGTGCAGAATGCTTTATGAATCACCTGCTTATCCATACTAAACTGAACATCAGGATTCACTGTCCCAGATTAAAAACTGCCCCAAAGCTAAATTGACATGTCAATGTCTCAGAACTACACATGAAAGAGGGGAGAATGTAGTTTGCAATTTTGATTCATTCTGCACTATTAAATTGTGCCAATGCAAGAAAAGGAGGAACAGTTGATGAAAGGTGGGACACCTTTCAAGCTGGAATGCAATGAACAACTAAAGGACTGCTAAAGTCGTTGGTGCGCCCACTCCATGAAATGTGGACTGGTTTGGTGCAAATGCCAATAGTATTCAAACACTCCTTGAAGCCCACTTAGCCATTCACCAACTTGAATTGAACAACTCCTTCTCTCTCAAGGCTGCAGGAGCCTTCAGGAAATCAAAATCTGAAGAGCAGAAAAAGCTTTGGGAGTAGGAGGACACTTGGTGGAGAAATAAAACAACAGAACTACAAGGTCTTTTTTTCAGGTGTTAAAGTCATTTTACTGACCACAGAGTCGGTAACTGCCCAATGACAGCATTGCCCTCTTGACTCAGCACAGTATTATACTAGAAAGACGGAAAGAACATTTTGTGACTCTCCTCAATCATGAGTCAAGGCCAAATGATTAAATAGTAAACTCAATTGAATGAAGACCAGTTCTTGAGTTCACAGATCCACCAACTTTGGAGAAGACTAACACAGTTATGGAGCTAACGAAATTCCAGATAAAGTTCTGAAACGTGGTGATTCTCCACTTTACAAACCTTTACTAGACCTAGTTACTTTGTGCTGGGAAAACAAGGTTTTACCCCAGGATTTCAAAGACGTCAGAACAATTGCAATCTACCAGCATAAAGGGGACAGACATGATTGCAACATTATCAAGGCATTTCACTCCTCTCCTTTGCTGTTAAGGTCCTTGATAAGCTGTTGCTGAAAAGGATTCAGGATATTGCAGATGTACTTTCTAAATCTCAGTATGGTTTTCATTTCTCACACAGCACTTCCAACATATTTACTCTATGTCAGTTAAAGAAGAAATCTGCTAAACAACAAATACCCCTTTGTGTAGCCTTAGTCAACCTTAGTGTCTGTCAAACACTTGACTCTCTGGCCTCCTCTTGCAAAATTTTACTGCCCAGACAAACTAATGAACCTTATACACTGCTCCCATGACAACTCGCTGGCCCATATATCAGTGTGCTCCAATCCCTTTCCTGTAGCCCATACGGATAAACGGGGCTTGCATATATCTTTGATATAGCCTTTGCTATATCCCTTTTGAGCCTTTGGTTTACTGTGAAGAAAACAGAAATCCCTTAACAACCATCACCCTGCAAAGACCCATTACTTCCATCATCACCAGAAATAAAATTGAATGGCTGCCAATTAAACAACATCAGGCCCTTCTGCTACCATAGTACAAGTTACCAGTGACACTTTTGCCCAGTGTAGTTGTATGATTTGATGCCAGTTATGCCATACAAGGTTCCCTTTTGAATGCTCTACACCATATTGTAATGGTGTCATGTGTCCTGCAGCATCATGCATGTGTACAGATGTGAAGCATCTTACGTAGCTCTGACTATCAGGGCTATCTCAGCACAGAAGCTGGAGAAAGAGATGACAAAGGCAATGCAAACTGAACTCCCTAGCTCAGGTGGAACAAAGGAATCACCGTGGCCCAAAAGACAGGTGCTTGAGGGAGAACTGAAAGGAAATGCAGACATTTTAAATGAGGGAGAAGCTTTCAGCTTTTTGCCAGAAACTCTTCATCTTGAAACATCTACTCTATGAGAAGGGCTGCACCAGAAGCTGCACCACATGCCACTCGGCCCCACCATTCCTGGGAGCAGACCAGCCAGAGCTGGGGGATGCCTACTGGGGGGGGGTCTGGGCCCAGGGCCTCTGGCCACACCCACAACCACCCAAAAAGTTGAACACAGCAGCTGTTCAGCATGTTTCAGACAGCACAGTTCAGCAGCGGGAACGAAAGCTAACCCTCTTAAAGAGCTCTGGAAATATCCCTGAGGATACACCAATCATTTGAAAGTCATTCTCCTGTTTCGCAGGCCTGAAAGCAATCATTGAATGTTTAAGCTAGCTGTTAAGATTCTCACCCTAATAACAGGAGCATGTGAAAACAGTTCTGCAGTGCAAGAGGCCAAACTCACAGCAGGCTTAAATGGATTTAATTCAGTTAAATTAATTAGAGTTTGGACCTTTTTATGCAGCTCAGCGTTTCAGCAGGAATATGATAAAAACAAACCAGGGTTCAGCTTCGTGGGGTCAGACCTTCACCAGTTTAAAAACAGCATATATTGATTGACATTGGCTGAGGCATGTACCCACAGAATAGTGCTTGAATAGACCTTGGAGACCATCTAACTCAACTCCCTACCACTACAGGAATGTTGTATGGATACCACTCTTGTTTTCAGCCTTGTTTTAAATGTCCCAAGAGATGAGTTTTCTTTGCAAGGCTGTTCCTGATGAAATAGAATTGTAAAGCATCTGCCCCTGGGTGCTCCATCCCACTTTGAATTCCCCACAATTCATGTATGCTGGGAACCTGAGACAGATTTACAGGGGTCCAAAGTTAGGCTGTGTGAATTCAGCCACCTGGGAGAATATTTTAGTGGACCTGAATAACACAAGCAACCCAGAAATGCTGCTCAGCTAAGCACATATTAATAGTGAGAGTGAAGTATTCCTTTTTCTTATCAATGACCCTACAGATTTTTCTCTGGTTTCACGTTGAATATAAGCCTCATAGTGTTTTGGGTGAAGATTCAAATATTGTAAGTTTGATCCTGAGACTGTGAAAGCAGGGTCAACCCCTTTGTTTTAGGAAGGCTTATAGAAAGTTCACTTTCCTGGTTGCACAGCTTAGTAGTACTTAAAAAATTAATATGACCACTGTGACTTATTCAGTGTTGCAGTCAATGTTCCCTCTAATTTTTAATAGGCTGTGTGTGCAAAAAAAATTTTCTGTGCAAATTTTCGGAACCAGTGTCCAAATTTGTGCGCACGCCAGAGAGTGTAGTCAAACTTGTGAGCACAACAAAGCAAGTGTGTATGATGCAAGTAATATCTAAATTTTATTTTTATATGGTGATGGAAATGATTTTGCAAATTACACAACCTTATCTGAAACATGCTACTTGAAACCACCTTCTTAAACTAGTATAAAAATATTAGCATTGTTCAATTTTTTTGTGCGTGCTTTATTTTGTTGTGTGCAAGGGTTTCATGACCTGTGTGCGCGCACACGCACACAGCTCAGAGGGAACATAGGTTGCCATATCAATTTTCATGTCCTTTGCGTGGTCCGTCGCCTGCAGAATGTCTTGGTAATTTTTGTCTTTTTGACCCACTTCTGCTCAAGTTGCATGCAGAAGGAGTAAAGCATTTAGACAATAAGTGCTGCTTTATTTTAGCAGACAAAAATGCCCCTTGGTAAGTATTTATAATTCCGATATGTGAGCTGAAATGATGCACAACTTACAGGAAATAGGACAACAAAAAAAGTGAGCAGCGCAAGCCCCTGATCAGAATAAATATATCATGTAAATAATCTCACATGTCATATCCATGCTGTCTTGTTCTGTCCTGTTTCCTGTGAATCATCTAGTTGCCTCATTTGGATAAGTTAAGACCAGTGGGGCAGGGCTTTTATATGTTTGTAAAGTACTGCAGTGAATGTAGGCCCGATTTAGACCGTTCAGAACAGCTACCAGTGAACTTGACATTAAGGTTCAGATTTTTGTCACTGTTATTTTTAGTAAATGGCATGGGCAGGTCACAAGCAATAAGCAAAAATTCATGGAAATCTGTGGCCTGTGTCTTTTATTAAAAATAACTGGCAGAGGAGTAAGGGACTGACTTCTGGGTAAAATGAGAGCCCTTGTCACAGAAGGGGGGTGGGGGGCACAGGCTGAGCCACATCCCTGGCTGCCGTGGGGGAAGAGGAGCAGTTCAGGTCCCTGATCATGGCCACACACATCTCCAGCCCTAGCTGCAGCTGAGTTTGGGGAGGGATGGGATGAGGACAGCCCCAGAGGGCTGGTAAAGTCAGGGAATCCATGGACTAAATTGTATCCTGGTGTTAGTCCATCAGATGAGTCTAATCTGTTAGTCACAATTTCTAAGTGCTCTCCAAGCAGGAACTATGCCAATTCAAACATGCTGTTACTTAAATCAGTGCTTCACACAGTGCAATGCAACAGGACACCCGGTGCTTAATTTGTAATGCAAGAGGGGCCAGGGCTCAGGCAATTTTCTTTCTTACTTAGCTGAAGATGCAAGTTCAGTGGTGTTGAGGCTCAAAAACAACAAGGATTTGTGTGGCACTTTAAGACTAACAGATTTATTTTTTGCATGAGCTTTCGTGGGAGAAGATCCCACTTCCTCAGATGCTTCGAAGATGGGTGAACTTACAGAAAGGAATGAAACTCAATGCAAGGGGGTGTAAAACATAGGATCAGGTCATAAAGTAACAGCAAATCAGAGCAGTTTACAGGCTCAAACCATGGGAAGCAAATTTAGTTCAAATTTAGAAGCATGAGGTTAGTTCAAACTAATCTCGGGTTTGTTCAAACTAAGCTTGAACTTCTTAGTTTGGACTAACAAGTCCAAACAAAGTTTGCTTGATGTAGACATAGCCTCTGAGCCCAACAGCTCTGCCACCTGTCTGAAGAACTGAGTGGCTGGACCCTGCTCCCCTAGGGGTAATGTAGAGTAGGGGAAAAGGTGTTGGTGGCTTCCCCCAGCTCCCAACAGGGAATGGGGAGGGGAGGGGAGTGGAAAAGCCTGCCAGAAACCCATGGAGCAGCTAGGCTCCTAGCTGGGAACAGAGAGGGCTCTTAATTACTCTCCTAGGTGACATCCACACTATTCTTCTTGGATCAGTGGTATGTGTTGAGGTGAGGACCCAAGGAGAGTAGTGCGGACATCAGAAACCACTGTAATAAATGTGGTGGCTGTAAGTCAACCCAATGTAAGTCAACTTATCTTGTGTAGACAAGGCCTTACTCACTGTTCATTTTTCTCTTGTTTAAAATATTTCAGTCCATCCAGTTAGGGAGCAGAAATAATGCCATCAGATGCAGGTGATCAACTACAAACCATGAATGATAAATAGTGAAGAGACAAAGTGAAAAGGTCACAAAAACCACATAGTAGGACGATAACATGGTAGGGAAAGTTATGCTGATTTCCACCTACTAAGGATCTGGCTTCCTAACATTGAGCCAGACTATCCAATGGTATTTATTCACTGGATATTCTGGATCAATGTTAGAAATTTATTCAGCATGAGAAATTTTACTAACCAAGAAAAGGGGCTAAATTCATAATGGCTACTGCTCCTCCCTGACAGTCAAGCAGCTGTAGACTCACCACAAGAGTGTTTGGCTATGTCTACACTGGCAGATTAGTCCAGATTAAGGAGGCTTAATTTGGACTAATTTAGCCTATGGCCAAACTAGGCTTTCCTTAGTTTGAACTAAGAAATTTCTTAGTTCAAACTAAGAAACACTTAGTTCGAACTAATTAGTACCAGCGCTTAGTTTGAACTCGGCATGATGTGGACTCAAACTAGCACTTAGTTTGAATTTACTAAGTTTGAACTAAGGTGGTTAGTTTGAACTAAAAAGGCATTCTAGTTCTAACTAAGCGTTAGGTCAAACTAGAACATGTTGTTGATTCGAATTTATAAGCGTGAAGTTAGTTCGAACTAGCCAGAGATTAGTTCAAACTAACCTCGAACGTCTTAGTTCAAACTAACAAGTTGGAACTAGCTTTGACTAGTGGAGACACAGCCTTTAAAGCACAGCGTATAGGTAGGTTGTAGTATTTGAGGACTAGATTTTCAAGAACACCTGAAGTCCTAATGGGTGCTTCAGAAAGTCTTACCCTGCACTCCTCTGCCAACATATAATTGGAGGATTTCTGAAGCCAGGGCTTCTAAGTGGAAAATAACACAAAAGTAACTTAAGGGAAAAAGAAGAATGTGTGGAAATGCTAAGCCATTGCATAAGCACAGGGATAAAGGCTCATTTCTGGTAAATGGAAACTGCAAGTCAGGGTAAAAATGCTTACTTTTAACATGGCCAGTTTGCAATGTATTCCTCACTGCTGTACTTCCCAAAACCACTGATGCAAAGAAAGATAAAGGCAGCAAGTGGAGGTACCCAGACATATCAAATCTTATATACCTGGGGTCTTGGGACATACATTCCTTGGATATCTTTCGTATATGCCTGAGATCTTTGACTAGGAATGTGTGAAGTCTTTCTCTTTTTCCACACTGCTTCAGCACTATTTTAGAATAAGTTTGAAATAGTTTCAATTTAGGGACAGATCCATCTTGCTAAACTGAAATTAAGAAGACTATTTAGAAGACTGTAAGAACCAACTCAAGACCTGGATTAAGGAAATATGCCCAGGATAAACTGCTGTTGGCAAAAGAGGGGCTCAGAAGAACAGTAATTTGTTTCTATCTCTCCAGGAAACATTCACTGGTTTCGGGGGGGGGCATGTTAGCCTGTATTTATCAAAAACAATGAATGCCCTGTGGCACATTAAAGACTAACACATTTCTTTGGGCATAAGCTTTCAGTGAAGTGGGTTGCAGCCCCAGGGCTGGCTCAAGGGCTGTGGTGCCCCAAGCCAGGTTTTGCTTTAGCGGCCTCCCTTCGCTCTGGGACAGCTTTGCCTTGGGGATGGGAAGGGGCAGCCCAGAGGCGGGGCGAGGGAATGGAGCCCACCCCGGCCCCCTGGACCAACCTGGAGTCATTGGCTCAGGGGAGGGAAGGGGCAGAACAGGAGTGCAGGGGCTGGTTTCTCAGCTGCCTTTAAGCCAGTGGTTGTCAAAATTTTTTCCTCTGGACCCAGCTCCGGACCCCTCTGCCATGTGGCAACCCTCCACTGAAAAAAAGCAGCTCCTGCCAGAAAACTGAACAGTGACCATGGCTGTGGGGGGGGGCAGTTGGAGGTTGGTGGCAATCCCTCATGGCTTTCATCCTTTCTCTTGAAGCTTCTATTGTATCTCCAAATGCTACCCATTTAATTTGAGATCACCTACATGGAAGATACAGAGGGTGATCCTACATGCAATACTCCTGTCTCAAATCAGGAAGTATGTCAAGTCTCTAAAATTGCATGTAGTAGGCTGGAGTGTGTGTGTGGGGAACTCCTTGCAAACGGGGCCGGGGTTGACTGGGTGGAGAAATGAGATGGAAGTGCTGAGACAGGGGAAGGAAAAAAGAGCCAATTCCAGGCTGGAAAGAAATGTCCTGGAAGATCCTGTCTGCTGCTGAGGCTGTCTAAGTCCCTCCAGGTCCTGCTCCCTTCTCCACTGCCAAATCGCAGGAACTGAAGCAGCCCCTCTGCGTTCCACTTTCACCTCTGCACTTCATCTGCTCCCTGAGTCTGCATGAGTTTCCATGAACACACAATTGTTCACAATATTGTGACTGAAGGGGTGCTAGCCCTCTCTGCTTGGTCTGGCGACCTCTGTTGCTGCCAGTGTGCATAAGGCAGCAACGCAATGGGGCTATCCATTCGCCTTTAGATTGGGACCTTGTTATAACTTCTCCTTCCAGCAGATACATCCCTGACTTGGATTTTATTCTGTTACTTAGGCTTTCTACTTGCAGAAAAAATACCATACTTTGTAACACAGGCTCCTAGTAGAGCAGTTTGCTTTTCTCTTCTCTTTTTAATTGACAGTCAAAAAAAAATCTCTGGAGTTATTAAAATCTACAAGTTATAACTTTTGTTGCAAGCAAGGGAATTCTCAACCCACTGAAAAAAGAGGCAAGTCCTAATTTGCAAAAATAACTGCAATCCTCATAGCCCAGAAATGGTGGAATAAGGGGGTGTTCAAAGTTTTTTCTTTTCTTCATTGGATCAATTAATAAAAAACACAAAGTTTGCTTGTCAGTGACCTCAGTCCTTTTCATATGAATGAGAGAAGCCCAAAGAGATACCAACTCAGAGAGGAGGCACAGAGGTTGTTCGAACAGCAATTAGCACCTCATTGTTAATCTTAATGACTCACCTTTGTTGCAGCGCTCTCTACTGAAGGCTGATACTGTGTTTCAACAGGCTGCATGAACACTGCCTTAAGTAACTTTCACCCCAAGCCACTCCTCTCTCTGGCCTCATGGTGGAGCTGGTCTCGTGCAGCCCATGAAAGTTTATGCCCAAAGAAATTTTTTAGTCTTTAAGGTAGTGGTTTTCAACCACTGTGTCAGGACGCATTATTGTGTTGCCACATAGAGGTAAGTGTATTGCAGAAAGCAGGGCCATGTTATAGCAGGGGCTTTAGGGGCTAAGCCCCTGGTCCTGGCCAAAAAGAGGGCTCTAGCCCCTAAAACCCCTGTCTAGCTCACCCTCAACCCACTCAGCACCAGCAGGGCTGGAGAACTGAAAGCGCTCTTGCCCTGCTGGTGCTGGGGACGAGATGGGGCCCTGGAGCCAGAGGGTGGTTTCTGCACTCCTGCCCCAGCCCTGGGCCAGCTGGTCCACATTATGGGGTGGGCGAGCACCTTTTGGCCAGCTGGGAGCTGGGGCCAGCTAGCTCTCGGCATTGCCTTCCAGGGCCCGTGGTCCTGGGGAGCTGTAGTGAGGAATGTGCCGCACACTAGCTGGCCCTACTCCTGGCCCTGGGGACAGGCTGACCGGAGCAGGACCAGAGTGGGAGTTTCCTTTGGCCCCAGGCCCCACTTTCCCAGTAACAGGTCTGCATGCTTGGGAGGGCAGTGGCCTAGATTGGGGGGTATGGTGGGGTGCAGACTGTGGCCTTTAGGGCAATTAATCCCCCCTTGGCAAACAGCCAGGCAGGGATATGGCTGAATTCAGTATGATTGGGGTGGGCTGGTGTGTCCTACAGAGTTGCAACATGGTGCCAAGCATGTTGCAACCCACAAAAGGTTGAGAACCATTGCTTTAAGGTACCACAAGACTTTCACTGTATTCACCAATTCAGTGGTCAGGTGAGAATGGAAGAAGCTGGTCACAAAATGCAGAGGGCTACACTCCAGCTTCACCCACTATAACTATATTGGTTAGGTGGTATGATTTTTTCCCCACAATGTAGTTATACTGGTAAAATCCTGCATGGGGGGTGCCGTTATAAAGGTGCCTTACATCAGGATGGGATAGTTCATTTCCCAAGCCAGAATGAGCGATGCAGGAATGAGCACTTTTGTACTGGTGACCTGAGTTCACACTGGGAAGGTAGGGCTGCTGTAACTCTGACAATATGTGAAAACAGCTGAACCTTCCAGGCCAGAGAAGGGCTTAAAGTTCATATCCATTCAGATGTGTAATATTAACAGAGCGGATGTTTTTGTAAAAAAAGGTTTGTCTGGGGCCCTGTGTGTGCAGGTTAATGATGTGACAATGTTAATGAGTATGGGGCTCACCCTCTGTCATACTTGGGTTACATTTACACTACCCCTTTTGTCAGCCTAACTTAATGTTGTTCAGCAGGTCAGAATAAGTTAGCTTCTGCTGCTTGTTAGAGATGAATGAACGAAGCTGATGAGAGAGCTCTTTCCCGCCAGCTTAGAGTGGCTACCCAGAGAGCTGAATCAGTGCAGAAGTTTCTCTGTAATATGTCTAATACAGCCATAGCCTAAGCATGAGTGAACTAGAAACAACTGCAGAAAATTAACTTGACATCAAGAATATTCTTTGGTTGCACTGGGACCAAGACAGGGTGGACGCGCACTTTAAGAAACGTTAGGTTAATGAAGTTCCAAAACAAAGCCACAATGGATTGATTTCTGAGATTGCCCTGTGTCTTGGCCAGCATTGACTGTGACTATCCCTTTTCGAATAGTTGGTTTCTCAAGTTGTTGCCTTTGAAGCTCCTGTTTTTAATATGTTTTCTTCTCTCAGGTGATTTCTTTCTTGCCAATTTGCCACACCTTTACCTAACTCTTCTTAAGGCAACAGACCACACTGTCATAAGGACTTTATGAACAACTGTGATTGAATTTCAGCACAACAAAACTAGTTTTTAAATGTGGGAGACTTAGTAAGATGTCCATGTTCTGAACTGGGAAGCTGAAGTTACCATGGAGACACACAGATGGCCACATAATTCATTCAAACGCAGTGGATGGCCATCCCATGAGGATGCCCACATTTGCGTATAGGGTTCTGACTCAAGTAGAGCTGGTTGACTAATATGATTTGCAAATATCTTGGGGCATGGGAATCAAGAATTCCATTTACTGTTAATTTGTGGGGTCATATCAGGCAGTGTTTGTGAGTTTTTTGGTGGCAGTTGTGACCCAGGCCTCCTGGGATACCCTTCTGAATGTGCCAAAATCAGGGCAAGCTGAAAAACCAGGGGCCAAACCACCAAACCACGGATGGATGGTACTTAAACCAGTCTCCCAGTCAGTAACAAAACATACTTCTGATTCCCCATTCTGGTCATTATCAAGTGTAACAAAATAGAAACAGCCCCCTTTAAGCACATAGCTTCTATGGTCCCCCCTAGCCACTGGGTCTCTTAAAGAAATAGGTTCTCATGACCCTAAATGGCCAGCCACATCACCCAGAACAATATAGGCTTGGATCTGACCCAAAATACCATGCTGCCAGCCAATCCTTTAGTAACTACAGCTACAGGTTTAATATAAAAGGAAAACAAACAAAATATGAGAGATGTTAAAGGGTCAAAGTGAATCACATACATACAAATGATTTAGAGTCCATAGAAAGCAAATCCTTGAAGATCCTGTAGTTTGCAGGTTTGTCCCACTCCTCTGGTGTGCACCCAGCAGCAGCTGGGTGGGTCTCAGTCCTTTGTTCAGTCCCAGAAGGATAGTTCCAGAGGAGTGTGTTGATTGCAGGTCGCAGACCGAAGACTAAAGACAAAATGGAGATGGGTCCCCTGCCTTTTATCTCAGGGTCCTTGCCAGATCAAAATGGAGTTGGGCCACATGGCCAGTCTGGGTAACTGGTTGAACAGGTTTCTTCTTGGGCCCACTGGAGATGGGAGCCCTCTGGTGGGGGCCATCAAGAGGAACAATAGTTTTGCAGACACCCAGTCTGGGATTGCCTTAAGAGCAAATCACTTGGAACACACATCAAAACAAATAGATTTCTAATTTCTAATACAGGCATGTACCTACATACAAACCATATAATCATTCTTAGCAGATTATAGCCTTTCTATTGATACCAAACATGGCATATCATGTATGGATTATTGCAAATATGAAAAATAATCAGGAACAGTCCCCTAGACCCAGACAGCTTCACAGCAGTGTATATCTTTGACAAAGTTTGAAAATCCTGAATGTTTTGCATATTTTAGTATGGTGATGATTAATTTAAAGCTTAGGACCAAAGTATACAATTTATTACCTGCTGTTTTTAGTCACTTTTTTTCTTTTGTTTAAACTTTCAGTTGGGGAAAAGAATAATGTATTGAGATGCAGAACAACCACCATATATCACAAGTAGCAAATTATAGAAGTTGACACTCATAGGCTGAAATTTATTCCCATAAACTACTAGGAATTTATTTACAATTACCCAATCCATTCATAGAAATAAAGATTGGCTCATGAACAGTTTGGGAGTAGAAAAAAAGAGTTAGAACTTCAACAAATATTAATGACAATAATAACACAACTAGCCATACATACTCCAACCAAGTGGCAGGGTAAAGTCTTGGAAATAGAGGTGGTTATTTTCCAGTCATTAAATTTGATAGACAAGGGCACTGATGATATTATTCTAAATGTGGGATTATTCTAAATGTGCGTCCCATTTAGCAACACGACCTTCTCTTTAATAATTTGCCTGCCAACTGGAATTTAGAGGCAAAAAGGCTTCCAAGCAAAACTTGAAGTGGAAAGTGAAGCCGCCAATGTCAGCTTTACAAAAAGCTGGGGAGTGAGACACCATGCACAGAGATAGGAGGTTAATTTGAATTCTGCATAATACACAGTATGAACTGGAAAGTCCAAATCTGAACATTTCCCTAACTTTTAAAGACTGAGTTCTGATGTAGAGAAAACAAGAACTAACTGTAGGAGTCAAAACAAAAATTAGGGGAGCACCTGGGAAAAGCAAGAACTAAGTGTTTGAATGGAAATTACCTTCTGGGTAATCTCTTCTGAACAGGGCTGTTTTTGCCAGCTTGCCTTTATTTGTTTAGTTCATGCTTGATTCCAGCATTCAGTCACATATGCCCGTCAACTATCCGCTGCATTTTGAGAAAAGCAGGGGTCATCCCTTTACCACTGGATTTTGTTACACCTCTCCCCATCTCTACTGAGCTTCCAGGGGCGGAGACCTTGTATTCTTAATTGTCTCTAAAGCATCCATTAGCACAATATTCGTTTAAATAGTCAGAACTGCTTTTAGTGCAAAAGTCTTTTAAGACCATGAGCTTAGGCTTCGATGATAAAATTTGAAACCTATTTGTGGTGCAGGGTTTGCTTGCCACCCAATGTACCCAGCACAAATCAGATACAACACACATAAGCGTGTACTGAGGAATACGTGGAAAGCCGTGTGTCCTACCAGAACCAGAAACTGAAAAGCTTTTAAGGCTTATACACCACTTGGATGCCATGATGATGAGAGCAGTACAAAGGCCTAGATACCTGCCTTAATAAGGGAAAGCCCTGTGGCCTTTGTCCTACAGGAATTCAGACTAAACACCGTGATCCCTTATTCACCACACTGTTTAGAAAGCCCGTTCTTTTAATTTATATGGGATGTTTAAGGCTAGGATTCAGTCAGGGTCACAGATTTTGTGACTTTCTGGGACCTCTGGGACTTTTGGGGCAGGGCTGGAGCAGCTGTCAACCCCAGGCTTCTGCTGAATAGCTGACCATCAACCAGTTTGCTGGAAGAGCAGCCCAGGTTGGTGCAGTCCCCCAGGACAGAGGAGCTGTGTTCAGCCTTTACCACAGGAGCAGAAGTAGGACTGAGGAAGTGCAAGCCCTGGCAGCTATTTCATTCCCTCAGGGTATGGTTTTAGTAAAAGTCGAGGGACAGATCACTGCTTCTGTGAATTTTTGTTCTTGCCTGTGATCTGCCCCTGACTTTTACTAAAAATACTCATGACAGAACCTTAATCGTAATGGACGATCTGCTTCTTCCAGAGCAAGTTTTAAAAATGCTTGTTGTTTATGTGGTTTCAGTTGTCTTTTTCTAAGGATGCATTCCAGGAGGGGTTTTAGGATAGGATTAAAATTCACAATAAACTGGACAAACAGGAGAAATGGTCTGAGGTAAATAAGGACAAATTCAGAGTACTCCATTATGGAAGGAACGATCAGTTGCATACATACTAAATGGGATGCGGCTGCCTAGAGAGGTGTACTCCGGGCAAGGGCCTGAGAGTCCTAGCAGATCACAAGCTAAGTAAGAGTCCAGAGTGTAACACTTTTGCAAAAATTCAAACACCATTTTGGGGCATATGAGCAGGAGAGTTGTAAGCAAGACACGGGACGCACTTCTTTTGCTTAAAGACTAACAAATTTATTGCATGAGCTTCCATGGGCAAAAATCTCACTTTGTCAGAGGCTTCTTCAAAGCGTCTGATGAAGTGGGATTTTCTTTCCATGAAAGCTCATGTGATAAACAAATGTGTTAGTCTTTAAAATTGCCACAGGCTCCTTGTTGGATTTTCTGGGTTACTTTTGGCCTTAGTGGTTATCAAGGAATTGCGGAACAATTAAGAAAAATTATACCTCATTAATTTATATTTTTAACAGATAAATAAACCAATGGTTTTATAAAGGCAGAATCATAGAAGCAAGTTCCAGTAATGGACAACACCCCAGTCTGCTGGAATTCATGGGACTAAGATCTTTTATGCCCAATGGCAGTGTACCATGCCCATGCCTTTGCTGGTTTAGGCACATTCCACACCAACATCTTCACCATGAGAGCAGTCGTTGTCACCCCATTTATTTTTTTTACACTCATAAATAGAATATTCCCTTCCAGTGCACTCCACGTTATCAAGCCAGATTTGTCCGTTACCTTTTTGGGTGGAGGGATTAAAAAATAAACAAATAAAAATCAGTCTCTGAGGGCAAGTGAACCAGACATAGACAATTACCTGAAAAAATCTGTAATGTGTATCACAAAGATAACGTTCTTTAGGTTCCACATTTCCCTGAGGGCTAGATGGAGCCATTAGGCACAGATCTGTGTAGGGACATCTGTGTAGGGAGCCGTCACCCCAGGAAGAGACATGGGAAGGAACTGTGAACTGAGTCACGTTTCTCCTCTGGGCTCCACTACTACTCTCAAGAGAAAGTAACTTATTTTGGCTTCTTAACTGGGTGCAGCTGACTTCCCCTCTCACACTAGGTTGGCATTGTGGGCTTGTGCACAAGGGGACAGCATCAAAGCTCTGCCTGTTCCTCATCCTGCCCTCCTTCCATCTGTAGGGGAATGGGAACAGAGGTCCTGCAGAGATTGCTCTTCTCAAAACTCAGGGACCCACAAAGCAGCTAAACCAGATGGAAGGAAAGGACTTTTTGTACAGCCGACATCCAGAGTTAGATTAAGTGGCCTTGAAGCCCTGGGCTGCCCCCTACAATGGAGCTCCTGCCCCACGGCATAACAGCCAGGAGGCAGGCCATCGCTGGGATGGGGAGGGCAGAGGGCCCTCCTGCTCCTGCTCTGGGGGACTGGTCAGCTTGTGTGGCCTCTGGTGTGGCCCCTCCCAGGGTCAGCGGTCCTCCCAATGCTCCCCCAGGCCCCACTAGTGCCAAGTGGGGCAGCAGGGAGAGCGGGATCAGGTAGGAGCCTTAGTGGCTGGAGCCTGGGGTCCACCTTTGGGCCGAGGCTTTAGTCCCGTATTAATCCAGCCCTGCCAACATCCATGCTGGCTCACAGTGCAAAGTAGGGAAGCAGCTTTTACCACCCCTTGCATCATGATTAGAGCAAACAATCCTGTCCTTTGTTACCAGTGAAAAACAGACACCTTCCTAAAAGGAATATATAATGGATTCCTGAACAAGCACCACACAGAAGAGGAAGGAGTGGCCTGCTTGAAGCTGAACTTGTCATCTGACATGTTAGAGGAGGTCTCTCATCTTGATTCTCATGCACTTTTGCTGCACATGTTGCTCTCCATTCCTTCCCAACGGAAGGCATACCACTTAAGAGAGCCCTGGACACCCCTGTGTGAGATTACACTTGCCATTAATAAAAGGCATATACAGTTCAGAGGTTTAGGTTAGATGGCTTCCTCCAAACTCCCTCTACTTTCTGGGTCTGCAAAACTGGTCTGGTAATTTTGCAAGAGAAGATCTACTACTATTGTGGTACTTCTGCTTTGAGCGTAGGACTAGGAAGTACAAGGGCATGTGCAAATCAGAGATCAGGGAGGAAACAATGTTAAGTGAACTTTCATAAACTTTGGAAAAATGTAATGAGTTTTGGTCATGGCTGAAACTGGGAGTGGGTGGGTAGAGAACAGGAGGGTTTTCATTTTAATTATAATAGTATACCCAATGAGGGTCTGAATCAGGGATCTGTACACTAATCATGGCAATTGTCTTTAACACAGAATATTCTAAAAGCCCTGTTTCTGTTGATTATCTCTATAGCTGATTGGCTAATGCCCAGGTGTCTGTAACATTCCCATACAAATGTTTTGTAAATTCTTGGTTGCTGAGTGATTATTCTACAAAGAATCTGATGCTGCCCCTTTGCTTTAGCAGAACACCTATTTGTTTGCATAGGAGATTTGTCTAGGTAAGAGTGGCAAAATCAGGATCATCATTTCTTTTCAGGAGGCCAGTGGGAGTTGTGGTGGGTGGAAGGGAAGGGTATTCTGATAATAGGGAAAGAGAAATAGTACAAGTAGGGAGATATAAGGGATTTCTAGAAATTTAAGAGTTCACCTCCAAGGCAGTATGTCTGCAAAGCCACACAGCTCACATGTGAACTCCAATATCTCAGTATTTGTCAGCAGCAAACCATACTTTCTGTACATCCTTAGTCTGTGATCCTACACTTGGAAAGCATTTCAGGACTTCCTACAGTAAACTAGAGATGTAGCCATAGGTGGGCGCAAGTGGGCTGGGGCCCATCCACTTGGAGTTCAGGCTCGCTCACCACAGAGCCCAAGAGTGGTGTGAATTTTGCTGCTGCAGTCACAGCAGTGAAGTTCACACAGCTGCAGGGAGCTGTGGTGGGCTGGCCTGATCTCGCTGCCTCTCTTCCTCCCTTCTCCTCCCAAGACTTCCAGGTGCTATCTAGCAGCTGAAGTGTTTCAGGCAGCTTCCAGTCACATGACCGGGAGCTGCTCATGGCCAGGCCCATCCTGCACACTCAGGGATCCAGCCAGAAAACAGGGACTGACTGTGCCCCTGTTGTGAACTGTATAAACCCTGTGCAACAAGAGCAGCATCAAATGAGTATGGCACCCTCGACTGGAAAAATTCTAGCTATGTATCTGAATGCCTGGCTATAAAGGGGTGGATCCCATGAGGCCATGAACACTGTCCCTGCATAGGAGGAATATTGCATTGAACACCACATATAGAATCCACATGATGTAGAATCACAGATTGGAATTTGGGATGAGGAGTGTAATTTGTTATTTGGGTGATTAGTTCTTAACCTTACCTGGGGGTGGTGTTATGAGACGAACTAAACGATTGTATTTCAGCATTTTGCAAATCACGGTTCCACCAGCTTCACTCCATTTATCATCACAGATTGTTCCCCAGATTCCTTCATGCAGAATTTCGACACGGCCTGTACCCTCTGTTCCAATGAGCCTTACATTGGGATGGGAGTGTCCCACTGATGGATTAGAATATTATGAAATAAATGCACTGATTATACATAGAAAGAAAATAAGATGTTTGCATCAGAAAAATGACACAGAAGAATAAGATGGTAAACCCAGTAACACAGTGTTGGACAAAATTGGCTCACAGCTAGGCATAAGCAATTTTACTTTTGGTCACCAGAAGGTGCTCCTCCATTACATTTCTGCAGTGGAGCTAGGCAACAGGTTATTAAAACTGCTCGCCATGGCCACCAGAAACACCGATTTGTTGAAGCCTGCAATAACACAAATGAATGTGTGTACTTAAATGAACATGGTTCAGTGGAAAACATGGGTTGCTGTTGTAGCAGAAATCAGGTCAGTTCAGGGTCTTGTGATGGATCTGATGAACACAGGCATATTTTAAGATTATTGTATCCATTTTAGGAATGATAGTGATACAGTTTCCATGTCTCATTGTAGGCTTGGGAGTGTATTGTATTCCGTATTGTGACTCCTCCATGAACTAAAAACAATGATGTGCAATTATTGCAGTCTCTGGGACCAGAAAACAGCTTGAGAGCAATACTACTCTCTGAGGTTGTTTGAATATACTGGTTCGGACTCTGTTCCAGAGACCCACAAGACTGAGGTGTAAAGAAACAAGGAGTTCTGTGGCACTTAAAGACTAACAGATTTATTTTTCGCATGAGCTTTCGTGGGAGAAAATCCCACTTCATCAGATGCTTTGAAGATGAGGGAACTTACGGAATGGAATGAAAATAAATGTAAGGGAGTGTAAAACATGGGATCAGGTCATACAGTAACAGCAAATCAGAGCAGGTGTTAAGGTTCAAACCCTGGGAAGGCTGAAGTCAAATTACCTGTTGTAATGGGAAAAGAAGCCATAGTAATGATTTAATCCTACTACAAATGATAGCCAGGCTCTTTTTGAGGCAATAAATGGCTGTAACCTTATGCCCAAAAAGGGGTTGCATAAGAAATCCTACGAAAGGGTTGAAACGACTGGAACATGCTGGGTCTAGATCAGGGTGGCCAAACTCATGGAACTCAAGAGCCACACAAGTTGATTATTAAACCTTCAAGAGCTGCACTGAGGCATATAGCCAAGTACTTTTACCTACTAAATTGCTTTGCTGACGTTCTTCTGCGAGCCACACTTTTTCATTCAAGAGCCACATGCGGCTCCCGAACCACAGTTTGGCCATGCTTGGTCTAGATAGATGTCAGGAAAGGCAGCCAATAAACTTAAGTATGCGTTTAGACCTTTTATTGTTTTATATGTGTTTTCTGTAAGGCTCTTTTTTCTTTAAAAGAAATGCATTCTGCTTTAAAAGGGTTGCTGGTTACTCACAACCCCTGGCACATGCTGTTCATAGCCCTTGGAGAGAAAACAAAGCACCAAAGCTGGACATTAGTCAGACCTGCTGGAATAAGCAAGGGAATCTCAGGGATTGCAATCTAAATTCCTGCTCAGAAGAAAGAGTAATGCAGGTCCCTGCCCAGAGATGGCTGATGTTGAGAAGCCTCAGAGGGTATTCTTTGAGCAGACTGTGGAAGGGCAAATACCCCAGGGGTAAGTCTATATTGGAGCCTCAGATTGACTTAAGGAAGCTTAAGTCGACCTACAGGCCCCTGCGGCCACACTGGGCTTTTATTAAGTTGAATTAAGGTCTTCCTTACATCGACTTGATAACACCACCTCTTAAGGTCCACTTAACATGTAAGTTGAGCTTATTAAGTCAGCTTAAGCCAGTGTAGATGGGAAATAGCCCTTAAGTTGACTTAATTGGCCTCCAGGCTGTCTCCCAGCATTCCTGGCTAACAGGAAGGGTCGACCTAGCACCTGCAATGTGGATGCAGGCAGTTGACAGGAGTTTTTCAGTGTGGACACTAGGCTGACTTAACAAGGCCAATTTTAAGTTGACTTAAAGTCAACTTTGTTAAATTGACTTAACAGAGTCTCCGGTGTAGACGTACCCCAGAAGTGTGACAGCCCTGATTCTGCGGACTCTTATACACTTTCTTAACTCTTTGCACGTGGGAGGGTCTGTTGACATCATTGGCATTATGAAAATAGTTAAAGTTGAGCATGTGTGTCCTGAATATTGACTGTCTTACACTGTACAGTTTTAGTGTTACAGGGCAAGCTATGGAGAAGAGATAAATGTCTAGTATCTTGCACACTCTTGTGACCTTTGCTCCCTAGGAGTCCTGTTTCCAATTAAAAACCAAATAATAGACATGCTTCCAATGTAAAATATAATCATTATCATTACGTCTTAGATGTCTGTTGATCGGGGTTGCATGCTAGTGTTCAAATAAAACTTCAGCCACCTCACACACTTAGGATTTGAAATGTACTCCTGGAATTAAACTTCTGATGAAGTTAAGAGCCACAAACAGCACTGAAACTCTTGACTGCAGCATGTTAAAAACAGTATGAGCGTTATGCACTAAAGAGTGCACTCATTGCACACTGGTGAAAAAAGTCCTGTGATGGTGCATAACTCAGCATGCTGAACCCTGCTAAATTAAGTGGACTGTATTTTATTGGTGCTGCCATGCACATAATATATATTTTAAATGTTATAAAAACAGCTACAGTGCATACATTTTACAGCCTTTAAAAAAATACACCCACAAACCACTGTCAGATGCTTATGTTAGTCTCAAAATTTGAAAGTCTCTTTTTCTATTTCATTGTTACATGGCCTAGGGCAATTAATTTGACCAGCCATATTTACTTTGTCAGCACTATACTGTCAGACACCATCTCTCACTGTGTGTTAATAGAGAACTCAGTACAATGGGGCTCTGATTTCAGTTTGCATTTCCAGGTGCCACTGGATTATGATAAAACAAAACAAAACAAAACAAAACAAAACAACAATAACAATAAACATTAATAATTCTTTACATTTCTACACTGCCATCCACCCAAAAGTTGCAAAATGCTTTAAGAACCTTAATGAATTTATTAAAAAAACCCACAACAGCAAACCTATTTGAAGAAAGGATTATTAGCATTTTTATAGATGGGGAAATTGAGGCAAATGGATGGTAAGATCCAGATCTTCAAAGGTATTTAGGTAGCTAGCTTCCTAGTGAGAGCTGAGAGTAAGGCATCTACATACCTTTAAGGCTCTGGGTCTATGTGACTTAGCCAAGGTCAAATAGAAACTCAGTTGCAAATAGGGCTGGCTCAAGGGGCTGTGGCACCCCGAACCAGCTTTTGCTTTTGTGCCCCCTGCCACCCATGGAGGGTGGAACCTGGCCTCTGCTTTGGGGCGGGTTGCCCCACCCCTAGGGTGGGGAACAGCCAGCTCAGGGATGGAGCGGGCCAGCAGAGAAGCAGGGCTTTGCTCTCCTGCGCCTCCCCTGAGCCAGCTGTTCCTCCCTAGGGGTGGGGAGGGCCAGCCTAGAGGCAGGCAAGAAAGCAGAGTCCGCCCCATGGGCTGGCCCTCTCCAACCCTGGGGGTAGAGTGGATGGCTTGGGGAAGGTTGGGAGCATGGGGTCCAGTTTCTGGGCTGACCTGCCCTGCCCCTAGCATGGCTCCATGGCACCCATAAGGCAGTGGCACCACGATCCAGGGCCTCATTTGCTTATGGGTTGAGCTGGCCCTAATTGCAAAGTGAGGAATCAGTTCTGCATCTTTTGGCTACCACTCCTATTTTTTAGCCATAAGACCACTTGGGCCCTCTTAAGGGATAGTTTTGCTGGAATGCACAAAAGAATCCCAAATGGACTTAAAAGGACTTCTCATCCCTCTTTGCTAAAAAGCACTAAAGAAACAAATCTTTCTCTTTAGAAAAAGGATAAATAAATATATAGATGGATATTCATAACCAATTTTGTAATCTGGTAGGCGTGCTTTCTGCGTCATTAACAAGATTCAGATGCAGGAGAAATATAAAATTTCTGGCTGCATATTGGCATCTAGGTCTGCTGTGGCTTAAAGCAGATTTCAGTAATGTGCAAGGACTGAACTCCTGGACTCAGAAAGTGATTCTTAACATAAAATCTAGTCCCACTGTTCTGACTGTGGCTAATTCTCTTCGAGCTCAGTGACAGATTTGCAAGTATGAGGATGCCTGGATTGGGGCCACTTGAGCTCTAGTTCATCAGCAAAGATGCAGCCTCCATCTAAGAGCAATAGTGGGTGAGGATTGGTTAGTGTCACAATGAAGAGGAGAGATGTCTCGATATAAGGCTATCTACTCAGGCTGTTCTCCCTTGTTACTTCTGAGTCACTTTAAGCTGCTGTCTCAGCCACTTTTGGGCAACTGGGAACCTCAGAGCTTCATGCAAGGAGGAAAATGCGTTTCAGCCCTTGCTCTGGCACTAATAACTGCTGGTGCTGAAGCCACCAGAATAAACAAGAGCTGTACTGACTCTTTGCATCTTGTGCTAGGTAAGGTCATAAAGTACCTGCACTACTCCCAAATAGCTATGGGAGGGATTGTGGCTCTCCTCCATGGGCTGCCCCTTTGCTTGAGGGAATAATTTATTTCACTGTGTGCAGCATAGCTTCCCCTTTGGGTCAGCTGAGCTCTGCTGGTTGTCTGGGATCCTATCAAGTCCCTGGGCCTCACCACTCATTCCTTGTTCACCCTCCTTGCCCATCTGCTTCAGCCATCCTCCCTGTATACAGAGCTATGATCTGGGAAAGATAAGCAGGGGATTGTATCTCCTTATGGTCTAAGAGCAACTTAGAATCTAGAAAGAAAGAAAAAGAACAAAGAAATGAATGATGGATGTTTGGCACAGAATCTTGCACTGCACCACTGCTTTAATGCAATGTCCACTAGAAATACATCAACTTAGACACAAGCAGTGAGAGACCTTTTCCTTGTAATGCCCACACTAAAATACTTTTCCAAGAGGCAATTTATGAAACAGGACAACATATATGAGACCCAATCTTCACTGACAATGGCAAATTCACCACTATCAGATCAATCTTCCCGATCAACTGATCAGGTCTGTGAAGTATCTAGAGTAGTGCTGAGTTGAAGGGAGGGCATTTCCCGTTGACTCAGTGCACTGAAGACACTGTGGTAAGTAGGCGGTCGAAGGAAGATATGAAAGTTATTTTAAGTACTTTGTGTAGCTCTCTGACTGTTACCAAAATCCTGCCAACATGTAGACCTGCCCACAGTGATATTAAAAGAAAACGTGTTTGCATCTAATATGGACCCACATAGTAATTGTTCAAGAATAGGACATTATCGCCAAATTACTACCACTGCAATTTTGGTACAATTGTTGATCTTCAAGTTATGGGTGTCAGTAGGCTGGTCTAATGATGGGGCTTAGCTTTACTGGTAAGTTTTGAGATGTTTTTCCATTCATCAGTTTTTTCCTCTCCTCAGTAGAATTGTAACCCTTTCATTTTCCTCCACATTGCATGCAGGTAATAGATAGAATCAAAGGGTTAGAAGGGACCTCATGAGGTCATCTAGTCCAACCCCCTGCTAAAAGCAGGACCATTTTCACTAAATCATCCCAGCCAGCATTTTGTCTTACCAGGCTTTAAATGTTTCCAAAGACGGAGATTCCGCCACCTCCTTAGGTAACCCATTCCAATGCTTCACCATGCTCCTAGTGAGAAAGTTTTTCCGAATATCTGGCCTCAACCTCTGCAGCTGCAACTTGAAACCACTACTCCCTTGTTCTGTCTTCTGTTACTACTGAGAACAGCCTAGCTCCCCCTCCTTTGGAGCACCCCTTCAAGTAGTTGAAGGTTGCTATCAAATCCCCCCCTCAGTCTTCTCTTCTGCAGACTAAATAAGCCTAGTTCCTTCAGTCTCTCCTTGTAAGTCATGTGCCCCAACCCCCTAATAATTTTTGTTACCCTTCGCTGGACTCTTTCTAATTTGTCCACATCCTTTCTGTAGTGTGGAGCCCAAAACTGGACACAGTATTCCAGATGTGGCCTCACCAGTGCCAAATAGAGGGGAATAATCACATCCCTTCATCTGCTGGCAACAATCCTACTAATGCAGCCCAATATGCCGTTGGCCTTTTTGGCAAATAGAGCACATTACTGATATCCAGCTTCCCAGATATAGTTAAACTTTTAATTTCATTTAAGTTATAGAGGACAGGTACATTGTAAGGTGTCTGCCGAAATGGTGTCAGGAGGCAGAAATGAAGTGTAATGAATCCTGTCAGCAATCGAAGAACATAGAAGTGGTTGGACCCAGAGAATCTAGCTTCATGACTTTAAAATGCTTTGCATGTATGTTACCAGTTTCTATAAAGATTATACTATGGGGTGAAAAAAATTTCCGGAAGATTGATTCTTTTTGTTGGAACTTGGTAGTAGCGTTGAAAATCAAGTTTATAATGGAGAACTAGCAGCAATCTTAATCATGAAGCAATTGCAACTCCATAATTTGTACACAACGCAAAATATATCAGCTAATCATCAGAAACCTTGATAAATAGTCTTACCTCCATATGTCGTATCTCCTTTGGATCCTTTCATTCCTGGTTCACCTTTTGGACCAGTAGCACCAGGATGCCCTTTACTTCCTTTTTCACCAGGTGGACCTCTGAACCCTAGGTGGAAAATACGAGGGATCTGATGCCTTAGTCAATTTCCAAATAAAACAGCATTGACAAATGTTACATACAATCACCTTCAAATGTCAGTGAAACTTTACATGTGAAGTACTCTATGTGTAATCATCTATTTGCATAATTTAATATGACAAGTGCTTTACCTGAATTTCCCTTTGGCCCCGGTAACCCTGGAATACCTAAGATCATCAAAATAAAAATCAAGTCAGATATTTTCACACATCTAAGCTTGCTCAAGCTTACATTTACTATCTACTTTTCAATTAATGTGAATGGGAAGACATGTTGGTTCTCTTGTTAAGGGTTAATGAAGTGAACAAGGCACATATGATATTTAAAAATAAGAACTTATTAACCTGTAAAGATTGGTTTTGCAAATCTGAGTCTCAGAGGATAAGTAGAATTTTCATGAGTAACATACCTAAATTGACCCTATGTGCCAGATACACAGCTCCATTAATGTCAGTGGAAGGAGATGTGGGGTGGGTTATCTTAACCTGCTGCACTTTTACACTTTTAAGATATATAAAAATATGCCCCTCTTGGACCCTTGACACAGCTAAATAAATAAGTATCCTGCCATGGCAGCATGGGAGAGCACCACGTCCACTACAGTAAGTTCACACTGCATAAGTCCTTCATGCATGGGATTGAGAAAACTGCCTTCTTGCGAGGTCTGTGTGCTCCTTCCAATGCATCACCTTATTCTAGTGCATCACATGTATTGCTGATACTGAACTTGTCTTGTTCTCATTTACCTGCTACTCCTTTTTCTCCCTTTTGTGCTTGAAACCTCTCTCCTGGGATTCCTGATGTGAAAAAGAAAAAAAGGGCTTGGTATATAGGTAGCAAATTTCTTGCACAATATTATTTTAATAGATTTAAATATTAATAATAGATGTAAATTTTGATCACAACTTACCCTTCTCCCCTTTCTGACCAGGCTTGCCATCTGAACCACGAAGTCCCGGGACACCAACTTCTCCGTTCAGACCTTAAAGTTGAAGAACAACACCAACAGAAGTGAAGTACAAAGAAATTTAAAGGAATCAAAGTAACATTTCTTTAGGGGCTGATTCTTTACTGCCCCAAACCTTTTGTAGTCAAATCCTTTCCACAGTGACAGCAAAGTGGGTGCAAACTGCTTCCCCGCTGGAATTCTCCACTTACTTTCACTAGTGGTATAATTATATAATTTACTTTGTACAGTGTAAATAGGTCTAAAAAGTTAGAGGCAGTGGAAAATAAGTCCGTAGAGCATTTTAAACAGAAGGATTCCAAAGTGCTTTATAAAACTTAGGTCAAATTTGGAGATCACACGTGGTTCACAAAGGAGATCCATTTTACAGGTTTGCTAAGTCATCCTACAGAATTTTATAGAAGGGCTATAATTCTGTAGGATAACTCATAAATCCTAGAGAAAGGACAGCATCTTCTGCTAAGACATTTTCACAAGGAGGTGAATATCTGTACAAAAACCAAGGAGCCCTATGACACTTAAAGACTAACAGATTTATTTTTTGCATGAGCTTTTGTGGGAGAAAACCTCATAGTCAGACTATCTGTATGCAGCTCCAGGGAAGAAGTTTGTAGACACAATTACCTGGGCTGCAATTTTCTCGGGGTACCATGGGACTGATTCTCCTTTCACTTACACTGGGCTAAATCAGCAGCAACTCCTTGGAGTTATGCCAGTGTGAAACTGAAGCTCAGAAGACACTTGGGATCAATACTTCCATATCTCAATGCCATGATGAATCAGGCCGTGGAAAACTTCCTTTTTAATTAAATACACCTCTAACAGAGATCCATGTCAAACCGAAAAGAGACACTTGGCTTTTTGCTGGCTTACCCGCCTCTCCTTTCTGTCCAGGAAGCCCAGGTGCACCCACGCTACCTACAATACAGTAGTCGTGTTAGTGTTAGTGACACTTGTACAAATTATCACATATGATATCACCCCACTTTTCTACCACCTCCCTGACAGATCTGGCTTTCTGCCTTGTTAACTTACCATTTAAGCCTGGCTCCCCTGTGTCTCCCTTCTTTCCAGGGGCACCAGCTGGTCCTCTGGGGCCCACTGCTCCGTTTTCACCCTCTTCACCTTTACTTCCTTGAAGACCTATTTAACAATACAATGAGTGTGTGTGTGGCATTGGTTGCAACCAAATTTGGATCTTGCTCCCATTGGCTTTAACAGAATCAGCATTTCTCCCTGAATCTGCATTTTGAGATCTCTGACATTGTCAGCTGGTGAGCAACACACTTATGATAGCATATAAATGTAACGAATGCACTCAAATATTTCAGAAGTAATTGCATTTCCCTCCTTTCCTTTTCTGTTGCAGGATTTTCCTGAGACTCCTTGAATTTCAAGAGCACTCTGTTGAATAAATGGAACCCTACTGATGTACACCAGCAGAGAAGCAGCACTACATTTCTGTATGTTCTGCTCATGTACCACTGGTTTCCATTCTCCATCCCATTTTCAGCTTCTTCTCTCTGTCCAGATCTCGTGGCAACTGATGAATGCCAATGTAATGCAAGTTGCACAGGCAAGACACATTGTATAATTCGTCTGTTTAACCTATGTGAAACACCGGCTTAAATGGGATATAAACTACTCAGAGATAGGCTTTTTCTATCACTCTAACCAACCAAATCTGCACGTGATTGTGCATATAAATTATATTATATTAGTTTATACCATATAAATCCTATTATAAACACCACTGCAATAATCAAGGATGTGCTGATAATGAAACCAGCTGCTTTCATTACACAGATATAACCCCAAAAGAGACTATAAAGCCTCTGAGAGAGATTTCCTGGAGAACCATGCTCTTTGGTGCATCTGCATAGCAAGAAACAAAATGGCACTCAGAATCTTTGACTCTTTGTGGCAATGACTCATATAGCGATACAACACTCAACACTGTAATCAGAAAGACTTAACTAAGAAGGTATGTGAGTTTGTTAAAGTAAATTGGATAGGTAAAAATAAGCAAACTGTCTTACCTGTTGCTCCCATATCACCTTTCATTCCTGGTTCACCTTTCGGACCAGCAAGGCCCCTGCCCTCTGGTCCTCTTAAACCTGGGTGCAAAATACCAAACATCTGATGCTGTGTTGATTTAGACATGCCATCAAAAGGCTCATTACCTACTCTACGTGATGCAAGACTAGAATGAGTCAAATTCTGCTCTGTCTGTAAATCCGGCATGACTCCAAAGATGTCAATGCCATTCTTTTTGAATTAGACCTCTATTACTGAGGCAGAATTTGGTTCTACCTGTATAAATTTTGTACTGTCCGTTGGATTCTACTTTCATTCACTGGTTTATTTCTGTTAACTTCAATGAAGTTATTCTTGATTTATACAGGTGGGACTGAGAGCCAAATCAATAGTAGCAACACATTGAAGGAAATATATTACCTTGGACTCCTTGGTCTCCTTTTGTTCCCTTTGGCCCTTCTATTCCTGAAATCCCAATACAGACACATTATTAGTGGAAATGAAAGGTAGATATTTTTGAGCCTATGCAATCCACAATTATTGGGCCAGATTTTCAGTTGGCATAAATGGTCATAGTTATTTCACTGAAGGAAATGGTGTCATATTGATTTACACTAGCTGGGAGATCAGAATCTGTCTTGAAGATTGGTTCTTCGGGAACAAGAAACACAGGACAACTGGATCTTAGGTTGATTTCAACATACACTTTTTAGTTTGCATCTCACAGAGAAGAGATTAATAAAATTATATCAGACTGGCTCTATTCAAAGTAATGTCATCTCTGACACAGAAAGTTAAGTTACCCTCTGGTTACTACCTATAACTTATAAATCACTCACATCATGATTCATATCCTAGTTTTACTGAATTTTGTGTAATCAGTTCTTTGCTTATCATGTCATTTACTTTTTAGTCTATTAATCACTTCTTACCTGCTTCTCCTTTCTGACCCTTGGCACCTGGAGCTCCTGTCTGTCCAGGTAGCCCTAAAGTATGAAAGGAAATATGTGGACTGAGTATTATATAGGATAACATTTCTACAGGGGCTGTAAAAGTTAGTAAATTAATACCTGGCCTTCCATCCTTTCCTGGTGAACCTTTCTCTCCTTTATGAGCAACCACAGGACCAGAAAGTCCTTCAGAGCCCTTTTCTCCTGGATCACCTTGAAATTGAATTGGAAAAAAACCAAACACTGATTCTTTTGTGACAATTGAAACCACTGATTCCCAAAAGGTAAACTAACCACAAGCCATGTATTAAACTTCCAGCTGCAAAAGTTCATCATCTCTACCTACTTGTTTTCTAAATGCGAACAGAGTGAAATACAGGAAATATAGCAGGGTTATAAAGGGTATTCTTTGAAAATGCATGGGATACGTTCATATCCCTCAGAATCTGCTGTGGGAAACATGTTGAAAAACCATTTCAGGTTTAAAAACAGTGCCCAAAATGTTCAACTCTGGATGTTTCAATCCATATTTATGTGCCAAAGCAAAGTGCTAGTGAGAAGTCAATAGGAAATGTAACACCTTTGAAAATCAGGCCACTTTTATTTACATTTGTTGTTAAAATGCACAGGAGAGTTCATTTCCATGACTTACCCTTCTCTCCTTTCTCCCCAGGAAATCCAATACCTACAATATAAACACATTCACTTTTCTTCTGTTCTGCTTGTCTAAATTGTTAAATATGTCCCCACCCTTCTCTGAGTTTTAAGTTATTACTTACCCTTTGATCCTGGTTCTCCTTTGCTTCCGGTTGGTCCTCTTAGACCTGTATCTCCCTTCTCACCTTGAAGATAGAATAGACAGAAAATGAAGTGTAAATTAAAGGCAATGGCTCAAAGCCCAGTCTCACTGAATTCAATAATTAAATTCCATTTACTGCAATGGGACCAAGATTTGATCACTACTAAGACCAGATCCTGAGATAAGTGTAAACCAACATAGTTCCATTGAGTGAAATGAAACAATGCTAGTTTACACCAATTGAAAATCTGGCCCTGCATATATTCCAGTGTATAACCAATGCCCTTGGGTAGTAAAGTAAAAAATAGGAGGAATGAGTGCTTGAAAACTGACCTTGAGCCCCCTTTTCACCTTGGCTTCCTTTCTCCCCTTTGGCACCTGAATGGAACAAAACAGATCCCTCATTTTAGGCAGACTGAAATAATGTTGCTTAGAAGAAATGCTGCAGCTGTATGCACCATTTAGACATGAACTTGAAGGAAAAATTTTGCAGAGACTGAGGAACAGATAGTCAGTGTTAGGAAAAGGAAGTTGGGTATCTCTTAATGCTCCATGTGAATTCATCTAGGAGAAGTAAGATCCTTCACATCTGGGCCCGGTCCTGTGATCTACTGAGCTGTACAACCTGCCCATTCAAGTCAATGGGCCCAATCCAACTCTCACTGAAGTCAGTGGATGTTTTCCATTATCTTCAGTGGGAAAGGCATGAGGATCTTATTCCACTACTCTACCACCAAAACAAGTGGCAGAGATTTGGGGTGCAATGCTATGAAAGGCGAGGGGTCCTTAGTGCCAGGTAAGTGACGCTCAGCACTTTGTAGGATCATACCACTCATCACATAGGAAAACCAACGTATTGTATTATTCTTTGTGGGCGAGACTGAGTCTGAGGTAAGAGGTGGTATGAAATCTTCTGCAACAGAGTTGTAGCTCCCACCTTGTTCCTATCAGTTTCTCCCATGGTCTCACCCAGATCCAAGAAGAGGGTAGGAAGTAACTTACTAATAAACCTCTTGGTAAAGTAAAACCTACTTCTTCCCCCATCACATCTGGACAGATTCCCTGGTTAATAAGCAGGGGGGCGGGGGGAGGAGGAGATGGAGTTGAAACTGCCAACTCCCTGCTTGTCTCTCCTCCAACTTGTTCATAATGGGGAGCATCCAGAGACCATGGACAGCATTCATCAACAAAGACAGACTCCCAGTGGGTCATGCAAGGGGATGTAGGAGGAGCTTGACTTCAGTGGGATCACTCACATGTGTAAAATTATGCAGGTAACTATCTCTGCGGAGGATCAGGGACCAAATGATTTATTTTACAGGGTTTCAAAACCAACCTTCAGATTCTGTACAGAACAGGGAAAGGGAGAGTGATGAATCTGTTCATTGCTCAAATATTGGCCTACCTGGAGGACCAGGTTTTCCTTGGATTCCAGGTTGCCCTGAAATAGATATTTGGTATATATTTTTAAATGTTCAGCACTCAATAATCAATCGAATAGTATGTTAATAGAATTTAACTCTGAGTTGAAGATGCTACTTTCTCTACAGGAAGACTAGGAGTCCTAGAGAGGCCCTCAGAAGGTGGAGCAACATTATATGGATGTTCTTAGGTGCGGCTGGGTACAGATAATCCATGCTCATTCCAGAACAAGAAACAAAGAGAGTCTAGCTACAGAGAAGTGGGACCATGAAGGAGAATGCCAGCCTGTGCTCCATAATTCCACCCTATGCCCAATTTTACCTGGTACTCAGGGCCAGATCATCACAGCACCTTCCTTTTTTGTGGCAGCATCTGTCTACTTCTCTGTTCTTATACAAGGGGGCCTTGTTCCTGGTTGCTTCTTAAGTACTGTTATATTTTCATAGTAGCGCCTATCTATTTCTATAGTGCTTGTCCTCTACAGTACAGTGCTTTGAGATCTCCCTTTAACATATTTGTCTCTACCACACTTCCATGAGGCAGAGCACGGCTACCACCTCCATTTTACACATGGCGAACTGAAGCTAAGTGACTTGCTCAAGGTCACATTTGACCCCTTCAATCTTAGAGAAGAAGGCTGGAGCTTCTCAGAAGCATCCTTGTACTTTCTTTCTTTAAAGAAGGCTCTGCCTGTTTTACTACTTTGTACAGTGCTATCAGGCTTTCAGATTTTGTACAAAATACGACAGTCCAAAAGATAAGATGAAGTGGAGAGATACCTGCCGTCAACGTGATATTGTTCATCCTCATCAATAAATTCTCATAGCTGCCCCTAATGATGTTGATTTCTTCTTCTAAGCTTTGGATCAATGTTTCTTCATGCGTAGTGATCTCTCCATAAAGGCTGCCATTTAGAAGAGTTTCACTGTTGAAGGGGTTGGCCCATTTCTGAGATAAATATGAGTCGTTTTCTTTTTGTCTTTTGTGAATTTCCTCCTGCATCTTAAACACTGGGAAAACGGAAGGCATCATGGAATAAATATTATCAATCTTGATCTATCACCCTGGGAAATTCCTGCTCTGTAGTGCAATTTCTATTGGCTAGCCCTGAGTTTCTGTAAAATGGACACTTTTCCCCCCAAGACCTGTAGAATATGACTTGAAACCTGTACCTACATGCTGCTGCTTCCCATGCTAACACGGCTACACTGCCATACTCACCCCAGCTCAGTAAGAGTACATTGAGCAGAGGAGCACACCACTAGCTTTTAGTGTGGACATAGCCATTGTCTTTCATCTACTTATGGCGGCATTTTTAGCATGCCTTTCACTAGTGAGTTTGGTGCCATTTATACGTAGATATGTGGCCAGGCAGCAGCAAACCTAATATACAAATGAAAAACAACAGTTTCCAAAGGAGGGCGGCTTAATTTTTATAGTACTCAGGGTCATTTATTTGTCCTCCACAAGTTCCAAAGTGGTAGCCATATTAGTCTAGTTCAGCAAAACAAGCAAGGAGTCTATGGCACTTTTAAGGCTAATAAAATATTTATAGTCTTTAAAAGTGCCGCAAGACTCCTGGTTTGTTTTGCGTGCCACAGTTTCTCTGAGGAACTGTAGGAAAGTGTACTTGTCCTCAGCTTTTCATGCCACCCATCTCTCACCCACAAGAAACATTCAGCTCAGCTTCCTGGCATGAGCAGAGTGTGTGCACAAAACTCCCCCCAGCCTATAAACACATTTTCTCGATACTCCTTTGAGCCAGTCCCAAGTGACAGATGAGGGTACTCCTTCAGAGCCAGCCCTCAGTGACAGATGGGAACAAATCTAGATTAAGGGCCCTTGGGCCCCCTCCCACCTTCCTCTCCCAGCGTGGGGCCCTGCCAACCCCCCACGATCATGGAGGCCCCTTTCTGGGCCAGCACTGTGGGGAGCAGAGGCCATGCTCCTACCCTGTTCCTGGGCAAGGTGGCCAATCTGCCCCTGGGTGTGAGGCCGTCCAGCCCTGTTCACTCCACTCTGGGGGCAGGACTGGGTCTGGCTTGCACATGGTGCAGATCCAGTGTGGCTGTCCAGATCACTGGAGGCCATACCAAGCAGAAGGTGGCCCTGCCCTCACCCCCAGAACTGCCTGGCCGACCCAGGTGTGGGGTGGGAATAGGTCTGGCCCAGCCACCATTCCCCCCAGCACCAGCAGGGCAGGGGCTGTAGTGGGGCAGGAGGGGCGGATATGGCAGAAACCATAGGGGCTGGAGCCTGGGGTTCCCTTTCAGGCAAGAGCCCCGGGCTCCAGCCCCCCATAACGCCTTTGTTAATCTGGCCCTGGATCAAGAAAATAGTCCTTCATATGAGCGACGTTGATTGCTCTTGGATGCCAGTTGGATCATGCTGAAACAGTCTAGCTAACTGTCTTTATAATGCACAGAGCACCTGACTGGGTGAGGTGAAGCCTCCTGGACCAAAAGAAAAGATATGAGAATGGTGGGAAGGAGGGAGAATTGAGGAATGGGGGCAAGTGAGGGGCATACAAAGCAGTCTGGACTGGGGACCAATGGTGCAGAGGAGGTGGGGTCATAGGGGACACACACAGCACCCTGGCATGTGGCTACAGCTGTAACTAGGGCAGGGCGAACGGGGCTTTGCTCCCGGTGTGCTGGGGCATCTCCATTGAGCCACACCATTAAAGGGCACATTTAGCACTGCTGGCCCCAAGCACCGCTGATTGCAAGAGGCACATTCTGATTGGAACGTGCCCCAGGCTCTGAACCAGAAAGTTATGGCTCTGCATGTGGCAGAGGGAGAATGGGGACACACACAGACCTTGCCATGTTGGGGAAGAGAAGAATGAAGGCAAGAGTGAGGGACTGTGATACGATGCACACAGAGCCCCTGACATGATTGGAGAACGTGGGCTCTTGCACGGGGGAAGAGGAATGGGAACCCACAGAGTCCCTGGCATGCAGCAGAGAGAAATAGTGGTTACGGGGAATCCTGAAATAGAGGGGAGTGAGGCTGGCAAACAAAAGCCTGTTGGCAGGAGGGGAACTGCAACTGAAGGACTGCAAAGCACAGCTGGTATGTAGAATATGCTCAGCCTATTGAAACAACAGAGCATATGACCCTCTAGCATGGCATATTGCAAAAGCAACAGGTTCAAACACATTGCCAGCCATTACAAGTGTCTTTGGATTTCACAGCTACAGTAAATGGTTGTTTAAGCCAGTGGTTCTTAAGCATTCTTGTCTTCTGTACCCCTTTCAGGAGTCTGGTTTGTCTTGTGTACCCCCAAGTTTCACCTCATTTAAAAAGTACAACTTCAGCCTCATTAGTGTGGTTGCGTAGATCAATGAATGACACAAACCCCGTGTCTGTACAGTGTGTATACGAGCATTACGTTACTGTACAATACAGTGCAAAGAGCAGTTTAAACAAGTCATTGTACCAAATTTTAATTTCTGCTGTCTTAACTAGTGTTTTTATGTAGCCTGGGCAATATGTAGATGTAAAACTAGGGCAATACATACATGTGTTGATGAAGACCTCTGTGTACCCCCAGGAGTATTTGCACCCCTGGCTGAGAACAACTGATGTAGGCAAATTACCTTTTAGTGCCAACAGTCCCAAGCCTACAGTTAGCAAAATTAAGTAGATTATCAGTGCAGTCCACAAACAGCACGAAGAATGCCTCTTCTTGCCTCGTGGCTCTAAAGTCCAACAGAAACAAGACCAACATCATTTCAAATCTTGTAGACACTGACCTCCTCTGATCACTTATAACACAAGTGTTCCTTTGGCCAGGTCCAGTCAAAGTGTTTGCACTATTCTCAAAACACATGCCTTATCTACATTTGCAGTGGCCTGTGAGGTACATGTAGCTATACTGTGCTAGGAAGAGCAGGCTGCATGCACCCTGTCCTGTGTAGCTACCTGTAACAGAGAAAAGCTCTGGCTTAGGGGAAAGTGGCCTGACAGTGGGGAGCTCCTGGAGTCTTTCCCTGCTGCCTCCTCCTGCCAGAACCTTTCCCTGCTGTTGAAACCTTTCATTGCAGTGGGGAAAGGCTCCAACACCAGAGAGGCAGCAGGATGCTATGTTGCTAAAAACAGGAGTGTACATGTGGAAGGCACAACTTGGGTACGTAGACAGCTGTGTAGGGTATATACATAGCCTACGATTCTGGAGTTTCTGTACTTTACTCACCTAGAAAATGCCTCACCATCTTACGTTGCTATTCACATCTGCCCAAGCTGGGCGTAGAGTGTTTGTACTCTACACACTGCTGTATGTGCAGACATAGACCAGGGAGATACTTATAACAAAAGCACCATATGCAGAGTAGTAGGAATTCTCTGTTGGTATGAAAAGGGGAGGAATTCCTGTGACCAGTCTGTATTTTGAAAGCTTTTCACTTGGAAGCTGCAGTATTGAAAAAGGAAATCTGACTTTCAAAAAACTGTTTTTCGAAAAAGTTATTGTCTCCACATGCACACAACCTTCAGTGCCACTGAAAGATCCAGGAGCACATACTGAAGGATGCATTGCTCTTAATAGCTAACGTTTGCCTTGACTTACAGCCTGAATAATCCTAGCACTCACTGCATGAAAATTCCTGCTTAACTAAAAACTTTACAAGCAGATTGCTTGCTGAATCAAGCCTGGTAAATGTTAATGGGATGGTGTACATTTTCATTCAAAATAAAACACCTGGGCTTGCGTTTCATTTTCAGTTGTCCCAAATTCTGGTCAAAGAGGTTTGCTTAATGAGCATATTATCCCTCCACAGCACAGCAAGAGACCTTTTATATATATATGTGCACACACGTCAAAATAAACGAATACTTGATAACTCAGTGAAAATTAGATTAAGCAAACATGTTAGTAACATTTAAAACATATTTTGAGCTGCAAATGCAAAAGAAGTAATGCAAATAGAGAGCTGTTTTCTTCATTGATCAGCCTAACTACTTATCAGTCAATTTAAGCAAACAATGAAAAGTACATTACCATGTATTTCAAATGTGGTGGTAGAAGATGAAGCAAATTTAATCTTGTCTAAAGCAGTCTGTGTTATGGTATCTTGCGAAATTCTATTGTCGGAGTGAGTCTTCTGAATGTCCATGGTGAATTTTTTATAGTTAACCTAGAAACCTGTCAGATTACAGCAACTGAAGGAATAAGGAACTTTCCACTTCATCTACTGAATTTGTATGTTATCTGATATACCCTCTGGATAACTCAATTTTTCTAGACTTGCAAGATACTTCTGATGTGGTAATTTCATAAGTTCCTCAAAAATTCTACAGTTAAGATATTTAGCTTCTCCCTTGTGCTTTCTTAGAATGCAATCTGGATGGACTCTATACTTCGAGCCTGCGACCAACGGATGATCAACACTGCAAAGTATTGCCTAGCAGCACCTTGCAGCATTTGAAGCCTGGGTGGCCGACCCTTAAAATTCCCACTGAAGCCGATGTGGTGTTTGGCTGAACACAGACTTCAGGATCAGACTTCCCTAGGAGCAGAAGGCTGAATGCTGGGTGTTAACAAAATAGTGTAGCTTGCACTGATATGACATTCAGTAAATGTGCAAAATCAGCATGGCTAAGGGAATGCACAAGCAGGAACATGTAAGGGTACGTCCACATTGACAATAAGAGATACGTTCTTAACTCAGGTTAAAATAGCAGAGAAGACCAATTCAATTTTTAACTCAGGTTAGACACGTGAACATAAGCCTGTAGGAGAGTGGGACTGAACTCAAGCTGCTCAACTGAGTTAAAAGTCCAGTTGCTGTCTCTTCACTGCTATTTTAACCTGAGTTAGGAACACACCTATCATTTTTAGTGTAGACATACTCTAAAACAAAGAAGGCCAGATCAGGGGCCCTGAAGATCACTGGGGTGGGTTTCAAGTAAAAGGAAGCTAAAAGGAAGATTGATTTCTCTTATACGCTCTTTTTAGGCCTTGCCTATGTTAGTGGAGGCATATAAGGTACACATGGCTACCTGCTGCCATGAAAAGCAGGCTGCACATACATTGTGGTGTGTAGCTACCTGAGGACAAGTCTACAATGATGCCAGTGAATTCATCATTGTCAGTTTGATCTTTCCAGATCAATTGACCAGTCAGGGAAGACCTACTCAACTGATCTGGAAGCTGAAGCATTAAGCCCACCCCTCAGAAAACACAGCACTGCGTTGATGGGATGGCATTTTCTGTCTATTCAGCACAGTGGAGATGCTGTGGTAAACAGGCATTAGGAAGTAGGAGGTATATATTCAAGTAATTTTATGTAGCTCACATAGCTCTCTTAAACTGCCACAGAATTCTGCAGCCAGTATAGACCTGGCTTGAGGCAGGGTAAGGTCCTGGTAAGGGAGACATAAGTCCTCCCTGCAGCTGGAAAAAGCTCTGGCAGTGGGACGCTACACCACTTTTGTAGCCTACAGCCCAGTCTAAAAATATCAGTGTGGACATGGGTACTTGTAAAGCCAGATAAGTAGCTAAAGAAGAATTGCCTTATCATTGGCTATGTCTACACTGTAAAAGCTAAGTCGACTTTATTAATTTATTGACTTAGTGAGTCCACACTACATTGTCGACTTTATAAAGTCGACTTTAAATGGGTGCCCTGGCTTAAGTTGACTTTATAAAGTCGACTTAATGGCCCCACTGCACTAAGTCAACTTTATTAAGTCCACTTAGTGAGTCCACATTGCCTTAAGTCAACTTAATGGTAAAGTTGACTTTATAAGTGGACCTTAGAAAGTTGACTTCACTGGACCCTAAAGTCAACTTTATTGCCTTGCAGTGTAGACAGGGCTCTGTTTAAGTTGACTTAAGGGCCCTTAAGTCGACTTAAACACATAGTGTAGACGTACCCATTTACACACTGTTACTTATTTGCTTACTCCTTATTTATTTATTTATTCCTGTTGGGCACGTAGCATGTGTATTTGAAGCACCACTGTAATTGTGGGCATAGCCTTTCTCTGTAGTTGCTTTTTCTTGATACATCCATACCTCCTCCACCACAAGAAAATTGCATCCATATGCCAAAACCACTGTTTGGCAGATTGGTTCAAATCATATTCCTTTCTCACATATCAGCTTTGGCCCTCTGACATCTTCATGTCCCTTTTACCACCATTCTCATCACCAATGAATTTGGCATTCTGGGCCAGAAACTTAAATGGTGCAACTTACTCCAGGGCTGATTCTGGCTTGGTGAAATAACTTGCCTGAGTTTGCATACGGAAGTCAATGGCAGAGCCAGGCATTAGAATATGATGCCAACTTCTGGCATCCTTGCCTAAGTGCAGGTATTAGAATATGCTGCCACCTTTCAGAGGTAGAAAAATTGACCACCATGCCATTTACTCTGGGTTTGTGGTAAGTTTATAAAAGTCAAGGTCCTCTATGCTGCATGGATATGAAAGAGCTTATGGAATTATTCCTATCTGGAGGAGTTTGCCCCTCCTTTGCCTCGTATTGTAGTGGAAGGTGCCATGTTCTGGTTGACTGCCCAGCTGGTCTCATTGCAGCCCAGGGAAATGTCAGGATAATAAACCACTGGAATAAGTTGCATAGGCAGGCTGTGGAATCTCCAACATTAGCCGTTTTGAAGAGCATGTTATTCAAGCACCTGTGTCAGGGATGGTTTAAGAGGGCACTTGGTCCCGCCACGAGTGCAGAGGACTGGACTCAATGATCTTTCATGGTCCCTTCTTCCATTTTTTATGATTCTATTATTCAATTTCATTGGTAGATGCAATGATTCTTATTGTATCTGGGGATCTGATTGGCTGAATATTGCTAAGTAAATAGCAGACTTTTAGAATTACTTGACTAAACCTCAGCTATGCATGAGCCAGAATCCTAGCTCCTAACTCCCCATTGCCTTTGGGAGGAGGATATTCAGAAGCCAAACTTGCATCCAAACCTGGCTGTATTCATCTTTATAATGGGTCTAAACAAAAGCAGAGAACCACTCCTAAAATTTGAAGGGAGTTAGATCTCCACACCTAACTTTTGTAGCTCAGCTTGGTCTCTGGCAATCTGTGCCTTCACTGGGTATCACCTGTTTGGAAAAAATGCCTGGGTCTGAGTGCTGGAGCGAACCAGCATGAGTCAGCCCTCTGCTCTGGAATCCCAATAAGGGGGAATGGCACCCAGCTGAGAGACCCTGCAATGTCTGAGCTATGGAAATCAGCTATGGAGTTTGTTAGGACAGTACAAAGGCTCTACCCGAGAAAGAAGGAAGGGCCAGTGAGGCTCCAAGAGCTGTGAAGGTGAACTGGCTGTACATGGGTGGTGCAATGCTGAAATAATTAATAAAGGTGTGAGCACTGAACAGAAGTCTCCCAGCTGTGTTTGGAAGAGAAGTTTGGAGAGACAAGGAGGGACCCTATGTCAACCTGCTACAATGTCCCTCTGTTGTTCTAATGTGGGGAAACAGCAGACCAGAGTACGGCACAAAAGATTACGATTATTTTGCTTCAGTTGTATGTTGTCAGCAGGGCTGTAACTATGGTGGGGCTAAAGGGGCAAAGCCCCAGGTGCCAATTAAAGAAGGCACCATGCCAGACCCTTCCTGGCCTGGGAGCCGGGGAATGCACTCACTGCCCGACTCTAGCCGTGATGAGCTGGGTAGTGGGGGGTGCCTAACCCTGCTGCTTGGCTCAGAGTGGCCAGGGTACCCCCGCGCTTGGTCCTGGCTGCATCCCCTCCAGGGTCTCTGGCTGCGGCGGGGGAAAGGGAACCCCCAGCCCGGCTCTCTGGACGTGGTGGGGAGAGGGAAGCCCCCGCCTGGGTCTCTGGCCATGATGGGGGAATGGGAAGCCCCTGTCTGGCTCTCTGGCCATGGCTGGAGAAGACAAACCCCTCGTCCAGCTGCTTGCCCCAGGCACTAGATATTCTAGTTACAGCCCTGGTTGTCAGTGTTTGTTGTGTGAAGAAAGATGATAAACATGCTTGCACTTGTGCTGTCAAAGAGATTTTTGGAAAGCCGTGTGCAGGCTGGTGGAGAATTTACACTGAAAGGACTTATTAACATGCATGCAGGCAAATACATTTCACTTAAAAGAATAATAAGAAACAGCAGCTTGTTGCTACAGTTTTCAAAGGACTGTGTTTTTTAAAGATAAGAGGTGAAAACCAGCCATAGGTTTTTGTGCCTCTTGCCCCAAAAAGGGGGCCTGAGTCCATTTTCTCCATTCAGTCACACCACACTGTGTGACTTTGATTGCAAAGGCTATGTCTACACTTACAAAATCAGTTCAAAGTAGTTAATGTGAAATAACTACTTCAAATTTAAATCAAAGTTATTATTTCAAATTAGGAGTCCAATGAAGACTCTCTAATTCGAAATAAAGTGGACTTTATGAATTCAAAGTAGAGAGTCTTCACTAGACTCTGTAATTTGAAATAGGGGAAGGCAGGCAAAAGAATAGGGAAATTCGTTTGAATTAAGCCTATTCTGCAGTTTAAAATGGCTTAATTTGAACTAATAACTTCAAAGTAAGTGCTACTTTGAAGTAAAGGAAGTTTTATTATATCGGATTAGCAGTTCCTTATTTTAAATTAAGGAACTGCTTAATTCAATATAATTAAATGCCTCCATGGACAGGGATTGTTATTTTGAATTAAGCCTCCTTAATTTGAAATAATTTGTAAGTGGAGACATAGCCAAAAGCATTATACAGGTATGAAAGTGGTATAACAGTGCAGAATATTGAGTCTCAGTTTTGTGGCACTCCCAGTCTACTCACTACAGCAATCTAGAGTTTGAGGTGCAATTCTCCAGTGTGAATGTTATTTCTGAAAGACCAGTAAACTAGGCAGTTGCTTCTTCCACCTGGTTTTCCTACATACTTTTCCTTTTGTTTTTTGATTGTTACCCTGGCAAGGTATGTCTACACCAGAGGCGTCAAACATGTGGCCCATGGGCTGCAAACCTCTTCCATCCAGCCGGTGACTGCACTTGTGGGGACCATGCTCTCTTCATAACACACACACATACAGAAAGAGGTCTTGCATACCCAACACTCTGCAGTGCTGCAAGAGTGTCAGGTCTAATGACAACTCGGAGTGCTGAGTATGCGAGACTTTGTTCCACAAGACCACACTTTATCCTTAACAGAGGGTTCTTCAAGCATCTGATGAAGTGTGATTTGTCTTCTGTAAAAGCTCATGCAATTAATAAACTTGTTAGTCTTTAAAAGTGCCACAGGGCACCTTGTTTGTTTTCCTTAGCAGAGAGAGAAAGTGGTATTGTAGAGCACCATTTTGTATACACAGTGCTCCACAATGCCACAAGATTGCCATAGTATTTGATTTACGGTATGTATCATCCACTTGAAGTACATTTAAGTCAAATCTGGCCAACTACAGCAAATGAGTTTGACATCCCTGGTCTATACCCATGCAAGCACATGTGCACATAGCCTGAGTGTCCCTTCATTTACACCTCTTTTACACTGGTGCACCTCCATGCCTTTGGTAGAATCTCTCTGGATTTTCAGCCATTCAGTTCAGGGCCTCTAGAGCCATACACAGGTGGAGATTTCCCTCCATGCATAGATCTCATCTCACTCCTCCTTATGCAGAAAATGGTGTGCTGAGGTCTCTATGCTAGTCTCAGCCCTATGGGCCCTTCCCCATGACTCTGGACTGAGCTGATGGGAGAACTATAATACAGCCCCAGACATGCTGCTCTTCCACTCTCCTCTCCCAGCTATATCAGTCTTGTTGGTCACTTTTATTTCAGGGACATTGTAGTTCCTCAGAAACAATGCAGGACATGCCAACCCTGTGCTGATGCTTCACAGATGTACCCCTCTCCTCTAGGCTTGCCATCTTCTATTCAAACTAAAAACTAGGCCTGTCTCTCCAACATCTCCTTGTGGACGTCTAGCTTCTCTACCATGCGTGTTCTCCACCTTTGTTCTGAAGGGGAAGAAGCAAAGTAATTCATAGTTGCCTGGTCACCTTTGACTCTCCTGTTAATCAGCCGTGTCTCTCAGAGCTTCTGCTGTTGTGTGGCTTCATCCTCCCATGCTCCCAAATTCACCACCATGTGACATTTATGTGGGGTCTCTGTACTTTTGCAGAATTTACTGTTAAGCTGTGACTCCCTCCTTTTGTGTAACATTGGGACAGGCTCTTTGCTCCTTTTCTCTCCTACCCTACCGTGCAGAATTGTGTGTCTGGCTGTAGGTGACTTATTTACAGTCAGGCTCCCACCAGTAAATGGATGATGGTAGCATCAGTGTAAGATTCTTTAGGTTAGACCAGGTCGACTTGTGTTGAAAGATGAGTTAGATAAACAGGTCTCCTACTAGTTACCTATAAAAATCCAAATCTTATAAATAAATATGAAGCTCACTGAAACGCTCTGATTACTTACTGATTTCAGCCAAAGGAAGTTCACATCATCACTGCTAGTGTTAATGTATTAGTACATTAGGTTGTGAAAGTTTAGCCTGATGGGAGCAGCATCAGGTATTTTAAGTAATTACTTAAAAAAGAAATGACAATAAGAGAAGAACCACAGGGCACAATCTGATCTCTACATGAAGGAGAATATTGACCAAACCTTGCAACGATGATGACAGTGATAGAGAAACATAATAAGAAAGTGATTTGCTAAAGGCCGCTGCCACTGAGAAAGACAAAAATTCCCTGTTTTTCAAATTAAAGTAACAACAGATCTAATCAAATCAACATTATCAAAGTGCATCCTCAAAGAAAATGAGTGACAAATGCTTACTCCTTCCATTATTCAAGACCATTACAATTCATTATCAATTAACAAGCTGTTTAACAATACATTTTAAAACACAAGCACAATTAAGAAACACTAAAATGAGACTAGCAGACAGATCTTGCTAGGTGATTCCTAACTACCTGATGAGATTTTGAAGTACTTTTGGTCACTGAAGCTTAATTTTTGAATCCCAGCAATCAACCTATTGATAACATTTTGCAGAGGGTAACCGGGAAATGTAGCATGACATTTTGATGCTTTTTCCCTTCTTTTCTTTTTTTAAATACTGTGTACTTGAGCTCCACCTTTCCCAGAAACCGGCCAGCAGGAGAAACAGCAGCCAATTTGCTCCGAGAATTGTTGCAGCCTATATGGAGGAAGAAAACATACCACGCTTTCTCAGGAAAAATAAGAATTCATTTTTTTAAGGCCAAACGAGACCATTAGATATCTAGTCTGACTCCCTGTATAATATATGTGTAGAATTTTACTAAGTTGCTTCTCTGTTCAACCCAATAATTTGATTTTGATTAATACCTACCTCTAGTGTTCAATTTAAAGAGATGAAAAATCCACCATTTGCCCTGATAGTTTGTTCCAATAGGTAATTGCTCTCAGTGTTAAAAAGTGTGACTTATTTTTACTTTGAGTTTGTCTGGTTTTAACTTTTGGCCATTGGTTTTTGTTATGACTCTCTCACCTAGATTGATGAACCCTTTAGTACCCATTATTTTCTCATTCTAAAGATACTTATACATGGCCGTCAAGTCATCTCTCTTTTTTTCTTGATAAATTCAATAGACTTTTCCAAAGGGGTAGCCATGTTAGTCTAGTCCAGCAAAACAAACAAGGAGTTTGGTGAAACTTTTAAAGACTAACAAATTTATTTTAAACACATTTTTTTCCCACTACTTGAATGATTTTTTCCCCACACTGGAGCAAACCAGCAACCTACCTAGTCCAATGTACTTTATATTTTCTTTGTTTTTGTGTATTTCAAATACTCATATAGAGAGCTGCTCAGAAATATACGGATCAAAGTCTTTCATTGGCATTTGCTGATTCGTGGAAACAGTTTGATACCAGTGAAGTTCCAGTTCTGCCTGCTCAGCAGGTTTCAAAACAGCTTGTCTTCCTGACCTCTTGGCAGATTGCTGGTGGATGTGGGCTGATGGAGATGCAGAAACCTGGAATCCTGGGAGTCCTAACTATCCAGGTTCATGGGCCTTTGGCAGTTTGACGTCCTAGACTTCGGGCATGTGGATGGACCTTGTGGACCAAAGAGCAAGGCAGAGTGCGTTAAGGTTTTGGCTTCCTTCCCTTTTGGGGGAATTTCAAAATGTTGTTATCATTCTGAAACCAAACATTGAATTCTCCCATTAAACAGAATAACCTTTCCCTGCCTGACTGTAACCCCATAACATCCATCCCCTTTGCTTCACTCTGAGGACGAGCCTGAGGCTCAGGATGGCCCATGTCACTACTCCACAGATGTTGTGTGTGATTTGGGCAATTATGTCAGCCCAAACCCCCAAGGGTATTTAGATGCCTAACTGTTACTGACATCACTGGAAACTGAGTGCTTATATATATTTGAGAATGTGGGTCTTAGCCTTTCTCAGCCTCAGTTCCCTCTCTGTAAAGTGGAGATAACAGCCCTGCCCAACTTCACAGGGGCCTAAGTGATGATAAACATATTGAAGATTGACTGGTGCTCAGATATTGCAGTAATGCAGGCCATCCGAATACCATGGATAAAGAGAGACTCAAATTCCAGGCCTCCTATAGTAAATCCAGCATCCCAGTTCATTAGCACATGTGACTTTCAAATGGTAGGAGCCAGTTCCTGTTCCATCAGTGCCAGTTTTCTGGCAAAACTGACTTTCTTAGATGCTAGTCAGTCTATAAAACAGGTTTTTACAAGCTGCCATCCAAATTCTAGAAATTTCATGATGTGATTCCAACAGGGTGTAAACCAAAACAAATGACAAAATGCTTCATGAGGAATCTTTCACCCGGCTCTAATATCCATTTATATCACCATAAGGATGCACAAGCAATCATTTGTTGATTTGCTTCCTTAGCCTCTGCTGTGCATTCACTGTAGCTGCTGGCTTCCCTCCTTCTGTGATGTTTTGGATCCTGCTGTGTGATCTTGGGTTTAGCAATTGATTGACTTTGATTGTGCAATGGGGCTGCTAAATAAGGGAAGAAAATGAATGCTGAAGCAGAGTGCATGACTAGGGGAAGTCTTGGTGAAGCAATGTGATTATTAATAGAATAGCAGCCTTTTGCAGTTTGTATGGGGAAGAGAAGGATGAAGAGAGACATCCGTGATTCCTTTCATTTAAGGGACTCTCCTTCAGCGTGCTTGCCATCCACAATCCTTGGGCACATCCCTTCCAGAAGAATCACAGAAACTGGAAGGGACCATAAGAGGTCATCGAGTCCAGTCCCCTGCATTCATGGCAGGACCAATTGCCAATTTAAACCATCCCTGACAGGTGTTTGTCTAACCTACTCTTAAAAATTTCCAGTGATGGAGATTCCGCAACTTCCAAGGCAACTTATTCTAGTGGTTAATTACCCTGACAGTTGGGATTTTTTTCTAATGTCGAACCTAAACCTCCCTTACTGTAATTTAAGCCTATTGCTTCTTGTCCTATCATCAGCAGTTAAGGAGAACAGTTTTTCTCTCTTCTTCTCCTGGCAGCCTTTCAGGTACTTGAAAACTGGCATCATGCTTCCTCTCAGTCTCCTCTTTTCCAGACTAAACAAACCCAGTTCTCTCCTTCCCTCATAAGTCAAGTGTTCCAGACCTCTAATAATTCATATTGCTCTTCTCTGGACTTTCTCCAATTTGTCCACATCTTTCCTGAAATAAGGCCTTAAAGATAGGGATTACCCCCCCAGTGCCAGGAACTGCTGCTCTTGTCATTCATCTCCTGGACATCATTTTCACTCCAGTCAGTAGTTAGTGTAGCCCCACCTCCTCGACCCCCCCCAAACAGCAAACCTCCTTCCTTGAAGGAGCTGACAGCCTGTCTTTCTCCTCAGTGGGTCATACAAACATCTGACAGGCCTGAGAGAGTCTCAGTCCTCAGTCCAGTGCTAGTCAACATTTTTATTAATATCTTCAATAAGTGAGTGAAGAGGATGCTTATTACGTTTACCGATGACACCAAGCTGGGAGGGATTGCAAGCACTTTGTAGGACAGGGGTAAAATTCAAAAGGACCTTAATAAATGGTAGAATTAGTCTGAAATTGACAAGATTAAATTAAATAAAGACAAGTGTCTAAGAAAGAAAAATCAGATGCACAACTGCAAAATAAAGAATAACGGGCTAAGCAATAGGATCCTGGAGTTATAGTGGATCACACACAAACTGAGTCAGCAGTTGCTAAAAAAGACTAATATCACTTTGGGATGTATTAAGAGGAATGGCATAGGTAAGACATGAGTGGTAATGGTCCCACTCTTGTAAGTGCTGGTGAGGTCTCAGCTGGAGTCCTGTGCCCAGTTCAGGGTGGCATGCTGTAAGAAAGATGTCTGAAGAGACAGATGTAGCTAAAGTTCAGAGGAAACAACAACAATGATAAATGGTTTAAATAATCAGACCAAGGAAGAAATGTTAAAAAAGGGGGGAGGGGCAAAATCCTCAGCATGTTTACTCTTGAGAGAAGAAGATTATCAGATTTCTCCTCAACCTTCAGATATGTTATAAAGCGGATGGTGGTCATTTGTTCTCCACATCCACTGAACCTAAGACAAAAAGTAATTGGCAGTAAGAGAAATGTAGCACAGATACTATGAAAAACTTTCTAAGTAGAAGGATAGTTAGTTACTGGAATGGGTTGCCAATGGAGGTTTTATTGAACCCACGTTCTTAGATGTTTTGAAGAACAGGTTAGACAAACACTTCTCAGGGATAGTCTAGATACACATGGTCCTGCCTTGTCACAGGGGGGCTGAACTACATAACCTCTGGAGGCTCCCTCCATTCCCATATTTCTGTGTTTCACATCCATGGATCCAGGAATCATCAGAAATGAAGAAGAGACTAGACCTGTGTAGTTTCCTTCAGCCATCTCACCAAATTATTGTTGGCAGCTTCTGAATTGGCCAGCTGCCTTACCATTAAGGATGTCCCAGCTCATGTCAGAATGAAGAGTCATAAAGTCAGACTTTCACTCAGAATTAGCTAAACATAGCACCACTCAGCTGTCCTACTACAGAGGTGTCTAATATGACATTAGCCCCTCTAGGAATGGCAGATCCTCAGAAAAGTGTTTATAGCAGAAGTAAAGGAAAATCTCCAGTCTACTATAATTCTTTGAGAATGTCAACAAATATGTTGACAAGTGATCCAGTGGATATAGTGTACCTGGACTTTCAGGAAGCCTTTGATAAAGGTCCCACACTAAAGGTTCTTAAGCCAAGCAAGCGGTCATGGGATTAGAGAAAAGATTTTCTCATGGATCAAGTTCCAAAGGGGTAGCCGTGTTAGTCTAGTTCAGCAAATAAGCAAGAAGTCCTATGGCACTTAAAGACCAATAAATTTATTTATTGCATTTATCCCAGAGGGATTTTCTCCCATGAAAGCTCATGTGATAAATAAAATTGTTAGTCTTTAAGTGCCACAGGACTCCTTGCTTATTCTCGTGGATCAATAACTGGTTAAAGAACAGGAAATAAAGGATAGAAATAAATGGTCATTTTTCACAGTGAAGAGAGAGGTAAATAGTAGGCTCCCCAAGGATCTATAGTGGGACTAATACTGTTCAACATATTCATAAATGATGTGGGAAACATGCTAAACAGTGAGCTGACAAATTTTTCTGATGATACAGAATTATTCAAAATAGTGAAGCCCAAAATAGACTGCAAGAGGTGCAAAGGGATTTCACAAAATGAGATGATTGTACAACAAAATGGAAGAGTAAATTCAGAGATGTTATGCGTAAAGTAGTGCACACTGGAAAACATAATCCTAGCTATCCATATAAAATGATAGTGTCTAAATTAGTTATTACCACTCAAGAAAGGATCTTGGGGTCATCACTGAAAGTTCTTTAAAAGCATGGCTAAATGAGCAGTGACAGTAAAATCGCTAATATAATGTTAGGAATCATTAAGCAAGAGACAGATAATAAAACAGAAAATATCACAATACCACTATATAAATCCATGGTACACACGCACCTAGAATACTGTGTGCAGTTCTGGTTACTTCCCATTTCAAAGAAGATATAGTAGAATAGAAAAAAGTACAGAGAAAGGCAAAGAGCTTGGAAAAGAGATGACTAAGGAGGGATAAGATACAAGTCTATAAAATTAAGAATGGTGTGGAGAAAGTGAATAGGGAAGTGTTATTTACTTCTTCACATAACAAAAGAACAAGGAGTCAATTAATTGTATAGATAGCAGGTTTAAACCAAATGTAAGAGAGCATTACTTTACACAATCCATAATCAACTTGTGAACTCATTGCCAGGGAACCTTTTAAAGGCCAAAAGAGTAACTGGATTAAAAAAAGAATTGGGTAAATTCATGGAGGATAGCTTCATCAATGGTTTTTAGTAAAGATGGTGAAGAATGCAACCCCATGCCCTCGATGTTCCTAAACCTCTAACTGCTACAAGCTAGAACTGAATGACAGGGGATTGATGACTCAGTAATTACTCATTCCCTCTGTTGCCAAGTTCGAAAGTGGTAGCTGTGTTAGTCTAGTTCAGTTAAACAAACAAGGGCTATGTCTACATCTGAAATTTTAGTTCAGATTTGCTAGTCCAAACTAAAGAAGTCTGAGGGTAGTCTGAACTAACCTTTGGCTAGTTCAAACTCACCACGGACTTTTTAGTTCAAACTAACCGCAAGTTCTAGTTCGAACTAACACTAAGTTTGAACTAGACCACACGGTTAGTTTGAACTAAATCTTAGTCTGGGTCTTGCCCATGCCAACTTTGAACTAAAGTTTGAACTAAGTATGCAAGTCTGGACTAGTGCCTGGTCTTACTATTTTGGACTAAGCTTTGCCTAGTTTGAACTAAGAAATTTCTTAGTTCGGACAAGGCAAAGCCTAGTATAGCCATGGGTTAAATTAGTTTGTACCAGGAGTTCCCACCCTTTTCAAGGATGGGGGACCCCTTTCCAATCTCCAAAAATTTTTGTGCCCCCCCCCCGGCCACAGCTAGGATCTAAGAGGTGTAAGGTAGCTGCAGAGGCGTGTGCTGTGTAAGGGGGCGCCGTGCCAGGGGGGCGCCAGCAGATTCCTGCCCCTGTAGCAAAGCGGCAGTGGGTGGGTACCAGTGGATTTGGGCCTGAGCCACAGAGCCGTGGCAGGGGGGCGCCGGTGGAATTGGGACCGAGCCACGGAGTGGCAGCACCCGTGGTGGGGTCTGGCCCTGAGTCACCCCCACCCCCTCCCAAACGCCCCTGCCCTGTCACTGGCTTCTCCTGCTGTCCTGGGCAGACCCCCCTACACCCTTGACTAACTGTCCCCAGGTCTGACCCCCCCAACCTTGCCACCAGCACTGGGAGCAGCCATGCCACAGGCTGCTCCTGCCCTGAGCATGAGCTGAGCATGCTCAGGGCAGCGTGGGAGTTTTAAAAACTCGCAGCCTGTGGCAGAGAAGCACGCTCCTGCTCCTGGCATTGTCTGGCCCCAGCTCGCTGCCTGTCCACAGACCCCCTGGAGTAGCTTTGCAGCCCCCTAGGGGTCTGTGGACCCCAGGTTGGGAACCACTGGTCTGGATTAAACTTCCTTAATCTTGACTAATTTGCCAATGTAGACATAGCCAAGGAGTCCTGTGTGCAATAGGACTCCTTGTTTTGTTTCATTCCCACTAGAACACCTGCCACCCACCACTTTTGCAAGACAGGATACTAGGCTTGATAGACCATTGCTTTGACACAGTTTGCCTGAGTGAAGTAAGGCACTGCACTCAACTTGATTACATTTTTTTTTCCTTCTTTGCAACATAATAATTTTTGGCTATCCCATCAGTCTAATGCTAACATTTCAGCAGATCTTCTAGGCATCAGTAGGTGGAATGTAATTAACTTTAGGGAAAATTTAAAAAAAACCCAAAAAATGGAAGAGAGAAAATGGGGATACACAGCACACCTGGTGTATGTAAGCTGTCTCTCCTGGCATGGAGAGCAGGGAAAGGGGATTGCAGGAGGGATCCTCAAAATAGAAGGACTTGGGAGAGCTGCACATGTGTCTTGTGGGAAGAATGCAAGGAATGCAAGGAGCCCCTGGTGTGGGCAATGCTTTTGGCCTACAGAAGCAACCAAATTTGAGATCTTCTCTAGTTCAGTAATACTACCTGCTGTCTGACAGCAGCCTTTTAATGTGTCACTCTGTTAGGCTTTGCTCTAACAACCAGCATTTCTTAAAAATTCTCTAAGAAACTTGATAAGCCAATTGCCCATGCGTTACCCCTTCCATACAGGTTCTTGGCCAAGACAATTGCATCCAGAAACCCCAAAAGCTTAAGTGTTATTTGCTTCCAGACCTTTTCAAAAGTAATTCTCTGAGAAGGACTTTCAGTCAGAACTACAATATTTAAACAGGTATTCTGCCACTCTCACTCCTAAGTAATCTCATTCATCGCAATGCACTTAGTCAAAGAACAAGGTGCAACTCGAGGTATGCAATGCCAAGATACTCTGCTGATGGGTGGCAGTAAAACACCCTAAGATAAGAAAGCAACAAGGGCTGAACCTGGCCTTAGTTTTGTGCAGCTGATCTTTTCTCTGTTAACCTCCCCTTGCCCACCCCCAAAAAATCTGAATTTACTTTCAACTCCTTTGTCTTCAGACTTTTACCTCCCCAAACAGAACTGGGAGCTAAGACCACCTCCATGTAACAACAGCTTTGCATCTGTAGAAATATCTGCAGATCATCCTAGTGTAGTCTTGCTTTGCACCAGAATGAAAAGTGTTTTTGCTAGTAGAGCTTACACTGGTTCCTTCAGCAAAATAAGCTACATAAGCAAAAGTTCTTTTATGCCAATATAATGGTGTCTACACTAGAGCTTTTGCTCATTTGAAAATGTTGCAAAAAGGTCATACCCTTAAGTGACATTGCTATATTGGCAAAAATTTCTAGTGTAGCTCTGTCCAGAAATGCAAAAGGCCACAAGAATGGGAAACAAAAGCTTTATACAAAATAGCATGTGACAGCTGTACTGGATAACAGATTGCACCCTGTAAAGTTATTAGCTAATGGACTCGAAAAGCTGTGCTTCAGTAGCATAGCTATAAAGCTGTTGTTAAACTGGCTTATTTAATGTGATTCACCTAATTATGTTCTCTCACCTTTGTTGTTGTTTTTTTTAAACCTTATCAAAATGAGTATCAAACAATTCTGCCAAGTGTCAGCTCTTCTGGTTTACAAACATAAAGCCTGATCTGGAAAACACCATGGCACATGTGCAGACTCACTGAGAGCCTAAGGGCCCAATCCAGTGCCCAGGGAAGTCAGGGGGAGCCTGCTGAATTCAAAGGGCATTGGAGTAGCCCCTAAGTGATTTACTCCTAGACCACAGCAAACCAGTGGCAGGGCCAGGAATGCCATAAATTGGCTCCCAGTTAAATATCCCATTAACTAGACTATGCCACCTTCCATGTTCAGTTCTGTGAACCCCATCTTAAAAACGATACAGCAGGTTGTGGTTGGTGGTTCAGTAAATCCAAGATAAAAATCTGGACCCAAATATCAGTGCTGGCCCTTGTGTGAACACAAAACACCTGGAGGGATACATCCTCAGGCTCTGAGTTTTCAGAATCTGGCTCCAAATTTTCCTGTTTGGGCCTATCTCATAACTGGGTCCAACAACCCCTCAGAGCTTGGGAGGTGATTCAGCAGGAGCTACTTGCAGCTGGCCCATTAGACTGCAATACCTTATTACAAAGAGCATCTCGGTGCTCAAGGGAGGAGATCATTTTGACTAAACACCCTTATGGCTGATTTGGAGTAGCATCAGTCTCTCAGCTTCCCTTTGGGACCATGAGCTGTACTGTGCTTATGGGGATAGCTATAAAATGAACAAACTGGTTTGCCCATCTCTTCTTCCCCTGCAGATTCTCTTGTTCCCAAAGGGGAGACACAAGTCAGCAGGGTGCACAGGAGTTGTGAGAGCAGCTGTAACAGTCAGGGTTGGGGTGCAAGGCTGACAGAGTGAACCAGCACAGTGAGTGGTAACACAAGAAATGGAATTTGGCTCCCTGAAGGAACAAGGAAAAGTCTAGCAGCATGCAAAATTCACAGTTTTAAGTAGCAGCATGTGCCTGGTGACTCCCATGGGACCCCTGAAGAAGAGCCTGCACTAAAGCAATGAAAGCACAGATGCTGGATGGCTGACATTTCTCCTCCCTCACTTTGTTGTAGGGATTGAGACCAGATTTCTTCTCTGTAGCAAGCTATGTTAATTGGTGTGGCACCAGAACTTGCTCCTCTCTGCCCCATCTTTAGGCCAGGCCTAGTTGCACCATGGGTTCTGGAAACCACCTGCAAAATGTTTTACAGACACAGACCTGTTCTTTGAGGTGAATTAATTCTAGGGAGACCACCTTGACATGGTAAAATGTTTAGGGGTGCCTAAAAAGACAAATACGTTCTGAAAGAAAAGAGTTACCTCTGACAGGCAACACTGTTCTCTACACAGCAGCTGGTCGCCCCCAGTTGAACGTACAATTGGTCCCCACACAAATAATAGCTGAGCCCAAATATTTCACAGTGTCGTGGAGCATGTACATCCTGTTTCCCAGTGGTTAAGTTTGTCATGTTGCCCTCAGCTTCAGGAGAGTGGCCTACTGGCCAGAGCCAATAGCTGCCCTCTCATTGAGGGCTCAGTGGACTAATGGCCAGAGTCAGTAGAGCTATCCCTGACTTTGGGATTCTATGGCCTTGGGGCCAAAGAGATAGCTGCCCTTATGTTCAGGGCTAGCTGGCTCAGTGGCAAGATTTCACCGGAGCTGCCCCTATCTTTGTGGCTTAATAGCTTTCAGACTAGGGTCCCTAACTTTCCTTATGGCCATGGCTGGGTGACCTCGTGTCCAGATTTAATGGAGCCTCCCCTGCCTTAAGGACCAAATTCAATAACCGTTCTAGGTGGCTTAGTGTCCTGAGTCAATGAAGTGTCCTTTCCCTTTGGGGCAGTGTGGCTTAATGGCCAGAATCACTAGAGTGACCCTGGTCTTCAGGGTAGTGTGGCCTAATGGGTAGAATGGAAGGGTCCACCACCTAGGTGTGCATTACTGCCAGGACCGAGCGCCTCCCTGCTTTACCGGGTCCCAGCCCAGGCCCTGTCAATGATTCATGCATGTCACTTTGTTAGCAGGGATCTAGCCAAACATGCTTTTTTATGGGCCAATAACCCCTGCTCCCCGGGGGCTGCTTCCTAGCCTGTCCCCTGAAGCTTTCACCCAGGCATCTTTGGGATCACCAGCTCCTTCAGAGGACACAGCAGTCTGTGAATATGGCTTCCATGGAGAGTCTGTGGGCTCTTCTGGCTCCCTAGGTATAGCCTCCGCCCCATGTCCTTTCATCTCAGCATCCCCCCCTGAGTGAACTGGGCTGCTCCCACTTTATACTGGGCATGGCTTCCACTGCCAGGAGCATTGGCTTAATTCCTGTGTATTCAGTGTGGTGCTCATACACCCCATCAGCAAGGCATAAAAAACCAAGTTAGAAAAAGGATCATGAGCTACACAAAAAGATGAAGAGATCAGCCACCTTCTGTGGGTTCCTTCTTGTAATGGTCTAGAAATAATCTAATTACAGCTAGCATGATGTGTCTTCTGGTGTTCAGACCCACCCAACCACAGGGGCTCTGAGCAGGAGAGGAGAAGAAAGCTGACCCATCATGAATCTTGTTTAACTTGACTCTTCGAACTTCTGCCTTTTTTTCTTTCACAAAGCCCAGCAAGTTTTCCCTAAGTAGTATTAGACCATCATCAGGGAAACCCACAGTGGTCAAATTCCTAAATTTCACTTCTGGATTTAAAATGATAGAACTAAAACAAGAATCTAACCCATCGTCTTCTGCTTGATGGACAGCACCATATAGCAACTTATCCTTGTAAGGATCCTGGCCTGGAGCACAGCTTTTGGGAGCTATAAGACTCATTTTTACATTTCAAATGCTACTGGCAAACATTTCAACTTGAACCACCATAAACCTCTGGTCACCCCATCCCAACTTCACTTGTCTGGCAAGTAAATGGAGAGGGTATACACATGAACATAGTTGAAATATTTCATCCAGTGGCAGGCCATGGTCCCTATCACTGTTCCCTCTAAGCTGTGTATGTGTGTGCATGCCCACAGGTCATGAAACCTGCACACACAATAAAATAAAGTGCACACAAAAAAATTCAGTAGTGCTAATATTGGTGCTCACAAAGAAATGTTTTTGCGCTCACAAAGAAATTGTTTGCGCACACAGTCTATGAGTAATCAGAGGGAACGTCGGTCCCTATGCAGTGAGTGCTTAACAGAGCTCCTTTAAACCTATGTACTAGTCAGTATGAGCGTGCATGGTTACTCAATGCTGGGAATGCCAAAGAACATGCCCAGAAGCCCTCTATCTCACAGCTTTCTGTTGAGAACAAAAGCCAGTACCACAATTCAGAGTGTCCCCCAAAATTATGCATCCTTATCCATTTAGCAGAACCAAGGCTACTCTTATGACTAAGCAATAAGCACACTCAAACACGCACAGCGCTGTGGGTTCAGCTCCCATTCTGAACGTGGCAGGCAGCTGCCTTGTTTTGTCTGAAGATGCACTTCTAGTCTTACAGTGAGGCTCGCCTTTACATCTCAGGTGTCTGGCACCTCTCCGGCTGGTTCAGGCTTCCTTCCTCCTGGAAAAGAAGACTCTGCCTTGGCTTGATTGGAACCTGAAACACTGGAGCTACTCACCGCAGCATTCCTGACAGATGTGTGCTGTCTCTCAGAGGTCCCAGCCCGGACTGGCTTGGAGTCACATCTAACATAAACGTAGCTCAGGGCAGCATGATCTGCCCTAGGCTGAAGACCAAGCCAGTCTTGGGATTGGAACAATACAAATGGCTCCCCTTCTCTGCTTTACCCTTCAGATAATGAGCACCGCTAGGGATTGAGGACCATGCCTTGAATTTCCCATCAGGGCTAATTGTTTTTCCTGCTCTTTCTGTTAGCATTTGATGGGGCGTTTTCCCATTCTGCTCCTCTAGGGAACTGATACTTCCATGACCGTGGTGTCCCTGGCCACCTCAAGGGTTAGCAGTTTCATTTTGCTTTGCAAAACGCTTCAAGTTCTCCTTTTGCATCTGACAGAACATTTTGTTTCTTTGTTTTTTGGCAGTGATGAACATTGGGGACAGATTTTTACCTAACTGCTGGGAAGTCGTAACGGTCAATGTGACTCCACCAGTGTCAGCACAAGCACATTTATACATGTCTACTGGCATTTTTCTTGCAACTCTACAACATTCAGTAGCTGGAAGAAGTCTTAACAAATTTTCATTCATCGAATAGCTCTTCACTGCTTATTGAAATCAAAGCCATGGGAGCAAAGTGCGGTTTTAAATACAAGTCTATAAAGGTCCATCTCCATTAAAGGGCTGCTACACAGAAGCATTTAGACTGTGGCACTGATTTACTAAAGTCTGCCTCACCCTAATCAGTCTAATTTGTATAACAGTGCAGTTCAGCCAGTCACAACATGTCCTCCAGTGCTTCAGTACAAATCCATTGTGGATGAGATGCCTTAAATGCTTTCCCCACTATTCCTGACACAGCTTTCTGAATTGGGGCTTTAGGGGAGGCCCTGAAAAGTTCTACAGGACTAGAATAGAACTGTAAGAGATTAGATCAACGTTGAAAGACACCATGCCTCTGAGGATCAACCTCATTTTCTGAACTTACCTTAATGCAGAACACACCTTCGACTTGGCTCAATGAGCCCAGTTTGTGATGGAAATTGCAGAACTGGAAGGGACATCATGAGGTCATCTAGTCCAACCTCCCACTTAAAGCAGGACCAACCCCAACAAAATCATCCCAACTAGAGCATTGCCAAACTGAGCCCTAGGGATGGAGATTCCACCAAGTGGAATGGCTGCTGAGGCTGGAAGATGGGACAGAAGGAGATCCAGCAGAGAATGAAGCCTGCCCAGGCTGTTTCTGTCTCAATCTGGGCCAGCCGCTGGCTAGTAGCCATCATTCCTCAAGTGCCACTGATGAAATGGAATTTTGTCCCATGAAAGCTCATATGATAATTAAATTTTTTCATCTTTAAAGTGCCACAAGAAGCCTTTGTTAGTTTTGGAAACAAGGGCAGCATGGCCAGTGGCTGGTGGGAAAAGCCTATACTGTAGGCCTTGGGAGAAGAAGCAGAGTCAGCTGAACTTCTGAATGTGGGAGGAAGTCTGTTTTTATCTCTGTGGAGCACAGAGTTGGTTCAAGATACTTACAGTGAAACCACTACCTAAGCAGCAGAGTTCAAGGATGGGTTCACAGAACCTGGGAACTCCCAGTCCTTGTCGTGTTCATGGCACCTATCCTCCTTTCCTCCAGACCCACTATCTCCCTGCCAGGTGTCACTCCAGATGGCTGCCTGGAGCTCAGAATGTGCAGAAGAGCAGATGCAACTTCCTACCCCAGACCTCTGGTTATTGACCCTCACTTTAAGGCTCTTGATTTAGTGCTTGAACTGCAATTTTATATTGCTCTCAGCCAGATATGTGGGTGCTTTTAATTGTATCACAGTGTTCAAGACCCATGAGCTCCCCTTGCTTGATTTCATCACTCAAGGCCCTGAGAAAAGTCTTGATGTCCACTGCAACATGATGGAAGCAGAGCTCGGTTAAACAAACACAGCTGTGAACCTGAACACATCATGTGGCTTATGCAACACCACAGTATCCTCACAAAAATGGGTACAGGTGGCAAGGTGTGTGCTAGAGTGACCTGAAAAGCATTATGCACAGAGACGGAATTTGCTGGTGAGTTGCTCCCAGGGGAGGGTACAGAATCCCAAGGGCCTTTGTCCAAAGTGCTTGCTTGAAGAATGGGCAGCCCCAGGAAGACCAATTCAACAGGTGCTGCTGCAATATTGATGCTGTCTATTGGCCCCAGTACTGAAACATTTAGAAATGGACATTGCGACTTTAATAAGACTCACTTGGAGCTATCGTGGTTCTAGCCGCACTGAGGCCAAGCTAGTCAGGAATTTGTGTGTGTTGGTAGAATGCATTCTAGACATGCCACATGCCTGAGCTGGTGTAGACAAGCATGTTTAAAGGCTCACTTTCTAACAAAAAAGTAAATCATGAGTAACATCAACAGCCAGGAGCTGCTTTGAGTGCTCATTCTATTCAATGTGAAAAAGGAAGCAAAAATAGATACCATGCTGTAAAGCATATGGCCTGATGCCATTTTCAGCACGATAGGAACTGGCTCAACTGATTTAACAGCAGGAAGAATTTGCATCAGCTGGGTGGGGGAAATGGTCAAAAGATCAACTAAATGACATGTTGTACCCGGGCATGGGCTCTCTGCACCTTCTGACTTACAGTCACTACTGCCTACTTTATCTACAGCTACCGTCTTACAGTTCCATGCAGCAATTATTTAGAGTCATACAATCATCAGAGAAGGCTGAGGTTGCCCTCGACTGCCACCTTCCTCCCTTTCCTTCTCCTGCATGTCCTGCCTGTGCTCCTTTTCTACTCTTGTAGTTAACAACAGACTAATTAAATTAACTCCCTACCTCTTCCCAGACCAGGCTGATCTAGTACTTAGCCACCCTTTCCACAGTTAAACCCTGGGTGGGGGCTTTCTGGATGCACGATAACCATCGTACAGGTTCTCAACACTGTCACAAATTTCAATATACACATTTGAATTTTCTTGCCAACAAACTGGGTGCAGTGTCCTATTTTGAATGAATTTTGCTGAATCTTGATACTACCAGGTCAGGAAACTATCGAGAGAAATCCAAGAGAGGTAGCTGTGTTAGTCTAGTTTAGTCATCACAGGCCTCCCTGTTTGGTTAGCTGGAGAGAGGTAATTTAATGTGTTAGTCAGAGGTAGGTATTTCACCTGTGCCTATCTTTGCAGGCTGGTATGTCTTCCATTTTCTGCCCACAGCTGTCTGATCAATTTATAATTCCCCTGCCCAACATGTTTTACTATATCAGATCAAAGAACAACTCTCTCTCCCCTTGTTTGATTAATGAATAAAAGATAATTTGCAATGCACCTTCTATAATTACCTCCCTCTGAACAAAACTTAATTTCTCTGAATGAAAATAAAGTTATTCTTAAATAACCACATTCCTAAAGAATGTCTATAAATCCCTGATGGTTGGGACATTTTAAAGTTCCCGTGAAAGGCAGGTACTCAATAGCCATTGGGTACATCTACACCAGGGGTACTCAAACTTTTTGCGAGCCGGTCCACATTCAGCCTTCCACCATTGACCAGGGTCCACAAACAACTAGGGTGG
>ML681984.1:13904872-13960280 GCA_007922195.1 Podocnemis expansa
TCCGGATTGTGGACCGCGGGCCGCCATTTGAGTACCCCTGATCTACACTATGTGTTTAAGTTGACTTAAGGACACTTAAGTTGAATTAAACAGAGCCTTGTCTATACTGCAGGGCAATAAAGTCAACTGTAGGGTCCAGTAAAGTCGACTTTATAAGGTCCACTTATAAAGTCGACTTTACCGTTAAGTCGACTTTATTACATCGACTTTAGGCAATGTGGACTCACTAATTCGACTTAATAAAGTCAACTTAGTTCAGTGGGACCATTAATTTGATTTTATTAAGTTGAATTAAGCCAGGACACCCATTTAAAGTCAACTTTATAAAGTTGACTTAATGTAGTGTGTACTCACTAAGTCGACTTAATAAGGTCTACTTAAAGTTGACTGTAAGTAGACTTTATTAAGTCAATTTAATAAAGTCGACTTTGCTTTTATAGTGTAGACATACCCATTGTTTGCAATTCCCCTAGGGGCCTTTGGGAAAGCTGAACAAACAAGGAGAGGCATCACTTTTAAAGACTAACAAATTTATTTATCGCATCAGCTTTTGTGGGAGAAAAATCCCACTTTGTCAGACACTTGAAGATGGGCCCCATCTTCAAGCATCTGACAAAGTGGGATTTTCTCTCATATGATAAATAACTTTGTTAGTCTTTAAATGGCTCCTTGTTTGTTTTGCTGAACGAGACTAACGCAGCTACCCCTTTGAAACTTTGGAAAAGCTCGTCCACACGCCTTGTTGATTTGATTGTAATATAGCTTGTAAGTTCTCTGGGGCAAGCACTGTTTTTCTGTGCCGTAGTTGCACACCATGTAGCACACTGGGCTCCAAATTCAAGGGTGCAGCTTTGAAGTGCTATCAGTAATTCAGTAATAAATAAATTAAAAATAATAAAAATGTGGTTCAACATAGAGAGGCTCATTGCTTTAAAAATCAAAATACATTTCCTCTGTTATAACAACAAACCACAAGAAGACTTAGAAAGACACATAGAAGAAATTGTGGTGGAAATTCTAAAAATATCTTTTCCACATTGGTCAAATATTTAACTCTAGCTCAATAAAATAATAAGATCTGGCTGTCATTATTTACCTTTATTAACTGGAGTCTGATATTTGTAATTCCATACAAAGCTCTTGATGGGATGGAGAAATCCTGCCTGGAAACAGCTGATTTATATACACAGTTGTGTTTAAATTAATTTGGCAGATGCAAATGCCTGCCCTACGTGCTGTTTAACCTTTCCAAGTTGTGTGTGGCCCCCAGATTCACAGCCTGATCCGAAGCTAATGGGAGACTTCCCATTGCTTTCAATGGACTTTAGATTCATTCTTTGGTGAAACAGAGCTCTAAGCGTAAGTCACTTCTTCTCACCCAAATCCCAAGCGGCCAAGCTTGGTGCAGGGAGCTAAACAATTTCAGTGGCACAGAGGTGCATGTGCACCGGAGTAAAGTGCCTGAGCCAACCATGCATTTAAACAGTGGACTCAATGGGACCATTCAGATGCTTGCAGTTCAATACACACGCAAGTGCTGGGCTGGCTCTGGGCCCAACTAAATGGAGTATCTGGATCAACACAGTCAACAGTGCCAAAAGCCAGACTTAGTGCTTTTATGTCCATATCCCAAATGGATTGACAAGGAATTCAGCACAAGTTGTTTATTAATGACAAAAAATATTAGATCAACAACTGTCATGTATGCCAATCATCTACTTGGTTTTTTTTCCCCCTTAATTATTTTAATTCAATTGCAGAGAAATCAGCAAGCCAGTGAGCAGCTTTCTACCACTACTGATTAAGTGTGTAGCTGAGTGACTATGGCCAACACAACAGGTGTTAATCATTACAGGACTTCTTTTGGATTACATAATGCCTTTAAATCTCACACTTGGAAGACTCTGTTTATGAAATCATGCCATTCCCATTATAAATGGATTGATTTTCAATGGGTAGACTGAGATTTGCTTGGAATGAGTCTTTGCCAAGAAATGTGTAGAGATGAGAAATCAGCGAATCCTGCAAGATGTGGTCCCACTTTAGGGGGAAAGAAGTAATTTTGACCTCCCTTCCCTATACTAGAAATACAAACATTTAAATGTTCTCTGTTATAAGGGCTGGAGATTGATGGCGTTACCCTAGTGCAGACAGAATAGAAAGAGAGATGTCAACATGCTGATAAATGTGCCAGACATAAATATAGTCAATGTTAGGCTCACTGTCTAAAAACTAGGACAAAAAAGAGACTTTCCTTCTGTATGGACAGTAAACACAGGAGATATATAAATTCCTTCTTTTCCCCTGATCCCTCTCCCACCTCCCTCCCTCCCCCTAAAATAAAGTAAAACTCAAGTCACAAAACTTCGATCCAGATCTAGATTTCAAACACTCACACGTTCAGGGAAGGCCGAGTAGGAAAGTTAGATCCCGCTCATTTTGTGTACCTCAACTTTTGCACATATAACCTAAGACATCATATTAGAGGCCACTTAAATGCTTTACTTTCTAGAAGGAGGATGGGAGATCAAAAAGTGGAATCACATCCCCCTGAAGTGGGATCACATTTTACATAAGCAGACTCTTTTAATACTGGGAATTAAAGACGTTATATTATACCATACCTCTGTGATCACTTTTGCTGTCCATTTGCTCTACAGAGCTATCCAGTGACCCGACACCTCTTGATGGGGATCAGAGCTGAGACTATTTTGAGGATTTGTCTAGGTTTCCAGTCATTTACCCTGGTTTAGTTAATGCAGTGCAAACCCTTTTGTGGACAGTTTTGAATTGGCTTAAATTGAGTTCACAATTCAAGATGTCAATAAGAAACAGACTTCCACACTGCTTATGTTCCAGCTTTGTCTCTTTTGTTTACCACATATTACACTTTGCTTGAAAAACAGCCACAGATAACTAGCTGCTGAATAATTAACTGTTACCAAAAACATCATTACAGTACCCAAACCTACTATTCATGCCAAAGTTCAGTTCTTCTCTTTCACACATCTGAAAATATGTTTGTAAATATCCCTAATGATTTTAGGACCCACTGCAAGTGTTCCTAAACAAGAGTATATTTTACTAGAAATTTTATAGAAACAGAGACAAAATCCATAAAATAAAAGATAAATAGAAATAAATGTGAATTTAAATAGTATAGTAGTGGCTCTAGGCTCGCACAGTGCCTACACTCCACAGTAATGAACTGCAAAATTCCCTTTCACTGAAATGGATACATTTAAAAAAAACCCTGTAGATTTTGATAAAATTTTGTTTAGAAAAAAAGTGACTCAATGCAGCAACTTCAGTAATGCTGAAACATCCCATTTTGATGTTTTCAGAATGTTTTGATTTTTTTTTTGTTTCAAAATAGCCTTTTGAAATGAAACCCATTGTTTTTATGCAAAAAAAAAAAGTAAATTTTGAAAGAGTGAAATTGGAACAAAATGTTTAAATATTCTGAAAACAAACTCTTTTCAGTGACCCAAAACAAATAAATACTGTATTCAGAATTTGATTTTGTGGAATATTGTTTTGTTTTGGTTTGTTTTTAATTTTGTTCCATTTTGGAATAATTTTTTTTGAATCACAGAATTTCTTATGAAATGGAAAATCTATTGCTCCATTCACCATTACTTAATATGGTTGGGAAGAAAAATTGCCTTTTATTTAAATGATCTAACCTAATCTGTTTCTGTTTATCTAGTAGCTATTCTGATGGCTTGTACCAAATAATCTATGTCCCATTGTAAATAGAAATGTTATAGATATTGCCCTGTGGAGATAGCCCATGGCAGTTATGTCTCAATAAGCAGTTGGCATACCTTCAGCTATATTCAACATGTAACTATATTCAACATGTTACAAATCCATTTTCTTATCAATCAGAAACAAACTCAGTTATAATTCTTTTCAGGCCAGGCATGAGATCATTTTCTCTTCCCCTCTCATCAATGTCCATCAGTCACTCTTTTGTCTCTTTAATGATTCCCAATCAATGTGCTGGAGACAGGCCTGACTGTGTGCCTGGGAATGTGCCAGTAGGCAGGACTGGAAAGATACATGCAATAGAAAGATTTATTCCAATAACAAGAGGAGAAATAACAGGTGGCATCAAAATCCTTGAGCAGCTTCGTCATTGGCTCACTCTCCCTGTTCTTTCTTCTGCAGACACAAGGCTCTTTTGTCACATTGAGGCACTCTTTGAGCTGGAGGCAGGATGGAAAAGCAACGCACTGGGACAGCACAAGGGCTACGCCTACACTAGAGAGCTCAGTTAAGTCAACTCAATAAAGTCGACTTAAAGTTGACCTTATTACGTCGACTTAGAGAGTCCTCATTTGTTTCAGCTGACTTTATGAAGTCAACGTTAGCCATTTGCACTGGCCTTTATACTTGTGCTTAGTATTTCCATATCACCTTCCTTCTTCACACCATGTCACCTTGGATCTTTGGTGCAGTTCTCCTGGCTTCCATAACCATCCTATGCAACTGGCTTGTGTATTGGGGAGTTTCTCAGGGGCCAGCAGGAGAAGGATTCCAGAAAGAAATAGGGTTGGAAGTTGCTAAAATTCCCTAGTCTGGCTTATCTGTTCTGTCTCCCTAAACCTCTGCCTTTCTCTGAGAGCTTCAAAACTATAGTGACTTCTTCACACAAATCCTCCTCCTCTTTATAGCTGTACCTCGTCCAAATAGGGAACTGAAATAACATCATGCGATATACATAGCCAGTCAGAACAAAGCAGCTTATCTTATATTGCAAGCCTCAGGCATCTGAAACCTCACAAGGAACTGTTTTCCCAGCAATTACTGGAATAAAAACAAACTCCCGAAGCCTTTTTCAGCCCTGGAAACTGAGGTTGAATTCACTGAATCAGTGATTCACTGCTCATGATATGCTAAACACTAGTAACAACTTCCAGCCACTGTGGACAACTTGGGGTGGTTTTGAAAGACCACTTTGAGGTAAAAGACTTCAGAATCATTGATCCCATAATTTTCTACTAGATAAAATAAAGAGGTGCAAAGTCTCAAGTTAATGATTCTCTGTGAAAACTGTAAGTCTGGGAAGGAAGGTGCTAACACTGGCATAGGATGCTTTGTGGAACGTTATTTCTCTAGTACGTGAAAAAGATACAGAGCCACATCAGGTCTAGTCTGTGCTATGATGTTTGTGTGCAGATGTTGTTGTGGATAGGAATGATTTTACACTGTGTATGTTCTGGCATCCTGTCTCTGACAGTGTGTTTGGGCGGGGACAGCCCCTGATGTAAAGGCTTGGACCTGCTTGGGGACAGTGGATGCTACTGAAATGCAACAGTACCAGTACTGATTAGCAGACAGTTTATAAAATTGAAGTGAGTTCCTCAGAGAAAATTAAATGAAAGCAAGACTGGGGGTAAAGACATTTTTAAACTAAATCAAATGTAGATATCCTATAGCTTCTACCTCACTATGGATGCTGCAAAATAAATAATATGGAGTTCATAAAATAGAGGCTGGAAATAGGATTTGAGTGGCATTTAAAAGGAAATGTGCTTTCCAGGCTACATTTCCCACTGTAGTTTGTGAGGTGTTATCTACATAAATCCTATTAATGCTGACTGGATTTGCCAAATAACCCCACGCTTGGTTCTTAGCAAATTTACCTCCTGATGTCTTTTTTACTTCAAGAAAATTAAAGATTTCCAAACGCTTCTGTTGTTTTCTAGTCAAGTACAATTACAAGGAAAGCCTGTCTAGTCACTCTCAGTCATAGAAGCTTAATTTTAGTGGAGGATGCATATGCGTTTATTTATCTAATTGATTTGTTGTAGGTTTAATAAAAGTCCATAGTGAAGCTCTGAGTATCCTTACGATAATTAAACTTACAACACTGATAACCACTCACCAACATTAAATACGAATATACAGATAAATGAACTCCACTAGCAAGCAGCATTCAATAAGTCAATTTACCTCACACAGTCAATTAATCAAAATGGAGAAGCCTTTAAACCCTCATCTGTCCGAGGAACATACCTACTCCAAAGGTCTGCACAATAATTTTACAGCATTCCTGGAAGATCAAGTGTAGATTATTTTGGATACAGTGGGTAAAAGATTCTAGAGGAGTGGTTCCCAACCTTTTTAGTAACTCGGCACACTTCAATGAGACAAAAAATTCCATGGCACGGCTACTTTTTTCAGCTGAATTGATTGCTCATATACACCATGTTTTCTTACGTTTACTCTGGTTATGGTCTTACTAGAGAGGTTTGCAACATTGTGCACAGAACAAGCAAAATAACGATCAAATGCATTAATGTTTCAAATCTACTGGAAAAAAATTCTCAGTTTTGCCCTTTGGCTGCCTGCATTTAGAACGTTCAAGATTTGGAATCGAAAGACTGATGCTTCACTTTTACTTCGATGATTAATTTTCCAGGTTCTTTGAGTTGTATTTTGATTGGATAGAATATTGCTGAAGATGAACCAGTGTTTCTTTTACATTGATTTTCATCACCTTTGTGCAAAATTTCATGGCTCATTTGGACAGTTCCCATGGCACACCAGCATCCTATGACACACTGTTTGAAAACCACTGTTCTAGAGCCTACAGTTGTCACAGAGAATGTGAGTCCCACCGTCTTTGATAACAAGGGGGATCTAGGCAGAGCACCTTCACTAGCTACTCTGGCAGTAAATCACAAGAAGAGAATTGAGGCAGGCAGGACCCAAGTAATTTTGGACTTTTGTGCAGTAGATCCATGAAAACTGGTACTTCTCTGTGGCGGCACGTGTTTTTTTGTGATGAGTGCTCAGCTCACAAAGTATCTTTACATTTCTTGATCCAATAAACTTTACAGGCTGGCTGTGTAGTCACCCACATGGCAAAGAAAACCCAGCCCATGCCAGTGACATGAATCCCAACATTTCAGCCATGACATTAGTGTTTCACACTAGAAGAGTGGGAGCAAGAGTAAAACAATAATGAATAAACTTCCGCACATGATGTTTCATTTTGGGATGGCTGGGGATAATAATAAACCAATCACAGGTGAGTGCCTTCACCTCCTAGATTTTCTATAAATAGAATGCCACAGAGGGCAAACTTTCTTTACTGATGTTTGAATGCAACTTTTCTAGCAAGTACTTAAAATAAAAATCTTAAACTTTGTTAATGGTGTGAAAATATGCATGACTTTTCTGCTTCTGTACAGCTGTTACCCACATTATCTTCAAACTGACTGGACTCTTGTGGCCTGATTAACTAGCTCCTCTGTGTGACTGGAATGTAATTCCATCCTGTTCTCTAGTAAAATACTTCCCTGCCCATACGCAACTGGAATAATACAAGCTAAGAGTTCTGAGCTGTTGATTTAGGATGAAATTATTGACAACATTTTGTTTGTCTACAAATACGTTCACTGACAAATCACTTCAGTACTCATCTGAGGTCATTGATTTTCTTCATCTTTTAGGGCCTAATCCTGTGAGACACGAAGCCTCCTTCATTCCCATTCAGCCACTCTCTGGAGGTGATCCACATCTCAGCTCCTGGGCTCTTGAACTCCCATTTGGCAAAGCACATGCTCACATGCCTAATTTTATGCATCTGAGTATTCCCACCTCCATTCAGCCAAAGCACTGAAGGCTGTGCTTATGTTCCACTGAAGTCAATTAAGTCAACTAAAGCTAAGCACGTGCTTAAGTGGTTTTGCTTACATTTAGCTACTTAGGCAAGTCCTCTGCTGAACTGGGACTTTGGTGCAGTTATGGCTTGATTCTGCACCATTTAAGTCAGCAGCACAGCTCCCGTTGTCTTCAGGGATGCAGGACCAGTGCCCTCGTGCTTTCAGCAGCCTTCTTGAAATCTTGAAAGGGTGGGTGGTGTCCATCAGAAAAAAAAGACTGACCCCTGATCAACCACTGGTGAAACAGATATGGGATCCAAGGTGTGAGGTGGAGGAATGGGATGGGGATGCTGAGCAGAGAAACTCAGACAACACCCACTGCTCTGCTAAGCAGTCAAAGAATCCATATATCCTGCCCAGAGGAACTCTACCTGGAGACGTGGGATGACCAGGGAACAGGTGAAGGCTCCACTGTAGCAGAAAAGCTCCCTACTGAGTTTCCTCCTAAGGGACCTGCTCAAGATATGCAAGAGAGGGAGGGGGCAGGGTATCCATTTCCTCCTGGAGCACAAGGCAGGGGAGAGGAGCAATGGAGAACCCCACCAGCCACAGTCCACAAGCTCTCCCAGCTCTTGTAACACTCATCAGGAATCAGGGACTGCAGCATGACCAGTCTCTGGGCAACCCAACAAGCACAACTGGCCTGTAGTAAGCTGCCTACCGGCTACCTAACCTAACTGGTGGGAAAAATCAGCAGACCAGCATAACTCCGGCAGCGACAGCAGTTCAAAGCATTCACCCATGACTGCAATAGCTCTTGTTTTGTTCCAGACTTTCTTCTGCCTCACACCTCACTCCAGGAAACACAACTGTGACCCACAGCTCTGATTCCTGACTTTGGCTCTGATCTTCGGTTCTGGTATTTGCCCTTTGTTTCTGGTGTCCGTTGCTTCTGACCCTGGGTGCTGTCCCTGATTGCTGATTCCTGTTCTGACTATTAGGCCTGACTCCTGCTCTGACCCTTACGCATGACTCCTGTTCCAGCCCCAAGGCATGACCACCCCACCTCAGTCAGGTGGCAACACCAGCTGGGATCAACCTCCCTAGCACTGAGGTGTCTCAACCTGGACAGAAAGACATGAATTTGCAGCAGAGTTTCAGTGAGGACAAGCGGCCAGACTCTGAGGTGGTCCCAGTAACAGACTGACAGCTCAGAGAGGTCTTCTCTGAGACCTGATGAGTGCCCAGTGACTGTAAAACAGTTTTCAGTCATAATAGAGCCTTTTGAGGCCATGGAGGAAGGCATGTTAGCAGGCTCTGTGCTGGACTAGGAGCAGGACGACTGCCTTAATTCTTTTGCCAGTTTGACAGCCTGTGAAGCTGATGTCTCTTATTTTATCTACAGGGCAGATACAGCAGTTAATGGCACGTGGCCACACTATAAGGTCTTTTGATAATATCCCAACTCATCGTTGAGCCAGAATATTGTCAAAGCAGCTACAAGGCTGTGTTCTCGGAGCCCATCTAGAAGCTGTCTAGCACATCTGTACTCCAGCTGTCCATCCCCAGAGAAAAGGCAGCAGAAAAGGATGGTTATGAGGGAAATCCAGGAAAGTCCTTGTGTTCACTGATCCCATTCCTGGAACAGGAGCAGCAGACGAAAGTTACTCATCTCTGCTTGTGGCCAACCAATAAGAGCCTATATTCAGAGAATGGGCTCCATAGCTAGGGCAGCCTTTTCCTCACCCAGGTATCCAGGATGCAAAATACACTCCAAAACCTCATCCCTGATGCACAAGCAGCAACATGCTATTAGCATCATGAAAGCAATCAGCTCGAAATCATGTACTCGAGGAGGCCACATTGGAGTGCAGGGGATAGAAAGAGAATAGCCACATCATACATTCGACCATGAAGAACCCAAGTCTCCAAGAGAAGGGCGAGTGGTCTGTAAAGACCTTCTATTGTGGGATCCCTTGCTTGGATCATGGGGAGCAGAAACAGGCCACTTTCCCCTTCTCAAGAAATACTGTGGGGAGGTCATAGAGTTTAGGCATAGTAGGTATCACCAGATTACCTAGTTTTACCACCTGTATATCCCTGGGCACCACCACCACCACCCAGCGCTCCCACACAAAACCCAACAATTAAATTTAACTAAAATATCACAGCCCAGAGAACATCACATGATTACATGGCACAGGCAGAGAATAGGAGGGACAAAGGTGCACCAGTGCTTAGGGCCCCTGCAATAAAAGGGAATTTAAATAAAATAAACTCTACTAAAACTGCCAAGAAATCTGCACTTCTGTGGCAGCAGAAAGCAAAACCTTTACAAAGCCATTGCCAAGCAGACCTGGGGAAAAATTCCTTCCTGACTCCACATGAAGTGATCCTTTAGACTCTGGTGAGCAAGAGGTGGACCTAGGAGAATAGGAGGTGCCCTGAAAATCATATCAGTGGTCCATCTGATCTAGCATCTTCTCTCAGACAACAACTGATGGTAACAGTGCAGAAGAGGCAAGAAGCTCTGTGCAGTGGTCAACAGCAAGAGAAGATATTTTTTCCAGACCCCATCAGTTAGTGGTTGGTTTATGCCCAGAACAATGAAGGCTTATAGGTCAGGTGGAGCTAACCCATGTCTCGCAGGAGGTAGTAATGACGGCATAAGATGTAGTGTAGACATAGTGCTTGGTTCTTACTAGGACTGTGTGCTCACACGAGGGGAGCTGGTGGTGGGTTTTACTTTTAGATGGACAACATAACTCTTGTGTCCAAGTGTGCGGGGGGTGCAGGTGAGCAATTAAACTTGGGACCACTGAATTTACTAAAGATTCTGGGATCATTAGCAGCTAGAGACAAATGAAAACAGCTCTTCAGACTGTCATGAATCAGAGATTCATTTAATGTAGCCACTTGACATATAGCATCCTAATGGTGCCATCTTGTGGTATGGTACCAGATGGCTGCTAGCCTGCAACTACGGCTAGAGGGGAAGGAACCGTACAGTTTGGCTCTGACTCTCACACCCTTTCAGACCAGTTCCAAAGTGGCAGCCACGTTAGTCTAATTCAGCAAAACAACAAGGAGTTTGGTGGTACTTATAAAGATTGACTGCTTGAATCCAAACAACTGTTTTGATTAGATCTGACCTGATCCTGTGATTTATACTCCCCTAAATTTATTGTGCTACCACTCTGTAAGTTCCCCATCTTCGAGCATCTGATGAAATGGGATTTTTTTTCCATGAAAGCTCATGTGATAAATAAATTTGTTAGTCTTTAAAAGTGCCACCAGGCGCCTTGCATATCTTCCCAGACCACACATCCAAAGTTTAAGAACATTTTGAACTAGTGTTCTGGTTTGGGCCCATCTCCAGTCACAGCTAGATTTTATCACTGCAGCCATGCCTGTGCACCTATTCCCTGCACTTTTGTAGAGATAGACATCGGCAGGAACTGAAAAAGCCCAGCTAGGGCTTGAGAAGTCCTGCCATGTTCCAATGACGCTCTGATAAATTTAATGCACAAAATTTTCCCCTTGTAGTGATGATTCCAACATAGAATTTTTAAATACTGTGACCTTCATACAAAATCAGTGATATCACTTAACTAGTCAATAAATACCTGCCAAACTGTATCCTTCATGGCTACCATGGGGAGGCATTATGAGGATGGTCAATCAAGGGAGCAAATGCCTTTAATGCCGAATTCATATTTCAGAAGCAAAATATGTAGCCTAATGGTGGCTCCTCAATTAGTGCTTTTTGTAACCCCTGGGTTTTGGATGTGTCAAAAGTTTTCTGAGCCTATCCATTAGAAAATCCTTCCCATTAAGCTCTCAGTAAGTCTGTCTCTCTCTTAATGAAAGAGTTGGATATTTCTGTAAGGAAAAGCAGTACAGAAATAAAATGTCTTTTCTGAAGGAGAAAACCTGGAGACCATTTTTAATTTCCAGCTATGAAACATCCATAAATAAATAAATCCTCATTTTCTTCTTGTAAGGGGCCCGATCCAACCAAGTGATGATTAATTCCCAATGGTTCAATGGACGTTGAAGGTGCCCAGTACCTCACAAATTTGGGCCCAAAACATGGAAGCAAAGAAATAAGAGGGAATAATACATTTGCCTCAACTTCAGTCTCTTAAATCAACCTTGTTGAGCTGGGATGGAATGGGTTTAACTTTCATTTTTTTTGGAAAGATGTCATTAACAACTAACCATACAGCTTTGTGTTGTTGTTAAATGAGCATTGACACTCTATCCTCAAACCCGTCTGCCAGTGACCAGACCCACAGAACATAATGGAATCACATTGATTTATACCAGCAGTCACCCAGACCCTGATTATTCAGACCCCTTTTTCTTTGGTTCTATAATCGTCATGTCTGTTTTCAGCACTGTGGTTTTTCTAAGGCTTAGCACCACCGAACTCCCAGAGATGATTCACAGCAAAGTAAGTCAAGTAAAGTGATCAGTGGCTTTACCTAGCAGATTGCAGATCTACTGCTGTGTTCGTCCCCGTTCATCTTGCTTGTATGAAGGTTCAACATACATCAAGTCATGAGGCTACTCATAACACTTTCAGCAGAAGACCATGACTAGGAGAAGCAGGCATGGGAGATACTTTGCAGGGTAGGGATAGGATTCAGGGAGACCTAGAGAAATTGGTGCATTGGGCCAAACAAAATCCCTTGAGGTTTAATAAGGACAAGTGCCAAGTCCTGCACCTAGGACAGAAAAATCCCATGTACTTCTACCGGCTGGGGATTGATCAGCTAAGCATCGGCTATGTAGAAAAGGATCTGGTGGTTATGGTGGAGAGGAAGCTGGATATAAGTCAACAGTGTGCCCTCATTGCCAAAAAGGCCAATGGCGTACTGGGCTGCACTGGTAGGAGCATTGCCTGCAGATCAAGCGCTGTGATTATTCCCCTCTGTTCGGCGCTGGTGAGGCCACATCTGGAATATCGTGTCTGGCTTTGAGCTCCCCACTACAGAAAGGATGTGGACAAATTAGAGTCCAGCGAAGGGCAATCAAAATGATTAAGGGGGTGGAGCACATGACTTACAAGAAAAGACTGAAGGAACTAGGCTTATTTAGTCTGCAGGAGAGAAGACTGGGGGAGGGGGAGAGGATTTGATAGCAACCTTCAGCTACTTGAAGGGGTGCTCCAAGGAGGATGAAGCTAGGCTGTTTTCAGTAGTAACAGATGACAGAACAAGGAGCAATGGTTTCAAGTTGCAGCTAGAGATCTCTAGGTTGAATATTAGGATAATCTGTCTCACTAGGATGGTGATGAAGTACTGGAATGAGTTACTTGGGGAGGTGGTAACATCTCCATCTTTGGAAGCATTCAATGCCCAGTTAGACAAAACTCTGGCTGGGATGATTTGGTGGGAGCAGTCCTGCTTTTAGCGGGGGGTTGGACTAGGTGCCCTCATGAGGTCCCTTCCGCCCCTCATATTCTATGATGCCGTCCCTCTCTTCCCTTCTCTTCTTATGGCTGAGCATTAGACCTGTTAATATAATGACACTCTGCAGCTGAGCCCTTAAAAAGACACTTTACTCAGGCACTTTCTTTGCAACAGATTGATTATCTCATGTGAAACAGAGGCCTGGAAAATGTGGGCAAGGAGAACAGCAGCACAGAATGCTGGATGGATATTTCATTTGGAAGCGAGACACATGACACCTCAGGAAGGAATTAAAGTGTGCCATGTTCAACTGCTGAACAATAACGGGGGGAAGATATTCCTTGTGTTTGTTGGTAAGAGTCGGACTCCTTCTTGTTTGTTCGTTAATGAGGCATCAGTTGATTGGCACAATTCTGAGCTATGCTTTCATATGCCATATGTAAGCAGGGTTTAATGATAAATTGTTCTCTGGCAGCTCCAGAGAATGAGCTCCATTTGGACTGTAGGTCCAGCAAAAAAAGTCATCCAAATTCCCCTGGACCCTCTTCCTGAATTAGGCTATCTTCAGAACTTCTAACAAGCAGCCAGATGCAGAGCAAGAAAAGGAAGCACAACGTTGCAAAGAGGCTTTTGCCAATGTTTTACTCACTTGCCAATTGTGAATAAGCCACTCAGACAGGATCCAGATCAGAAGAAAAGAGCAGAGGTGGTGGTGGCGGTTGTGTTGTGTGCACGTGCTCAGAATGGTGCAGCTCTATTTGTAAAAGAGTTGGAGGAGACAGAAAGAGCTGAATGTGACTAAGAATCTGGTAAGTTTGGATGAAAAAGAGGATTGCCCCAAAGGCTTTAAAACACAGCCTGTCTAGCCAATTGGTAGCTAATTGTAACTTGGCTGCCTTGCTCAAGGAAATACAGTGATGCATTATGCAAATAGAGGTACAGAGCTGATGAAAGGTGGGAAAAGTGAGGACAGTTGTATCAGGCGTCAAGCTCTGGGCCTCTCCTCAAAATGTCTAGCCTCTGTAAATAATGTAATGGTATTTCTGAAAGGAAGAAAGAAAGAAGGAAAGAGATCTGACTGCTAAATACAAGCACAGAGACAATAACTGGAAGGCTGAAGTAGATCAGTGGTTTGCCTTTAACGAACAAGATAGACGAAGTCACACGTGCATGCATGAAATGGTGTCGTTACTGTTACCTGGTATGCCACAGACAAAGACGCTTTTACCATTTCTTTCTGTCAAGCTGTATTTAGGGTTATCGTGCAACATTACTGGGAAGTAAGAAGCAGCTACTGCCACTGTGGAAATGGAACAATGTTTAAAGTCCCCCCATCCAAGCTAGGACTGCCAAACATAATATGAAAGAGAAAAATGTGTTGGCTATAACCCAAGTAAGGTACTACACAGCAGATTGTCTAAGCAGGCCAGAGTACAGATCGGCTCCCTCAAGAAAGTGAGATTAATCAATATGAAGTTAATGCAGTGAGGCCAAGCCCTTTGACTATTCTGAGATGTGTGGAATTTCAAATTTCAATGGGAAATTAGAAATGTTTAAAATATATCTGTCACCCAAATACTAAAACATGTAAGGACAATTATAATTGCAGCATGCTATAAGGTTTGCTTTCCAAACACAAAGGAAGACGGATGCATGGCTGAAAGAATGCTTTAAAAAGCAAAAAGTCAGAGATATTTTGATCCATACTAGAATGAATGTTTGTGTAACAGACATGATAGTAACTGTGAGGTTAGAGTTCAGTTTCCCCCCCTTAGTTACCAGTTAATAACTGTCTTTGTTGTCAGTTGTGACCTCTTGAGTGAATCTGTATTTCTCTGGCAATTTTAAATGAAAAGAGAAAAATAATAAATGAAGGAGAGACACAAAGCATCTTTAGGTTGGCCCTCAACTTAGCAACAACATATGGAAATATTCATCTAGACCTACTACTTGTCCTTTTCTCTGATTGGTGTCAGAGAGCAACATGATAACTGTGGAGAGGAAAAGCATACACAGACAGTCCACATCTGTAGAGAGAGACCTGCCCACCTGGTGCCTTTGAAAGCCACAGGCCAAATTTATCCTTGGTGCTGGAGTGTGATCAGGGATTAATTTGCCCTGATGTGTCCAAAGCTTCCATTAGTATTTAGGGTTATGTGAACCTGCAGGTGAGCATGAGTATTTTCCTTGTTAGAGAGACAAGAGTTCTTTGGATGCCAATTAAAGATGACCAACAATTTTTTCTGTTCCTGTATAGACACAAAAATTCATCAATATTCTTCTTAACTACTCACAGATGGATTCCTTAGGTACCAGCTTCCACTTCTGCTGAAATACATCTGTTCTCCCACACCAAGGAATGTTGCTGATCCATTCTTAATATATCACTGACATAGTCATCAGTCAACGTTAGTGATTCATCTAGTTGCATATCAAAAGCTAGCCTTTGAGTTAATGGGATGGTTTATTCCAGTTGACACAACAAAACAATAGACTGATTCCATAGATTTAAGAGGCAATCCAGCAAAATGTTTCATTTGATCTTTTACTGTTTTTTGGCCTTTATATTTTTTTTTTGATATTTAGTATTTGTTGTATTCTAAGGATGGGCCACTGTAATCTTTCCTATTGATTGGGATGAATCGCCTTTGTGGATTTTCTACTACCTACTTGTATATTCCAAAATGTAACTATAAATAAAGCTATTTCAAGGAAAGTTATATAAATCATTAATGCACGTACAACAGGTAAGATTTGGATCTGGAGGGCTGGACACTGTCTGTAAAGGTCGTGCATCTTTAGTGAGTCATGTTTTGGACACTGCTGCCTTTTGCAGTCAGAGACAAGGAGCTGATGGCTGCATTGAAAAGACAGATGAGTTTTGTGTCCTTTCCAATAGTAAAACATTGTTCTGTGCACCTGGGAAAGTTTTTTTTTTCTTTTTCTTTTTCTTTTTTTTTTTTAATCTATAATACCTTATCTAATCAGATATGGATGAGTGATGGAACATTCTCTGGAGCAAAGACATGGAAAAAATAAGCTACAAAGACAGTTCAGTGATCTCAGTTTACCTCCCTTTTTTACACCCAGATATTAAGCATAAAAATGCAAGTTGGACAGTCATTTGTTAGGATGTTCTGAGGTTCTCCCAGAATCTGTGGGACCCTTGCCATGGGGCCTTATGTATCTTTACATAAGAAATCTCCATACAACTGTAAGCAACTTATCTTTTGCCATAAATCTTTCCTCTTTGTCAGCAATGAAGCAGTCACATTATATGTTTACTTACATTTCACCCCACCTGTTGAAAAGCTGGTGCCAAGAAAGTTATTAGCTAGTGGGAAAGGCAGACAAAGTAGTTTATATTCACTGCTAGCTACCAGCAAGACAATCTGCGCTAGTGTGAGGACATGGGAAACCCATTAAAAGATCATTTGAGGTGTCAAAATACATGTAACAGAATTCTCTGTGCAAAGTGAAGACAATCCCTTGCTAGACAATGAACTACAGCAAACAGAATTGCCAACCCAGAGCTAAAGTGATGGGTGTTGTACGTTCTAAAAAGACCAGAATGGAATAAATCCTCAAGGGATGGATTGTGCCACCCTTCTCACACTGAGTAGCATGGTAGTCCTCTAAAATCAGTGGAGTTACTCATGGAGTAAGATACTATTCAGTGGGAGCTGAGTCTCTCAGACCTATTCATGTTGAGTAATACTTTACTCCATGACTTGTCCCAGTGGATTGACTCATGGAGCAAGGAACTACTGAGGGAAAACCTCTGGGGGAAATTAGTTCCTGGTGCTTGCAGTTTGGGCAAGGGAAGACATTATCAGTGCTGTGGTGCATCCAGTATGGATTGTCTGTTTGGCTGTGTTTGTTTGCCCCCCTGTATATGTTCCTTCAGGATTATCCCTGGCTTAGACCTCCTGTGGGGACTCCATTAGCCCAGTGGTCTGAAGTCTGTCTTGCATCTCTTGTGGTAAGTTTCTTAGTCCGGTAGTCCTGAGCTGAGATGCTCCTTTGGTTAACACTTTGGGTTACCTTTGACTTAGACCTCAAATTGAGATGCTGTTAGCCCAGTTTTCTGAAGCCTAGGTGTACCATGAGTGCTAGAGGTAGTCTGAAGTAACACGGTCGAAGAAAATCTGGCTCCTCAGACTCCTGCATTTATACACTGCTCAGAGCTTTCACTCACCACCTTTGGCACCAGAAACTACTATTTTTGGAGTCCAAAATTGCCTTGATTGTTCTACACATCCCTTTCTTAGTGCTGTCTCTTACTTTTTTTGGTCCACACACCACTAAATGTCTTCATCCATCAAGATGTCATGTTTTGGCCAAAACATCCCATCTTATCTCTTTGGCACTGGGCTGACCTGACATCCCCATCTTCCAGGTACTTTTCAACTCTTATAAGTTTGGCTTTATTTCTTGCCAATTTCTGTGAGGTAAACCTGATTTCTGCCAACCTGAACATTTGTCTAGTTCAGAGCTTCTGTTATGGCCTGTTTCGCTAGGGTTTGGGTCTCTTTCTTGGCCATTTCTACTACTCCTTTTGTTCCAAACTTTTACTTTCTTCTGCAGTGCTCAAACATTGTATCATGTTCTTGACCTCACCAGCTCAACAATATATTGGGTTTAGTATTGTAGGATGTTAGGAGTAATCACTAAACAAAATCTGCTTTATAGTAAAACACACTGAAGAGGGCATGCTTTCTCACTGAAATGAAGTTGGCTCTGTCTTCACTCTTAAGTTTTCATCTGTAGAAAAATGACCAGGACTTTTCCTAGGCACGGAAAATATTTATGGAGGCAATTTGCATGATGCAGGAATCACATCAAAAGAAGCAAAAATATCATTACAGGAGCAAAGACACACTGGGTATTTCTTATTTCGAAACAACCTCTGTTGTTTCGAAATAAGAGTGCTGTGTGAACACAGCCTAAGTGCCACAGGACTCCTTGTTTGTTCTTAGGTGTTGTAATAGCTCCCCTGCAGTACCTACTGTGAGCCACAAGATGTCGCTGAAAACCAGCATTTGAAAACGAGCCCTTAACCCAAGCAAAAGTAAAATAGGCCAGTTCATCTTGTAATGAGTTCTTAGGACTCCTGGCACAGGTGTGCATTAATGTGGGTATAAATTTAAAAGGGTCAGATTCCCTACTAGTGTGAACTGCTGCTGCTCCATTGAAACCGATGAAACTATGGCCTTTTTTGCTGGTTTAGAATTCAGTCCAAAAGATCCCTTGTCTGGTTGATGTGATCCGCATGCTTGAAGGATCCACAAAAAGATTTAGACTCTACTGTGATACACAAAACCCCCACTTATCCTTGTAAGGGTCAGATACCATGGGGCACCCACATTGTTGCAATAAATCTCCCTGAGGTTCTTAAGTTTCTGCCAGCGCTAGGTGCCCAGACAGCTACCAGCCCCATCAGGATCTTCAAACCAGGGAAAGATGGGATGAGCCAATATCTCTCTTGCCTGCATTGCCTGAGCAAACAAAACAGATAGAGGGGGCCTATCTTATAACTCGACTTGGGAGAACTAGTTTTTATTGGCAAATGTCACCAGCGGAGTGGGGGGGGGGGTGGCAGGGACATAGGTCTACCCAGTAATCGTCTCTGTCACTTTTCCCATTTTCTGCCTCAACCCTTTTTCCTAGGATTCCCTCCCCAGAGCCCACCACCTGCCTTTGTGCTGGGGTGGGAGTGTGGCTGAGCACAGCTGAAGGAACAGGTCTGGGAAAGGCCTTGCAGCAAGTGCTCCCACTGAACCCCTCTAGGTGGCACCCCAGAGAAGAGCCTGCTGTCTTTGGAGGCCATCCGGGTTGTGCAAAAGGTGCTCAAGACCATGGGGATGGGGGACACAGTGGGGCCCAAGGGTACCAGGGTGGGGGCGGATGAGTGGTGAACTTGGGAGGCACTGAAGGCCTGGTAGGTGGGAAAGGCATCAGCGCCTGGGAGCACTGGATGGCGGCCACTGTTTCAAGTACCTCTTCAAAAGTGGTGACATCTAAGCCCCTATGCATAAGTATCAGTTGTACATGACACACATATTCCAATGGAAATTTATTTCCATTGATAATACTTTGCCTATCAATACATTTCAATTAAGAAAAATGCTGCTTGAGAACTCAGTAAAGTTCGATTTAAAGTGATTTACTTTGCATATTTACCATGTGGTGGTGACAAAAGGTGTTTTAATGGCTATAAAGCTTTCACTTTTTGAGTGTCAGCACCTACTGGCATAAAATAATTATTGACTGAGCCGCCATAATTTCCAGCAACTGTGAAAATTGAAATAGATAAAAATTTAAAACTTGCCTAAAAATAAAACAGATATTATCCATCAAAACTAAAACTAAAAGTCCACCAAATTCTCCCAAGCCTATTTATAACTTTTAGCCCAGGGCACTCACGTAGGATGTGGGAGAGCCCCGTTCAATTCTCCTTTCTGTCTGATAAGAAGAAAGGGTGTAAACAGGGCTTCCCTGTGTCTCAGGTGAGGGCCTGGACCACTGGATTATTTACAGCATTGTTATACTCTCTCTGTCCTAGTTAATTTTCATTTAATGCAAGATGGAACATCTTCAGCAGGAGAGAATGAGAATGACAGCACACTGAATAACCCATGGGCAGGGCACTCTCCTGAAAGGTGGGGAATCCCTCTGCAAATCCCTTCCATCAGGCAGTGGGAGAGTTGCCTGGACATCTCCAAACTCAGCGAATTCTCCAACCACTAGCCTAATGGTTATAACGGAGGCCACTGCCTCGTCAGCTGTTCTGTGTGAAGTTAGAAAGGCATCTGAACTATTGGTGCAAGAAATGGTTTAGAGGCCTAACCCATCTGACTCCAGGAGAAAAGTGTTATGAACTGGTATGTAGGCAGTCCCCCCTCATAGTCAGGGCTGAGCTATGAAGCCAAGAGGCCTCACCAGATCAGCTGCCAGTTATCAGAGCCAGGCTCCAAGCTAGAGTTGGAACCAGGAATCCAAACGGAGAGTCAGCACTGAGGTCAGACACCAGACGCCAGAACTGAGGGTCAAACCAGAATCAGAGGTCAGAGCCAGGACTGGTGACAGATGGCTGGAGGCAAGGTGTAAGGGCAGGAACTGGAGGAAAGGCAAGGATCAAGCACAGATCAAGAGCACATTGGAAATAGCAGCAAAGGCTGAGGTGAGCCAGGAGTTAGGAACAAACTTGGCTACAGGAGGCAGGCACAACCAGGATCCAATGGAACCACAATAGGAAATCACTTTGTTGCTCAAACAAATTTTCTGTGCCTCCTTCTGGCTTGTTGCTCAATCAGTGGTGCCAGGCAATGGTCCAGTCAGGGCTCCCTGGGAGAGATCTTGACTGAGGCTATGGTTCTGTTAGTTTCTCAGACCGCAGGGTTTTATTAAACTGTGGGTGGAGAGCACAATTCAGTGACTATCTGGAGATACCTGGGTTCGAGACGTGGCATATCATCACAAAGGATTCCTGGCTGGGGTGATAAGCGGAGAAGGCACCCAACTGCCTGAGCTGAGTGAGTCTAAGGACAAAACACTCTCTTTAGCATTAGTTAGTCAGGCAGCTCCCTACCTAGCATGCAGGCTTTTGTAGATCCCATTCTCAGGTGCTGATTTACAGGGACCCTTGGCACCTGACTCAGGCTTTGTGGATTCCAGAGATTTCTTAAATACCTAGAAGTTAGGTGTCATGAAGGGGAGCATTGCAACACCTACAGCCTTTGGTAGATGTGGGCCCTGGATCTTTGACAGGCAAATTAAAAACATACTCAGTAAAATTTAAATCAATAGCCTAATTGCCTTGGCACCAAAACCATTCATAGCAGTAACTGTCTTTAAAAGAAAATGAATTAGCACTAAATGAGTGCTTTAAAAATTAGATGAAAGAATATTCGTGGTGTAAAAGGAAGCATTGGATTAGTAAAATCCCCTGCTCCCTGTCTGTAGTAGGCCCCTAATTTTGCACTGCCACTCCCAGAATGACCTCTGTCTCCATGAAAAGCCTCTTTGACTTCACTGTGGCCCCGCTTAGGTACGGAAATTTGGCCTATCTTGCGTGGCAGGTATGGGTCCTGCAGTCTCAGCCTGTTACACAGACAGGGCATGACAAATAGTCACAGCTGAAGAGAGAGACACCATGAGCCTAAATTCTTTTTACATCATGTTGTAGCCACGTTGTCAGTCCCTGACCTGAACAAGAGCTCTGTGTAAATTAGAAATCTTGTCCTTTTTACTAACAGAAGCTGATCTAATAAAAGATACCACCTCGCCTACTTCCTTTCTCTTGACCCTGGCAGAACTGTTAAACGTGATTCATGACGACTTATCAGAATTCCCAGAGGCCTTGACAAAAAGCATGAAAACTCCTGCTGGCTAAAGGGGGGCCAGGTCAGACCCTAAGTTTGTAAACCCCTTGAGAGTCTGGTGGAATGGCATGAAATATAGAAAAGCCCTATATTAATGAAAGGTTAATTTAAAAAAAAGCACATTAATTCTGCTCAGTAACTCAGTAGTCACAAAATTTAATGTGAAAAAACAAAGCCATGATTTATAGAGATACATACAACTCCAGCTCCTCAGTGATATTAATTGGCAGAGTATTTTTAAAGACAAGAAAGCAAAGCTGTTTCACTCCAGATAAGAGGCTGGATCAAAGTGCCTTGAAGGTTGTAACTATTATTTATTTTTCAGTTGTGTCAATCAAAATTTCTTGATTCTGTTAAAAATATATATATACAGTCTCCCCTGTGCCAAGAGATATTAAACAAAGCTTCAATGGAAATTGATTTTACTAATGGAATGATAAATTTCAGATGCTTGCAAAATCTATAGATACATGGTCACAAATCTGTTGCCTCAAAAATGTGACACTACAGCAGTAATCTGGAATGGTGACAAGTCTATAGTTCAAATCCCTTTGATCTGAAAGGCCAGTTTTTTCTACTGCTTACCCCAGGGCAACACCACTGGGATAACACAAGTAAGGTCACCCCATGTTTACATCAGTAAATTTTAGCCATCAGATTTCCGGAGGACTGGATTTCACATAGCACTTGCACAGAAGACAAGAATATAGGAGGTGTGTAAACATCTTGGAGGTCATCACCAGTGGTTAGAGGAGAAGAGTAGACGTTGGGTACCTACAGGAGGCATATGGGCATGACTTTGTCTCTCCCTCAAGATGATTAAGCATGGCATTTGTGGGTTATGAAGAATATCTTTTAAATGAAGATAAAGAGACTATGCCCAGCAGATCTTCCAGAGTCTTTCAGCGTTATCACCAATTCTAGAATTCTGTCTGTCCACAGGTGCTAATGAAGCAAAATCTCTTCTTTCTCACTCAGAGCCTTCTGGCAGTCATGCTCCACCACAGCTCACAGGTTGATCCTATGTCCCTCTCTCAGTGGGACCTGAAGGAGAAACAACAATTTCATACCTTAGAACAGCCTCCCTTCAACAGTAGAACTAAAATGGGTGGGGGAACTTGTGTTGTCGCCATTTTAGCAGAAGAGGGCCCTGTTCAGGCATAGATATGATCTAGTGGCTGTGGAATGAGGCTCTCTGCATTCGTTTAATCAAAATATTGAAACAACAGGACCACTTTTATGAGAAAAGTCCAATTCTGGGGAGGACTCTGTCTTAATGGGGGCCAACTCTTCTGTTGAAGTAGATCATCAGATCTCTGTTGAAATCAGTGAAGCTACAGCAATTGAGAAAATGACCTAATAGCCACATGAATTCTTCTTTCCCCCACAGCATCATACTGGTGAAGTGTTTTCCATCAAAGGAAGTTCTGAAGGGGGAAATGTTCATATTGATAAACCAGCAGGAGAATGAGGTGATCTACTGGGGAAGCATGAGCTGCCAGAAAAAAATTGATGTGTGGAATCTTGAAGTCCACCCCAGTTAATGTCAGTAAAGGGACAATGCAATGGTTATTGATCTTTAGTCTCCTTTCAAAGAACATTGGGGGTACAGTAAAGGTGAATGAGTCAACACGTAACCAGAAAGTGCTTGCGTGGCTTTGTGAGGCTAACAATAAATGAACTGAGGAGGCACACAGGATAGTGTGTGTGGCGTGGAAGAACTATGGCGGTATGGCAGCCAGTAGAGGTTGAGGGCCTGAAGACACAGTGGGTTATTGCCTCAGACAGCTCAGTGAGGAGCACAGAAAAAATCTTTGTGGAATTTCAAGGACATAAAATGGTGCTTTTCCATACTGAACTTCAGCACATTGTAGGAGGGACGCTTCAGGCCACAGAAGCTCTTTGGGTACAGCCGGGTATAGGCAGTGAAAACAATGCAGAGCCAATGGTAAAATAAAAGTTCAAAGGTGTTTTTTGCTTTCTAAAAACTGCAAAACAACTTAGACTGGGAGAAGACAGGGTGCCAGCAGTGTCACTTCAGGCTTTCCACATTTTGGAGGGCAGAGGAGTTTTTGTGGTGCCTGACTGGCAGAAGGACCTGTTATTCCAAGGGGCTGGTGGGAAACATGCAGCGTATGCAGCCAAACCATTCAAATGTATAATGAATGAACAGCAAATCTCTGAGATGGGTGGCCTAGTCAGTGACTGAGGTCCACAAAATGTGACCACCAAACCGGAGTTCTTGCTTCAGGGAAAGCGTGCTAATACCTGTACCAGGATTGGGTTTGACTTCAGAACGGACTCAACAGGATGATAAGTTCCAAAGGGGTAGGTGTGTAAGTCTAGTTCAGCACAACAAACAAGGAGTCCTGTGGCACTTTTAAAGAATAACAAATTTATTTATCGCATGAGCTTTCGTGGAGAAAATCCCACTTTGACAGAGTCTGGGATTTTCTCCCACAAAAGCTCATACAATAAATAAATTTGTTAGTCTTTAAAAGTGCCCCAGGACTCCTTGCTTCTTTAACACAATGACACATAGCTTCTACAGAAACTTACAGGGGTCAGGGGCAGCTTCTGTCCTTGCCACAGGTTTTGTAGCAGGCTGTTCCTGGGATGGATGAGCCACCTGCTGCTTGCTCCCTTTACTCCCCGTACTGGATTCTGGGGGCACTAGGTTGCCATCCCAGCTGACCAGGTCATCATGCATCACCATTGGCACCGTGCTTGATTCAGTACCCAGCATCCACTCAAACTCCTTATAAAATGGGTCTGATGTCAGTGAGTTGACTGAGATGCAGTTCCGGTCCCTGGTTTTCCTGAACTCATTCTTTAGAGGCTTAATCCACTCCCAATGCTGGTCGGTTTTCCAGTACATCAACAATATCATCAGCTTCTTTGCTGTTTGCTGATATGCATGGATGTTTCTGGCCCTTTGACTAAAGGCCTCTCTTGCTGGCCTAACCTTCGAGATTTACCAAAATCTAGCAGGGGTCTCTTGACCATGAAGCAGTGCGCATTGCGTAGGATGTGCATTCAGTCTCTGCTGCAAACACAGAAGGCTCAGCAATGGTATATTTGCAACTCAATGTTCAGAAGACAATGGAAAGGTTGAACAGCGACTCCCTCAAGCTGTTGCGCTGCATCAAGGGGTCTGCTTCCATTTCTTGAAAGTCAACTGGAGTTTTTTTGGCTAGAGAAGACAAAGGAAGTTGGTCCATGGGATTGTGGGACTTTGGTGGACTCCCAGGACCTGAGTCATGCAGTTCTGAGTCTACACGGCAAGCATGAGGGCTCAAGTCCTAAATCAGAACTTGACTCAGGCTCAAACCCTCCAGGGCCCAAGCCTGGGGCTGATAAATTTGTGTGTAGATGGAAGAACTGTTTTGGATGAAAACAGTGTCTGAGCCCAGGTTACATTGTAGTGTAGATGTAAGAACTGTTTTGGATGAAAATAGTGTCTGAGCCCAAGTTACATTGTAGTGTAGATGTAAGATGCCAGGAAAAACCTAGTACCTATAAGAACAACCTTGGATCTCATAAGGAGAAGACCTTGTTCTATTCTTCTCTTTTTCTAAACCACAAGCTCATGAGTCAATTACGAGGGATATCTTGCCTTTTTCCAAAGAACCTATCTTTAAATGGTTATGTTGGTTTTAGAGATATTCCTAATGGTCCAAAGCTCACAGAAGTACATCAGAACCTTTCAACTTTCTTAAATGTGCTTTGTGCTTGGAGGTGGGAACCTATTAACTCTCTTTGCACCTGAGGCAATGGCCGTCAGGGAACCTTTCCATTTCTTTCAACAGGTTTGGACTGGGACATTTAGATTTATTTGCTATACAACTGGCTAATGTTCTGTCAGCAAATATTTGGGATATTTTCTATAGTTTTGTTGTCCAGCTTGAGACATTTTAATTGACCTGGTTTTCAGAAGGTGGGCGTTCAACACAGTTGAAGACTAAGCCCTTTCAAGAAGTCTTAAGTGGGTGCTTAAAAATGGAGACAGACTAAATCACTAGTGATTTCTGATCATTTTGGACCAAATGAATATGCCTCATATCCTAGCCTTAAAAACTTTTACCTCCCCCCCACCAAGTCATTATTGTCTTAGATCCTGTCAAAGTAAAGTGAGATAGAAATGAAAACTGAAACATTCAAAGAGATTATGTATTATTTTATTGGATCAACTGAAAATTAAGAATATACATGGAGAGCTGTGTCCTGTTTTACATTTAAGAGATGCACAGCCAGCTCTCACTCATGTTGTTTCATTGATTTACTAGCAGAAGATATTTAAATTAGTACTATGAAAAAGGGTAAGATACTATGATTCTATTCTATTCTATTCTATTCTATTCTATTCTAATATCAAGGCTTGTTTCCTAATTTGTTGACAGAAATAGGCTCTGTAGGATCACTTTATTTAATCCCCGTGTTAGCTCTGTTTCAGCCAAAGGTCCAAGAAATGAAGAGCTTGAAACAAAGACTAGAGAAAGAGCTATTTGCAGTGAAGGAAAAAATCATGCAGCACTTTCAATTTCCTGCATGAATCATATTTTGAGTCCCTTATTTTGAGTCTTTGACATGCATTGTGTTTCACATTTGCAGCTTGGTGGGCTCAGAGGTGAGTTGCAAGGACGGAAAACCAGGTAAAAGAAGAAAATTGCGAACTGCAGTGACACATCCCATGTTCAGGGCAACAGCCAAAGTGCCATGGATGGTAAAACTCGGAATGGGAAGTCTCTTGAGTGAAAAGGAATTAGTCAACCTCATATTCATGAAATATTGAGAGCTAATTATATGTGCATCGGAAACCTCTGGGGAAGGGAGATGGAGGCCTTTCATTAGACAGTAACTGGAACTTTTTCATCATTTATCTGTAGCTCAGGAATGTGATGTTGTTAGCCTGGCTAGGGACTCTCCATTTGGCTGCAGGGCTGGGAGGACTGCAGAAATGCCATGCACTAGAATATTTCCAATTTCCTTTGCCGTACCTTGGAAGTAGCCCTGACTTCAGTCTGTGTTTCACAAGGGAGTGTCAATACATTTTTTTTAAAAAATTGCCTGCAAAATATGATGGACCATAATATTGTGAAGTCCTTGTTCAGTCCAGCAAATAGGTGGAATTAGCCCCCAGTCCTGCCTAAATAAATAAACCTCATTTCACTCACTTTCTTTGGTGACTTTGCTAACAGAACCCCACCTCTCTCCTAAGAGGTTTCTGGCAACTTCAGATTCAGCAAAATAAACAAGGAGTCCTGTGGCCCTTTAAAGACTGAGACATTTATTTCTCGCATGAGCTTTTGTGGGAGAAAATCTCTGGTTGTAATTTATTTATTCTCCAGTCCTGCAGACTCCTGCAGCCAAGATGACTCCATGTCTCTTCCCTGCTGGGATCAGAGCATGCTAGAGACTCAGCAGCAGGGAACGAATTTCAGATCCAAAAGCGCAGGGGGAGTTTGGGTTTGGTTTTGAAGTCAGGAAAAGGTATTGTGGGGTGCAGTTAGGATCTGAAGGCCATTTGCAAAGGTGCCTTTGCCAGGTCAGGGGCTATGGAAAGGCAAATGGGTGGGGGGGGGTGTTTGCACAAAGTCTGGGGGCCAGTCCAGCCTTTCCTAGCTGGGCAGTCAGGTGGATAAATATAGCCGGAGCCCCTCAAACAAAGAATGGGTGTGTGTGGGGGGGGAGGCTAATAGCTTAAAATCCAGGTTTTATGTGATAGTCCCAAAAATTATTCAGGTCCCTGTATTAGGTGGATCTTGCTGTAAGGTACTGGGGACTGGACTGGGAGCAGGTCGGTCCCACATTTCACTTTCTGGGGGGAGCCCTTTGACTAGGGTCAGGGGGTGTCCGCGCTGGGGGCTAACGGGGGAGTTGAGGGGGGTCGCGCAGTCCCTGGACTCCCCGCCTCTTGGCCCAGCGACTGAATCCGGATCTCCGAGAGCGCCGTGTGAACGCCCAGATTCGGTGCAGAGGCTGGGGCCCGCTGGAGAATTTAAAGCGTGCTCCCAGAGCTCACCGGAGAGCAAATCTTCAAAGCGTGGCTCGGGCTAAGGATCCAGAGAGTGGTTAGACATTTTTCTCAGTTGCACTGCCAGAAGGGGCCGGGGTCTTCCCTCTTTTCACCATGCCACCCCTCGCCCCCGGTTTCCCGGCCGGGAATTGGGGTCTGGAAAACGCTGCCTCCTTTTCTGCCTTCACAAACCTTAGCCAGGAGGGAATTCCTGCTCCCTCCCCTCCGGACAAATCCTGCAAGCTGGGCAAAGCTTTTCTGGAAAGCTGCCTCTGCAAAAGTGTCCGGAGGGGCTTAATCCCCTGATTTCTTCAGGAGCAAGAGGGTCTCAGGAGCTAAACCAGGCGACCATCACACCTCCCCAGTTTAATCAAACACGGACGGGCTTCAGGGTGATTCAGCACGGCTGGGCAATTGCAGAACTAGGGGCTTGTCATCACCATCTTTCCCCTTTTCCCCCTTTTCTTTAACTCCAGCACCTGCCTAACTGGCCGCAGGAGTGATGGAAATTCAGCCCTGCCCCAGAGCCCCAGGCGAGAATATACAGTCCTGAGGAGAGCAATTTCGGGGGAGGCTTTTAAGGAGTGAACAAACTCTTCGACTAGTTTTGAGAAATAAGAGCGAGGGCACAAATGAGCTTCCCGCCCCGTTACACTCCCGCAGCCTTTCCTTCAAAGAAACCTGCAGCTTGGACACTTGCAAAAAAGAGCCTGTTTGTTCGGGGAATCTTTTCTCTGGGGTTTGGAGTTTATTAATTCCCCCAAACTCTTATTTTCCAGCAGTCTTGTGAGCTTCAGTACTTTGGTCCTGCTTCCTTGCTTTAGAAGTTGCATAATCTGTCCATCCATCCATCCACATCTCTCTTTCTCCACCATCTATCTATCTATCTATCTATCTATCTATCTATCTATCTATCTATCTATCTATCTATCTATCTATCTATCTATCTATCTATCTATCTATCCCTTACACACCCATCTCTCTCTCTGTATTTGAAATTTCTGGACTTATTAAATTTTCGGAATTGCCTCTCTAGTTATTCCTTCTCTGTTCATCTGATCCGCGAATATGAATGGAGTGATCCCCAAAGCAGAGGGGTATAGAGTTTTTTTTGTTTGTTTGTTTTTTTTTGGCTTGCTGGTGTCGTAGAGGGGTCTTTGTAAACACTGGGAAGTCTGTCTCTTTAAACCTATCTCCAAAGGGGTAGCCCTGTTAGTCTAGTCCAGGAAAAAGAAAAAGAAAAAACAAAACAAAACCAAGGAGTCGTGTGGCACTTAAAGATTACAGATTTATTTTTCGCATGAGCTTTTGTGGGAGAAAATCCCACTTCGGCAGATGCTTCTTCTCCCACGAAAGTTCATGCGAAGAATAAATCTGTTAGTCTTTAAATGCCACACGACTCCTTGTTTCTTTAAACCTAGCTACCATTGCTGTCTGTCCGACCCACACACCTTTTCCTGCTCCATAGCTGGAGCTGAATGGCCCCTGCGGGTGGAAAAGGGGGTTACAAAGCCCAAAGCCGGAGCCGGCGGTAAATTGTCGGGTGTGGGGAGTAAGAGCCTCCCACCAAAAGCTGAGCTCTGGGGTGGGCACCAGGTACCCAAGGCCCCAAACACACCGAGCCCAGAGTCGCAGAGCCACAGCCTAGAAGAGAAAAAGACGGTCCCAGTGGGGGCGTCTTCACCCGTTTACACCACCATCCAGTTTCGGACTGGTTGTGAATAATAGCGCCGAACTGGGGCTAGTCTCTAGCCAAGCACAGTGTAAATCCCCAGTCGTCCCTTTCTCCAGGCTCAGGTCCCAAGCCTGGCCGCCCACCTCTGTAACTGGTTTCTAACTAACGGTGTAAGGAAATTAGAAGTGGCGTCTGGACACGAAGCTGTCCTGCCATCCCTCTCGGGTGTCTCTCTGATCCAGGTGCAGGGTGTAAATGAGCCCGGCCCTTGGAAGTCGATGGAGCTAGGGCGGTGGGTCTGGCCCGAGCCCTCTAACTTTCCGAAGAAAAAAAAAGTCGGGAGAAGTTAGCTAGTGAAATGAACTGGAGCCCCAAAGTGGTTTAATCCAGATCTTGGGTTGAGAGCAAAACTCCCGTTCGTTCACACATTAACACGTTTTACCCAACCACTGGTAACTGCTTTGTGAAAACACCAGCATAAACCCACTTACTTAACTGGGAAGAGAGGAGAGGGTGCCCTGCCCAAAAAGCTTCACCCGCTTTCCAGCCCCGGATGCTTTAATTCCGTTTCCATTAAATTTGCGGGGTGTCTCTTTTGGTTTGGGGTGCTGAGGGTGGGACCATGGCAAAAGGAGGATTTTGTTGACTTTCTCCTCGGTAGGCTGCCATGTTATCTTCCCTTCTGTGTTGGGGGAGAAGGGGGGCCAACACCTGTCGCCAGATTTCATTGTAGGCAGGTGGGTACGTCTGATTTCTGCCTGAGGATGCTTCGGGCTTGGAGCTGTCCTCTTGGTTTCTTCTTTCCTGAACATCTTCCTCTTTCCTCTTTGCCTGTCTTCCTTCGCCATCTAATTCACCCTCTGCACCCACCCTAGTTAAAGGGAGATCAGAGAATTGGTAAAGGGCCAGTCACATCCTGGGAGTCTAGTCTACTCCCTAACCAGCACCCTTTGGCTTTCAAATGATTTCTCCATCTATGGGGTGTCAAAATCATTCAATATGGGGGGACACGTTGCCAGGCAGGGGATCTGTGGTGGGCACCGGGGTTCCTCAACCCTTTCCCTCTCCATGTTCACAGCAAGAAAGTGTCATTTTGCAGTCCGTTTTCTGATCATAACAAAAAAAATTATCCCCATCCGGTCCACAGCCTGTGAGTTTGACCCCCTCAAAATCCCCCAGCTCTCCAAGGCCCCTTTCAGGGAAGTCCCACGCTGGCACTCCCTGTCTCTCTACACCTGTTTATCGTTTCCAGTTTATTCTTATTATTTCCCACATTGTGACGTCATTTAGATGTGTCACCATGAACTGCCATTGACCACGGAGGAGCCCTCTTCCAACTTCCCTTGGCATGTTGCTCCCTTTATTACTCTCATCCCTTTTTTTCTCTGTGCCTCTAGCAACAGAAAGGGTTCTCCAGTTGCTCCCCATAGCCCTCCTCATTGACATCACCAGAAAAGAGCAAAGCAAAGGATTCCCGCCAGCTCCATGCAGCACTGAAAATCCTTATTTATTCACAGCCAGGTCCTATAGTTTGAACGGGCATGAGTGACTTCAGTAGGTTTTTGGGTTGCTCAAGGAGGGTCGAGATGGGAGGGGAAACGCGGTCTTGTTAGATATTCCCAAAACGAATTCACTCATGATCATTGTACAAATGCTGGGCTAATTGCACGCATACTTTGGAGCCAGACTTCATGCTCATCAGGTAGAATAGTCCCAAAAAATAGTCTTCACATCTGGATACCTTCCAGATGTGAGTGAGCCCACACCTGGGTAAATTCAGAGGTGAGACCTGTTCAGTTCTGTTGGCTAATAACATGGAGAGTCCTTCGGGTGCTGGTGGCCAGGTGGTGGAGAGGCTGCATCACCAGCCCAACATCTATTCATTGTGCCCTCAGGAGCCTCCTCCAGAAGAGTTAGAGGCCACTTCCTCCACTCCCACAGCCTCCAGGTTGGGGCATCTGCCGGAAGAGACATTGGAGGTAACTACAGTGAAAACTTCCAGAGAGGTCGCCCTGTTAGTTTAGTCCAGCAAAACAAGGAGTCCTGTGGCACTTTTCTCCCACGCAAGCTCCTGCCATAAAGAAATTTGTTAGTCTGTGGAAGTGCCCCAGGACTCCTTGCTTGCGGTGAAACTCTTCTACACAAGACCCGTGACTGCAGGGGAGAGCCCTGAGCAACAATATGCAGCAGCTACACAGAGGGCCAGGCAATCCCATTGTGCCAAAGCACCTCTAACTTCTCCAAAATAATTTTGATGCTGTTCTGCGCCTCCTTCAGCCAAAAACGCCTCTCCAGACGGCCGCCAGGTGGCGCTTTGGCCCCGCAAACCGCCTCCATTCACCGCAAAGGGCTGCCGAGCCCCACCGCGGGCTGCCCCATTGCGGGACCCGCTTAGCGCCGCGTTGGGGTCTCGGCTGCGGGGCTGGGGGTGTTTATACACAGCAGAAAGGTTCAAAAGTTCTCCATGGGAGGAGCTGCCAAGCCCCGCACATCAATCCCCATTGCACCCGCTAAAAAAGCTCTGCTTGCATCCACCCGCCTGCGGAAAACATTTGCTGCTACTTTTTGCGAGTCTTGCAAACCCGGGAGCATAATCTGGCCAAGAGTTAAAAACCAAATGAGCTGGAGTTTGCATGCCACGCAAAATGGGTATATAGATTAAAAAAATAACCCCTTGCCAAGTGCATTGGGCGACCCCCCCCCCCCCCCCCCCGCCACGGAAAAGCCACAGCGGAGGTTAAACCCAGCACCTTCTGCTTTATTCCCCCTTTTAGTCTGGAAATTTGGGGCGAGAGCCATTTGTCGATCTCTGCAGGAATTGGGAGATAGAGCCCTTAATCTGCTCCTGCATTATGGACAGGCGCTCTGCTGTGTGGCTTGCTGTTTTATCTCTGGGAGATCACGTCCCAGGCTCTTTTGCATACCAGTTTTTAAAGAGGACACCCTCCTGACATCAGAAGGGGACGTGAGTGCAATTTCGCCGACGCTGTCCCTAAAATGACCCAATTCCAGCGGCCGCCACTGGGCAGCAGTAAAAAAATGGCATCATTTGTCCAAGCTTCAGACTGCCTTTGTTTTGCCTTTTCTGTTTGTTTCTTGGCCGCCCAAAGACCATTTGGAGGGTTTTTCACACCCAGGCTGGGATCTGAGTGCAGGTTGCGTCCGGCGAGAAGGGGAACAACCAGCGACGCCTTTAATTCACCTGCAAAGTTCAGAGGAATGGGAATTTAAAGAAAGTTTTCATGGGGAAACGTGTCAGCTGCAAAGGCTGGCCGACCTGCACTCCCCGGTGTTTCTGGCAGCAAGGTTTTGTGGCACACAGGTTTTGTTTTCTAAATAAATAAAAATACCTTTAAAAGCATCAGAGGTGTCTCACTCTGCTCGCGGGACCAAAGGGGGAATTAACCACAGAGGGGCAAGTTTCAACACACCCTCACATTTCCCCATCTTAAACGTCTGTAATAAATATCTTGTGGGGAGCTGAGAGAGACGAGGGTGGGGGGGTTTTAAAATAGCATTTGCTGTGTTTGCAGACAAACTGTTCAGGGCCTGATGCTGTGCTCCTCACTCGGGCAAAAACGCCCCTGAATTAGGTGACTTCTCTGGGAGCGATGAAAGTAAAATGTAATGAAATTGGATCCACCCTTTTGCAACTATTTCCAATTAAACAGCCACTATGACCCGAGTGCGCTTAGCAACGTGCCTTCAGCTCCTTTCCAAAGGGCCAAACGAGCTGCCAAAAAATCAAATAAATTCCTCAGCCAAGGGCTGACTGGGTGGCTGTGGAGGAATTGGCAGTTTTTAGCTTTTCTAACGGGAGGGATTCGGGAAGGGAGAGCTGCAGAGCACTTTTCTTTAGGGCGCTGTTAAAACGCTTACCTGGAAAATAATTTTTTGCCTAGAAAAGCCATTGGCGGCTCCTGCGGCTCACCCGCGCTCCGGTTTTGGGAGAAGACACCCGGCCTGCGGGCAGGCACCGCAAGTCCCCGAGTTTAGGCTAAGGAGGGTCCAGAGAGACAGAGCCTGGCTCCGGATTAACGCTGCCCGCTCTGCCCGCTGGCGTGTAAACGGGGCTGGAGGGGCCGTTTTAGTCCTGTGTCACCGAGAGTGATGTAGGTGTGTGAAGAGAGGCTGTTCAGGGGGGATTTTCTGAAATAATGTCGTGTATACACGTGGGTGGGTGTGCATGTATGGGGGATCGATGGATACGTATACTATGTGAACACCTTGGTGGATCTATCTAGCTATCTAGCTATCTATCCATCCAGCCAGGTAGATAGAAAGATAGATAGAGTCACTTTATATAACAAACACATAAACCATGTAAACACTGCGTGGAGATAGATCTATATCCATATCCATGTCCAGGCAGTGTTTACATGGTATATGTGTGCATACACACACACAGAGAGATAGATATGGCTATAGAAGGATAGATCCAGATGTTTATATTCTGTATATTGATCAAATTTGATTTCAATGATGTTCACACAGGCAGATCGATAGATAGCTAGATAGATTTTGTGTATATAAATATAATGTGATACCTATGGTGTTCACACACACAGAGAGATAGATATGGATAGATCCAGATGTTTATATTCTGTATAGTGCTCAAACTTGATATATATGCTGTTCACACACAGAGATATATAGATTTTGTGTATTTACATACAATGTGATATTTATGGTATTCACACACAGAGAGATTAGATAGATAGACAGACAGATATAGATTTTGTGTGTATGAATATAATGTGCTATGCATCGTGTGCACACACACACACAGATCTACAGATCCATATTGTGTCTATAGATATAATGTGCTATGCATGGTGTGCACACACACACACACAGATCTACAGATCCATATTGTGTCTATAGATATAATGTGCTATGCATGGTGTTCACACACACACACACACACACACACACACACACACACACACACACACACACACACACACACACACACACACACAGTTTCAGCTAAGCAAGAGGGGCTCTTACAGCACCTCTCGCTGTGACCCCTGGGTCTGGCTGGCACGAAGGACCCTGAGCCCCTGTGAGCTCTGGGGCTGGGTGGGGGAGCGAGGAGGCGGCTTCCTTCAGCTCCTGGAGCAAAGACAGGAGGCATTGCAGAGGTAATGGCCCCTCATTAGTAAAGCCTCGACCCCCCCCAGTAACCCCCTTGGCTGCAGGGGCTGCAGCACCCAGCGCCCGTCAAGCAGGGCGAGAGCAGAAAGCGGGGGGCTGAGCCAGCCCCTCTCTTGGGGGGGGGGTCTCCAGGGAAGGGACCTCGGCGGCTCTGAGCTAGAGATAGGAGCTCCTGCAAAATGCGGCTGCAAGCTTTGGAAAGTCGGAGTCGTCTCCGGTCTCTTTTCCAAACCCAGAGGCGCAGTGCAGGACAGATCCGGAGGCTGGGAGGAAATTGAAAACAGATTTAAAAATGTAAATGAGATTAGCCGATCTGACACCGTTCAAAGGGGCTAATGAGGTGCACATAGGGGATCAACTTAATGAAGCAGAGACTAAGCTTTAATGCGATTGAAATCGAGCTAAAACTTCAAGTCACCTTTCCACCACCTGTGGGGAGGGGAGCCCGGTGGAAATGGGACCAGAAGGGCAGGGGGGGCAGGTTGGGCTGGAGAGGCCGGGGTGGCCCCTCTGGAGCAGTTTGTGGAGAAGCGTTTCTCATGGCAGCTGGGACTTTCGAAAGCAGCCGATAGCTAGGTGTCTTGTGCAGCTTTCAGCAAGGCAGGGAGGGTTTCTGAGCTGGGGGGAGCTTGCAGGAACAGCTGGAGAGGAGGGCTGCAGCCAGGCCATTGGAAACCACCGAGGAAGGGGGCTGTGTGATAACAAAACACCTCCCCAGTTAGAAAACCAGCAAGCCACTTGGAAAAAAAATTACAGAACCCAAACAACCCACTTTTCTCTTTTTCCTCGACGCCTTGGGCAGAAAAAGCGAATCAAACCTCCCCCTTCTCCTGCAGGCTGCTGAAACCGAATCCAGGGGGGCATTGGCAGGGTGCCCGCAGCCGAGCCCTAGATTTGATTCACATTTGGGTGACACACAAGCACCCCCTGAACATACAGCTGGCATGGGTGGCCCCTGCCCACCTGGCTACTTATCCCGACTCGGGCGTGGGTGCGAGAAGGGGCGCCGGGCAGGGCACCTCGCCTTAGAAACACCCCAGGGAGGTTTGAACTAAAATGAACCCCTTTTGCTGAGGGTGCATTGGCTCCATGGGCATCAGGCGGTCCCCCCAAAGCCGAAAGCAAGGCGGCTTCCGAGATGTGTTTACAAACGACTTGCACTTCTCGACTGAAGCCTGAATCCCCGAGCGATAATTGAATTAGTGTATTGAAAAGCCTGGCAGGTACAATGGCTGCTCTAGCCCGCATATTTCCCAGGGTCTATAGGCTTTGGGGACCCGGAATGTATAGTCTGACCTTACAGCTCAAAATAATAAACCGCCCTTGTAGCAGAAATCTCTTCCCATTCACTTTTAACAAAACCTCTGGTCAGCCGGTCCCTGTAGGAAGGATGAAATCTATTGTATTAGAACAACTCATTTATGTCCTTCAGCGAAGGCCCCAACGAGATCAGATCTAGCCCTAGAAATAGGATTATCGCAGGCTAGATTCAAGGCGGTCCTACACTTTCTCCTGCCTATAGGACGCCCAGAGCGAGGCGGCCAGTTTGGCACCGTTGCAATGATAAATACCAGCCGATTAATAATTTTGAAAACCCTCGCAAATGCGGGAGGCTGCTTAGCGCTGGGAACAGCGCGCACAAACCTGCGCGCACAAATGGAAAGGCGCTAATCGGGTATGGAAAAAGAGAAAAGGCGATTCCCTGTGCAGCTCAATGCACTCCCCGACTACTCCCCCAGGAAGGAGAGGGGCTATTTAGGTCACCACCCACACCCCAGTATTTTGATTGTGACAGAGACGGTCCTTTTACGAAAATCGACGCACCCCCTCCTAGCCTATCGATCCAGTTCTTGTTTTTCAGCCAAGGATTTGGCTTGCAATTTCCCCATTTTCCTTTCAGAAGGCAGAGAGGAAATGCAGAAAAAAGAGGAAACACTGCGCATTTCAGGACGAGCCACTCCTGCAACATTTTCAAGCCTGGAGTTTTAGTTTCCAAACCTAGGGCTCTATTTTCAAAGAGCTCCTTCAGATTTTTAGTGGAGGCGCAATGAAACATCTGGCCCGATTGATTAGGACGGATCAAACCATTCCCCAAGCAATTTAAAAGGCAGATTTAGGGGCTATGGAGACGGGCTGTTGGGGCGCCTTCAACCAACCAGCCACGGTCTCCGGGTGGTTGAGAAAACACTTTAGGAAGATGCAAAAGCGCCTGGAATAAAATGACACAAGTAAGTTTAGGAGGGAACTTTGCATCTGCGCTTATCTAAGAGATTTTTAGTTCCTGCTTTAAGATAATGTGTAGAGATTTTACTTCCATGTATCTGCTAGAGATAAATAGATACTGTAATCTAGCTATTAATTAATTACGGGGACCTGTTTACGTGGATAGGTATTAAACATATATACACACGAGCCACGTTTCTCTCTCTCTCTCCTTCTCTCTGCTAGCTAGGAAAATGCCAAGCCTCGCAATATATTTTGTCTTTTCTTTTAGCACCAGCCCCCTCCTGCTTCAGCCACTCCGACCCGCGCAGCCCTGCTCCGTTTAAACGCCACCCCCTAAAATCCGGACTAAACTCTCTCCCAAGCGCGGAGGGGGAAGCATCCGAGACCAGCCCCCTGCCCACGTCCACCCCAAAGGCAAATGAACCAGTTCACCCCGTCGCCCCCCCCCTTTTTAACCCCCTTTAAGTCTGGGTGTGTGCATTGTAGTCAATAATAAAAGCTCTAGGCCGCCGGCGCATTTATCATGCCATTACTGCAACAAATCCGGGCTCCCGATACCTGAAAGGCGAAATGAATTACCGACGTGAAGCCGTCAATAAAGTCATTTCTGTAAATGGTGTCTCGCAAGGAGCTCGGCATTATTCAGGCGGCTTTATCAGGAGCTGGGAAATTAGGCGGAGGAGCTCTCGGCTTGTAATATGGCCCTGCTCGCTTTGATTAAACGTCTTGCCAGGGAATAGTGACAGAGCCTTTGAGCAGGTTTTATTCGCCGGCCTGTGATGAACGCCAAGCTGATCAGGCGGAATGAAGAGTAATTAAAACCTATAAATTATCTGCCGCAGCCCTTCTCAAGGCGTCTCTTGCAGGCGAGATAAGGCAGCCGGCCCCCATTTACGGCGCTGAAAGGGACCGCGGCTCACAAAGGCTACGTGGCTAAATGGGCTATTGATAGTGTCCTAATTAGAATTTAATTAAGTACCCATGCTCGCTTTTGGGATAAAGATTTCAATTTGGCTAACTTAAATATAAATAAGCCCCGTTTCGGGGCGGGGAAATGAGCTGGCGGGGTGGAGGCGCATTTCAGGGGCTGAGGGTGGCAGGCCGGCTCTTATTTTGGGAGAGATGGTGGGGCAGAGCTGGGAAGGCTTCCCTGGGTGGGAAAATCACCGCCCCAAAAGCAGCAGCTCTTGGGGGGCGCCTGGGAGGGGCGGGTGCAATGAAGGGGAGCAAGGATTTCTTTCAGTTCTCAGCCCCGGGCTGGTGGCTTTGAGGGGCTCCGCCAGGTTTCCCCCCAAAAAGAGACTGAAACGATCAAAGGCGGTTGCCAAATTTCTAGTCCATCAGGCCAGGCAAGTGGGAGCTCTAGAGGAAAAAAAAATATTGCCCAGCACGGGAGGCAAAGCTCTGGGTCCCAGTCAATAATCCCTGCAGACCTGAAAGGGTGTAACATCTGGGAGAGGCTGCTGCAGATGTGGGTACCAATTCGGCATCCTTGCCTGAGCCAGACCTGGACCCCCCACCTCCATCACCCTCTTTCTGCCATTTGTTTTCAGTCTTTCCTCACATCAAGCCAGCTCCCATCTCTCCCTGGCGCTGCAAACTTTCCTGAGACGTCAGGAGGGCAAAACCTGGGAAAACGCTTCTTGCAAGCCGCCCTGTGGCAAGCCAAATGACAAAGTCCATTTTTTAAATGAGGGCTGCAAACCTACTCGGCAAAAGGTTGCCGTTTGCTTTGCTTCAACAACACTTTGTGAATTGTTTGGCGTCAAGGCAATTGGAAAACTGGCGTAAAGAAAAAGACAACGAGTAGCTAGTTTGAATCAGGTCGACTGCACTCAAAGCGAAGTGCTTTTGTGGCTCCGTGTTCGTCCACACCGCTTCGAAATCTGCCCAGCCCTAAGCCAAGACTGAATTGGCCACTTGTCAGTCAGGCTTTAATTTTCTTGCTCATGGAACAAAACAATTATGAGTGCGATGTGTCCAAACGTTTATAAACTGGTCCATCACAGACGCGAAAACAAATACACGTTAGCAAAAGCTTTAGGCGAGCATTTTGAATCACACGGCTGTGTGGCCGGAGTATTAATTCAAGCGCTAGCGCTAAGGTTAAGCTACTTATAAATTCATTTTTAGGAATTATTTAGCTCTGGACAACTGTATCGATCCGGTCTTTATTGTTAATATGTTCAACCTGCCCGTCCAGTTCAGGAGATCCTGACAAGCTCAACGACAGCTGGAAATAAAAAAGCCAAAAATCCATCTTTAACCTGTCTACTAACATTCAGAGCTAAAACAAACACCATAAATAAATAAAAAGCCGACAGACACCTTGCAGGCAGCATAGGTGGCTTTACACCCATCTTGACCTTGCAATTGTTTTCTGCAATTACAACTTCAGATTTTTTTTCTTTAAAAAAGTTTTAACTTTACCCCCCACTCAACCTTGCAATAGTTTTCTGCAATTACAAATTCAGATCTTTTCTTTAAAAAAGTTTCAACCTTACCCCTCCCACTCAACCTTGCAATAGTTTTCTGCAATTACAACTTCAGATTTTTTTCTTTAAAAAAGTTTCAACTTTACAGCCGCCTCAACCTTGCAATTGTTTTCTACAATTACAATTTAAGATATTTTCTTTAAAAAAGTTTCACTCTTACACCCGCCTCCACCTTGCAATTTTCTTCTGCAATGACAACTTGATTTTTTCTTTAAAAAAGTTTCACCCTTACACCCGCCTCCACCTTGCAATTTCTTCTGCAATTACAACTTCAGATTTTTTTTTCTTTAAAAAAAAGTTTCAACCTTACACCTTTCTCAATCTTGCAATTTTTTCCTGCAATTACAAATTCAGATTTCTTTTTCTTTAGGAAAATTGCAACCTGTGACAAATCAGGCAGAACTCTCCCTTTTGAATAGCTTTTCCTCTGACAATAAAAGCGAGGAAAATGAAGTGGAGAGGAGAGGGGTTTTTTTTTAAGGGAAGAAAGAAAGAAAGAGAAAAGGAAAAGAAGGTGGGAAGGAAGAAAGAAAGGAAAAGAAAGGAAGGAGGGAAGGAAGAAAGGAGGAAAAGGTGGTGGGAAGGAAGAAAGGAAAGGAAAAGAAGGAGGGAAGGAAGAAAGGAAAGGAAAAGAAGGAGGGAAGGAAGAAAGGAGGAAAGGAAGAAAGGAAAGGAAAAGAAGGAGGGAAGAAAGGAAGGAGGGAAGGAAGAAAGGAAAGGAAAAGAAGGAGGGAAGAAAGGAAGGAAAGAAAGAAAGAAAAAGAAATCACTGGGAAAAAGGGGCTGACATTTCCCATTCCCTGCCTGTGGCCCCGGCTAACCCTGCGTTACTGGAGCAAGCTGGTTTTGGGGTGGTTGGCCATTTGCTCCCAGCAAACACGAGCCCAGCCCCAGGCAGGGCGGCCAGGAGCCGGGGCTGCGCCGGGCGCGCAGAGGCTCCGCTCCATCCCCTTGGACGTCTCCAACCCCCCCGCCCCCGCTTATTTATCCGCCAAGCTCCGAGGCCTGCCATTGGCGGACGTCAGAGGTGTCATGGAGCTCCGCGGCTCCCCATTGGCTCTCCCCACGTGCGGGCCAGCCTCACGTGCTTCCGGTCGGAATGCAAAAAGTGTGGCTGGGCGATTTTTTCGGGCGAGTTTGTTGCAAAGAGCGGAGCTGTCAGAGATTTGCCTTTTCCCCCCCAAAATTAAAGCCACCCAAACAAAAATTGCCCCAGGCGCCGGGAAGCTGGCGCTGAAAGGCTCTGGCCAGCCTGCCGGGTGGGCAAGGCGGAGCGGGACGTGTGGGGGCAGCGCAGCCCGAGCAGTTTGCAGGAAGCCGGGGAGCTGGTGAAGCAGCCTGGGGCGGGGGGCTCCTGGGGGGCCGCCGTTTCCCGTGCGGGGTGGTGGAGGAAATATCCAGACGATTCTCCGCCGCCCGCTTCTCTCTGCGGCGCCTCCGCCGCTTTGGAGCCCGGCGGCCGGGCGGGGTAGCTCCGTGGATGGTCTCCGGCTCCCGCCGCCCGCCGCCCGCCGGCCGAGTGGGGCGGCAGTGAGGGGCCGGGGGGCGGCGGCGGGCGGCCGGGCAGGCAGCGATGGAGGAGCAGCCGGCCGGCAAAAGCCACCGCGAGCCGGGCAGCGATGGAGACAGCGGCCCGGGGTCCCCCAGCCCCGCGCCCGCCTCGCCCTGCCTCCCGCCCGGGGCTCGCCCCCCGCACCCGCCGCCGCCGCCCCGCACCACCAACTTCTTCATCGACAACATCCTCCGGCCCGACTTCGGCTGCAAGAAGGAGCCGCCCGCCGCCGGCCGGGAAAACCTCAACCCCCAGCCCGCCTCGGACTGTCCCCCCGACGGCTCCGCCGCGCCCGCCCCCAGCGCCCCGCCGCCCAGCCCGGCCTGCGAGGGCGGCGGCACCGGCACCGGCCCCGCCAAGTACGGGGAGCGCCCCGGCTCCGCCATCCTGCTGGTGGGCGCCGGGCACGGCGGGCCCGTGGGCAAGGGCGATGCCCAGCAGCCGCTCGTCTGGCCCGCCTGGGTCTACTGCACCCGCTACTCCGACCGGCCCTCCTCCGGTAAGCACCCCGGCGGGGCCCGAGCCTGCCCGCACCGCTGGAGCCCCGCTGCTGCCGCTCCGGAGCGCGGCGGGGCCTTAATCCGGATTGCAGGCTGCCAATCCGGTGGCCGCCGAGGGCTTCTGGCTGTTTAGGGTGCGCTCCGGATCGGGGTGGGGGTTTAATCCGGATTGCAGGCTGCACATGCGTAGCCGCGGAGGCGTTTTGGGTTCTATTGGGTGCTCCGGAGCGGGGTGAGGGTTTAATCCGTATTCCAGGCTGCAAAACCGGTGGCCGCGGAGGGCTTCTGGCCTTTTACTGTCCGCTCCAGAGTAAGGGGTGGGGGGTTAGTCCGGATTGCAAACTGCAAATGCGTAGTGGCCGAGGGGTTTGGGGTTTTTATTGTGCGCTCCGGAGTAGGGGTGGGGGTTTAATCCAGATTCCAGGCTGCAAAGGCGGTAGCCGCAAAGGGGTTTTGGCTTTTTTTGTGCGCCCCCGAGTAGGGGGGTGGGGGTTTAATCCGGATTCCAGGCTGCAAATGCGTAGTCGCGAAGGGGTTTTTATTCTGCGCTCCGGAGTAGGCGTGAGGGTTTAATCCGGATTCCAGGCTGCAAATGCGTAGCCGCGGAAGGGTTTGGGGGCTTTATGGGGCCCCGAGCCGCAGGTGGAAGGGAGCAGACTGTGGAAACGGGCTGGGGACTGTCCCCAAAGCGAGGAGAAACGGGGCCAGTGCCCTGGGCCTGGCGGAGGAAAACAGGCCTCTGGGCCGCGCAGGGAGCAGGGGAGGCTTTGCCCTGCCTTTGCAGCGGCCCAGGAGCCTCTTTCTCTCGCTGGAGGACTTGATTCTCCTTCCCTCTCTGCCCCAAACTCGGCACAATCCGCTTCCCCCGGCTCTGGCCAGCTTTCGGCCGCTGCTCCGTGTTTCAATTCGGTTCCTTCAGCTCCCGCTTTGCTGCTGGTCCTGGAGCAATCAGCGGCTGGCGGCTCCGGGGGATGGGGGCCGGGCCCGGCGGGGTGTGCGGGGAGCAACAATCCGCAAAGAGAAGAAGCGGAGCCAGGCCGGGCTTGTGCAAAGAGGAGCGCTGGGGGAGACTGAAAATCAGCCGCCGGAGGCTCGTCCTTCCCGGCTAGTGATCAATGGGCGCCAGCGGGCCGAGATCCCCCTGCCACCGACACCTCCAGCTGCTAGAAACTCAAAAAAGCCACTTTGATTGACGAAGGGGATTGATTGAGTGACTGAGATGCAAGGCGCTGCTTTCCCCGGCCTGGCCGGGATTTTATTTCTCTTTTCAGGGCCGCCCGCCGCAAACCACTTTACACTTTCCTTTTGCAAAATCTCTCTGGCCCCCAGCACCCCAAATCTCCCCCGGGGACGGCTACGATTTTCTTTGTTGTGTTTGGAGCCGGCCCTGTTCGCTGCGCTGTGCGATGGGAGCAGGGGCCGCGCGAATCTGGAGCACCCTCCGTGTAGACACGGTCGCTCCTCTTCTCCCCCGCCAAATTGCTGTTTGATTAGAATCGCAAATTTGGCTTTCCAAGAGGGGGGAAGGAGCTGCGACCTGCGCCCCCAAAACAGGCTCTGCGGGGGCTTGCACAAGAGGGAAGCAGAGGGAAGAGATTTAGTCGTTTCTCCCTTAATAAAGGGGCTAAAGCGGGGATTCATAACCATTAATATTTCCCCCATAAGCCCTAAACCGCCCAGAGATTTCGGAGCCAAAGCGATCAGCTCATTTAGGCCTCCGCTGGGCAAGCGGCCTGCTGGTTTCTGGGGATCTAGAGAAACTGGCCCCATAACATCTGGACTCCTGATCGCCTGGGCACCAAAACCTTGAGATTTGTAGCTTTTTAAAAAACCCTTTCCTAAAAATTCTCGCCTTGCGCTGGGTTGGTTTGAAAGCCAAAATGCAGCCGCCTGATGTGGTCGGTCCCCTTGGACTGTCCTCCAGATGTTTGCCCGGCCCTGGGGACACTTTGCAGGGGCTGGACTCTTTTATTTTTTACACCCACGTGTCCTGGCCGCCTTTAAGTTGAGGGATTGTTTGCGTGGATGCATTTTAGGAGAGGCCTGAGGCGCCCTGGCCGGGAAGGACTGGAGGGGGGTTTCCACAGGGCTCTGAACGGGGGAAGTAATTCAGTCGGACCGTCCAAATCTCACGCCGGGACTGAAATAGGCGCTGTCTGCAACCCATTTAAAACGCATTCGGCTCGGCTCCAAACAGGGCTTTGCCCCATTCATCGTAACAGACCCCCTTGCCCCTTTTGGAGGTAGAGAGAAAGGGAGAGGAGAGAGATGTTGCAGCTCATTTAACAGCTAGAAAGAAGGTGCATTGGAAAAGGCAGCCGGACGGGTGCTAGCATAAACACAAATTTACTTTGGGAAAAGTCCCTGTGTCCTGAAAATCGCAGGGCTCCAAATCCGACTTGGCTCATCTTGCTGGGCTGGGATGGGAGCGGCGGGGAAAGCTTTGCATTTCTCCACGGGGCTAGTCTCAAATGTGCATTGCACCGAAGTGAGTTTCGGGGTGGCCCCCGCAAGCCGGCCTGTTTAGACGACGGGAGCATTTTTCTTGCCGCTGCTCCGGAGCAAAAGAAAGTGGTTGAAGGTGTTTGTCGGGCGAGTGGCTGGCGGGCAGCGAGTAAACGGAGGCCGGTTTGGTGTTTCAACACCTTGGGTTAGCGGACCCCCCCCTTAGGCGGCCTGGTGTGTGTGTGTGTGTGTGTCTGTTGTGCGACGGCCTCTTCTCGGCTGGACCGTGCGCCCTGCTCCGGCTGCTTTCCCCAGAGCTCCCCGGACCAAGTGCATTCATTTCCCTTGGCCTTCCGTAGTGCAGGGCACCGGGCAAACCGGGCGGTTTAGCAAGCTCAGCCTGCACCAAAAAAAGAGGAAAGGTGCTGGCTCCTTGTCTCCCAGCAGCTTTGCAGAAGGGCTGGGGATAGTTGTGCGAATTTCCTACACTGAACCATGTTCGCATTAAATTAAGTATGTGCTCTTAAATATTAGCAGATTAGCTCCCCGATTCCGGAATTTTAAATTTTATATATGTATGGATATATATAGAAAGATAGATATATAAATGTTATAGCTAGCTAGCTAGATATTGACACTGATATATGCACGTGTAATGTAATATATACATGAACATGAGTATATTTAGAAACAACATATGCGTGTACTATAATCCACACGGACTGATATATTGCTAGTGATTATATATAGATACACGTGTACTAAAATATATGCACAAATAGAAAATATGTAAACACATCTGTGTGTGTATAGACACAACTAGATTATATTGGAATACACACACAGCCACGCGTTGATATTGATTTTATATATATATAGGTACATGTGCGGTATATACACCCATGTATAAGAAACACACGTGTGTACATAGACACACTGTACTATGCTGTAGTATGATCCATACCTGTACGCATTGATATGGATTATATCTATGGATACACGGGTAATTTAATATATGTAATATAATGTATAATAAACACGTGTGTATATAGACACAACTGTAGTGTAATACGTACACACGTTGCTATTGATTATATATATATAGGTACATGTGTGGTATATACACCCCTATATAATAAACACACGTGTGTGTATAGACACAATATACTATGCTGTAGTGTAATACATACAGATACACACTGCTATTGATTATATCTGGATAACTTATAATTTAATATGTACACGTATAATAAACATGTATGTGTGCATATAGACACCCTGTACTATACTGTAGTGCAATCCATACATATACACATTGATATTGATTGTATCTATGGATGCATTTGTAATTTAATATAATAAACACGTGTGTGTATAGACACAACTGTACTGTAACACATTCACACATCGGTATTGATTTTATATCTATGGGTACATTTGTAATACAATACAACACCCATGTATAATAAACACGTGTGACTATAGCCAAAATATTCTATCCTGTGCTATAATGCACAATAGCCACATATTGGTATCGATTATGTATATAGGCACAGGGGTAAGATGACAGATACACGCATAATCTCTGTGTGTGTGTATTTAGACACACTGTCACGCACAGAAATTCTGCATGTGGAAATGTGGGGCGCCTAAACCCTTTTACACTTCAGTCCAGCCGTTGGCGTGGGAGCCAGAAAGCCAAGCCTTGCCCCGCTGGGAGCGATGGTTTTTCTTTCCCCGGCTTTGCCCAAACGAGCCGGGCTGTCTCGGCCGGAGCGGAGCTGGAGCGAGGCGCGGAAAGTGGCTCGCAGACGGACTCCGGCTCCCAAACCAAATAATTTCGGCTCGGCTCTTCTTTATGCCGGATTCCTGGGTCTTTTTTAATCAAAGCGCCCGCTCGTCGTGGCCTCGGTGTATTTCTTCAGGGCGCCACTCCGCCAATTCCCGGCTGGGGTCAGGAGCATTTCTTTCCAAAACGCCTGTGCCCCTGTTGGTTTTAACTTTCCAGCTTTTATTCCCCCTTTTCCTTTCTCATCAGCAGGCCCTGAATTACTCTGCCCCCCAACCTCCCCCATCACCCACTAATAGGAAGCAATTTGATGCTCTGCTTTTGCCTGCTGGAGGGGGGGGGATGAATCAGTCGGCCATTTTTCTTTGCAACTCTTGGAGAGAGCTGGGCCAGAGCAGAGGGGGCTGAAAGCGAAGTAAGGGCTGGGGCTGCCCCGTGGAAACGCAGCTTGGCAGAGACGCGGTCTTTCAACCAGCTCTCCCCCTTTTCTCTCTCCCCCCGTGTCTGCAGGCCCGCGGACCAGAAAGCTGAAGAAGAAGAAGAGCGAGAAGGAGGACAAGCGGCCTCGAACCGCTTTCACTGCGGAGCAGCTGCAGAGACTCAAAGCGGAGTTCCAGGCCAACCGCTACATCACGGAGCAGCGGCGGCAGAGCCTGGCCCAGGAGCTCAGTCTGAACGAGTCCCAGATCAAGATCTGGTTCCAGAACAAGCGAGCCAAAATCAAGAAAGCCACCGGCATCAAAAACGGCCTGGCTCTGCACCTCATGGCCCAGGGACTGTACAACCACTCCACCACCACCGTGCAGGACAAAGAGGAGAGCGAGTAGCCCCCAGCCGCAGCTGTTGTTATTAGGCTGATGATGATGATGATGATTATTAATTATTCTATTGCCAGGGAAGGCAAAGCAAATCAGAAAGGACTCAACCCTGGAGAGTGACACGCAGAGGGGGACTTTGGACAGGTGCTATTTAAAAATCAAATCTATTGTCTATCCATAGTCTAAGGACTGCGATTTTGAAAAAAAGAAAGGAACACTTACAAAAATTATCTCTATATAGCCAAACATCATATGATCTTGTATATATTTAATTTCAGGTAAGACATATGTGTAGCGATCTCTCTTTGCTGGACACTTTTCTCTCTCTTTTGTTTGGTTTTGTTTGTTTGTTTTGTCCCCCTCCCCATGTTGTTGCCTCTTGGTTTGTTTTTTTTTTTTTTAAGTAAATGTCTGACTCCCGGATTTTTAGTTGACTTTTTCCCCCCCTCGTGTGAATTTCTGTCCTTTTTTTCCCGGGAAAAATTTGATCCACTGACTGCGAGCCTGAACCCGCCGCTGCAAGCCAAAGATTTTATTATGTTCAGAAATCTGTAGTCTGAAATAAAGTGTAGACTGTGTTCAGGAGAGAGGCTCGTGGTTTTTATTTGCTTTGGGGGTGGATGTGGATGTGCACACCGCTGTACACGTATAATGAACCCACACCTATGGCGAAAGATTCATGGCTTGCTTATTTGTGCGATTTTAGTTTTTTAAAGAAATTGGCTAGTGCAGCACCTGACCAGGCAATTCGCACCACCTTTTGCTGAGACATTTTAGTTGCAAATCTAAGCTCTTAGAAATCCGTGCTCCCTTCTTTAAAAACCACCCTTAACATCTAACTCAGCCCTCAGTCGTCGTCCTCGCCTTCTTCCTTTCTTTTTTGTCTCCCTTTTTGCTAGGAAATAAAACCCACTTCTTAATAATACATCAGCAGCTCCTTCAGGAAAATGTCATGAGATCTGCTGGCTGGGCAGGGCTCTGGGATGGGTTGAAAAGGAATTTGTCTGACAGCTTCTTGTCTGATTCCGAGATCAGGCTCGTCCCATATTGAATTTCCACAGAGGAGCCTTTTTTTTTTCTTTCTTTCTTCCTTCCAGGGCAGGATCTGGAGGCTGGAAGGAGAAAACGAGAGAAAAAGATCATTACTTTGCAGTCGGTTGCTAAGCAGCCTCTTCTAATGAATGGTACTTTCTCTCGGTCCTCAGCCTTTCTCGCAGCCATTTCGGTTTTAAAGTGAATTCAGTCACTTCGGGGACTTAGAAGGAAAACGCAGGGAAATTATTTCGGCGGGGGTAGGGGGCTAGTAAGACCACCAGCCCTTCAAGCAGGCGGTAGTAGGAAAAGTAGAAGTCAGGTTTAATTTGCTCGGTATGTTTGCAGCCCCTTTTGAATGTGGGAAGTCAGGGGGATTGTGTGTGCATGAAGAGTTTTTAATGCTTGCATTTTTTAGTGGGTTTTGCACATTCCTACTGCACATTTGATTTGGTTTCTGCATGGAGTGTGTTTTTTAGACACTTCTCCGGGCGTTTCCCTTTCACATATTCATTGGTGAGAGGTGTGGTTCAGCATTGATCCTTCTTGGCTTGGCTTGGGCTAAAAGCCTCACCTTGCTGGTCCTTGGGCTTGTTTCCCTCCTCGGTCCCCTTTTGTCTTGTCCTCACCATGGAAGGGTTCAAATTGGAAAAGACTCCGGGGCAGGCGTGAGGACACAGGAAGGAGGGGAAATTACAGAAAATCAATGTAATCACAGGTTGCTGGGGATAAGTATAGCTTTCATATTTTAGGGGTTGTTTCAATATATAAATAAAATAATGACTGGTTAGTCCCGCGTGTGTGTGCCTTTCCCACGCAGGGGCTGGAGCCGTATTGGAGGAAAAAAAAACCCAGCCACCCACCCACACAACCCCCCCAAAACAAAAAACAAACCCCTCCTCTGCTCAATAGCCCTCACCTAATTTACAAAACCTTTCTGAGGCCCCCTCCTGGGGAGCAGAGAGACCAAAGCAGGCTGGAGGGGAGCCGGCCACTTTAAAAGGCCAATTGGGAGGTGGGGCAGAGCTTCCAGCTGGGAAAAAAACTGGGGGGCTTTTTACCCCTACGTGTATTGGGGTGTTTTTACCCTTTGCCACTGTGTGGTGGGGACAAGGGGGCTGAAAGGGGCTCAGAGGAGTAGCTGTCCCAGCCCAGGGTCAGACACAACATAACACCTGCCCTCCAGGTGCAAGGAGCCAGGGGGGCGTTTCAAAAAATGGGAGATTTCCGGCAGTTTTGGGGGAGGGGGCTGGTTGTCCTGGGCTGCCGGAGGCAAGAAGCCCGATGGGGCAGATGAGGGCCTGATGTGGGTGCTAATAAAGCCCAGCGGGGCCATAAAATACAGCCGAGCTTTGTATGGACCGGGGCCATCCCCCCTGTCTGCAGCCCTAGGCTCATCCCAGGCTTACCGACCCCCCTTAATCCGAGGCAGACCCCCCTCCAGACAGGGGCTAGTGATTTTGGCAAAGAAATCTCAACCTCTGCGGATCCCCTCGGCCAGTAGCTGGTGCCCGGTCCTGTGTTTCCCTCTTCACTCAGGGTCCCTGGTGGTCCGGGCTCAGGTTTGCAAGAAGCCCCCTGGCTCTGGGCTAGAGTCACTTGAAAAGTCCTTGGGTTGAAATCAGAGCAGTGGGGCGCCCTCTGAGCTGCTCCAGAGCCACGTCTGTCTGTCTGTCTGTCTGTCTCACGCCCAAAGAAAGGAGTCAACCTTAACTCCTCAGCTGTCATTTCAAGTCCAGACAACAGCGATCTCAACGCCTGGGAGCAGCTCCTTGCACCGGTTGGAGCCTCCAGGCCAATTAAAAAAAAAAAAAAGAGTCCTGTGGCACTGAAGACGAACAGATTTATTTGTTACATGAGCTTTCGTGGGAGCAAATCCATGCTTTGAAGAGGAGGGAACTTGCAGAATGGGAAGAAGATAAATGCAAGGGAGGGTAAAACTTGAGAAACGCTCCCTCCTCAAAAGCAGCAGCTGGCTTTGCAAAGTAGAAATGGGCACCCACTCACAGCTGCAAATCTGGGCTAGGAGAGGCTGTTATTGCTCGGCGCTGCTCATCTAAGTCGTCTCCTTGCCCGGGAGCATTTCCAGGCCAGGTAAAGCCCACCCAGGCACCCCACCCTGGCTTTTATTTTCTGGGGGGGGGGCGGTGAAGGAGCCCCAGGCTACCATCCAAGAGCAAAGGGGGCAAAGTCTCCAAATCTGCACCCAGCTCCCTGTGTTTCTCTTATCCCCCTCGCACGCCCTTTCCCTGGGCTGGAGAGGAGCAAATGGCATTTCTTCTTCCACTCGGATAATTACTTGCCCCCAAGAGCAGGTCCACACGGCGGCCCCGATTAGCCTCCTTATTTCTCCACTTGATACTTTTTCCTCCTCAGATGCCGGGGACCCCGCTTATTTCCTCCCTCTCCACCTGGCCCAGCCACAGAGATTTCAATACAGCTTCCAAAAGCCTCATGGATACACAGCAGGCACCTTTTTATTCCCTTATCATGAATTTTAGTGAAATCCGCTTATTAAACGGTGTAAATCTACTCAGAGGCTTGATGCCCGGGGAAATTTCTGATTTTAACGTTTTATTTCGGGGGGCTTTCCCCCCCCCCCCCCGTCCTCTTGTATGCTTCTCTACTTAGAGGGCCCTAGAAGACTAGATTATTATACATTTACTTCCCAGCGTTAAAGACAAGGGGAGTTGGGGAGGCACAACTTTTTGTTTGCGCCCAGTCGGTGGGCAGAGGCGTCCACACACACAAACTCGAGCCGGGTAAAGTTTTAGGTTCATCTCATCAGTTTGCCCGCAGGGGAGGAGAAGGGACCCCTCGGATTTACACTGGGAAATTAGAGGTGGCCGGAGTGTCGGGGGAGGCGAAAACAGCCAAAATCTCCTGGACTTTGGGAGTCACAAAAATTTGTTAACCTCTAAAAGTGTCCATCCAAGCTCAGCATGAAGACTGGACAACATAGACCGGCTTAAAAGAAGGAAAAAGGGTATTTTCGTCCAGGCAGAGGCCAGCAAACGCCCAACCCTGCCCTGGCTGTCTCGCCCCGTTTACACAGCTCCTGAGCCCAAAGGCTTTGGCCACGGATTTCAATCGGAGCAGGAGCCGGCTCATCCCACCTCCCTGTTGCAATTACATTTAAGAGAAATAGGAGACAAAAACTACACAGTTTTACATCTTGCTTTGGTCAGCACGGCCAAGCAACTAAAATGCTATAACGCCCGGGGGCTCAATATCTGCCAATTTGAGACCCCTGTTAAAAGAACAAACAAGGAGTCTGGTGGCACCTTTAAAGACTAACAAATTTATTTATGGCATGAGCTTTGGTGGGAGAAAATCCCACTTGGAAGCTGGGGAATTTACAGAAGGGGAGGGAAATAAATGCTGCAAGTTCCCCATCTTCAAGCGTCTGAGGAAGTGGGATTTTCTCCCACCAAAGCTCCAGTGATAAATAAATTTGTTAAATTGCCCCAGGACTCCTCGTTTGTCTGGCTGGACCAGCCTGACAGGGAGCCTGGGCAAAGAAATCCTTTCCCTCCCCACCACACCGGGAGCTTGGTGCCAGCCCCACACCATCACCCACAGTTTTTGGTGACCTATCTGGACCCGCTGCACAGGCTTTCAGAGGGCTGCGGAAAGCAGGGATCCCAGGGCTGGGCTGAGGGATTAACAGCTGTCCAAGCCAGGGGTTTTCCCAGCAGGCCCCAGGTCTGACTGGCTGGGCGGCTTGCACTGAATGGCTCCCTGGCCGCAGCAGAAGGGGCGAAGTTTGTAAAATTTAAAGTCCAGCGCCGAGCACCGAAAGGCCAAGCCAGGCACCCCTCCTGCGCTCCAGAGACTTTAGCTTGTGGGCAGGTTGATCCATCTACAATGCCCCTAACACAGGCACCAGCAGTGCAATTGCCCTTTTTAGGATTTCTTCCAGGCATAGGCTCCACCAACCCCCCCCCCAGCTCAAACAGAGAATCAGGGTCAAGTGAGCCCTCTACCCCTCTGTCTCCCAGAGGCATTATTTTAATATCCAGCAGATTAACCTCGCCCCCCCTTTTCTGATTAAAGAAATTAGATGATTTGATTCCTTCAACCCCCAGCAGGAGGAAACAGCTCATTGCCAGGGAGCATCCCTGGACCCCTGGCATTTCGAAACGCCCCCAGCTTCCCTATGAACCGGCTCCCCCCTTTTCCTTGCCCCCAGCCCCTCTCCCCCCACCCCAGCCCTGAGACTCTTCTCCACCCTCCTGCCCCTATTTTAGGGGTTAACCCTGCGCAAGAAGCGCACAATGGGGGGCTCAGCTCAATGCCCGGCTATTTTACATATTCAAATGGGGGCTGGAAGGAATGGGGCTGGCCCCACAGCCCAGGCAAACGCCACGCGTTGGTGTTTTTAAAAAGCAGCTTCATTTGGAGGTGCCTGGACCGATGACTTCTGTCAGGGCGCTTGTTCCTTTGTGCCTCCTTCCAGGAATCAAAGCAGACTTTATTGTGAGCCCTATCTTGCCAGGTCAAAGGTCAGATTTCACAATCCCAATTACAATGATTTCTAATGATGTTTATCTTGAGAGAGGCGGGGGGGTTGGGTCCCAAACAACGGCGGTGGGGGGGGGGGTTAAAAAACAAGACGTGGGCATGGCTCTACTTTGGGAGAAAGCGTGCATTGGAGGGAGCATTTGCTGCAAGGAATTTGCCTTAAAAAGCCTTAAATTTATTTTTTTCTAAGGGTTGCAGAACACCACACAACCTCGCAATGTCTCAGAAGGGTAAAAGGCACCTTAGGAGTGAGAGGTATTTTGTACAACCTTCACACTCGCCACCAATGTGTCTTTAAGGTGATCCAGCCCTTTTTTTTTCCCCTTTGGAAACAGCTCCCAGCTCACTTTTCACTTGTCGTGGGCAGGAGAAATTTCCCTAGGAGAAAACTCATGCGGCAAGAAGTTAAAATTTTGTTAGCTAGGCGCTTCCCAGCCTAAAATCAAGGCTGTTCCCTTTTCAAACAGAAGCGCAGAAGACGAGGAGTTTATCTTTTCCCATTAAGGAATAGTTCAGACACAGAGCAAAGAAGTTTTAGCCAAAAAAAGCTACTGAAGATAGACCTGGGTTTTGGGGGGGGGGGTTGCTTTAAAACAGGTGCTTTTATTTGGTTTGTAACACACCTACATACTGAAATCCTACAGAATCCAGTTAACTTTCTTTTCCCAGTAGGGCTGCACGTGTGAATTTTTTTTTTATTACCGCAGTTAATCGTTGCCTGAGATGGAGTGAACGTGCCCGATAATCTATAAAGCCGGTGTGAACGCGTGGAGCTGCCCAACCATCATTTATTTACTTGCAAAAAAGAAAAAGAAAAAGAAATTCTTGCTGATTCTTGCGCCCAAGTGGCCGCACTAAAACAGCCGGGTGGATTTGAAAGAAAATCCGACGTTGGCGAATCTCGCCTCAGATTTGGGAGCGCTTTTGTTTTTAACACACTGTTGGTGCAAAACAAAACAAAAACGCAACAGTTTTTTTTGCCCCCAGTTCATTGCTAGCTGCGAAATAGTCTCCAGACTGTTGTAAAGTACAATGAAGATTTCTATTTAAGTCTGTAAGGCTGGTCAAACACATGTAGAAAAATATCAACTTGCTGAAATTGTGGGGAAAAGATTCTGAATTCCAAATTTTAAAAATCTTTAATTTTCCCTCCTCAAAAGAGAGAGAGGCTTGGAGCCTATAAACACCTTCTTCTTGCCGTAGCTATTGACAGAAGAGTTGAAGGTGTATTTTTTTGCGGTCGAAATTTCCTTTTAAACAGGTTTGAAAGAGTGTGTGTAAACTTGCTAATGAAGCTCTCTCTTCCAGTCGAGTAAGTCGGTGACCAGACTTTGGAAGTCATTTTCCCTGAGATCTGAGCTTTACTGGACCAGGTGAGCAAACCCTTCAACGGAAAAAAAAAATGTTTCTTTGTCACTTTATTATTTGCATAATAAAAGTTTGCGGCAGCAAAGCAGAGCCAGCATGACAATGGCTTGGTGACTCTGAGCTTTGCTAGTTTTTAAAAAGTGCCTCCAAACTCAGCCCTGGTCTGAAAATCTCTCTCGCGATTGTTTCCAAAACCAAAGGAGGGAAAAAGGCGAATATAGTCAGCACCAAATTGGCAGCAAAGAGAATTGCCTCTTTGACTATTACTTACTGCTATTATTGACCGAGTTTCTGAGTTATAGAAACCAAATTTCACTTTTTATAATTTGTTTGAACGCTGAATTTAAAAAAAAGTGCATGACGATGTTCACGAAATTCAGGCGCTTTGCTACATTTGAGATTTGCGACTGTACCCTAGGATATGCCTGTGCTTATCTCTAACACAGACTGTACAATTTTTCCGACATGAGGAGGAGGCAAACATAATTTATCCTCTTTTCTTCCCAGCTCCGCTTAGCTGGGTTTCAAACTGCGACTTTCTCAACACTTGGCAATTTTGTCTTCAGCTAGGAGCCAGTTGCTTTGCTCCTACTTTGCGTCGACTTTTTGTTTTAGAGGAAAGCAGTTACATTGGGAGGCTCAAAGCGGAGCAAAAGGCAGGGGCTGTGCAATCAATCCTTGGAAAGTCAGAGGCTAGGCTCTGGTTTTTTGGGACTCGGGCATTTTACACAGCAATCCGCCCTGGGACTTTGGGCCATAGGTTCAGAGGCCTGGGCTGTGGAGCAGGTTTTGAGCCATGCCCATCAGCAGATAACTCCTGATGGCAACAGCTTTTTAAGGGGATTTTGCAAGGAAGTTGTATGACAGGGTAAATTTTGAAGCAGTAGCGAAAAGTGTTTCTTCCTCAATGCAACCCACAACTCCCAGAACTTTATACAAGGAAAGCAGGGTATCAAGAGCCAAACTATGCGTTTTTTAAATAAGGCAAGTCAGGGGCAGAAAAAAACCCCTCACGGTTTGAATGCTATTTCCCCCCCTTAAGCCATTCTGGTGATTTGAACTATTTGGAGCTACATATGGAGGAAAAAAATCGCTGTCATGAAGACAGACAGAGATCTGCTAGGTTCTGTTTTATGGCTCTGGAGCTTCTTTGAATTCCCGCTCCTCCACCCCCCCAAACCTCTCAAGAGCATTTTAGGAGCTTGGCTCTAGGTATGTATCCCCGAGGAAGGGAAACCCAGCCCCAGCCCTCCAGGGAACTGAGCAAACGCCAGCCTGAGCCGCTTTCAAAGTGGGAGCAAAAACTTTGCAAGCCATTTTTCAGAGGCTGCCCGCCTGAGCTGACTCGCAGCGAGCTGCCAGATTGCTCAGCACAGGGCAGTGGAGAAACCCCAAACCAGGAGGCTTTAAGCAGCTCCGTCCCTCTAATAAATAAGCCCCCATTTTACCCTCCACAGGTAGCTGAGCTTTCCCAAGTAGTTTATGGGGCGCAAAGTATTTTGAAAGTGCACTTGCCCAGCAGCCGCCACATCTGGTTGGCACAGCTGTCAGCTGCTTAAGAGCCAATAAAGAAGATAAATAAATTAACAAATAGCTGCTGGTGGGGCACAATGAAAAAAAAAAAGCTTCAGAGAGGTTACTTTCATTTGTCAGCTCCTCTAGTTTTTGCGCTAGTGATGCATTTGCAGCGCGGGGGTCCAAATGTTTGCTAGTTGTGGTTTTGGCAGCGGCAGGAGAAGGCTTTCCCCAGTAGGAGAGGGTTTGCAGCCATGCTCCTGTTTCCCCTAAACTTGAGCGGGGTTTGTTGTATTGGGCTTGTAGGAGCAGAAACAGTGGCGAGGAGACAATGTCAGCTGGGGGCGCAGGGCGTGTACCGCAGCGGGAGACTCTCCAGCGCTTTGTTTCTGCCATCAAGGGTTCAGCTGGAGCTGGATGCTTCAAACTTTGCAAAGTGCACCTTGGCATTTGCAGGATTTGCACAAACCGGGGACACCCAGCGGTGTTTTTCGGTGCTCATTTGCAGGTCATTTTTGCTTGGAGAGGTTGTGAAGGTATTTTTTGTTGCTTGCACTTAGTTTAAAAACCCAAACACGAAGCTGTTGCGCCAAGAGCACAGCTGATTGCATGGCGACTAAGAGAACTTTTTGGCAGTTTTTGCAATGTGGATTTCAAATGATGCAGCCGACAGATCGTCATCAATAATGTCACTGGGCAGAGATAAAAATGGGGGAGTCCCTTGGATTGACAAGAAACATGACTGGGAAATCCGAGTGGATGTAAATACACCACACATCAAGGTGTCATCTTTTCACTAGAGGGTCCTTTTTAGGCAGAATGAGCTCCACTATCTATCTATCTATCTATCTATCTATCTATCTATCTATCTATCTA
>ML681984.1:13960290-14113787 GCA_007922195.1 Podocnemis expansa
CTATCTATCTATCTATCTATCTATCTATCTATCTATCTATCTATCTATCTATCAACCTACCCCCCTGCCTACCTTCAGTGAAAGCTGCTGTTTCTATAAAAAAGCCCAACTCCAGCCCAAGCATCAGATTAGGCCAAAAATTTAAGCTTAAAAAAATAAAATATGAATTCTACAGCCAACAAGGTCCATCATGGTGCTTTATGTCTAATGGGTAAACTCTGCAGTAGACTTGGACTACAGGATGTGGGCAATAAGTGATGTTAAGGTTAGGTGTCATCAGCCATCTCTTTTGGAAAGAACAAAGCATGCTTTAGCTGTCCTGAGCTAAATAAATCATAATTGTTTGACAGTTGCTCATTACAATAAAGTCGACAAAATCTTCTAACAATTAGTTATAGCCTCTCTTCCCTCTGGTAAATGTCTTGTTAAAGGTGATTAATGGTCAAAGAAACAGTATTTGCAAGAGCTTTACTGGAAACTTAGAGGTACTGAAGCTTTGGAGGGAGAAAAATGCACATTCTAATTCCAGAAAGGGCTAAAGACAGGAGGTTTCAGATTTTTTTTTTTTTAAATCAGAATCACCTTCATTTAGTTGGCCTGTGTATTTTCTCACTATGGGAAGCTGCAACTTTTACCTAAGGGTCACATTGTGTACATTTCACTTGAATAAGGCCTGGAAGATAGAGCCCTGCAAGAGACCATTCAAATGCTTCAAGATGCTTCTATGGGAACATTATATTTTGTTCATGTGGCTTGTACCACAAATAATTACCCACCCAATTTAACCTGCTTCCTCTTAATAGTTTTTCAGTAGCATTCAGAAGCCCTAACTGAAAATAAAATTCTTTCTCACTGTGCTAGGAGCTGCACAAACACACAGGAGATACATTCCCCGTAAAAGGAACTTACAGTTTAAGAAGACAAGTTAGAAAAGTTTGGAGGGGAAAGGGAGTAACAAAGGGGTGAAGGCCCACATTTTTTAATAGGCATGAGGCACCGAAATAAAAGATTTGGGCCAAAGTGACTTGCTGAAGGTTACTTAGGAGATCAGCTGATGGTAGGTCAGCCGTAGAACTACAGATACATTCCCCATCTCCTGGCTCCCAGCACAGCATCTTATTCAGACTCTGACTTTAAGACCCATTGAAAGTCTGATGTTGACACACGCGAACAAGGATAACCAGAATTAAGATGAAAATCATGGGTTAACTTCGTGTTATTGACCCAAACAACTTCACTGATGGTAGGTATTGTGGATCAAATTCTACAGCGCTTACTCAGGCAAAACTCCCATTAGCTACAATGAAGGCCAGATCCTCAGCTGCTAACACCTGGTGCAGCTCTAACAGTCAGTGGAGCACTGTCAATTTACACCAACCAAGGATGTGGCCCTGAAATTTTTGCCTGAGTAATAACTACCATTCTGGGACACAGAGATATTGTGAGAACTAGACTCTGCTACGCCAGGAAATCCTGTCTGTACTTTTCAGCTGTACTCAGGCTACCAATGTGATATGGCCTAGTCTAGGCCAGATGCAGATATTTTTACCACGGTGTCATTGATGTCCATGCAACACCAGAGCTTAGCTACTGGTAGCACGGGTGCAGCTGTGTCCTGGGGCAAGAACAACCCTACACACAAGCAGTGAGCTACATGCTGGGAAGCAACCAGACAATCTAATATCTCTTTGCTTAGGTGGATTTGGTGATCAGATTTTTTCAGGAGGTTTCCTGACTTTATTTCATTAGTTTTTCTTTAGTCATTATAGGGGAGAAAGAGGAGATCTGTGGTGCAAGGGTATGGGAATGGGCACAAATATGGGTACATCTACTAGGGTTTACTATAAAGTTAATTCACTGCAGAGGTATTTGTTAGATGATGTCTCAGGTGAATATATTTTAGACATTGACATATGCCCCATAGACAGTATTAGCTCTTTCAGAGTTATTACAACATTTGTGATGTAGAGCTTTTCTATTGCACTTTTAAAATTGTACACCACTTCCTTGATAGACCACACAAGTTCTATCAAAAAACTCGGCATCTATTGTATTGCTTCAGTCCACAGAATGAAGCTAATCTGATATGACAAGAGACAGTGGGAATTTTTCCACTGAATTCAATGTCAGTAGCATCGGGCTTGCAGATATGAATGGTAAAAACAAAGCCTCTTTCTGATTTCATTGACCCTGGCGTGAAGTCAGTGGAGTGACGCTGCTGTACAGTGTGTGTTGCTGAGGTCAGCATTAGGCCCAAAGGTCTCATGCATGCAGATTTGCCAACTTCTATGCAAAGTTTTATTTCAAAGCAAATCTCAAAATTGCCTAGAACGCTGTAGTGGATTAATAGCCAAGCCAGTGCTGCGCGTGCGCACACGCACGCACACACACAAAAGAGAGAGAGAGAAAAAAGACACACGCACAAAATCCCAGGTGAATCTAATATAGTAATATTTTTCAGAAACTTTCTGCTTCTCCTGGTGCACTAACACTAGTGAAAATTATTGATTTTACATTCCTTGCACACCCCAAAATCTCATTGATGTCAGTGAAGTGGGTCAGTGGCCCAGATTCTCAACTGGTAATAAATTGATGTAACTCCATTGATTTCACTGACGTGAAAGAGGGTGAAGACAGACAACAAAATTCCTTTTTGATGTCCAGGGAGCTCCGCTGATCTGTACCAGTAGAGAATCTATCTCAGTGATTTCAGTGGGCGCTCTCAATGTGCAAGAAATGCAGGCCCTGATGTACCTTTCTATTTTATTAACTCTTATGGCTTTGCAGTGGATTTTTGTACTTAGATATACATTTTTTATCTTCAGTGTATCACTTCTAAAACCTGGTAAGAGTTAGTTGGGAAGTCTAGTTAAAATTACAGAACTTCCAACCAATTTTCATAATAAATTATGAACCTGTATTACAAAAAAGCAGACAAGTGATTGAACATGAAATACCAAGCTTCTTTACATAACAAAGACTAAATCCTAATTTTTTTCTCAGTGAATGCAGATTTATACCCATGTAACTTGGACTGGAATCTGTCCCTTAGATTTTATTATTCTGGCAAAACTGTCTTTGAAATCCAAAGGAATTTTGCACACGTAAGGACTAGGTAAAACTGAACCAGGACTTCAGAATTTGAGTCTAAACAATCCACAAAACATTAGGTGTTTATTTTACTATAGATATACCAGAATAAAAAGTATTCTGCGTGAGAACTAGAGGATTTAAAATAAACAATACTATTTTTCATGTACAGAATCAAAGAACACAGGTCTGGAAAGGAGCTCTTATATCACCTAGGTCAACCTTCTGTGTCAGACAGGATGCAAAGTTACACTAATCCTGCCATAAATATGTCTAATATTATCTTAAACATCCCAAATGCTGGTGCCATAATTATTTCACTAGACATTTTATTCCACTGCTTGATCATTTGTGCTGCTGCATTTTTATTTTTTTAAATAGAATTTTTAGAGAATCTCTTTCATTTAGATTAAGATCCAAATAGATGTTCACCTGTCAAAGTAGTTCACTGGTCAGTAAAAACCCAGCCAAATACACATAAACACTCCAAAATGACCTTTCTTGAATGGCAGCGACCATTTGAATCAGTAAATCTTTAGTGATTTAATAACAGAATTATGTGTGCATTAATTTGTGTTCAGGCTATCCATGTAATGAATGCTGAGCAGCTTTTAGAATTGTTCTTGTATAAACAAATGCAAATATTTTAAAGTAGCTCTTTAGAACTATATTGGGGGCGGATATGGAATTTACCCCATTGTAAGAAAATTTAAAAAACAGTGAACTAATCTGGAGTTCACATGATTTACTACTCACAACAGATCCACTGAAATTATGTGAACACTTTGAATGAATCCACAGAAAGCCTGTCTGGTCCAGCTAGCCCTTTTTGTCATGAATGGCCTGATTTGCATGTGTGCGGGGTTGTACTCGATGTGTCATTTTTATTTTCAATTCATTTTTTTACATACAGAAATAAAGGGTGCTGCAGGATCAGGCCTCAGTTACATCATCCTTCTTTGTCATATTTCACAATGGCATCCTCAAGCAATAAATACATATTAACCACATTTATATATATTAAGATGAGTAAATGCATAGCATTATTAATAAATTGTATGGTGGAAGATTAAAACCTTGGGTTCAATCCTGCTTTCATTGAGATCAGTAAGAATTTAGGCTTTGCCTTCAATAGAAATGAGAACAAGGTCTTGTATCTGCTTTATAGAAACATTAAAACTTAAGCAGACTAGTGTGTGCTCAACTGTTCTCTATTGTTTCTCACTTGTAATGATAGTTTCTCACGTGAAGTTTATATATTCTTTCACAATAAATACATGAAACAGTTAATCCAATGTCACATTGTTTAGGAAGATTTTACTTGCAAATGACCATCATTTCTTCTCTGCTCTGTTTGTTCTTCTGAATGTCTGTTTTATATTCCAGAAATGGGGAAAAAAAGCACATTCCTTTAATGCACATTTCTTTCTGATGATAATCATGCTTTCTAGCAAATTTCAGGACTCCAAAACTAGTCTATAATTTTGATCAGTAATTATTGAACCACAGTGGAAAAAGTATGTGTGTGGGACAGGAAGGATGAAGAAAACCCACTTTGTTATACTTATATGATCTATTCGACATAGATGTTTTCCAAGGTGATTCTAAATTACTGGTGATATAGTGCCATGATGGATGTTGCTCAGTCCTCTTTTGATAACAGCTATGTCATATGTGCTAGAAACATTGTATGTTCATCAGTAATAGTCTTTCTAGCTTCATTGTATGTGTACCAGAGGAGAGATCAAGGGGAAAGATAAAATTCCATAGAGTGCAAATTTGGGGCGGAGCGTGTGCAAAGTGTGTAATTCTGGTTTCATTAACGTCAGTAGAGTTTTGCCATTGACTTCAATGGGAACAGAACTGGGTCCCAAAGTAGCTTTTTCAATTATATATTATATTAGATAATGATACAGTCCTTTAAAAACTATTCTGCAGAAACCAGATTACTAATCGGTTGTGTTGGGCACTGGTCTAAAAGCGTCAGTTACGATCTACTTAGGTACATCCACTTTTTAAAGAACCAGTTGGCATCAGTGGCTTGTATGAGTAGCTGATAGAGACTAGGTGCTAAAATAAGGCATTTGTTTTTGAAATGACCTATATAGCTTGTCAGCATTTGCAATCCAGCTTGAGAACAGTTGTGCAAAGCAGACTGTTTGATGTCCAGGCAGATAGCTTGCCACCTTGGGAGGGATCCAAGTTTTCCAGGGAGTTCAAATTATCACTTTATAGTATATAAATACTAGCATTTGGCAACAAAGAAATACTGATAGGGCCACAGCCATATAAATAATCCACTTCTTCCTCCATGAGATAATATAGTGCATTATGAGTGAAAGGTGTCATAGACTGGGTTTGAAAGTCAGCACACTCCTTATGCTGAAAAACTCACCTGCCAACACAGCCACAGCCCTAGCCTGCCTTTTAAATGAGTTCACGGTGTTTTCCTCATCTATTATTATATCTACATCCATAAGAAGCAATAAATGGTCTAAATAAATCATTAATTCTCAGATTTATAACTTACACATCCATTATACCTTTATACAACTTACTAATATTTATCTAGATGAACTAAGTCGTGCAGAGAATTTAAAGCTGGTAAACATGCTGTTTATTGAATTATTTTGTGCACGCTAAGAAAGTAGCTTGCAGCAGAATTAAATTATTTAAGGTTATTTTCCTGTATCGTGTAGATGCAGCATAAGCTTCATTTTTGGATTATGATTTGTATTATGAAATGCTTATCAAGTGTTTTTCAAAGATTAGTTTAGTTTTAATTAAATAAACCTTTCTCAGGAGAAAGCTCCCAACTATTCTTCATACCCAGAGGCTTCCGTACTTGTTGTTTTTAATTATGTTTCAGTGTTACCCAAACTGCTTTGGGTACTCCTGCCCAATTAAATCAAAGACATGGGCTTCTTATACACAATATGTTTAATATTTAATTTTAATTAAATTAATTAAATTGTTTATTTAATTTTATGTGCATTATTGTGCATAGAGCAATGCAAAATTTATGATAGGAAGAATCGGTGGAAGCTTTCAAACAAGCTAATTACAGAGGTAAAAAGAGACTTCCACTCTGTTCCTAGGGAATAAGCATTTGACCATGAGGAGACAGCAAAAACAGAAGGTGTTTGAATAATATAATAGGTAGTTGCACAGTATTAAGAATTATTTGTTTTACCTCAGTTTATCTTGTTACCCTTACTTGCTGATATTATAATAGGCTCCACCACAGTCCTTTCTTGCAAATTAAATAGGTAATCAATTACATGCGAGTGTAACTAAAACTAAAGCTATATTTTCACTTTGTGCGGTGGTATATAATACAAATGTATCAGGATTGTTAAAGATCAGCAGTTCATATGGTGCAATAGACCCTCCTAGGCACACCAATATTTTTCTGTTCTTTTAACAGATCTATTCCTTTCACAGGTAATCATTTAAGAGAGCTCTGCTGTTTTATTAAATGGACTGGAACACAGAAAATTCATTTAACGGTTCCATTCTTTTATTAGGTCAAATTTCTTTTGCAGTTTACCTTCTCCTGTGGAGAGAGTTACATTTTTCTAACACACTTATTACTTTTTCATTTCAGCGGACACCACTGTATTTCTGTTGCTGTTAGTTCAGTGCATGGAGAGTGGATTGCTTTAAACAGATCTTTCCTTTTACCAGGCATCTTTAGGTAGATTTTGGTGTAGACAGAAAGAGATTTTCATGTAACATTAGTCCACATTACTTCCACAGTAAATAATTAAGATAAACATAAAAATAAGCCATCTTAAAAATAGGTTTTGTGATTTGGCTGGAAGTAGCTAGCTAAACTCCAGTGTGCATAAGAATACCAACACATACTTAGTACACAGGGTTGTTTTAAACCCCTTTGAGATCAGTGGAAGTCTTTCTACTGACTTCAGTGAGATTTGGATCAGGCTCTGAGAGTCTAATTCTACAATACACAAGCAGATGAATCTCCCACTGAATTTAGCATGCATTCAACAGGAATTTAGCTTCAGTGAGGACTCCAGAATCAGACCCACACATTAATATAATTGGAAAAAGGCCTCTGTGTTCAAAACAGTTTCATTTTTAAGAGATCACACCATGTTTTTTATATGTATGTGGCTGCTATGCTAAATATGGTCATAAAAAAGACCACGCCAGTTCCATGAAGAGTATATGTATTATAAGAAACCATTCCAAAGAAGGGCTGGGGGACCAGGGAAAATGTTTTATTTGGTAGACACCGTTTCAGTTAGTAGAAGTGCAAGACACTTCTTAAAAATTACATTAGTGGTATCATTGCACAATACTGGTACACATTTTTTCCTTTATGACACTCATTTTTCATACTTAATTGTTAGCAGTTTACAGTGAAACACAGTGCATTACTTATTTGAGTATCACAGCCGTGAAAGCAAATATAAATACATTTACCCCATGGATTATTCATATAATAATTAACAATGCTTAACCCCAAGAGCAGAAATGGTGGAAAACCATCACTCTTCAATGTTATAGATATTCATATTACAGGACTTTTGTTTCAGCAGATTAAATATTATCCTAAAAAGTAGCTGATGATGCAGTAAATTAAAAATCAGACTGGGGTTGACTTTACAGCAGTTTTTTTGCATTTAATACAATTACCCATTAATGGCTAAACATTAGTTTTAAATCAGCAGCAACTGTCACAAAGACTTTTCTCTTAAAACAAATGCTAGGAGAATTTAGGGCTGAGAAACATTGACTGCTACACAAAAGCTGAAGAAGTCTTCATACTGAAAGAATGCATATCATAAAGACTCATCTAGGTATAGTGCTATCTTCTTCACTCTATTGTATGCACATCTGTCCTACATACATACATGTATTGTGGAGCAAATCCACTAGAGTTCACAGAAATGCAGCCATATCGCAGAGTGCTCAGAATTAAACAAGATAAAGGAACAACAATTTTGGATAGACTGAGCCGTCTGTGCTAGCTTTGTGACATGTAGGAATGTAAATGTGTAATGTAAATGTGTTTTCACCAGCGTGTTCATTGATATTTCCTTGTAAGCAGTGGACATGGTAATTTTATAGAGGTAATACTGTGTGATTCTTTTCAGTTCATTTATATATATATATATGAAAACTTGACTTTAAAGTATGTGCATGAGCATAGAGAAAGCACTTATGTACTTTATAAATAAGAAATGGTTTATTCAGATCCCTCCATATAGTTCACAGTTAGCTAGTGAATGACTGTGTACATGTGTATGGATGGTGGAGTGGAAGTTTAGGGGATTCCATGTGGGCAGTGCACACTCCTTGCACGGAGTTCAGCTCTTTGTATGGTACATGTTCACACTAGTGGGTTGAGGGGAACAGTGTGGAAAGATGGGACTGTTGGCTTGCTGCTATGTGGAACTGCTGGTCACTGATTTCCACAGAGACAGGTTCCAGGATGAATAAGGGGATATTGCAGTTTTTACCATGAGAGGCTTCATAGCCACTCTGCACTCATGTAGAAAATTCCTTCTCCAGTTTCCCAAGGAGCTCACCAATGCACAAGTGGGGTACCAATTCCCAGAAACTGGGCTGTCACAAAAAAAAAAAAAAAAGATTTTCTTGGCACTTGCACAGATGCCTGACACTTCTTGCTCAGGCAAAACTGAGACTGGAGTCTCTCAAATTACAAAACTAATATATGAACTTAATGTCATGTATTTGAAACCAGACCTTCTGAAGGTAAAAAGAAATGTTCTTCCATTGGAAGCAAATAACCTTTCTGCAGCCGACAACACAGAAGACTTTTGTCTTTAATAAATCTGTAAATGCAAAAGTCTGTAAATAAGGCTAACGGCATAAATACAGTTATGTACCTGCATGAAACAGGGCCTTATGTAAGTTACAGTGTATTGGCCTTAAATTATATTTTGCTGGAATCTCTTGGTTTCGCTAGCTTGCATGCTTTTTACTTTTAATCTAGTTCATAAATGTGTTTTAGTCTTAAACCTTTTCAGAAAAGCCCACTAAGCATATGGGATTTACCCAGTTTCTCTGACATCTGTTGGGGGCTTTGAGTTTAATATAAACACATATTCTGGATGTGATTAGCTCTAAGTTATCTTCCCCAATGAAATATCAGCATGGTAGGCTCTCGAATGTATACATATTTTACCTGGTGAACTTAATGAAACAGTTGCTATTTAATCATTGTAACATCCTGTGCAAATATTTATGGGTGTATTAATGGAGAGATAAGAGCCCATATCCTCAAAGGTATTTAAAACCAGTGTGAGTTTGGTGTATAGATATCTTTCACAGGCTGGGCCAACATTCAGGTATTCCTCATAGACTCCAAATTCCCATTACCAGGTAGGGAAATCAGTATCCCAATTAACACAATAAATGCTAACAGTTTGACAGGAGCAATCTATGAACTAAGACACATTCACATGATAGACCTTAATAGCTTTAATAGAATGACTTTTGTCTAGCAAGTTCAAATCACTCTCCTTTCGAAGGGCTTAGATCAAGTTGTATAGCCCACAGCAGCTCTTAATCACAATTCAGCTTTTGATTTTCTGTTCCTTGTACACCGTAAACCCCACTGTGTCTTTGGGCAGCACTGGGCCCCTGATGGTGACCCAAGAGCTGTTACAATCTCTCATGTACGGCACAGTCCTACGCAGAGGTTCCCAAAGTGTTCCTACAGGAATGCAGCGTCAACCATGTTCATGGCATCATTCTGCATCCTGTGCTTTCCCCACTCTGCATTGACGAAATCCTCTTAGACGGCCACCCAGGGCAGCAGTTGGCTGTACAACGCCACTAGTGCAACTCCATCGGCCATGCACCATCATGGCAAGCAGGGCTACTGGGAGAGGAGAGGAACAGAATCAGTGCACAGGTACAGAGAGTCTGTCCAGGCAGCATTGCCTTCCTGTTGAGTCCAGAGGGTCTGTAGGCCCTGCTCCACAAGTGGTGAACCCCACCCACAGATGGAACAACTGGCGAGAAAATGAAATGAGACTTCAACCTATGGGCGTTCTCCCTGGGAAGGGTTGAATGGGGCTGGTGTTGTTGCTTATTCAGTAAAGGGTACCATGCAGGCAAATGGAAAAGCGACCCAAAACCTGACGCAAGGAGCTGACAGCTTAGGCAGAGGCCTGACAAGGCAAGAGAAAACAGACCAGAGGGAGAAGGTGGGAGGATGGAGATGAAGTTTGTTGAATGCAAGTCAGTTTAGCAGCAATGCATGTGCATCCAGCTTATTTTTGTCTTGGTGCTGGGTTGGTGTTAATTGCTTTGGCTATGTCTACACTTGGGGGCTCTTTGAAGTCGACTTTAAGTGGATCTTGTTAAGTTGACTTCAAGGTATGCCTACACTAGAGACAGTGTAGACATACCCTGGGCCTGGGCCCGGGCCCAGGTCACACCCCTGCTCCATTCCCTGCCCTGATCCAGCTTAGGGGACGTGATTTGGCTCCTGTCACCTCTGGCAAGTGGTGTAGAGCCAGATCCAGCCCTGAGCCTCTTGCCACATGCGCCGGGGGCTTAAAGCCAGCTCATGCAGCAGGCGGCTTGGGGCCAGATCGTGTTACATGCTGCTTGCCAGTGGCAGCAGGAGCAGGCCCCAACTCTGAGCCACCTGCTGGTGATGGCGAGAGCTGGATCGGCCCCAGGCAGGGCTGGAGGCAGGACTAGGGTTCGGGCCCTGGCTCCTAGGTTGACTTAAGGCTTAAGTCGACTGTAGGAGCAGGTGTTACTAAGTTGACCTAATACAAGCCCAACTGGGACCTGGAGTTCCTTAGGTTGACTTAAGGGTGGTTAAGTCGACCTAAGGCTCCAGTGTAGACATACCCTTTGTCCATAGCTTGGGGTCACTAATAAGCACAAACATAACTATAACATTTTTACTTTCTCTAAACAATTTTCTCCCTTGCCCCATCGGCACCCGAAGGCTATGCCTCCTCATTTATAGGAGACTACATTTTGGGTACAGAGCCTATTTTCACACCACTGCACATCTGCCATCATTTTACATCCATTACGGTAAATGAAAACACTTTGTTCATTGTATTTAAAATATAATTTAAAGCACTGGCTTCTCTTACTTATATCCTCTTCCTCTCAGACTTGCCTACAGAGTCCTCCATTCACTACACTTCAAGCAGTCAGACTGCTTGAAAATGAACATGGTGCTAGTGGAAGGCTCTCCTAGGGCTGTGAGGATTCAGGCACCTGGCCCACAAGGAACCTGGTCCTGCCCCATGTAACTGCCTTACAGAACAGAGTCCCAAGTCTAGGGATGAAGTGCAGCCTGGCTCCCTGTCCACTTCCACTGCTCCTGCTCTGGCAGTTGCTAAAATATGTCTGTGACCTCCCTGTGGGTGGCTGACAATTTTAATGGGACTGCTCATGTGAGTAAGGATTGAAGGTTTTATGGAAGGGTAATTTTGACCTAGTAGAGCAAAACAACTCTGCTGGAGCTATTAAGAGCTATCATGTAAACCCTGCTTAATTCTGGGATTACTGGCCTGGTCACCCCAAACAAGTGCTGATAAAACCTTTATTCGGTACCATTCAGCTTCATACTCTCTGTGTGCCACATACTTACAGAAAAACATATTTTAGCAATGGAAGGGTGTTTTACAAATATTTTATTTCAACGGTTTCTAAGTACATCCAACTTTAGAGCTGGTTTACTATGGATATGTCTTCAGAGCAATTAGACACCCACAGCTGGCCTGTGCCAGTTGACTCCGGCTACGGGCTCTTGTTAAGGGGCTGTTTAATTGTGGCATAGATGTTAGGGCTTGGGCTGCAGCCTGAGCTCTAGGCCCTCCTACCTCCCTGAGTCCTAGATCCTGAGCTTGGTCTGAGCCCAGCTGTCTACAGAAGCAGTCTGAATCCTGTGACCCTAAATCAGCTGGCTTGAGCCAGCCACAGGTATCTAATATACTGTGGATTTATCTTATGTGTCTAACTGTGCAAGGTGTTACAGGACCTAAAAATGACTTAAAATCCATTCTCTTAAGAAGCGCTATTGTTCAAAGCAAGTGTCTCACTTTCCCAGTGGTTTAAAGCTTCCACCTTTTAGCCCTGCAAAACATCAGCAGTGGCAAACTTCAAATGTGTGACATTTTCATATACAGAAAAATTGTTACTGCCCCAGGATTGGATCCCACCCCATCCTGGGGCTGAGACCAGGATCACTTGGGGTGGGTGAGTAGAAAATCCATGTTTGTGAGGAATGGAGGAAACAACGGCAGGCTGACTGAAAAAATGTGGTGGCTATTTGAAGTTGAGCAGGGGTTTGAGATGTTAGGATATGAAATGGGGTGATGGCTTAGTGAGAAGAGTGCAGGTGAGATGATCAATGGATGGTGCACAATAAGCTTATTACATAGCTCCAAAGTTTAATCCAGGACTCTAAAATTTCATAAATGAAGACCATCTCCACACATACACACGTGCACGTACTTCTATGCATATGTATGTGCAGCTATTTATGCTATGTGTATACATATTTACTGTGCTTTTTTGTGATGGTACTCAGGGGCACGGCATGCCGGAATCTTTTTTGCTGGCCCCAGTGCCCAGCGGGAGGGTGGGTGTCATCAGGAGAAAGGAGAGCACTGGCACCTTTAAAAAAAAAAAGCACTGCATATTTACATATGTGTAATTGTGCATGCGCACACACACACACCACCCAATCTCCTCCACCCCTTCAGGCAGTGCACTTTATTTTCTCTGCATTAAATAGAAGTTGACCCAATATATAGAAGCTTTATATACTAGCTTCCATAGGAGTGATTTTGTTCAGTAAAGTGATTAAGCGCTCAAAGTATGGGTTTAGAGTAGAAGCACTATCAGGCTCTTACTTTAAAGAGCAATCTGACTAAAGCAATGTGAAAAGAAATGCTGTATTAATGCTTGCCTTTATTAGGTATGGCATTCATGAAAAAATACTTAAAAAAGCCCTCTAAAACAGAAAATAAGTTTTGTTTTCAGAGATGTATGTTACAGAAACTTTGTTCTCACGCAAACCCAGACTGATCTGAGATTCTCATCTGCTTTTACTAATATTTATTTTATGACACATTACAACTACTGTGTGTTGGTCTTGCCAGGAGCCCATGGGAAATAAAACTGTGTTGTGGTAAAAGCCAACAGGCCACAACTTTATTAAACATGAAACCCAATGTAAAAGGCACATGCCACTAGTTCCAGGAGCTCTCTGCCAGGCTATCAGGGCCAGAGGCGTTATGAAATGCCTTTCAAGTGAACAGTAGAGGCCACTCATTCTTAGCTGTTTCTTTTTTCTCTTTGGAAGAATCAAGGCTGCCATTCCCTAGGGTCATGCCTTGCACCTGTTCTGGTCCAGTGAAAACAGCTAAAATGTCAATGCTCCAATATTAACTACTCACAACAAAGTGCCCCAAATCAGCTAGCCTGCTAGAGAGCAAGAATTATCTACAGATTGTATCCAAGAAGAAAGCTGATAGATGAAAAAGAAAATGAAGGAAAATAATGCTCTCTTTACAACCACTGTGACAAAAATTTGTCAATTAAATGTTTCATTATCAATTACACACTTGACTCTAGTTCCAGTCCTATACTTCTATTTTGGAGCCAATATTGCTGAACGCAAATTCTTTGTGCAACAGAACCAATAAAAATTATGCCTTATACCCCCAAAATCTCTCTTTTATCTTTGTTAACATGAAAATAGAAAGACAGTGGCCTTTTAGAATCCATCCTTGGTGCTCCTGTTAGCATTGCTTTTCCTGGCTGTTTTTGGAACAAACACACAGCACAACATGGCTCTTTCTCATCTATTAGCCACTAACCTACCTAGGACCATCTCCATATTCTACCCTGGGGCAAGAAAGGTTAGGTCCTTCATCAGTGTTTCTAGAGAGTGAGCAATCCATCAGTCCCTGGAAACAATTTGTAGGAAGGCCCTGCCTTCATCATCTTCCCCTCTAAAATGATCATGGTCATTTAACTGCTAAAATACAGAGTGTCTTGTCCTGCACCAGACTGTATGAGAGGAGAGAAGAGTGGGGTTGCACAAGCCCTTACGGGCCCAATGAGCTTTCAGTTGAATTGAGAGTTGCCATGGCTAAAACAGTGTGCCAGATTAATTCCTGGTGCAACTCCAGTGACGTTTTATGCACTGATGACTTTGGCAGAACGCCTTTTGATAGCAAACATATTCTTGAATACTGTAGATTTAGCCAATATATATGGGAATCGTATAGAATCAAAACATACTAAAATGGATAAAAATACAACTCTATACACCTAATTTAGCACTCTCTAGAAGTAAGTGATTATTTAAAGCTGCAAAGGGATCTTCAACATCACCTGGAATCCTAAAACCATCCATTGTTTCATGCCATGACCCACAATTCTTTGTGACCAGAACAAGATACTGTGAGATTTCTTGATGCTGAGGCTTTGCGGGGTCTGATGGTACAGTTATTAGGGGATAATGGGAGGAGTGGGGTATGGTGGGGGCTTGGCAGCAGGTGTGGTGTTGATGAGCATTGCCAGGGATGGGGCTAGGAACAGTAGACTGTTCTGTGGGTGGGGGAGGCTGGATAGGATTAATGAGTGTGTAAGTGGTCGAAGGAGTGGGAGAGTGGCTGCCTGGAGGGGGACTACTGACTTTGGATGGTGGGTTGGGTACTTTCTCACTCCGTGTGTCCACAATGCTTAGGTTCTGCAGCAATGCTAGTTCAAGTGATTATGAGTTGCTTTTTTTCTACCCAGAGTATATTTCTTTGTGGCATTCACCCAGCCGTGAAGAAGTCTTGATGTTGAATATAATAGATGCAAAAATCCATTCACAGCAGAATACATTTCCAGAAACAGGGCACCTAATCTGCACTACACCCACATATTTTAGTCTTATTAATGAATAATCATTCAAAATATTTTAGTAACTATGGGTGTGTCTACACATCTCTTTTATTTCAGAATAACACTGGTTATTTTGAAATAAAAGAGATTAGGTCCACATAACGTTTTCTTATTTTGAAATGATGGGATCTGTCATTTTGAAATAAGAACCGTCGTTTCGAAACACCTTAAACCCCATTCATTTTGAAATGGCTGTTATTTCAAAATGTTTATTTTGAAATAAGGCCGTTTGGACATGTTGTTTTGAAACAGTTGTTTCGAAACAATGATGTTGTTTCGAAACAACATGTCCAAACAACCTTATTTCGAAATAACCATTTTGAAATAACAGCCGTTTCAAAATGAATGGGGTTTAAGCTGTTTCAAAATAATGGTTCTTATTTCGAAATGATGGATCCAGTCATTTCGAAATAAGAAAACATTGTGTGGACCTAATCTCTTTTATTTCAAAATAACCAATGTTTTTTTGAAATAAAAGAGATGTGTAGACATACCCTAAGAGTTGAATGGTCCCTAATACTGGTTTTGGACATACTTAATAACTTACTCGTGACTATTTTCTGCACACCTCTTTATTCTTCCCCATAAATATATGAATAAAAATAAACAAAAAAACCCAGGTAATACAATATATCTGAGACAAATAGCTGAGGCTGGATGCATGAGTTTTGATTGTGTAAGCCAATAATATCTTAATATAGCTAGATATATATGATCTGAATAAATTTTATTACTGGTGTGTAATTTTTTGGCCTGGAGCAGCTAGGAACTTGTCCAAATATGCCTTAGATAGTCTTATTGAGATTCGTTCACTGTATAGAATTACAATTATACATGTGATAGTCGAAGTTGCAGCTTAAAAAAACAATGGCCTAAGACACGTTGGATGTGTATGTGGGGGAACACAAAGCATATGTTGTCTGAACAGACTTTAGTTTCTCTAATCTCCTTTGAAGGACATGACTTAATGCTAACAGCTAATTTAGATATAGCACTTGTCAGCCAAAAGTAAGAGTATCAGACATAAACAGACACTCTAGAACTTGACTCATACAATATTGTGACTATATGATTGATGGATACAAGGCAAGAGACTTTAATATAGGAAAGAGAATTTGTTCTGCCATGTAAGATTCCCAAATATCTTAAACAATGGTCTGTAACTTAAGCTCAGGGCCCTTCTAGCAATGTTAGCCATATCACTTGAATAAGTGAGTGACTCTGTACCTATTTTATTATTTTTGCCTTGACTTTTGTAATTTGCCTATAAGAATTTCAGCCCCAACTTTCCTTCCTACGTGCCTAAAGTTACACCTGTTACATACCTACATCAGCACCAAAATAAAAAAGGAGCTTGGATTTTTGGAGATATTGAGCACCCACAACTGTCTTCAAAGCTATGGGTTCCAACACATCTGAAAATCAGGCAGCTTTTATTAAGTTACTTGTAAGTATGAAAGTAGGTGCATAAATTTAGACTGGTGCCTACATCTCTCATGTTTTGTTGATATGCTTTATTTCATCCCTCACATCCCCAGGTGAAAGTGGGGAGTGCTCAAACAGCAGACCCAGAGTTGACTCTCTTGTTTTACATTTAAGAGGAGCTGAGGCATATGAAGAACAGTGATGTTTTGCTAGGTGTCTGCTGAAGATTTCAGGCAGCATCACAAGAGCTGACTAATGTTTTTCAAAATTTAGATTGCTTGCAATTTTTTCATAAACATTTTCATAAAAATATTTCTTGATTTTTTGACCATTTCCTAACTACCTTCAGTGATCAGTGAACAGATTTTGGATTGAGGGATGTTGGAGAGAGGGCTGACATGAAGAATGTCAGAAAGAAACCCATTCTTTTTCAGGAAATAACTAGAGTAATTCCTGTCTGTATGCAACAGCTACCAGAGAAGGAGCCAAACTTCACGTCAGACAATAGCTTCTGCTCCAAGTCTTATCAGAATTCCTAATCTGGAGCAGGTAATGAAAAACCTTGGGTCAGAACTATTATCCAAATGGACAGACTCACAACAGGATGCAAATACTGGTCTCCCTCTTTCCGTCCTGCCAGTCTGCAATACAAGCCATGATGAATCATGAACAGGCAGGGGCTCTTGGCATGCATACAGAAGTAAACTTAGAAGATATACTGCCTGATATGTGTCTGGCCATAAATGCAGGATAAGACCTTGCTTTTTATCTTTAGCAGATATGTTTTTTTTGACAGAGTCCCATGTGTTCTTTCAGTCCTCTCCATTAAAATCTCAGTTCAGGTCAGCGTGGCATCAGTCAGTAAAAATGGGCTCATATACATAAGGAGAAAATGTTTCCCTGTACTTGTTAAGACTATTGACTTGACATTCTTCGGCTTCACAAAGCTAAGTTCTCTTCACATCAAGGACTATGTCTGCCCTACAAAAGCTAAATTAAGTCAACTGAGTGAGTTCAGTCAACTTAAGAAAGTGTCCTAATCAAAAATGTATTTGCTTAAGTTGACTTTACTAGGTCGACTTAAGCAGGCAAATGTTATTACATACTGCCACACTGCATTAAGTCGACTTAAAGAGTGAGAGTTATTAAGTTGACTTAAGGAAGCCCTAAATTAAGCCTTAATTAAGTTGACTTAATGAACTCCAAATGCGGCCAGGGCTTTGCTTAAGTCAACTTAAGTCTCTTTAAGTTGACTTAAGCCCACAGTGTAGACATACCCAAGTAGAGTATGGGGAACTACTTACTCTTTTGAGAAACAAATGTTGCTCTCCTTTCTATTTGTTACATGCAAGCAATAAATAACAAAAGATTATGAATAAGAGAGGTAAAAACCTACTTTTTACTGTGGTGAAATGCTTTTGAACAAGTTTTTACATGATTCAGCCAACTGTAGTGTAGCAGAGCCTTACCTTCCAAGGACACGATGTCTTGATACAGCTGAAAATACTGGAAATGTAGTTGCTCTAGAGTGACACAAAGCAAGAAACCAATGAACGAGAAAGAAAAAGCATATACCCCCCAAGAATATATGATGCAGGAAACATACCAACTTCTTTCCAGGACTTGAATTATATTCATCAAGGAAAAAAGAAAGTCAAGTTTACAGGCTACAAATATGAAATGACAGGATCTTCCCCTAGAGATTTCTGGGAAACTGGATTTGGTCCATCTGTTGAGTGTGACCAAGGAGACAGTATGTGCAGTTCAAATTTTAAAAGGCCTCTGGGAATATATTTGTAAATGGAAGTTTGCTCCTGAGAACTCATCATATTTCACTATTCGTGAGTCCATAGGAGTGACCAAAGGAAAGCAGTGAACAAACTGGGGCTTCTTATGTTATGCCCCTCAAATGAAAGTCAGAGAGCTTGAAATTTGATCCAGGACTTAGGGAATTTAGAGAATTGTCAGGATGGTAGTGAGGTTGTCGACCAGATCTCAGTAAAGACAAAGCATATTTAGTTTAACAAGGCCTTTGTCTTCACAGCCACAATTATGAGATAAATTCAGCACACAAAGCAGTTTTTGTTGCAGGCACACACTGAAATTCCAAGAGCTAAAAACCCAGCTTAGAGGCACCATAAGAGTCTGATGGCTAACAGATAAAGAGAAAAAGCTCAGATTTATCTAACAGTATTTTAACCAAATACTTCATTATTATTTCCCAGCACCTGGATTAGGGTAGGTGCATTTACCCATATTTTTACAGAAGATTATAAAATTTTCTGTAAAAAGTGAAACAATGTCTTTTTTGACAACCAGACCTTGTATACATGGAGAACTCAGCTGAGCTAAGGTTTCCACCATCATGACAAAAATGAGAGGGGAAAAGAGAGAAGTCCCCTCATGTGTCTGGAAAAATCAGAACTGATGATGCAGACACTTACCTGGGGCTTACCTTACGAACAATGCACCCAGCTGAGTAATTTATTCTCAGCATAAAATCTTTGAAAGGTCAAGACTAGAAAAGCTATTCAATATAGTCAAACATGTTTTCAGCTTCAAGGAGTAAGAAGGATATTTATTACCTATTTTGAGGCTAAAACCAGAAAGAACCTAGTATAACACCTGAATAAAGGATCACAAAGAAGATACAGATTTTAGCTCTGTGTAAGTCTGAATTTAATGTTAGGGGAGATACCAAGAAGCTGGGCCAGAGTGCATACAAAATATTCTGGTGTTTGGGTTCAATTTAGTTTAGCTCCCCCTGCAAATGTGGAGGATTGTCTGAACTACTTAAACACTTTGGGCCCACAGAATTGGGCTAAAAATTTCATGAGAACAGACTTTGGGGGATTCCTGTTTCAGGTTAACAAAGAAGTGCCACAGGACTCCTTGTTTGTTTTACTGAACTAGACTAATATGGCTGCCCCTTTGGAACTGTTTCAGGTTGTGCTGCATAAGAGAAACCTTTTATGTTGTCCCTTCCAGTGCCAGAAGGAGAATGGAAGTGTAGAAGGCTAAAAAGTAGTGATAAAGAGGTAATCTGTCTTTTTCAAGGTTCAGAAGTAGGGTCAATGATCCTGAGTGCTCCAGTTCTCTCCAGATTGGTTTACCATTCCTTTTGGAAACTTCAGTGAGAGACAGACTAGGTGCACACCTTATGAATTAAACAAGGAGTTGTGTGGCACTTAAAGACTAACACATTTATTTATTGTATGAACTTTCATGGGAGACAATCCCACTTCATCAGATGCTTGAAGACGGGGAAGAGTATGACAAAGTGGGATTGTCTCCCATGAAAGCGCACGCGATTAATAAATTCATTAGTCTTGAAAAGTGCCACCACACCCCTTGTTTGTTTTGCTGGACTAGACTAATGCAGCTACCAGTTTGGGACCTAACAAATTATGCCATTAAAACCAACATTAATTCACGTAAGGGTTTGACCAAAGCCTACTGAAGTCAATGAGCAGATTTTTGTCCACTTTGACCGGTGCTGGATCAGGCGTAAAAATGTAAAATTAGGAATAATAACTAAATAAGTTGATATAAAAATGGTGAAAATGCCTCAAGCTTTAAGTTACAGTAACATATAGAGGACATTGTTTGGCTGTGCTGGACTGAAAGGGTGCCAGCATGCTATTTACCTTTAGCTTGGTATGAGGGATGAGGTATTTAAGCCTAGACTGGCTTCTATATCAAAGGGTGTGGCTAGCAGTTTGGGCCAGACAGACATGACTAGAAGCAATGTTTGCTTAGTTTTTTATTATTTAGGAAGTGTGGCCAGCCTTGTGATTGATGCACCAAGTGGGAAGTCAAGAGACTTTGGTCCAAGTTTGACACAAACACACTTTAATATTGGAGAAGTTACCTGGAACTTTGTCTTGCAAAGTGATGAGCAGTCTGGCTTCAGTTCAGTGAAGTCTTGGGATAATGCCAATGGCACTACTCACATACTCAAAGTTAAGCATAAATGCTTTGCTGGGTCAGGGCAAGAATTCTGTGAGCCCTGATGCAGAAAGCCCTATGGCTGTGTTCAGACAAGAGTTTTATTTTGAAACAACAGCTGTTGTTTCGAAATAGAATTTCTTATGTCTGCATGACGTTCCGTTATTTCGAAACAATAAAACCTCGCTTGAAATCGAAATAGCTGTTGTTTTGAAATGGCTGTTTTGAAACAACGGTGTTTGGACATGTTGTTTTGAAACACCACCATTGTTTCGAAACAACATGTCCAAATGGCCTTATTTTGAAACAACCATTTTGAAATAACAGCCGTTTCGATAGCAGGTTTTCCCTTAATTCGAATTAACATTTTTCTTAATTCAAATTAATTTATTTTGAAATAAGGACTTTATTTCAAAATAACTCCTTTCGAAATAACTTATTTTGAAATAACAGTTTACATGTGAACATAGCCTATGTCTTTCTTTGTCTCAGCTTTCTCTGTCTGTGAAAGGGGAGCAACAATTCTGATCTGTCTTGTGGGGTTTTTGTGAAACTGAATTCATTCACACCTTATGAAATGCTTTGAGATCCTCAACTAGAAGGCACTGTGGAAGCAGGGAGAAATATTATCTTACATTGAGGTTATAGTATGAAATCAACAAGAGCTGGCATATGTAACTAAAGGAAGGTTAAACTTGTCCTTTGGTCCTCTGTGTTGATAATTTGAACTTTTTATGGAACTGAAGTGAATAGGCATTGTGTGTGTTAATCTGAAAGCAGAATATAGACATTTAATATATTTCTGATTTTAAAGGGAAAAAAAGCAAGCAAACCTACTGTATGAAAATGCACTGAGACTCCAAAACTGGACCCTGAGTCCTGGATCCAAAATCCATTGAAATCAATGGAAAGACTCACTGGGCAGTCAACACAAAGAAAATGGTGCTATGAACATGGATGGCTTATGGAAAAATAAAAGATAAGGAGAGCCTTAGTTCAAGAAACTTAAAAGGGAACGTAGACGTCATAGTTGCATTCCACAAAGGAATGAGGGGAGGAAGGATTCAGGAAGATGTAAATAATATGATATATAAGTGGAGGCATATGTTGAAGAAAATGATTTCACTTGTGTGAAAAAGATTAGTGAGGCTATTATTGAGGCAGCATGACCCATCTGGTCAGGTACTTTATAGGGAATCAGCTGACGTGTCTTGTACTCATGGCTTTGACACTAAGCTGGGATGAGATATATCACAAGTGAATTCACCTGTCTGTGTCTCATTTTCCTCATCTGTAGACTGGGGCTACCGATACACCTTTTTTCTTCGCAACGTGCATTGAGATCTGTGGATAGAAATAACTAAGTTATTATCACTATGCCAATAATAGTGGGTGGAAACCTCGAGTAGCATCTGGACTGCATTTTGCTATGTCCTGTCCAAACAGATAGTAAAAGAGAGTCTACGATCTAATGCACTGAACTTGCAAACAAACACTTATAGATGTGCATGGAAGTAGTTCCACTGCCTGCAATGGGAGTGCTCTGCAGTACTGAAATACTTACAATTAAGCATGTGTACAAATGTTTTCAGAATCAGTTCTTTACAGTAAGAGGGGACCCAAAATGTATGCAACAAGCAAACAGAAAGAATAAGGTAAAGAGGAAAAAGGTAGCAGTAGGCTTGGAAAGATTAGATTTTTTTTTAATCGATAAATGTCAGTAATAGGGTGACTAGATACCAAGTGTGAAAAAATCAGGATGGGGTAGAGGGTAACAGGCGTCTGTATAACACAAAGCATTGAACTTCAGGACTGGCCCTGTAAAAACAGGACATCTGGTCATCCTAGCTGGTATGCATCAATAGCACCGCCTACCCACAAACTGGCAAAATATGTTTCCATTGACAAGGCAACGCAAGAAAAATGTTGCTTGAGCAATTAAGTAGAGTTTGATTTAAGGCTGTTTACTTTGTGTATTTGGACATTTAGTGTTGACAACTTGTTTTAACAGTTATCTAACTTTAACTTTTTGACTCTCAACATCAGCTGTCATTAAATAAGGGTGATAGTCTCCACATGTGCACTGCCTGAAACCCCCATAATTTCCCACAACTATGAAATTTTAAGCACTAAAAAAATAATAATTGGGAACAGTGAAAAATGTAAGTCTATAAAAATTGAAAAAGATACTTAAATATAAACATCAACATTCTCTATCAAAATTATATAGAAGAAAAATCTAATTCTGTCAAGCCTAGATAACAGGAATAGAAAGCACTTGGTTTGAAGACTAGCCGTGAGCACACCTAGATGCGTTTGTGATCATTATTTGTTAAATGAATAGTAAAATATAAAGATGATAACAAATAAAATAGATCTCAAAAAGTAACCTGGGGAATGCGTGCAGTCTTGATTACCAATTATGAAAGGAAATGGAAAAGGTACGATAAAATCCCAGAATGACACAGAAACTGGAGGTCCTCAGTGAATTGGAAATTGTTAGTGAAACTAGGTCTGTATTCATAGAAAAAGAAAAGATTGAGAGGGGACATTGGTGAGCAGCAGACAATTCTGGAGGGAGTTGAGAGGCACAATGCTAAAGTTATTGGAGCTAATGTCTAATATAAAACTCAGGCACATGACAAACTAAGGAAGGTCTTGAGCTGGAGGAGTTTAATATTTCTTTTGTCATTCAATAGATTTTATAGGCTAACAAGTGCTGCTTTAGAAGCAACCAGTCTGACCAGTTTGCCAAAGGAGTAAGAAGCCTATGCCGAGAAAAAAAAAAATGTGTTACAGAGAACAACTGTTAACGTCAGGAAAGGACAGGCCTAGCTGGGCTTCCTGGCCTCCTGCCATCCTAAGACTTTTTTACATCCATGTGTAATCTTCTGATTTTTGATTTAGATGTTTCATGAAACTGTGGCCCAGTGGTTGGTACATACTAGGCAATAGCCCAAGAAAAGGAGCTAAAAAAATGTACTGTATCTTATTAAAGAATTTTTAAACGGAGACTTTGAGGCGCCATTTGCTTCTAGTTACTCATCTTTGCAAATGCCTCTTGTCTTCCCAGGCTATGCCTGATGTACTAGCATTAGCAGCCTGTGGATTTCTGAAATTCATTGGAACAGAAATTCAAAAAGGCCAACCTACGTCATTTTAGCAGAGACAGCAACAGAAAGCAAAAGAGATGCATGGAGAAAGAAAAGAAAATCAAGTGAACTAAACAGTATGAGATCTTTTCATGCACAAAACTGTCCCACCTGAAACAAGGTTGATTGATGTAGCTTTTACGATTGCTATCTGTAAAAAGGATCATGCTGATCTCTAAAATATTTACAATTCAATTAAAATATTTATATACTTTTTTAACAAAAAAAATTATATTGTTTTTTTAATTGCCATCGATGATTCCAATATAAATGTTGCCGTCAGCACAAAGAACACTGTATACCAGGAAGACGATTTTGTAAACAATTTCTAAAAGCACGACGAAGTTTAAATATTAATTTTACCATAATTGACAGAGAAGCAATTAAAAACGCAACAAAGCTGAATTTCTTCCTCCTTTACTTTCTCCTCCCTTTTCATTTAACCGCAGTTTAGAAAGTGTATGTAAAACAATAGAACCCTAAGCTGCGTGGAATTCTAAGCCCATCTTGCCTTAAAGCTACAATATGGATTTAATTTATATGCAAATGTAAGCAATAAAAAGTCAGACACTGTAGAAATTATAGTATTTTGAGTAGATGCTGCTACACAGGCAAATAAACCAGCGCTCTGATTTCAAACTAGGATCTAATTATTAGTGGTCACTAAGATACCTTTTTTCTTTTCATTTTTTTTTAACAATGTGTAAATTTCTTTCTTAAGAAAGAAAGAATATTGGGGACGAGGGAATGAAAACAGCCAGAAATATCTTCTGTGAGATTCAACATCAGGATAATTTCACAGTCTCGCTTTTTGACTGCTGTGTCCTGAAACTGACCAACACCATGCAAGGCTGATCAAAGGCCATCGGAAACATCAAGTAAGCCTAAATGGGGCTAAAGTATGCTAATAGAGAAGCTAAATGTACTTTAATCCTGTTATAATACAAGGTAACTTAGAGGCAGTGAAGGGCCTTGTTGCTTCTCCCTACTGGTTCCAGGACCCCTGCAAATCTTGAATAGAAGTTGCTTCCTATTCTTTTTGCTGCTTGGGTATGGCTTTCTCAGATGCACACATAGGCCCCTCCTCCTCCGTTTACTAAGTGTCAACAGTCGGGTGAGCAAGGCTTCTCAGCTCCTTAGATCAGTACCCTGTGACCTTCCACATTTAAGCACAGACCATTAGGCTAAGCTTTCCAGCTGTTGCCTGAATTATGAGGGATTTTTTCAGAGGAGGGCAGAGCTTAGTGGAACACTAGGCAACAGTTTTATATTATGTCCCCACTACCACCCAACGTGCTATACAGATGAATGTGCATGAGGACTTGCTTTCTACAGTCTTTCAACAGATGAGCAAAATACAGTCAAAATAGGACAATGCTTTGAAGTGATTAAAATCCAGGGTTGTCCAAGTTCAATATCATTGTACTTGCTCAGGGACTCCTAGTCCAATTTTAGGGAGCAGAAACAAAGTAAACATTATATAATTGTTCTATATTGTACAATGAGATTAAAATGAGGTCTCCGAGTTTTTTTTTTTTCATCATCTTTCTTCATTTTAAACATTTGCATCTGTGTTTCTTGGACAAAGATAAATCAGAGACAACTAGTGATAGCTCTGTACATTAAATGATATGCCTTGCTAGGTGCCCCAAATTTCTGTGTGCAGACCCCAGATTATAAAGAAGACTGTTGTAATTTTAAAGCCAGCCAACTGCCTCGGTGACTGTATCAGAAGATTAAAAACAAAGGTTTTATTGAAGCCCTGCCTCCCACTGTGAAGCTGAAAGTCTTATGGCTGAGGCAAGTGGTCCTAAATATCTTTCTGCTAAGTACAAATTACATACTGGATATATTAAGTTGTAAGGATGTATTTCCAGGCGTCACTTTGCTTCTGTGAGAACATCAGTGAAGACTCAAAAATGCTGACTGTATTGCAGTCAGAAAGAAAAAAGAATTTAAGTCTTTCACAAAAAATGTTTTGTTCATATGAAATAGTTCTCCCTCCCCCCAGTTCTGGGTAAGCCTTGAGTTTCAAATGCCATAACCAGTACATAGGGTATGTATTTCTGCAATGGACTGCAGAGAAATATTATCCTGGCCTAGCAAACTAATATCCACACTTACATTCCAAAGCTCTATTCCTCTGTATTAACATTGCTAGATGTTCTTTAAGTCAGCAGAAATGTAACTGAATAAAAGTGCTCCAGAAAAATGTCTTTTTAATAAGGAATTATCTTTCATTTACATATGCTACAGCTTTTTACGAAGCACAGGTTAGAAGGTTTCGAGTAATAGAAACACTGATATAAAACTTAATGATTAGCATTCATTCTGCTCCCAAATGATCAATAAAATGCTAAGTTAACATACAAGGCAAAAGAAAGTCTATGAACGTGCATCAATTTGTATTACTTTGCTGGATGTATGTAAATACTATCTCTTGTCTATCAGACGGAGAAAGCAGTAGAAGAGTCTCAATTGTTCTGAAAGTGCTCAGTGAATAACTCTAAGGTTGTTCCATGAGTCATCTTGTTCTCCTGCTCGGCTCCACCCGACGAGTCCGCACATGTACATGCAAAGCTATTGGGCCAAATATAAAAATAAACAGCCCTCTCGCTAAGTCGCTGTCTTCTTAGCAAGTTAGGGGCAGCTCAGACAATCTTTAACTTATAGGGCTTTACAACAATTGAATAAGGCACCAGCGTCAGTTATGAAATTTATATATAGCAAGTACAATAGAGTTATATATAGTAGATCAAATCTTACTTCACCTTACTCATATGAATGGTGCCATTGTCTCTAGCAATCCTATTTCCGTGAGGAAGCTAAGCAGGAATTGACCTGTTTATGTTCTGACAGAATAGAGTCACTATTAGAAAACCATACTCGGCAGAGGAATGTTTAGCTTGTCTCAAATGTTTAAATTCTGATTCTTATTTATGGTACTTCTTTCTGGGAGAACCTCATTTCTAGTTATTAATTTAGTTACCTATTCATTCATTGCCTTTGTCTGTCTGTCCCCCCCCCCCCTTAAAAATTAACTGGACTGTAGGCCTGTCATAATAATCAATAGCATGTGAAATAAAAATCCTACAAATCTTTTCTTCTTTCTGGGATTGTATTAAATCAACACCCTCAGCTCTCAACATATCTGAAGCCTGACAAAGTTTTTGTTTCCACAACTATCCAGGTACATTTTGGTTCCATGATGCCTTTTCAAGTAAAGATCTATACTGCAAAAAAGTTTGTATTTTCAAAATTAAATATTTGATTTAAATACGAAGAACTTCGGTCTAATGGAGATGGCATTAGCTGTGATATTTCCAATAGCTCACATTTCTTGACTGAAGAAACATAACAGTTTTTCTAAAAATAAGTTGAAATCGAGGAACTATTTTTTAAAAAAAACCTTTATAATTTACAAAAGTAATTCAACCTGTATGTATAGGCGCAAATCTGCTCCCACTTATGAAAATTTTACCATTGATTTCAATATCTACAGCATCAGACAAGATATAATGAATAATGAAAATGATACAAAAATAATCCCATCCCAATATACTCCTAAACAGCAATGATGATATACCATTTAGGATTTATTTTGTTCATTCATGATTTTTACAGTTTCTTATATTCATTAGGTATCTTTCAACAAATTCTCATTATCACTTCATCAACATTTTATTAATTCTTCAACACAGATTGTTAAAATTTAATGCTGTTTTTGCTGAGAATTATAATCTGAGAATTACTCTTTTGTTCACATTAAGAGAATTAACTGTAGACCAAAACACATATGAAAGCAAGGTGCAGTCTTGCATCAGTGCAATCCCTTACTGAGTTACAATAAACTCTAAAGCATGTCAGAGAGTTGATCAAGTGGCCCACGTTCACTAATGTCTATAAAATTGTTTGTGCACTAAGAACAATGGTGGTAGGTTTTCTCTATATATTGGATGCTGAATTTTCAACAGTGAATCTTCTCAGTATGGAAAAATCAGTAAATATGATAAAAAGGAGTAGGGAAAAGGTTGTACAAAATATTCCCTTTAGTAGATGGTAAATAATATATTACATCAGTCTGATTTTTGCATGTGGAAATTTGCCAAATTTAAATTAATAGGCCAGATCTATGACAGGTGTAAATGAATGTAGTTCCCACGTCTTCAGTACAGCTATGTCAATTTACTTCTACTGAAGGTCTGACCTCATATTTTGGTTTAACATGGCTTAAAACTAAGAAGATAAAAATTGCCTGAAGAAAAGAAAGTGCAGATGTAACATTATGGTTTTCACATATTTTGTTAAATAAATATAATGTTATATAAACCAAACCAAAATAACCCAGCAATCATAAGTTACTATGCTACTGTGTTATGAACTTGTCATTGAGCTGTGGTGAATATGATTTAGTTGGGAGGCAAATTTTAGGCATAAGAGACACTGTTTATGCCTCTGAAGGACTGCTCTTGAGAGTGAAGGGAAGGAAGAATAAGTATATGTGACCTTGCTATCATGACTTAGAATAATTAATATACAGACTGGAGGAGATTGTGAGATATTATCCCCATTTGGACATGCATCTTGCTAAATTTAGTTGTGGTCCGGCCCTTAGTGAGAAATACGTGGTGAGAAATACAATAGAGTAGAGAGAAAGACGAGACAGCGAGGCCCAATGGCTATGGTAGACAACTGGGAGCCAGGTTCTTCTGCTGCTGACTTAGAATGTGACCTTGAGCAGGTCATTTTACTTTATTGTGTCTCGGTTTCTACCCACACATACACCCACACATATTCTTAGCTGTATTTTAATCTCTTTCTTTTTCTAGAGAGTGAAAACAATTATTGCATTCTATTCCTGGCACCTGCAAGGAGTTATCAGCATAAGAATCACGGTTGCTACAGGCTCTCCGCTTATTTGCAGGTATGTGGGCTGCCTGCCTGCATTCATCAGACACGTGTTTCCAACTCTGCAAAAGTGTGGTGAAGCAAAATTTTTTTTTTTTTTTTTTTTGTGGGGAGGATGGGCTTGAAAACACACTGATCCCAAACATACAATTCTAATGCTTTCTTCAGCTAATTTAGTACAAAGGCAGCGTTTAACCAAGAACAACATATTCATTCTGTTCCTTTTTTTGGGATAGAGTGTGCCCTGGATGCTGATCTGTGGCAGATATAATTTCAGCAGGAGTATCTGTCTTCTTTGCACAATACACAAGTAATTGTGTGGAAGATGACTTTGGATCTGCCCTGGATCCGCCATGTGGTTAGCCTGTTGATGACATGTTTGGATTGCTTTTCCTGTTAGACTCTGTTTTATTCTGACTCCTTTTTGAGCCTCCTAAATATATGGCCTTACCCTGTCAATTCCAAGGGACCATTGCATTCATAAGCATGGGCAAGGCCTTCAGCTTGAACAGGGCTATTGGATCCCTTCATATAGCTGCATTTTGTGCTTCGTTATTCTATAGTGACTGTAGTAAAATGCTTTGGTGTCCTTGTGCAGTAGAAGGGAAATAGATCTTTGGGAGATACTTGAATCTGCAGTGGGTGCCAGAATAGGACTGCGCTGGTTCATTTTAGAAATAACTATTCAGTTTTAAAATCAACGTGGTATTTCCTCAGCACCCTTTTCCTAATTTTTTGTTTATTTTTACCAGGTGCATTGGTAGCAAAACACATCAGACAATAGGGTCAGTTCCAGAGACCCCTTTGTCTGACTTTAAGCAATGTTGTGAGATTATTATTAATTATTAGCAAAGTTTGCATGGATATGGGAAGATGTTTTGCAACCAAGATGACTTTGCAGACCTGTCCAGATTGGCATAACAGGAAGTTCATGCTACAAGAGAGCATATGGCTATGGTAAGTGTTGGATATCATGTGGGAGCGGGGGGGGGGGGGTGTTCAGCTGTGCTGAGACAGGCACTGTGTCTGTGTGTGGGAGTACTTTGCTTTTATTCACTGGGGTGAGAGTGGCAAAATGCACTTCTGTTTGCCACGTACAGGCATTGACTACAGCACAGATCCTAGTCATTGCTTGTGGGCAAAAAAGGAGGGAAGGACATCTCAACTTGCAGAACTTGAAGCTTGGGTACCTCATGCAGACTAGCATATTAGTTGAGACTATTTTGGTACTACTTTGAGCTCTCTGTTGCATGTACTCACTGGGTCCAGGAAGGAGAGGTTCTTTGTATTCTCTGCCTCCAGCATAATATTATTGGGAGCCACCAGATGTGCTGTTACATAGAGTCTTATAAGTTCTGTGTAAATGACTGTGTGCGTAGCTAGATCTTGGAGAAATGCCATATTGCAAATTCTTCTGCATAGTTGTTCTGCAAAACAGCAGCAAAGATGTTCACTACTTAGAACCTCTCTGACTAAAATAATCAAGTCATTTATTTAGTACAGAGCTGAAGAGTTTTTGGCTAAGGATTTTGCATTTCCTGAAATGGATGAAATGATGAGAAACTGGTAATATTTGGGGAACTGATTTTGATTTAAATAAAGCAAGACACATTTGCTAGAACACTTGAATTGGCAAAAGTCCAGTTAAAAATCAATATTTAAAGTGTATGGTGCAGCAAAGCAGCACCATGCCTTTAAGAAACCATGAAAATAAATAAATATCTCATGCACACAAGCCAGCAGACTACAAGATTATAAATAAGGGGAGAGCCTCTGGGAAAGGTGAGGGAGCACTGAAGCCAGATAAATCCCTAGCAAAATGACAGAGGACTCAGAATTTTTTCTTTTTTTCTTTAAAAAGATAAATTATGCAAATCTGGGCAAATAAAAAAATAACCTATTGGGGCAGGTGAATAGCCACAGATGATTTTTTACACATGCACGAAGAGAAGCAGTGTAAGAACAAGTTCAGCTGCAGATGCCAGACTGGACCAAGGGTTAGAAGCATAGAACCATTGGTTAGAAGCAGTATCAAGGCTCACAAAAGTTACTGCTAGACAGAAGTGTTGCCAGGTTAATTCCAAACTGTGTACCTGTGTACAAGTCCAGGAAACATCCCCCAAAGCACCTCATCGGTTAAAGATTTCTAAAGCTATCCCAACACAGCTGTTTCTTCTGAGAGGTAAACCACTGGATGTGCAAGGTACAAACACTACAATGTGTCCACACAAAGATCAGGCAAAATGTCCAAAGTTTTACATTTCATAGACAGAAGCCGGGCCAATGCTTTGTGTCAGATTATGGTTGTATCTTAAGTTGGTGAAATTGGTATAATCAAACATCCCATCCCCAGTACCAATGCTAAACCATATGGCTTTGTTAAAGAGTAAAGTAATATATTGCATACATTAAGGCAATTTCCTGAGCAATACAAGAATAACAATGGTTATTGTTTAGATCATATAGTACGTATTCCTCAAGTTTTGTCAACATCTCACCTACACTCAAAGTCACAGATTTCAATGAACTAAATAGATTTTGAGGTTGGAAAACTTAGGGATAATTGAAAAGTAGATGGAGTGGGGCAAGTCCATGGTGACAGTGGAAAAACTACAAAAAGCCAGCTGACTCTATGCCTAAGTCCATGAGAAGTCAACAGGATAATCCAGTGAGAGCATTTCCAGACACCTATTTGTGATGATGCAATGAGTAAACTGGTATCTTCTCTTCTATACTAGAGCTGGGTACTGGAAAAATAAAACTGATCAAAGAAAGATCTGTGCTGACCAGTGTTAATATTCCATGAGAGAAGTACTGAATAATCCACTGACCCTTCAGTGTTCATTCAGCTAGAGAAGTGCTTCAGAAGAAAAAGAATGAAAACGATATTGCAATGTGTGAAATGCAGCAATACTGGATGTTTAAATTGTCCTTGGAACACCATGATACTAAGCTGCATGGTATGCTGCAGAGGCGAGGTGAAAATGATCACATTAATGAAAGAAGAGAACAAATGCTTCGTACCTGCAGCTGAAATATTTTGACTTAGGAGAGGATATCAAACCCATCTTTGGAAAAGTGACAGCAAACACTGATATGAGGCAACCAAAGAATGATGCTGAGCTAGAAAAGATCTGCAAGATTGTCAGAAGTCTTGATGCTACTAAGACATCTCATAAAGAAAAACTCAAGAATGTCAGTGGAATACCCCAGCAAGAGTTTTCCTTCACCAAAATGAAGCAGATACTTGTGAGTATGGCCACATTGCCTAACATTATACTGTAATACAAGAAGTTGATGATTCAGGTGTATGCATCCAAAGGACAATTTGGAGCTGTGATACATCTGAAAGGGAAGCTGTGCTTTGTGTACACTTCTTTTAACCAAAGAAATAAGCAATATAAAAAAGAGGTGCCAGCACATGTATAGAGCTGTGAGTGCCTCCATTAACATGTGTAAGGGAGAAAAGTTAAGCCAGGAAAGGCAACCATAAAGCCACTGACCAAGCAACCATCCAACCCTGAAACACGCACCAAGGTTATGAAGAATGATGTTGCATTGCAGAATTAGGATATGGTAGTTAAACACCAAGCAGGAAATTATATACTACATATTGACAGCATACATCGGTTTGTTTTGTCAGGGCATGGCAATATGGAAGAATTATCTGACGAACAAGTTCATTTAGTCATGTCCACTGTGGCTGGGTGAGAGAAGTTGGTGAGAGAGGCTAGGGTTGTTAAGTACAGCCTCCAAGTATCTATATTGCTGGAAACTGTCACTGCTGATTGACTATGAGAAACATAAAATTGTGTCTTTTGTCTTTTTCCATTCTGGACTTCCATAAGGAGCTAAACATAATTGACAATTGGAACTTGAAAGGTAAAAAAAGAATTCACAATCATGCAGCTCAAAAATAACATTCATTCATTTCAACAGATAAGGAAGGTAAAATAATATCTTTCACTGGACCAACTTCTATCAGTGGAAGAGACAAGTTTTCAAGTTGCACAGAGGTCTTCATTTGGGACATACACTAATTAGGTTATGTGAGTGCAGGGCCAGAAATATATAGTTTCAGTCTTGAATGAATATGCAGATCGAAACCTTCTAAAAAGTTTAATTTGCCTATAATATCACATCTCAAATTCTAAGGATCCCATGAACCCTTATTACCTGCTATGTAGCCTATGACAGAAGGAAGTGGTGGGTCCTTTAGACTGATAATGTAATGTGTTTGTAGTAGACCTTTGTAGTATTTTGAGCTAGAGATGCTGAAAAACATAAAAACTTTCAGTGTGTTTTGGAAACATAAAGATATTTTTGCTGGACATGGCATACTTTAGGAGATGGTATCAGATGCTGACTCAACACTTAGAACAGTGCTATGATTTTTATTACTAAATCTTTCACCATCAAATGGGTAAACAGAAAACAGGTACTGGACTGACAGTGAAATGTCTGTTAGTACAAACCAGGGTGAAGACACATATCACCGGGAAATTTTGTTCATCAAGACTTTACAATACATCTACCATACCAGAATCCCCATCACCAAGACCCATTATGTTAAAAGCCCATAATATTATGCAAGGTATTCATGTTGCAAAACCAACTGACAGACTTCATCGATGAACATTTATTATATAGCTCCTAATTTGTCCAAACATAAGCGACAATATTTTGACAAATTTCATTTTATAAACTATGATTATTACAGTATTATAATAATTAATTTTATATAAACACATACACACACAAATTTTGTAGTGAATATTGGGGATTCAGTACAACTTAAGTTTATATCAATAATAAACATGATATTTTTTCTTTCTTTTCAGTAGACCCTCTACACCAGTGGTTTCCAACCTTTTTAGTAACATGGCACCCTTCAATGAGGCAGACAATTCCATTTCACACCCACTTTTTTCAGATGAATTGATTGCTCATGAATGTCACGTTTACTATGGTTGTGGTCTTACTAGTGTGGTTTGCAACATAGTGCATAGAACAAGCTAATGAAGGACCAAATACATTGATGTTTCAAATCCACCAGAAAAAATACGTCACCTTACTTTTGCCATTTGGCCAACTGCATTTGTAATGTTCACATTTTAGGATTGGAAGACCGATACCTCACTTCTAATTTGATGATTAATTTTCACAATGTTTTATGAGTTGTAATTTTGGTTGGATAGAGTATTGTTTAAGATGAAACAATGTTTGTTTTACATTGATTTTTTCATTACCTTTGTACAAAATTTCACGGCACACTTGGCCAGGTCTCACAGCACACCAGTATGTCATGGCACAACAGTTGAAAACCACTGCTCTGTACTAGACACTTTGTTATAATTTTTTCTTACCATGTGTCCAGCTGCACCAATCTTAGCAACTTTGGGAGCCCATGTATGGATGACTCTTAGTTCCAGCAGCTGCATTCTGCTTTCTATTAATTAGATTCACCCAAAATGGCAAAATTGATTTCTAGACAATGGAGCCTATCTCTAGTAGAACCCTGCTGTGGCTAACAACAGTATACCGATAACGACATATCAGCAATGATACCAGATTTTCAAGACAGGGGAAGCAATATTGTTGGGATTCATCAGATGATGCTATTACTGATACTCTTACAACTTGTGTTTAACTGAATGTGTATGCAGCTAGATCTTTGGAGAAATCTTTTTAATTTATTGAGATGAAATTCATGCCACATGTAAAGTTCACCAATTTGCTGAGTCTTGCTGCTTAAAATTATTTTTTAGGTTTGCAGATTGACTGTGCAAACAGAAACATCACATTGTGTCAAAAATGTTACCTCCATCTTTTCAGTGCTGCACAAGGAAGGATTTATCTGTATATCACTAAAGAGCAGATATAAAGGAAAAAAGAAAGGATGCAATATTAACAAATAGTACGAAAGGTTTATAAAAAAGAACAACCAACCAACCAAGCATTCAGGTTTTTTGGCATTCTTTAACATACCTTAATGATGACTTTGAAAAAGAAATCACAGCTCTAAATGTCTCTTTGACTTACTCTAATTTCTAATATTTAGTATAAAAGGTTATTTCAGTTAGGAAAACACCTAAGACCTCAATATTTTTTTACCTTACAAACCCCTCAAAAATGCATTTTGAAGTATTTTCTGTTTTTAATCACAACTAACCATTCTTTAAGATTGGATATAGAGAAAACTGATGACAGCTCTCCTAAAATGTCACAAGAATTTTAAAACACTCTTTGTAGCTACTGAAAATTAATCCAGACCAATCTAATATTCTGTATGTATGTCCATTGTTTTGTTTTTCATTAAGATTTTTACCAATAAATAAGATTAATAAGTGAAAATATGCTTTGCATGCATGAACATAGACATGGCTTTTAGCAAATCTGAGATCACTCTTGCCAATAGCCCCGTTAAATTGTTTTTATCAGTCTGGTTGACTGGAATGTTTGAGTATTTACAATAGACTCAAGCGTATGAAGCTGAAAGTCTTTCTAATATACTGCCAAATTAGACATGGCTAAACAGTTGAACAGCACTTTTCAGCTGCTTCCTCCAAAATAAAAATTTTTAAAACTAAAATGTTTAGATGAAAATCTTTAAATATATACTTTAATTCAGAATTTTAATGCAATGACTAAACACTTTCTCTTCCCAGCATCTGTTAGGGTGTTAGGCTCATACAGAGAGAGGGAGAGCAAGCCCCAAGTCATATGCAGTGTCGAGGGAAGCACTGAAGGAAAATGTAGAGCCCCCCCCACTCCTGTGGTACATTTTTGTGACTCATTCTGTCCTTCCTTTTGCCCTTGGACGATGGTGTATTATTTATAAGCCAGGGAAAAATGAAATTTAAACAGAAAAAAAAGACAAAGTCTTTTTCATGAAACCAAATATCACTATGGAAAAGGAGAGAAGGGATGGCATAAGGCAGATGATATAAAAGATGGAGACAGAAAAGCAGAGAGTAAAAGGACTTAGAGAATGGCTAAGGACATAGAGAATAACTACTTCACAAATCTTCAGGGCTATCTGTCAGGTAATCTAAGCCAAAACTGCTCTAAAGCTGGTGTTGCAGCAGCTATGGGCTCCATTACCCTGGCTGATGCCCGGATACTGTTAGCAGACTGCATAAATTAGTGTAGCTTTCAGTCCTATTAATCCAGCTTGCTTGACCCCAGTGAACTTTCATTTCTGTTAGACACTTGGGTAAATCATCCCATTGAATGGGGTAAATCCCACTGACTGGGGTAAATCATCCCATTGAAATGCAGGCCCAATATTTAACTGAGGCTGGGACTAGAAGGAAGCAATAAATATTTAAGGATCAGACAAGCAGGAGAGAAGATGTAGCATAGTTCATGATATCACTCTGGATTGAGTGTTATTCTAGTTTACAATTTGGAAGGGGTGGGGTCTTGACTGGTCTTGGATTTTCAGGTAGGAGCTGGGGCCAGGATCACATTTTATTTCCATCAGCATGTGGCAAGAAGAGTGCAAACTTCTACAGGTATGGCTTTGCTTGCATCAACCATCCACAAACTTCGAGATCAGATAATAAGGCTGTTACACGAGCCTACGCCTTTTAGGCCATTTGCGGGGGTGCAGAATGTGGCTGATTGCCTGCTAAGCAAATTACACCACTGTTCTGCCATCTGTACTGGCTTGTAATTAGCTTCCAAGTGAAATTTAAAGTGTCAGTTTTGACAAAAAGGCCTTCAGTAGGACCTGGCAAACTGAGAGCTCAGCGTGCTTCTCTCGGCTGTGAGGTCTCCCTCACAGTTGTAATCCATCAGGCACTTTAGCTGAGTTCTGGACTTGTAATTTCAATTTCAGGGGCTTCTGAGCAGGTGTTTTCCATGAAGAGTCTGGAATTCACTCTGCACAAGCTTCAAAAGTGCCTGGAATTGTTAATGGATGGGGCACACTTCTCTGTTGTCTTGTGTTTTTAGTGATGTGACGGGTCAAGGGCTACAGGATATTCAGAGGTGGTAGAGTGTTTAGAGTTTTTCTGGTGAAAGTGTTGCTTTAACCTGGGTTTGTCGCACAGTGATTTCTAAGCTTGACTTCTGTGAACTTGGAATCACTTGTAAAAACACCTAGACTCTTGGAAAAGCACTTTAAAGGAACAAAATCTGTAAATTAAAACCAAAAGAAATCAAGGGAAAGATTAAAAGCAAACAAGGCTTGAAGAAGACACCCAGGTTTCACTTCAAAGCAAATGTTGCCCTTCTTTGAGGGAATCTTATTCTCAACAAGCCCCTCCAGAAACAGATTTCCAGATCAAACCTTCCCAGGCCTGTTCCATCCCCTCATCCCTTCCTAGCTCTCCAGGATGAACTCTTGTCTCCTTCTCACTTCTGAGCCCTTGATCTTCTTGCCAAGTGCAGCAGTGCAGCTCAGATGACACCAGGAGGCAGCTGCTGGTACACACAACTGTATATTGCCCCACTACCTGGTGCTCTGCCTCTGACTCACTGTGATGTCTAGACCTCACAAATTGTGGGGTCTGGATTGTAAGGATCTTATCCTAATCCAGCCCTAAAGACTCACTTTTGTTTCTCTTTTCCCCTCACTATATTTTAGTGACAACTAAAGCCTTGTGCTTCCCCAGGGTATGTCTACACTGGAGGCTCTATTAAGTCAACTTAACAAGGTTGACTTTAAGTTGACTTAAAGTTGACCTTGTTAAACTGACTTAAATCAACTTAAGGGCCATGCCCCACCTAAACTGGTTTAAGCTGACTTAATAAGATCGACTTAAGCGTTAAGTTGACCTTAAGAGGTGTGTATTGAGTTGACTTAAGAAAGGGCTTAAGTTGACTTGATAAATTCCCAATGTGGATGGAGCTTTCGTTAGGGCAATTTAAGGAAGGTTAAGTTGACCTAAGGCTCCAGTGAAGACATAACCTGAGTGATGTCATCCCACATATGCTCTCCATATATATTGTTGTTAGCCAGAGTTGAGCAAATATGATATAGAGTGATTTAGATATGCTTTAGGCAATCACAAGTTATTGTGCTCAATATTGGAGCATCCGGATGAAATTCTATGGCCTGTGTTCTATAGGAGGTGATTTTAGATGACCTAATGGTCCCTTTGGGCTCTAAAGTCAATGGGTACAGGGGGAAAAAAAGCACATTAATATTCACTCGTTATTTGTTTTCCTGTCAGTAGCACTGGCATTCCTTTTGTCTGCTTGCCAAAAAAATCAGAGTGATTAAGTCTGAATGACATATTTGTAGAAAGAGAATTTTAGACTCATGATTGTGGAAACCAAACTTTACATTGTTATATATACAAGAATTCACACTAGACAGACTTGTTTTTATGCTCATCCAGTCAGGGACCAGAAGCATCATCATGTGATTAAGGTGACTAGTCATAACTGGGCTAGAAGCCAGCTCCATTTTCTAACTCATGGCAAGGAATTCACAATCAATCCAGAGAGCAAGAGAAAGCTGAAGAGAATCAGAAACAAACAAGTTAACCCCAAACCTGCAGAATAAATCCAAATAATGGATGAGTTTGTGGAAAAGGTGATCTGTTCATGGTATGAGCACGAGCAAGAAAAAACAAGTTAAATTAGTCAGATAACTTAGCTCCGGACAGGTAGCCATGTTGGTCTGCATACAGCAAAAATGCCAGCCATCATGAATATCTAGCCTCACTAAAACACTAGCCACCCTGAAAATGCACCCATCGGAGACACTACATACAGTATTTGGCACAGCTAGCTCCGACCACTGCTTGTTCTGCAATGGTGACACCCATTTTTGGTGCACTGGCTTGATCAGAGCTGGCATGGGTATGTCTTGACAGAGGGAGAATTACACCCCCGTCTTGAGGTGTAGGCATACCCGGTGACATAGCTGTTCTGTGAATAAACAGAGCATTTCATTCTTCTGGGCTGTTGTGCAATCAGATAGGCTGGAACCTTTCAGAGAAATGTCCATAAACTGTTCTTGATGTTCTAAGATCTGCAGAGGTCATGAGATGCTTGTTTCCCACTAGAAATCTCACACATCTCACATGAAATTCCTGTTGCCATATCTATTTGTTCTCATTTCAGTATTATTGTTCCTCAAATTCCCAGTCCACACAGAGGGTCACATATATAAAGCTCATGTTCCCTGATTTTGCAAATTAAACATCTGTAGAAGGTTAATGGGTTGGGAACAGTTCCAAGATTTCCTTCAGCTCATAATAAACAATAATCATATATTCTGCAATGAAGTTTCTCATCTTAATTACTTCACATAAAACAAATAATCTCTAACAATTCCCAACTAGTTATAAACTGCTGCTAAAGACTACTCAAGTAGCTTTTGCTCATCACACAAATTAATTGAAGTCGAACAGCTGGAAATGTGTGTTTCTTTCCTAGACTGAACTATACTGAAAGCAAGCGGCACAAATCTTTTATGAATTATGTTATTATCTCATATAGATTTTCTTACAGAAATGAACTGAACTGCAAAATTCATATCTAGATCTGGATTCTGAACTCCAGAAAATTTAAGAGGGTTTGGATCTGGGGTTGTCTTGCTGTTCTTTCTTGCAAAGGGGAAAAAAAGTAGAACAAGGCTGTCTGTTGGACTGGATGATTCAAAGAATAGTTAATCAGATAATGGAACTGTTTTGCTTCTGGGTTGCTGGTTTGAATCTGTTCCAGGTCCATCATTCTGTTTCTATATGATGACTGTTCTGCATCTGATGTGAAATCAGCAGTCTGCCTGGTGTTCTGTGTCCAATTCTTAGCAGACAGGTTTCCAGGTTACAAAATCACAAACAAATTAGGCACTGGCTGTATCAGCAGAAAGGCTAAGGAGTGAGTGAATGGGACTGGAGACAATACTGCTCACTTATCCCTGGGGGGGTAACTGCTTCAGACTCCCTTATGCACAGCAGGGAGAGTTGCAATGCTATTGCTGGTGTTAAATCTGTTTCGGGAGTAAACAGATAATGTCCTTCCGTCTGTCTGTTAAATCTGGCAGCGTTCATGAGCAGTAAATGTATTCACAGAACTTTTCTTTCTTATACAACAGTAGCTTGTTAGGATTGAAAACTCCTGTTTCAGATTTTTTTCACTTCTTGAGATAAGAAGAAAATTCAGAATATTTTGTGGGGAAAAAACAAGAAACCTGGAAAAAAGTTACAATAACTTTCATGCAGAATTTCAGTTTTCCAGCCAGCTCTGCTTAACTCCATCTTGGTCTATATTATATATAATATGCCTCAATATAACTGCTCTCTCTCTCTATCTCTATCTCTCTCTCACACACACACTTGGTAAAAGTCTTAATTCTTCTCTTCTCTTCTAAGTAATGAATTGTGCATGCCCTGGTTTTAGTTTTTCAATTTTGAAGATCCAAGTTTAAATGTAGATCTAAAGTAAAAAGGAGTACGATGGTCTTAGTTTATTTTTCAGTGGATATGTTTCAGTATTAAATCTTTAATTTGTCACACCCACCTGAGGAGAACTCCAGTACAGGAAAGTTAAAGATGTTGGAAGTCAACAGAGAGGATTGATTGTGTAGTGAAACCTGAATCATGTCTAGCTTTAAGAAGAGATGGACCCAAGTCAAATCCTACCTCCTAGTGCTCCTGAACTTGATGTTTGGATTCGGATACATTTCTGACTTTTGCAGCTATAGCTTCTTTCGAGCTTTAATTAGTATGATCAATCCCTCCAAATTGCCATTTGAGAAATTATAACTGCTTCCACAGAAGTTTTGTTCAAATTTTACAAAAGGTCCCACATGAGTATCAGTCTTTTTGGTTTATCCAACCCTTTGATAATTTAAATGTTGATGAATTTACCAGGCACACTGTACTGGTGTATTCCTCATTTCCTGCTGAACATACCTGGTGCAGATTCCTCCTACTACTTTGCTGTTAGTGGAATATCCCTATCTGGAGCTCTAGTTATAATCCATACTGTCATTCAGGTGAGCTTGGCTGGGTTTTCATCTTGGTCTCTAAGCTTTAACTCTATGAAGGATAACAAGGAAGTGGGGAAATGGTTAAAATACCGGATTGTCTTTTCCCTTTCACTTTCTTTCCTTCTTTTAAAAACCTTAATATTAGAACAAATTGCATGCACAGAGAAAATATATTGTTACAAAGCAACAAAATCCTTGATTTACATCAAATACTAGAGTACCATATATTTTTATTTCATTCCTTTGGAGAAAAACAGTATTAGAGTAAGAAATCAGCTGGATAACAAAGCCACAAAGAGAACATCCAATGTATGAAGACACTCCTTTTCAGTGAAGGGTATACAGAGTGATACGGAAAACAGTACAAAATGGAGGCAGTTTCCTGGTCTAACTGGTTGCGTTGTGCTCCCAGATGAACTGTCTCTCTAACAGAACTTACTTTAGATACCAGTAAGTCACTCTCAAAAATAATTTGTTATACATAAAGCTACGTGGAACATAGTTGTTACTGTTTATAGTAATCATTCTCTGAAAGTGCAGAAAAATATTTGACAGCAACAAACATAAATAGCCCAAAGCGTAGTGTCACAGCGGTCTGTGGAGGAAGGCATATTGCCAGATTTAAGTTTAAACATCTTCTACTTTCTTTAGTGCTTTGAAAGCTCCCTGCAATGTTTGCTGAACAAGAAGCTAGACCACTTTATGCTATCAAGGCATAAAAATGGTTTTTACATCCATCAGTGAGGTTAAACAGTTAACCTAATGCCTATCTATTTTTGTCGTTGCTTTTATGTTGCAGTGAAAAGGGGATGACTTTCTTTTCGTCATAGCTACTGGTTTTGAGATAAACAACATAAATAAAAGATAGTAAACAAGGTTGCTACATAAGAGCACTAAATAGAGAGGTATGATCTAATGTTCTGTGGCTAGGCCTAGCTTGCAAGCCCTTGGGCTTCACAGATGTTTCTTGAGCCAGTTCCTCCCGTCGACCAGGGCATTTATTTCATCCACCTGCCTCAGTTTCTTCATTTGCAGAATGGGGATAATGCCTCGTTTACAAGCATGTAGTGAAGAATTCTTATCTTCTCTAAAATGCTAACTATTACCGACACAGAAATGCAACCTTTACAAAAGCTGGTTGCTGAATAAAAACCTTTGTCAGATGAATGTTTTAAGCTCTCTTGTGATCCTACATGACAGAGGAAAATCAAGTATTTCCCTCATGCCAGTTGTTACAAGAGGTTCCACAGTAAGCAACATTATTCCTATGTACACATCAGAAAACATTTTAAATAGCTAAGTAGCAGAGCTTTGTATCTGTATCTATCTGGGATCTAGGTTCTTAAACCACTATCATTACCGTTGTATCTGAACTACAGTCAACCTTTATAAAACAATGGTGCTCTGCTTTCTGCATGATACTCTCAGAGGTTCACCAGCACCTGACTAAGAAATCGTTGCTCAGCCTCCAGCAAGCTTTCCTCATTTTCTTGCTGTTGGTCTTTTTGAGATGCCAGAAGAGTCAAACTACTGCGCCTGTTCTGTTGTGTCCTCCATGAAACATTATTGGGACAAGCTCCTCCTCTGAGGACTACTGGGAAGATCCTGGGAAACATCTGAAAGGACTTGCTGTGAGTGACTGGAGGGGGAGTCAGAGTATGAAACCCTTTTATGTAGACGCAATCGTCGTCATACACCGCTGTGCTCAGTGGTGTGCCCATTTATTTAAAAAAGAGAAACAGGGATTGTCCTTAGCCACTAAGTTCAGAGTAGTTTGAGGGTGGTAGGATCTAGGATGGGAACGTGATGTTTTGTTGGCAGAAATTTTTCTGTCAAAACTGTTTTTACAACAGACAACTGGGGTTTTTCACTAAACTATCCCTCCCAAAAAATATCTCATGGCCAAGAAAAATTTTGATTTATCAATCAAAAATTAAACACCTCAAACTGAAATATTTCGATTTGGGAATCCTGCCATGGTCCCTCATGGAAATTGTAGCTCACTTGCCTTGAAAAAATCATCTGCCAACCAGCTCTAATTTATAGAGACAAGAACAAATCACAGTGTTTGGAACTGGATCAAAAATTCCACAAGTTCAAGGATTCAAGGTTTTAGTTTGAGCAGATGAAACTTTTTCCTGTGCTGACATAACCAGGAAGGACTTCACAAGCTCCCATAATGCTTTTAATCTCTCCATATCTTTGCATCTTTATTTTCATCACCTCTGCACTTATTGTAACATTTTCATTATTACAAATGTCATGTACTTACATTTGTATGAACGGTGAGTTCTACAGTCAAGTTCACTGTATAGCACGGTATCTACAAGTTCATTAAGTCTAGCTATTCTAAACTTTGATGTACAACTCCATATACAATATGTCATTTACCTTAGCCTTAGTATATTTCTTGGCTTCTTCCCCATACTATTAATGATGGTTAAAATTAATGTATCATTCAGGCAACACATTAAATAATATTTGCCATACTTTATCTTTAAATAACCACAAATCCCAGTGCAAATTGTGCATTTTCATGTTCAGACATGTAGTCAAATGATTCAGTCTAAAAATGCACTGTATTTTTTAGTCTTACATTTATACAGAAGTTCTATATGTTTTCAAAAAGGCATTTAACTAATGGTAACAGATAGCTTGTCCAGCACAATTTTCAACTCTATTCTGCTAAACTAAAACTTCTCATTTAAGTATGAAGAAAGTATCTCCCATTTATTGTCAATTTCCTGAAGAGGCACAAAGTTAAATATTTTGTTTTGAAGTGGTGTATTCATAAATTTTGCTAGGACAGTGTAAACATATTTTCAGTGAATACATATGTCCTATTGAAAAAAAAAAGATTTTCAGATCTTATGGTTCAAGATATAACTCACAGCGTGGAAACTGTATAAACTTCTACATATTAAATGTATTCATACTAGCTCAAAAGATGATTTTGACACTATTAGCTCTAAAACTATATCAGAAAGTTTAATTTCAGTGTGAACCTTCTATTACTATATTTAAACAGATTTCCTTAGAGCAACCATATACTCTGTCTTTCTATTCATCTTTAGGATATACCTATATTGTTATATATCAGGCATGGCCAAATTGTGGCTCGGGAGCCAAATGTGGCTCTTGAATGAAAATTTGTGGCTCCTGGAAGAATGTCAGCAAATCAATTTAGGAAAGCAGCCCCAGCCTAGGAGTTCAGGGAGGGGGTTGGGACAGTGGGGAGAAGTGCGGCATGGTTGGGGATGGTGGGGAGAAGTGTGGCATGGTTGGGATTTTAAAAAACTCGTCACTAGCCTGCAGTCTTCTACATCGAGCAGCAGTTAAGTTTTTACTTTATAGGCCTAATTTTCATGGTAATCTTAAGTAATTATTAGAATCTGACATTAGTAGGATTGATATTTGTTCTCTTTTTATAATAAAATTAAAGTGTGCAAAGAATTTTAAACTTAGTAATTTTGGAGTAGGTAAAAGTATATGGCTGTATGCCTCAGTGTGGCACTCAAAGGTTTAATAATCAACTTGTGTGGCTCTTGAATTCCATAAGTTTGGCCACCCCTGTAATTACTTCATTTTTTGTTAAGTTGCAAAGGGATAGCTGTGTTAGTTTAGACCAGCAAAACAAACAAGGAGTCTGGTGGCTCTTTTGAAGATGAACAGATTTATTTATCACATGAGCTTTCCTGGGAGAAAATCCCACTTCATCAGATGCTCTTACAGTGTTACCTGATCCCATGACTGCACTTCCCTGAATTTATTTTGCTCCCATTCTGTGAGTTCCTCCATCTTCAAAGCATCTGATGAAGTGAGATTTTCTCCCAGGAAAGCTCATGCAATAAATAAATTTGTTAGCCTTTAAAAGTGCCACCAGATTCCTTGTTTGTTTCATTTTTTGTGTTACTATTTCAAACTCTCATCTGATCTTGTATTACAGATCAGTAGCTATAAAGAAGAAATAAATGTCCTTTTAAGGATCAGATTTTGAAAATAGGTGCCTAAATCACAAATATTCAAGTAGAGGTAGAAAAAAAGATTATAGTAAATCACAGAAGAAATTCATCCTGGTGCATAGGGTCAGCTCAAGGCCCTCCAAACTAAATGGGCTCACGCCTGTATGTGTCTCACCCCTTGTGCACTGTACACACTCATTTGTAAAAAGACGAGGAGATTAGGGGATTGTTTTTTATGTAAATTTAGTGGCCATACACACTGTACGTGTGGGATGGGAGTGCAGCGGGACTGTCGTTTGCTACCATGCATTAGTCTTTGCACCTCACTTTCACAATGCCTAATTACTCAACTGACTCCATTTAAATATTATATTCTATCTTCTAGCTATGTTCAACCTAGATTCTGAAACAGAGAATTTCACAAAAAATGAAGCAGTTTGTATGAAAAGTAGCTTGTTGTCCATGCAGAATTATCTGTCTGTTCCTTTTTCATGTACGTCCTAGATATGCCTGTTGTTTAAACTTTTACTTGAAAAGTAAATACATATTTATTTGTTTATCATAAAAGAGGATATTTGCCAAAATACAATGGGATGTAAAATTCCCATATTAGCTCTAAAGTCCTTTCAGATTTGCTTTACTCAAGTTATACCTTGAATGCACAACATGGTATTTATGTGTTATGAACCAAATTACTGTATGAGGTACAGTGCATCAAAGATGAATGTATTTGAATAATTCAACAAAAAGTTCAAACTATTCCAAGTGTTAAGCTGTTCACTGAACAGATATACCATAGCAGAACCATACAAAACAGTTGCTGTCCAATATAGGATCACAGAAAGAAAAAACTTTCCAGCCTCCTGAGATATAGCTTTCAGTCTTCAGAGTTATAAAGAAAATTTAAAATGACCAGCATAACAATATTTAGGCAAGTCTCAGCCATGTGAACAGGTTTTTACACAAAGTGTACTTGGACAAGAGCAAACATCTCACTGAAGATGTAAAAAGACACCCTCTCCTCCCCCCAATCTGTATATCGTTGTATGGAAGTAAAATGCATATAGGAGCTGGTTTCCAAACCCAGAAATTTCCCTTTGCTCAGAGGTGGAGCTGATGAATTTGCAAAGACACAAATAACATAGCACCATGACTTCAAATTCTGGTCTATCTAGGTTCTAATATTCTGCGCCCATCAGTGGGGCATATGAACACTTAAAGTGGTTAATATGTTCTAATTATGATTATAGTGGTAGTTCTTCCTATAGAGTGATCCCATAATGATATCCGCTTAGGGTTTTAGGTATACAGAAAGGACAAACTGCATGATTTTATGCATGCAATTCATTTTAAGTGCTTTAATTCCTTAATCTGAGAAGAAAGGGCTATTGGATATGCTCTCCTAAATTGTTTGTACATTGGTGTCCCATGAGAATTTAGCTAGACATGAACTGGGCCCAACCATGAGACTATGGGTACAGGAAAAGAGCAGAAACAAGATGTATTTTACAAGATTAACTGCAATTTTGAAATCTACTCGGCATAACATACCAATGAACAGAATACTTAATATTACTGCACAGTCAAAACAACATGGGCACAAAGACAAATGACCAAATCCTCTTCTGATGTAACTATTGACTTTAATGCAGTTATGCCAGCAGGGAATTTGGCCTGTAGTCTCGCAGGCAATATACTGGGGTTCCATTGCAACGAATGTATTAATAAAGATCTAACATATTTTATACATGAAAAGACTTTAATTATATTAATTTATTATTATATATATAATGAATGGCTTTCAAATACCACATAAGAATTACAGTCTAAAATTCTTGAAAGTCCCTTGGAAATTGTTTAAAAAGGAACATCAACAAAAATGCAGTGCTGTTTGTGTTCAAACAAAAATGACATAAAACAGTCTATTGTTAATGTGGGTAATTCTAAATTCAGCCTTCAGGTTTTTTTTTGAAAAAAAAAAAAACTTTGCAAATACAAAGCTAAGACTTTATACTTTGTGCAGCCTTAATTTTTTACCACTGCTTTTTGACACAGGGCTCAAATGTCATTTTAGACTGTCGAAAAGTGAAAAGAAAATGTATTAATTATTTCACTAAGTTAATTTTCTTAGCGAAACTATGAGATTTTTATAAAAATCGGCAAAGTTACAAGTCAAATTGTGATGGAAGTTTAATGACCCGAATTTCATTGAAAAACCTTATTTGGATTTAGTTCAAAAGTGGATTAGATTTTAAAATTTTGGTTTTTGTTGTGGAAAAGAATAATTAACTAACAAAGAAAAAGAAACTTTAAAAATAGTTCAAGGCATTAGCAGAGTTAATAATCATTAGAAGAGTACATGCAGGTTTTGTTTTAAAAAAAAGCTACCAATGTAAAGCTGTAAAGTTAACAAGAAATGTTTATTTCAAAGTATATTTTAACTGAGAAGCATTTCATCATCATAACACAAAGGAAAAGTACCTTAATTTCAAACAATCAACCTACATTCTACAAGTCCAATCAAATGTTAAGAATAATTAGGTTTCTTCAAAAGATTGTGATACTAAATGAATAATTCAAATCACAATTAGCCACTGAAATAACACCACCGCAGGAGAAACAGTCACTCTTTTCTGGCACAGAGGAAAAGGAATTAAAAGGGTTCCTTTAATGTGTTTTTTAGTTTTGCATCTCCCCCCAATATTCCAATAAACCACCTATATTATAGCCATTTAAAATTTGAGTAAAATAGTAAAAATATCAAACAAAGGACTCTCTTCAGCGCTGGAACATCTGCATCAAGTTGTAATATCATAGTAGTACAATAAGGCTTAAGCTGTGTAAAAAATGCTAGTGTCTACCAATGTTGTGTAATTTTATATGATAAATAGCCTGAACAAATGTTCATCAGAATTGTATTTTTGTTCTACCTTGGTCTGCAAAACTAATTTGTGAATTACTTTAAAGATAGATGGTTTGTTAATTTGCAGATGTCTCGCCACTTTTCTCCCTCTGTCTTTTAGAGGCAATATACATTCATAATCTGCATGTGTACGCACAAAATTTATCTATCTTATGTATTTCATGATCACTCATCATCATAGTATCTAAGAGTTAAATAGATGTATTAAGCACACATGCCCACACACAAGTACCAAATATACATGCATATCTTCTAGACATCCAATAAAATATGTTATGTAAAAAGCAAAAGTGATTTTAAAGATTTGAAGACAGCCATGATGACAGTATATATTACTGTTAAATTCATGAAGGCACATCTGCAAAACAGACTATGGGCATACCTGTAAATCTTTCTCAGAATCTGAAAGTAAATATGTTTTATTTGCCAGAAGTAAGTGGAAAAAAACTATTAACAATTTTACAAACAGTTACTAGGATGATTTTAAAAATAATGCCACCTTAACTTTTTATTATTCTACCTTGAGTATGGAGTAGTTACTTTAGTTGAATGGGCTAATGTTATTAGTAATTTAAAATTGATCTTATGGGTGTGAATATTCACAATATAGAACAACCTTGTCATCAAAAGCAAATTTATTAGCTAATCTCTTAAACGCTGTTTGGATTCTCTCATATAAAAGTACCTTGCAATTTAAAAAAAATGCTTGGTAGCTACGTGCTTGTTTAATACCTTCTTTGCCATTGTAGTTTGTATTTAGCAATGCTGCATAGTTTAGCTACATATGGATAAAGTTTTAGCCTTAGGGTTTTTATTATAGCAATATTCCCTCTTCACTGCACTGTCCACCATAATAGGTCTTCACCTTTCATAGCTAGACAGACAAGCAGAAAAGTCTAAAAATGAAACAAGCTATGTTTAGCACAATTTTACATACCATAATCTCTTTACCATGGTCAAACAAGACTGAAATTCTCAAGATGATCTGTTATGGCACAAATCCATTCCAGAACAGAGCTGATTTACAGCTTAGCACCGTTCTCCACTCTTCACTGAGAGTAAGTTAAATGACCCAAGAATAGCATTAATATGTACTATAACTAGATAGAGTGGTGGTCTAAAAGGTGGTCTAAGGCATTAGTTTTCACCCAAAGAAATTCAAGCTCATATATTGCCAAGAAATACTAATAAGGGTCAGGTATCATTACTATTTTAAGAGGTCGACAATGTAATGAGTTACGGAGTATGATAGTGAATCTTTCTATCAGTCTTGCCAATCTTTTTCTGCAGTAATATTTTGAATGAATTGTGAATATATTCACATTCATATCTTGCATTCTGTTTCATTGTTAATTTGGATTAAAAATATCCATTAAATGTATTTTTACTCATTTTGGTCAATCCAATTCAACAGCTTTAGGTCCCTCACCAAGCTTCTTTTCCTTTCTCTTTTTCATGAAAGTAATCACATCAGAACAAAACATGAGAGAACTTAAGATGCTGTTTAAAAATCATGTTCATAGGGACACTAAAATATTTTCATAGAAATGAAATGATCTGATGAAACAGGAAATAGAAAAGTAAGATATTGAAATTATTTTAAGACAGATGCCTTTTTAAAGTGTATTAAGAACACCTATCACAGTTCCTGAATCCAGTGATACTCACCCAAGAGGTATTTTATCTTCACAACATCTGGTACTGTCAGAAAGCTAAAGTTGTAGACCTTACCAGATGCAGACACTCTATACATAAAAGTACACTTACAAATCATACCGTTAATAGCAGTACAACACAAGTGTTTCTTATACATCCATGGAGAAACCATTCCATGGCTATAAGAAGGCTTCAAGAAGGCTATCAGAAGGCTTCAAAAACAAAACAACCCCCCCAAAACAAACAAACAACCCCTCCACCTAACCCAACTTTCCAGTAATTCCTAATACATGAAAATAACCACCCGAGTTTTATTTTCAGATTGTCTGTAGATGACTGACAGAAAGCCTTTTTCTTCTGGGTGAAAAAACTCCTTGTCCCATAAATCTGTGTAGTTGACATATCCAGGTAAATTTGTATCCTTGCTCAAAGGGATCACTGGTTTTATTCTCTATGGATTTTTCACTCACGCTATTGTGGAAAGTGAATTGAGGCAGAAAAAAAAGTGTTAGATATGTGAAGGAAGATTTATATTACTTTAGATCGTTCACACTGTTCTGTTGTCATCTTGCTGCTTTTATTAGCTGTTTAAAACATAATACTATACCATGCAAGCCAGGAATATTTTTGAATATGCAGTTCAGTCCTGAACAAGTGCTAGAGGACTTGGGCCATATTCTCCTCTTACTCTTGATCTACACCAGTGTAAGTAACTTCACTGGTATCAATGTAAAAGCATTGGGAGAATGAACACAGACACAAATAGCGACACGCACGCACGCACGCACACACATTATATTGCATTCTTGATCAAAGTTTCCCTTTTATTCCATCCCCCCAATAAAATACACACACACACACAGATTATATTGTATTTGTGATCAAAGTTTCCCTTTTATTTCCTCTCCAATATAAGTGAATGATTTATCAACTATCAAGCAGTCAGATCCTCTGGTGTAAATCCATGTTTAAATGGAGCTACATTAATTTACACCAGCTGAGCATCTGGTCCATAAATATTTCATTCAACCCATCACCTTGATAGTTCACTAGCAACAAATATTTTATTGATATCAGTACACTGGTTAAGTAATATATTTTACATCAAGAGAGAGACAGTTTGTTTTTCTGATACTGGATCTATGAATAAAAAGTATTTATCAAACATTTTTATCCCAGTCAAATACATTTGGTTTAATACATTTTTCAAGACAAGACAGCTGCTGGGTTCCTTTCACGATACAGTCACCACAGTAAGATACCAAGAACTGCAGCAATCCACTGTCCCAAAGACTTCCTTTTAAACATTTATCACTCTGCCTGGTTAAAGTTGGAATAAAATACTGAGAGGATTGTGTTTTCGATCCCTAAAACATGCTTTCAAATTTAATTTTCTACAAACTGTGTGGTACTTCTTGGAACTTAAGCGATTTTAACCGCATGTGCTATGTTATGACGGCTGTGATGGTGATGGTGCATGCTTGGTAGAGGGATTAGATATGGGTCAACTGTTTAACCATCTGGATTTTCCATGAGCTAAACCTAATTTTTGACACCTCTCTTTAGGCTAACTGGAACACAAAGTGACTCCCATTCTGTTTTTCCTCTTGTTCTCTGTAAGCATGTCCTAATGTCAATTGGAACTGCACTGCTTCCACCACCCTGTGGTAATTTTATGGCATGACATACATTCAGTTTAACAGGGCCTTCTTGCAATACACAATAATAATATCTGTAAAGTTATTTGTCTTCTGTGATTAATTTCAAGACCATCTCATGACTCATTCTGGTGTAAGTAAGATGTGGCTAAATATTTCATATAAATGTATTGTCTGAATATCTAACTCAAATGAAATACATTAAAGTACTTCTTTAAAAAACTTAATGGTATAGTTTTTACAATAGAGCTATTTCTGTAATAGGTGACCTTTTAGCAACTACCTAAGTAAAACACTAAACATGCCTCTTTTCAATATACAACATATTCATGTGAGGGGAAAAAAACTATCTTGGTTAAGAAAATAAACAGGTTAATATAATTTAAATTTTTTCACTGCATGCACATTTCACAAATACTCTGAATTTTATATGTAGCAGATGGTGTTCAAACAAATCAAGAAGCAGAAGCTGCAAAAGAGCACCAAAAAAAAGAGAAGCTCATATATTTCTTCAAACGATAAGATGAACTGCAGATGTTTGTTGAAGGGCAGCGCTGACGCAGACAACTTAAGAAGCAGCAGCTTAAAAAAAAGGAGTCCACTTGTGTTTAGCATTGGAGAACCACAGTAGCTGTCACTACATGATTTATGAAGGTTGTTTTCTATATTTTATGTCAACGGAGGAATTGCAATTAAAAAACCCTAAAATATAATCACTTGCCTGTGATAATTGGGAACACTGGAAAATGATAACCAAAATGTAACTCCTGCTTGCCTTTTGCAAGCTCAGCTTTTCTGTATGAACAAAGATATTTAAGCAGCGTAACTCAGCTCCATCAATCTTTCAAACTTTTGACCAACATGCTTTCATGCTTCTGTATTTTACCCACATGGTTCTCAGTAGTGCTGCTAAAATACTGTTCTTATCTGACACCTGCAGTCAGATTAATCCCCAGTTAAGCTTGACAAAGTCACTAAAAGGAAAACAGTTGTCTGTTAAAGAACTTTGAGTCATATACAAAACAGCTGCTTGATAAGTGGTTAAAAAAATCATTACAAAGTGCTTAGACATTAATTTCAAGACTATACAGTTGATAACATTAACATAAAGCTATAATTAATGCAACAGTTTATTTGGCAAAAGTTGCACCCTTGTGTGCCAGTACATCTATAAAAATCCCCATATTTTTAGGACATGTTGTAACGTGGCAATAACTTTTACTCTAAACTTCAGCTTGATATTCAAGATTACTGCCTAAAAGCAAATATTTCTTATCAAATTTCAAATATATGGACTTTCCCATTTGTAACTTACTCAGGCATCCTCTCTCCTCCTTCTCCAGTGTAGTTAACTTGATCTATAAACAAAAATGCATACACACAAGCTTTCAGATGTGAAGGATACAAACTACAGATTGGTAAATGGTTTAAAGGGGTTTAGGATCATGCAATTTACACCTAAGGATGAATTTCTTCTCTAGCTTACACCTCTGCCACACTACTGACATCCATGGAGTTCTATAGGATCCAAATCAAGGAAGAATTTGGTTTTAAGGGGTTGGAAGAGAATATTAATTATTTCAGTTTAGGTGGTCAAACGCTTTGATCTAACTATTGCTCTCAGTTACACCCTTGTCAATGCAGTGTCTTTGCTGAAGTGCATAATCTACACTTATACTGGTATAACTCAGAGCAGAATTTGGCCTCCTAAGATTTTGTTGTGCATCACCTTTACATTTCCCTCATATGCTGTATATCATTCTAGATGGAGAGATAGGAAGTGGATAGCACTTTACGCAACATGCAGGTTGGTTATATAAATCCGTGCTTTGGTTGCATAGCAAGGAGCCAGGCTGAAGGTCAAACAGCATCCAGAATCTGAGTGTCCTCTGAAGCTTAGGAAATAACCATCATTCAGGCTCTGCCACCAGGAACTCCAGAGACAAGGCCTTAATTTAAGAAAAATAAAATGCATTTCTATTCTCTGTACAGCAGAGTTTTGACATACTCAATGTAGGTCCTTCAATTTTTCTAATTCTTTAGCTCTGTGCACCTCAGGGAGGACAATGTGGCAACCAAATTCTGACTCTCATATTGCCAAGTTCCAAAGGGGCAGCCATGTTAGTCTAGTTCATCAAAAGAAGCAAGGAGTCCTCTGGCACTTAAAGACTAAATAGATTTATTTATTGCATGAGCTTTCATGGGAGAAAATCCCACTTTGTCAGATGCTGAAGACGGGGGAACTTACAGAACGGGATGAAAATAAATGCAATAAATAAATGACTCTCATACTGTGCTGGTGTTCTATAGCTAATTGCACTGAGCTGCAGTCTTATGTATCCAAAGATAACAGTATTCTTCCCCCCATACACACACATTGTAAAATACACATATAGAGTTGGCAAGGACTGACAGGTGTGCATGTAACCTTTCACTCCTAGGGTCTTTATCATTAAAAGTACTAGGATCATACATATTTTAACTGATAAAATACCCCGAATGTAACTCCATTTTCCTCCCCACATAAATAAGATTACTGTTTATCCAAGAAATCCTGGGAAATACTCAACAATGTTAATTGTTTCTAAAGGCCTGTCCTCATGGAGCAGTAATGCAGATTTCTGAAGCTCACTGATGTGTTGTAGTAATTGCTCTATCTAGGCACTGAGGGTATGCACTAAATGTTCCTCAGTAAGCTTTAATGTAGTGCTGTTTGAAACATGATAAAGAGATCTGTACTCATTACAGTACAGATAGCTGTCTTGAGAAATGTATATAATTTACATTATTTAATATAGCGTATACTGAAATAAAGCCCTGAAAACTCTTGTTTTTTGGCCATCTGTATCAAATCCCCAAATTGCTAAAAATAAACAGAAATTGAAACTAATGGACACTGAAAAGCAGAACCTATGCTCGTAGATGATGCAAGAACACAAATATCAATTATTTGAAGGGACATGCAAAAAACATTCTTAGTCAAGGATACTCTTAGGTACTGTGCAGGATCCTTTTATCATTAATACTTACCCACTCAATTTCCACTCAGAGTGGAAGTAACTGAAAACTCGTTACCATTTGCTTGCTTTTTCATGACCCGCGAGAGATTAATTGATGGTCTCAGTCCACTTCCTAATGGCTAGCTTTCCATAGCAAAATGCCACGTTTGTCATTAATTATGAACTTTGCTGGTAGTCTCAGAAGACAGATCAAGGACCGAAGACCACTGGAGGTAGAATTTGTTTCTGAACCCAAGGGTTGAGAAGCAGCGGGGTGGTGCGGGGAAGCTTCTACTCTTACTGCTTATATTTTAAATATTTTAAATGGATGTAATGTTCATTTCCTATTAATAACAGTTCATGTTTTCATGAAGTAGAAAATTCTCTCTCTACTATATATGGCTAGATCTACACTACAGGGCTGAGGTAAGTTGACTTAATATGGTTGACTTAAGTCGACTTAAAAGTCAACTTTATTAAGTCAACTTAGTGAGGCCTCATTTGTTGAAGTCAGCTTAAGCCAGGGGACCCATTTAAAACTGACATAATAAAAGTTGACTTTAAATGGGGCCCTTTGTTTAAGTTGACTTTATAAAATTGACTTAAATGGCTCTAATGCACTAAGTCAACTTTATTAAGTTGACTTTAATGGGCACATTGTGTTAAGTCGACTTAATAAAGTCGATTTAATCCTTAAAGTCGACTTTAAGGGCAGGAGTTAAGTGCTTAAGTCAACTCAATGAACTCCAAATGTGGCCAGGGACTTGGTTAAGTCAACTTAAGCCTCCAGTGTAGACATGCCCTATGGGCCTCAAGTGCAGAAATAGGATCTAGATTCAGATTTTGGCTACTAACAAAGTTTGGATCTGGGATTTGATGTATTCCATTGTATAAATAGGGACCAGCTACAAAGTTTGGATCCAGATTAAGTGTGGATTCTGAATACCTGAGAATTTTGTGAATTTCTCTTTGTCTCTCTGTTTCTCTCTCGCTCGCTCTTTCTCCAATCACAGCAGTTTGCCATCAGAACCCTGAAAGGTATTTACAGAATAGGTGTGGCTAGCTGAGGGTTGTGTGAAAGATTTGCAACCAAGTTTGAAAACCTAATGGAAGAGTTGGACAGCCTAATGTAACCAGCATCCACCAGCTTCCTGACTGTCTCCTGGCAGAAAGTTCCTGTGAGAGCTCATAGTTTGGACATACTGGCTTCAGAATGGATTTTAATGTATGTTCTGTGCCACAAGACCATCTTTTGCTATGATTTTATAATAAGCATGTATGGGTAGTTAAAAGCCACAGATTGCTGGCTATGTCAGGACCAAAGAGCTCACTCACAGAATTTGTAGAGCCCTCCTAACTACTCCAAGGTCCAGGAACTTGGAAAAGCAGACATCACTGCTTTGGAGTCTGACTCGATCCATTGTACCATCTCCTCCCTCTTGAATGTTTTATGCAGAAGAAATGACTTGAGGTGAACTTATTTGAGTCTTGAATATTATTTCCTCTCTCACATTTATTCTTCTAGATGGACAACGCAAACAGCTAATGTTCAAATTTTGTCCTTGATGTGTGAATAACACAAGTATTTCTATGGGAGATGTGAGTGTGTAACAACTTGAGGGCAGAATTTTGCTCTAAATCCTGCAATTCTTTCTCTTTATGTCACACTCTTGATGAGTTGCTAGGTTAGGTGTTGCTTGTAATTCATAGTTCATTGAAATGTTTTAGTAAGGAGAGTCACAAACCCAAATAAATCATGGTCCTCTCTCAGATAGTTGCACAAGTGCAGTCCCTGAAAATGTTCACATAAACTTTGTTCTAACACTATTATTGATAGTGCTTGCTGTACTCCTGCTCTTGATGAATGTGCAATTGAAATAAACTAGCTCTCCTAGCAGTAATGATCCCTTGATTAAAGAAAACTTTCTAGTTAACAATTTGTAACAATGTAATAAGTAACTTTCAATTAAATTTTTCTCTGTGTGGAGAAAATGTGTAATGAATAAATCAGTAAAGACTACATAATGGAAGCCTATTAACAGAGTGAATATATTCTTGTAACTAAAATTCCTATACCACTTTAGCATTATCTTCTATCAGAAGAGAATGTACAATTACCAATTTTTATCTTATCTTGGACTTGTTATTAAAGAGTAGTAAAGGAAACTTCATTCCAGAAGCTATAATGTGATTTTTGATTAATAGTGGGATTTTTATGTGACAAGAATATTTCTTCTAGGCAAAGTATGCACATGTATCTTAGCCTGAACTGACTTGTTTCTGACAGGCTTTTCATGGACAGAAAGCTGTGTTACTGTATAATATATGTCCATATCTATATGTATATCAAATTTACATTCAAAGGAACTAAAATGTTTGGAGCTAAAATACATACTGCATAAATGGACATTAAAATTAAATTGATTAAACTCTGTAGTAATATTAAACTGAAGTTACCAAACAATAAATATGAAGCAAGTCACTGTCTCAACTGTCATGGCTGCAAAGAGAAATGTTAAAAAAATATATTAATCATGACTTGAAATGTTCTAAGGGGGGGGGTCTACAGTTATACATTTACTGGTAACTTATTACTGTCATTTGGAGTTATGGGCATATAATGATGGCAAATGTAATGTCTAAGAGATTATTTAACCTTTAAGATGTGTTCTAAATGAATTTCTATTGAGCAGAAAAAATAATTAGCCCCTTAATTCTTGCTAGAATTTGACCAATGCTGTACTATCTCACAACATTTGAAACAAGTTTAAAAATATTTAAATTTTTGTAGTTAGAAACCAGGGAAGTAAATTGAAAAAGTTACATCAGGGCTTCAGTGTGTTAAAGTTTAGGATGTTGTTATATTTTACCACCAACAAATGCAGGGTGAAAGTCATCCTTTGTGCAAAATGACAGCAAAAGGTCCAGATGAATACACAGGAGCATATGCAAGCAGGGGTTTTAGTCCCCGACTAGGTTGTAATGATTAAATTTTAATACCAGATAATTAATCGTTAACCTACAAACACAAAGAAGTATGGAGTTAAGATGAGAAATCTGGTCCTTTCACCACCCAAGCATGACTGTGTTGTGTAGGTCTCTATAAACAGTAGGCAATCTTAGTAGTCATGTCCATCATGCATGCTAATGCCACACGGATTCTTTTGGTTTGACATAAAAGGGAAGCAGTCAGATTTTATAAAAATCATATGTGGGGCAGATAGTAAGAATCCAGATTAGTTAAACATGTCCTGAGTTGTACCTGTCCTCACAAAGAAGGATGCTGTCTAAGCTTGGCCACATGCTGTACACTTCATAATCCAGGAGCATGGGCAAGAAAGGACTAATGGTAAGACATCAGGACCATACCTATGTTTTTTTATTTTCATGAGTAATATTTCTACAGTCTACCCTCTCCAAAGACGGCTTGTCATGCTGTGACTTGTGCTAGTAGTTTTGCTTTTACTACCTTTTTTTTTCCTTTTTTTTTTAAGAAGCATTCCCTCCTGAAGCTCAGTGTGTATGCACTAAATTCTGCTCTTGGTCAAAGTTGTGGAATTGTTCTGGATTAATACTGCTGTAAGAAAGCAGAATATGTCTAAGGTTCTTTTTCTTCCCTGCTATTTAAAAAAAACAAAAACAAAACAAAAAGCAAGCAAGCAAGCAACCAACCAAAACTCCCCCCAAACCCTGTAAAACAAACAAACAAACAAACCAACCAACCAACCAACCAGCCCTAGGCACCTGTGGCACCTTAAAGACTAACAAATCCATCTGATGAAGTGGGTTGGAGCCCATGAAAGCTTATACCCAAAGAAACTTGTTAGTCTTTAAGGTGCCACAGGACTCTCATTTTTGGTGTTCACAGACTAATACAGCTACCCCTCTGGAACTTGTCTGCTGTTTCAGTTTTCCATCCCTCCCCGTCATTTTAAATCCATTGGGTCAATTAATTGCAATTCTCTCCTTTCTTCTATTGAACCCCTTTGTGTAAGAGATTAATACTTCCCCAAACCCCTTCAGTTCTACATGTACATATAGGTTTGCTTAATCTTTTCCCATAGTCTATTCTCACTGTGCCTCTAAGGACTATTTTTTCCTTCATCGCACCTCTTATGTTCTGTTTGTTCTGTCATATGGTGCAGCAAGTTACATGTAATATATCAGATGTGTCCTAACCCCCAGTACTGTGTACATGCAATATTTTAGCTGTCTAATTCCTATTCTTCTGCAACACACACTTGCACAGCACAGACTTCTGTACTGATTCAGAGTTTTATGGAAGTCCACCAGACTCTGGAAGGCACAGGGTTCTGATGTGGGCTACCCATCTATACCACATATGCAATACAAATTGCAGACTAGATCCAAAGCTCAATAAAGACAATGGGAAGACTCCCAGTGCCTTAATGAGCTTGGACCCAGCTCAAGAAATGTTCAGACAGTGTTTGAAATGCCTGATGTTTGAACTGTTCCAGACCTGGGCATTTTTATGGATTCTTTCAAATTCACAATGGATCTCTTTAGAATGACAATTCTGTTTCTGATGGCCTTACTGTTCATGTGAAATGGTATTTGTCTGAATTCCTTTTGCTTGCCAATTAATAATAATACAATTATTTAATCATTACTTTCAAAACACCATAGCTTCATGTTGTTTTCACTGTCATATCACTGTTTTTGTAATAGTTTACAGAAACATGACATCTTGAGTTGCCCAAAATGGGCAGAACAATGCAGCAGAAACTTCCCTGATATTTTTGAACAGCCTTAGCTCAGGTTCCAGGCACATAAACAAATACATGGATTCGCTGTCCTTTGACCAATACCTCACTCGATGTTCTTCACTATTAGACAATATCTTAAAAAGCACACAATAAACAACACCCACTGAACTTCTCATCTGACTTTCCCAGTTCCTTTGGTTGCAAGCTGGAATCCTTGGCTGTAATAAGGTAGCCCCATTTTCCAAGCAAACCACATTGAAGGTCAAGAACCTCTAAAAAATGGAACCTTCCAAGTTATATTCCCTGAAACTATGTGACCTCCAAACCAGAGCTTTTCACAGCTGTTTTAAATATAAGATTATAGAATCTTCAATAAACCACACATTATCTAACCATGAGTAAGACGATGGCATCATAATTTTATAAACCTTGAACTGAAATGTCTGCACAGAACTATACCCAGCCTTTTGATGTAGTGGTAGTTTTAATTTACGGATTTCTCTTCTGCTGAAATAGTATTCAATTATGCATTTATCTGTAAATTTTGTTTTAAATCAGAAAACCTCTTGAGATCTGGCATCTTGCTTTCAAGAAGATCCCTGGGGAGACAAGGATGGCAGCAGTAGAAGAACAAAAAAAGAAAAAAGAAAAAAATAAAACCCAGGAAATGTCATCTTAAGTTATTGTTGTATGTGCATCTGCAGACAGAGATACACTAAAAACCATCCTAATGTATATTCAGTCTTATGCATCAGTGTTTGCCACTTTGTACTAGCTGTTCTCTGTTCCAATTTCTTTCACTTCTCTTTGTCTGTTAAGGTTTGTGCCTTCTCCCTGTTCTTCTATAGCACTGCACATACCAGATAATGCACTAGACTAGTCTCTTTACAGTTATCTAACCTAGTTATTCAATCAGATGAGCTGTGAATTCTGAGCAACTTACATGAAAAAGACACATTCCCTAATTTTTGTTTTAAAATTTCACAAGAGGCAGGAAAGACAAGCTGGGTGAGATATTAGCTTTTTCTAGATAAATTTCTATTGCTGTGAGAGGTAAGTGGAACTTATATGGGGCTCTTCCTCAGGTCTAAATTAACAGTGCCAACAAAAGGCAGGCACCCATTGGTTCTTCTTGTCTGAGCATCCCACAGAAAAAGGGGAGGAATGATGATCATGGGACTCTTAATTAGTGTTTTATTTAACTCAGCATGCAATAAAAAAGTGTTTATTTTATGGTCGACAGAACAGACTTGAAAAGGAAGAGACCCTGAATAGTTTACGGTATCATAGATTTATAACCAGCATGAAAGGATCAGCCAGTGGGTCATTTTGTCCAGTTTCGTTGCATGATGGTTTGCAAGCAGAGAAAAAATTAGACATGATCAGAAATGTTACTGAGTTTCACTATTCATCTTGAGAATCAGCAACTGGACCTCGTAGCCATCTGCAAATTCACATAAAATTCTTGCTAACTGAGTCATCCTCAAAATATATGAGAAGTGATAACCCCTGAATCATTCCAGTGTTCTTTCAATATTTTAATCTGTTGCCTTTAGCCTCATTAATGTTCATTTTTCAACTAATTACAGAAGAGATAAAAATACTCTAGTTTGTTATGCACTTCTATGAGCTGTAACTAAACCGAATCAATGAATCTATTAATAAATGGAGCCTGTCCTGAGTCTGTAGTCATACAGAGCAATTTCACTTAAGTTAGTGTTAAAATAAACTCTTTCATACTGAATGAAATGCAAAAGCAGTTCACTTCAGTGGGAGTACTCATGTAAGTGAAGTTTGGGGATGGGGACTGATACCCTTTTCCTTCTCAAAACTGGACCCTGATCCCTTAGGCTATGTCTACATCTAACTGCTTAATTCGGAGTTAGTTCAAACTAACTGAATTTCCTAGTTGGAACTAACTTTCTAGTTCAAACTAGCCATGCTATTTTTAGTTTGAATTAACTTTTTAGTTTGAACTACCACTTAGTTTTGAACTTATTTAGTTTGAACTAGCATGACTATATCATGCTAGTTTGAACTAAGTTTGAACTAAGCAGTTAGTTTAAACTAACCGTTTGAACTAAGATTTGTGTAGACATAGCCCAAGTGTTTAACTTTTTAATGCTAATTTGGACCTTATCACCCATCATAGCACCCATAGTAGTATTCATAAGCAAATATGATTGTAATTTATACCACCATTTTCTCAGTGATGCATGTGGGATTTAACAGGAGTTACCAATGTAAATCCCTCGTGCAACAATAGCAGAGAAGAAACGCCTCCATATAGACTTTGAAGACCTATGAACTAGGGTCAAGTGGGATATAACACAAATTATCTGCCAGTGACAGCAACAGATGCCAAAACCTTGGGAGAAAAAGCTATCTCAACTACCAAATACCCTATGGAAGAAAAAGAAACAGCAACTAGTCCGATAACTCCACTCATCAGTCAGTAACATAGCCACAAATTATATGGAAGCAAATAAGATTCCTCCTGCCTGGCAGCAAAAAAGTTTGCTCTTCCAAAAATAAGCAAAGGCACCGCCAAAATAAATAGTCATCACAATTAAGAATCCTAGTCATACTGAATGCTTTGTAATAAGCTTTAAAATGTTAAAGATGCATGGTCAATGTAAGTGAGTGTTTTGTACATTGGAGCCACTAAGCAAATATGTCAGTTCTGCAAATAATTTCTTTCCATAGCCTTGAGGTAATAAGCTTGCTGTCCTTTCCCTCATATCAGTTTTACATCAATGTAACTCTGACTTCCATGGGATTACTTCTTGATCTGTGCCAGCTGTAAGGGAAAGAAGAGTTGTTTCCCAAGTGACATAAATAAAATAGGAAATTTATGGAGAATCTCTGTTCCAGGTCCTAATTATCCATTTTCTCACCTATTTTTGTATGTCATGTTAAAATCTCATTTTCAGTGTTATTGCATTCTTTATTGTTTGTATAGCCCCATATATATTACAGCAGGGGGCTGCATGCAGCCCCTAAAGCTATTTCCTGTGGCCGGCAATGATGCTCATTACCGATATTTGCAATATTGCTAAAAGAAAAGTTTTCATGGTGCGGCCCTCAGGCTAATGTAGTAGTCCTTATGCAGCCCTGGACTTGTCCTCATGCGGCCATTGTGGTGATTTGAGTTTGAGACCCCTTTGTTACAGGGTGCTTTCCATTCAAGAGGAAAAGATACCTCTCAGTCCTTAAAAGCCTACAGCCTTATTTTCTGTATCTCAGTAAAAGCACTTTGGTTTTTCAAGCTGTGAACTATTTTTGTCCAACTTTCAGCGTAGGGTCCTGCCAAGATTTTCACATTTGCATAACTTCACTCACAAAGCTGAAGATCATGGGATCTATGCAAAAGTCTTTAAGGCTATGTCTACAGTAGCCAATTACTCTGGATTAAGGAGTCTTAATCCGGACTAATTTGCTCCCTGTCTAGTGTAGGCTTTGCCTAGTTCTAACTAAAAAATTTTTTATTTCAAACTAAGCAGCTTAGTTCAAACTAGTTATTTCAGCTGGTTAGTCCAAACTAACTGCTTAGTTCAAACACATTGGCATTTTTAGTTTGAACTAGCCCAGTGGAGACATGCTAGCTCAAACAAAATAAATTGAAACTAGCAGTTAATTTGAACTAAGCACTTTTTTTAGTTTGAACTAACTTTTTAGTTCAAACTAACTGTTTTTTTGGTTCAACCTACAAAGTTAGTTTGAACTGAAAAAAGCACAGTTAGTTCAAACCAAAAATTAGTTTGAACTAAAAAACCATGCTTAGTTCAATCTAAATTCTAACTACTTAGTTTGGACTAAGTAAGTCCAAACTACATTTTTAGATGTAGACATAGTCCTGAAGAATAAGACTTGATTCTGCTGTTACTTATAGACCTAAGTAGCATATAGTTACTCAGAGGTAAATGCTTGCAGGATCATGTCTTAGACTTGTAAAGTTACATGACATCTTATTAATTAATTGATGATTAACTAAATTTGTATTGCAATAGCACACAGAAGGCCCTTTACAAGTATCCTAGAAAGTATATTCCCTGGGCAATTATTTATAGTAGCAGTCTTATTAAGTCAAAGGGGCTACTATGAGTAATTGCTCATCAGTGGGATTAAAGGAGTTCACAATATAACCCTAAAAAAGATAAGTGGGAGCAGCAAGTGAAAAATCAAATAATATTAATTCTGAGATTTACCTAGTTGTTGGCAAAACATTTTCCATAATTACAAATGGCTAACCTTCTTCTCTGATCTTGATGATATGCTACATATTTCAACAATTTAAAAAGTGACTAAGGACTTATTCTTTCTCCTAGAGTTTGATTAACACTTGAGCTGCTTTCTTGGCACAAAAGGGAACAGGGGTACATGGCCAATAAAGGCTTCAGAGATAAAATAATACAGCTGAACTAGCAAAAATCTGTAAAATGAAGATCTCTTCTGAGGTTATTGCTAATTCCAGGTACACAGGCTTCTGGCTGGCTAGCTTTTGCAGGACTTGTTTTACCATTCTCCTTCTCTTTTCTCAAAGATCCCCTTTTTTTTTCTGTGATGCTCTTTCCATTGTTCCAAATTTCTGTTGAAGACCAAGCTACTTTTCATCACTTGAGGGCCCAATTTACAGTGAGCCAGTGGCAGAAAAATGTCATGTAGCATTGAGAAGAGAAAAGGAGTGGGAACATGGGAGTGGAGCAGATAAGAATGGCTATCTGGCACAATCCTCACTTTGCTGCAAATCTGTAACAACTTCTCTGCATGAACAGCTGACTATAGGACCACCTCCACAACACTTAGGCAAATAGGATAAGTACAACCATGCACTCATTCCCATATGTCTGTAGGAACCAGTGTTACGCTGGCTTCTGAGCAAGCTGTGCTGCCCTGGGTGAAGGAGAGACTGGGAGCAGTGAGGATGGGCTGGATCTCCATGGAAAATACTTTAGTACACCAAGACCCACGAATCTGAATGATCCTGTTTCACTGTAGATCTTTGACTAATGCCGGGTTTGAAGATCATGACCCTTGCCACCTCCTTATGAACACAAGTAGCTCTTTGCCTAAGGAAGCAGACATTCAACTTGCAGGGTTTATGAAATATTTTCCCATTTTCTCAATGCAAGTGTTTCCACAGCAGATGTTGGTTTCGGCCACTTGTTCTTAATGCCACTAGTTTTTGGCTATGTTGTCAATAGCAGTGTGGTCATCCCCGACAGCTGTCAGATACAGCACTATTTCTCCTAATGCTAGGAGATTCACTCATTAGTTTACCTATGAGGTAACAAACTTCCAGCCTTTCCTCATCTGATCCAGAGCAGGTTAGCACAATAAACATGCCTACAGGGCACCTGTTGGAAGGTTGGACATTTCCTAGGTGGATTCTCGCTAAAAATATATATAATTAATCTTACTCCCAGCCATAAAGAGTCATATTCTGTCTTCAGACAAATTAATTCCATTGGAGCAGCACATGTATACTGACTGCTAGGATATTGACTCAAATGGAACAAATCCTGAAGTCTTAACTTAGCTTTTACTCAATTATCACTCTGGCAAGATTCTTATCGACTTTGTAGAGAACAAGTTTAGACTGAGAAAGGACTTGAGGACTCAGGCAATAAAAATAACTGTAACACAAAATTTTGATGAACAATCCCTGTTTTCCCCTCCCCAAAATCAAACCCTCAAATCCAGGGCATTTTTACTAATTTTGAAGATCATTGTATGCATTTATCTTCCATTTTCTTAAATGTCAAAGTCTAAGACAGCCAAGTTAGTTAACCTGTAATTAAAACCAGACTATATACAATCAACTCTTTCTATGATAAAATTAAGATATCTAACGTCTACACAAATCAGAGCAGAACTCATAATTTTATCTCTGGTTTTATCTTGTCATAGTTATTTACTACTTTTTCATTCTGGAAGAGCACACCTGCACATACTTTATATTTCTCTAGCTGGACTTGAAGAAATTGGGACATTCTTCCTGGGTTATTAAACTATAAGGCATTAAGGCCTGAATCAGCTAGCCTGCCTCATGTTAAGAGTTCAATTACCCATGTAAGTAAGGGCTGCCAGATCAAACTACTCTATATCACTGTATGTTACATCTACAAAAGTTCAAGTTCAAGAACTAAACAAATGCAACTAAGTGTGTCTTCCTACAAGTATCATTAACTATTAAGAGAAAAATCACTTTTGGAATTCTCTCTGATGTCCAACACTGCAAATACTTATGAATTATAGTATGACAATGACTATTTCTTAGCTGAAGCTTCACAGAAGTATTTGTACAGTATTTATTTCTGTAATATAGCTGAAGCATTTGCATTTCAGAGGGAAAACATTAATTTGTTGGTGGTATCAACATATTAGGCAAAGGTAGAAGAAATCATGAGGACTTATCTGCTTGTGTGGTGCTAAGCACTCATAAAGTTGCTGAAAAACAGGAAGTGCACATAGGAAAAGTAAAACTTCACCCATGCTGAGACTGCCTTTCTTAGCATTTCCATTTTCAAAGTTAAAATTCAAAAAATCAGAGAAATGGAAAGAATAAGTAAATCAAATGGAAAACAAGAAACAATGAATCCAAGTAAAGCAACAGGGAAATCTAGAAAAGCAGAACACATCTGGACACAGGGAATTTAGCCACTACACTGGGGTTACCGCTTCCACGCTTAACTGAAGGTACTATAGTATCCTTCACAATCATCAATAGTGAAAACTCTGGCTTTACATTTCATTTGCAAGATGATGACTCCAAAACCATGGTATCTTATACACCTCCAAATTGGAGGAGATGTTCAGTGATGATTCACAGGGAAGAGTGTCTCATTCTGGTCTACTACGAGAACATATTGAGCATGTTGGGTGTTTCTCTGAGATCTCTCATTTTGTACCAAGACACTTGATCTGACTTTAGAGGTGATTTCTGTTAGTACACAACACAAGGTAGCCTGATTTATCTGTACACTTGCCTAGCTTATCTCCATATTTTGTATAGGCCAAAATCTGCTCTGATTTACACCTTATTACTCAAACTTCAAACTATACCCCAGATGGGTGACCATAAAAAGCCAGCACAATGTGGATTTTAGAAGGCATTTTGTTATGGGCGTCTAAACCCCCATGGCTGTATGTCTGCCATATGATGGCTGTGACCAAAATATGAGTTTTAGCATTTTTCATAAAAAATTATGGGTCCTGATCCATCCATTCTGTAGTGAATGGAAATTCACATTGACATCAAGGGGCTTTGGACCGGGCTTATGGTCTCTTCACCAACATGGCCAGTTATTATTGACCAAGGCTCCTCTAGGATTTTTTTTAGAAATGCCACTGTCTATATCCATGTTGTGAAGTAGTGATTTTTAAATGGCATTAAACTTAGATGAATATTAATAAATGTTTTAAATCAACTTTTACTATCACTCACATTTCCCATGACAAACTAAACTACCAACTATAATTGACTTTTCATTTTATCTTTACTATTAATACAGGAAGGAGACTTTTCATCTATCTTTAGTATCAATACAGGAAGGAGACTGAGCCTAGAATATGATCTATACAATGCCAGTCTTGAATTGTAGTATAAAAACAGTATAAGTTTCTTCATTATGGGGATGGGCTATCTAGTTTAAATTTAAGGTAGGTCTATCAAAAAGACTGTGAGATGATACATTGCAATAACCCAGCCTAGATGTCCTCAAAACACAAATTCCTTTATCAGTCTCAGATGGAATTAGCATGGGCTGGAATCTAGAATGGCTTCCATGACAAGAAAAACAACATATTGCCTTCTAAGAGATAAAGTATGTGAGGTAGTATATTTTATTGGATCTTCTGTTGGTGAGACAGACACGCTTTCAAGTTACACACAGCTTTTCTTTTGGTCTTGGAAAAGTATTAAGAGTGTCAGAGCTAACTACAAGATCAAACAGATAGTTTAGCATAGGAAGTTAGAGCTACCTCCCACAATGCACCTTTCAAGATCCATGAGTCCGACACAACTATTGCAACATATGAGGTACCTCACCCAGTGCACTAAGTGTCCCAGTACCAACTTTGTGAATGAAACCAGACAATCACTAAGCTCTTGAATGAACACACACAGGAATAAGAATCAAAACAACCATGTCATCTGTGGATGAACACTTTTCATTAAGCAATCACTCAAAATCTGAGCTATCAGACCTCAGCCTCAAAGGAAGCCTGTACAACATTTCTTAAAGTTGAGCCCAGGAACTTAAATTCATATCTTTGCTAAAAGTCAGTACAAGCACTCACTAAAAGACACTAAAAATCATGGTCTTAATAAAGATATGGGATTTATGGCTTATTACAACATTCTGAAACCTGCTAACCCCCCTCTCCTTTTTGTCCTATGACCATAGCTGTTAACAAGCAATTTCACTTTGAATGGTCCCTTAAAATATGCTCTAACCATTTATGCAAAACTATTTGTTTGACCTTGTATTTAGCAGTGACACTCTTAGTACTTTTTCAAGACCTGAAAAAAGCCCCCTATTCTTGAAAGCTTCTGTCTCTCACCAACAGAAGTTGGTCCACTAAAAGACATTCTTCACCCACTGATTTAAGAAACAATGTATTTTACCATCTGGTTATTATTTGATATTCACAGTTTAAAAGCAAAAATCATAGTACATTTTTGAAAGAAAAGTTGCAAGAATAAGAGTTGCTCCTAAAAAAGATGTGGCTCCAATCAAGCAAAGGCACCCCTCCCCCCCAAAAAACAAAGGGTCTGTGTTTGAACAATTTAACTAGAAAATAGCCTGGGATATCCAATTTTGAATAAAGCTATAAAACACAAGAGTGAATGAGGCAGTATAAGAAATAGCAGCATATCATGGGCCTGACACTGGTAAACTTCAAGGGCACATTTTACGCTGATTTACAGCTCCTCTAAACTTTTGAGCTAAAGAATACCTGCATTTCTGTTCTCAGTGTTTGATACCACACCTTTTCCATAAGCTCTTCTCAACAGTAGCTGCATTACTTATATCTATGATTTAAAAACTCAAGGCAACTTTGGCTTTTTCATGTGAATGTCATATTATAACCAGATGGTAAAATATTTTCTTTCCCTTCAGAAGCATTGGAAGATCCCAGCTCATACTGACTTAATCTGAGGTTGATGAAGTGGTTTTGGAGCCACCTAGACCGGATTATTGTAATATATTGGTTTACAGTCCTTGACAGTATCATGTTTTACCTAATAGTTGTGTATCATTTCCTCCCCACCACCCCTTTCACACATAGTATGGGCCAGGTCTTCCTCTGGTGTAAATCAGTGGAGTCGAACCTTTGAAGTAAATGGTGCTGTACTAGTTCACATCAACTGAGGATCTTGTCCTATGCTTTTACAGCACTAACCACTGACATATCATCTTTTAAAGCCGTTCACCAGCTTGATTCAACCTACTGTGCCAGTCCTGGCTATTCATGCCTTGGGGTGAGCTATAATGATCTCCATTCAACCTGCACTTCTAGAATGAAATTGTTTAGAAATAACACTTTCAGATGTGTACCTTGAATTTGGGAAATTTGCCAAGAGCATTCTTGCTCTGTTTATAAATGAAGACTCAAAACTACCCAGAGATTTTGGCTGTATTCTCCAGCAAAATTCTTAGTAGGCCATTAGGTGTATTCTTAACTCTGGTTTATTTTCCCTTGCCCTTTTGACTGTTGTTTCTGGTGGTTATACTCAAGGAAACACCAGAGATCATCCCCTGAGTCCAATCATTTAGTGTCTAATCCAAATCCCATTGAACTCAATTTGTCTTCTTCCTGAACTCAATTATTTTTGAATCAGATCCTTAAAGTTAAGGAAGAAAGATGGAAAATTTTTAAAGAGGAGATGACTTATTATGAACACTCTTAGGACTCTGATTCAGATTCTAAAAAGGAGCGTCTGGGAGCCACAAAGTGATCGAATAGTACTCTTTCACTACTGGGGCTGGACTTTTTTCCTCATGTGAAGACAAGGATTTTAGGAAGGACCAAGAAGAGTCCTGGAGCTCTGGCTCCAGCTTGAGCCTTGACATCAATGCAGCAATTTTTTAGCCCTGCAGCCTGATCCCCAGTAAGCACAAATCAGCTGATAAGAGCAACCATGGATTTTTTATTCCTTTGAAGACAAGCCTAAGTAATCATACCATTTTCAGTCTCTTCTCACAGAATTTTCCTGTGCTTTGAAATATTTCCATTTCTCCGTGTTAGAACTTTTCTATTTGTACTATATCCATCTCTGAAACAGTGTAACAAAAATTGAACAAGTCCGATTTCCCTAACACCCTCCTGAATCTCCCAACACCCCCCAGTTGTCAGCTAGTAACAGTCTTATACCAATTTAGTGAGCACCCCAACACACCCTACACAACCCCCTACACCACCCCCAATTTCAAGTCCTGGGGAAGCTGCCAGGTGACATCAATTACAATATTTCCATTCTCAATCTCTCTGTAAATACAGCTAAACAGCTTGCTTGCTTTTTTCAGCAGTGTAGTGTGCGGATGAGACCTTTTTAACGATGACACCAGGCTCTTTATCCTTTATGCAGTGTCTTCTACAGTGATTTCTACAGTGTTTAATATGTCTTTTACTGGGAACCCCAAAAGAAAGGGACCCATAATCACAGGCCATTTTGAAAAGAGGTGTTATCCATAGGTTAGCAAAAAAACTAAGGAGTCATGTGGCACTTTAAGACTAACAGATTTATGTTTTGCATGAGCTTTCGTGGGAGAAAATCCCACTTCCTCAGATGCTTCAAAGATGGGTGAACTTACAGAATGGAATGAAAATAAATGCGTGGGGGTGTAAAACATAGGCTCAGGTCATACAGTAACAGAGGTCAGTCATTCTGTCTATTCAGTTAGTAGCGTTGTGTGTCTTGCTTGTCTGTAATTGGTTATCTTAGTGCACTGTCCTGACACTGGTATCATCCACTCACTGTGATGCTGCAGTCACACTACTCGACAGTGAGCTGCCTGGGTTCCTTGTAAGCTATAACCATTCATATCAGCAAGAGTTCTTCCACTGAGTTCAGTGAGTTGGAGCAAGTTGTAGCAGAGATCGAAGAGAGAAGTAGAAAGATTAAGAGAGAAGACATGGTAAAATCATAGTGCACAGAAATGCTATTGGTCGTGGAGGTAATAACAGTGACTAATAAAAATAAACAATATTCACATTCCTTAGAGGGATTTGTCAGTGTTAATTACACAGTGTCTGCAAAGTATTTTGAAATTCTAAGATGAAGTGTGCTAAGCAAATTGTATGAAAAGTCTTCCCCCTCCTCCATTGACTGGGATTGGTTTGAGAGCCAGGCAAGGGGAATGGAAACTGAAACCACGTAGAAGATGTAGACACACATCACTAGCTCTGATAGATGCATTTGTTGCAGTGTGAGGGCCCTGGCTTCCTCAAAGCCTGTTGGATAGTTGTAACAATGTGATTTGGCCTCATTCCTTCAGATACCCTGAAGCTGTAGTATAGCGCACATTTGTACAGCAATTTTAACTGATCTGTAATTATTATTTATTGTTTGTATTATGGTAGCGTCATGGACCACTACCCCATTGTGCTAATGCTATACAAAAATAAAACATCAAGACAGTCCCAGCCACTAAGAGTTTAACAATCTGCAATGTGCCTCAAGCTTGGGAGGAATTCATGTTAAATATTTTTTTAAAAAAAGAATTATGAGCTAGCAAGCAAGCAAGCAAGCAAGCAAACAAAGAAACAAACAATGAAGGAGAAAACGAACTAAATGATTCCTTTGATCCTCTACTGACTATTAACACTTTAATTCTAGTCACTAAGGGCTGATCCAAAGCCTACTGAAATCAAATAGGAAGTCTTCCATTGACTTCAGTGGAATCTAGACCAGGTCCTAATACAGATTTTAAAAGCTTATTTCAGTGAAAAATCATAAACAGCATGGGGAAAGAGTTGCACAGCACAAACAGATCTAATATTAATCTCGTCTCCTATCAGGCTGCCCTACTGATACCTGAGTTTCTTATACGACACGAACCTCTTGAATTACGGCTGAAATGTCTCAAACCTTCAGCACTAAAACCATATGATAGAATATTGGGGCATTTAAAAAAATTCTTACCTCGGAGAATGACTTTCTTCTGCAAGATTTTGATATAGATCACAGATAAATTTTAGAACATACTTTTATTATACATGTTTATATATAAAGAGATGCAAAATAAAACAAAACCAGTGTTTTCTAAGATCAGTACTAAAAATCACATGGATCATTGTTAGACACTTTCAGTCTGATTGTGTAATCCAATTTCGAATAGTTTTCCATTATTCAGAATTTTATGTCTCTGACTGGAGTACTGATAAAACTTTAGACTATTTATATAACACTACGGTGCACTTCCAGAGAGCCTTCCATCAGAGGATTTCAAAGCACTTCACAAACATTAATTCAAGCTGTTAACTCTTTATGTAGTATTATTACACTCATTTAAGGCAGGCTCATGTGACTTATCCAATGTTAAACAGTTAGTCAGTGGCAAAAAAATAAAAGTAGACCTGAGAAAACGAACGTCTAATCCTGTGCTTTAACCTTCAGTCACTGTCTTTCACTAGGTCACACCATCATCTTTAGCAGTGGTTTTCAATCAGTGTGGCACTCATGCACCGTGAGAACTGTCCAAGTGTGCCATGAAATTTTGTGCAAAAGGTTTCATCTTAACCAATATTCTTTTCAATGAACCAAAATTATAACTCCTAAAACTTGTGAAGATAAATCACCAGATTAAAAGCAAGATATTGGTTTTTGATTCTATAAGATGAACATTCTAAATGGAGGCAGGCAAAGGGTAAAATTGAGATGATGTATATTTTTTCCAGTGGATTTGAAACCGTAACACATTTGATCCGTCTTTAGTTTGTTGTACGCACTACTGTAACCTTAGTAAATCTGACATTTCTGAGCAATCAATTCAGCTGGAAAAAGTGGGTGTGCCATGGAGTTTGTCCCATTTGAGTGTACTGAGTTACTGGAAAGTTTGGGAACTACTGATCTATAGACAGTGACTGTTGGTCTCTCAGATTTATCTGGGTACAGTAGCTACTATAGCCGTATAATCTACATTGGCCTAGTCTACAAGCTCTTCAGAATCTAGTTTTAAGCAAAAGAAACAAGGACTCCTGTGGCGCATTTATTAGTTATTAGTTTGTTAATCTTTAAAAATGCCACAGGTCTCCTTGTTTGTTTTGCTGAACTAGAGTGACATGGCTACCCCTCTGGAACCAGTTTTTAGCAAGAGATAGACTCACATTAAGGATGTTCCCAAAGCTAATAAAAGAACTATTAGCAGTCAGTTTTAGTACATCTTTTCTCACTTTATTCAGGTTATATATTCCATTTAATAAAAATTGTGTTGTAAAGATCTAAATCTGTGACAAATGACATTATGCAATTCTTTATTACCTCTGCTGGCCTATTAAATTAGAGCTATCCCTTCTGCTATTATTTCAAGAATTGCAAGGACTTTGATATATTTTGGAATAATTGCTTCAGTGTTCAAAGTTAATTTTGTAAGTACTATTTTGCAAATAGACTTCTGTAAAATCAATTAGTTGGAAGTTTTTGTACAACCACCATCATCTTCTTTCTTCATAATCTGGATAAAGTATTTTTTCATGAATTTTATCGACACTCTTCTAATGAAGACAGATGTCAGACTGCATCCAGTTTATCAAGGTAGTAACTTGACTTCCCCATTTATTAACATTGGTGATTCATTACAGTGACAACCAAGAAAAACAGATTACTTAGAATTTATGATGAGGTAATTCTGCTTCTCTGAGACATTGTAATGAATCATCATTTTCCCTCCCTCTGTTGACCTAATTTTCAAAATCATGTACCTGTAGAAAATATTGTGATGAGGATTGTTCTAATCATCTTCTAATTTTTCTCCTAATTTCTAGAAAGATGTTCATTCTTGAATGGGGGGATGGATTAATAGCAGACTATAAAAATGTTCTTGAAATCCAGATTAGTCATTAGCTGTGTGGACTTCAAAGAGTTTTTGATATCTTCATTTGCATTTATTGAGAATTTTTTTTAAGTAAATGTTTACTTTATCCAGGTGTACCTTTCACAGTTCTTCCTATACATATAAACAGTGTTTAAAGTGACAGGAGCCTCTATTCTCTTATATTAATTTTTCCAAATAATGTTTTGGTGATAAATAAATGTTCGTGGTTCTGGACCACCAGTGATATAAATGTAAAGAACAAAAAGCTCAGTTTGTAGAATTTGCAAAACTCTTGATTATTAAAAAAAATACAAAGGAAATTCACTTCACAGAAAGCAAAAATTACATACGAAATTCACTTCACAGGCCTTGCTCAGAAGTGGATGCATGAACACTGGCAGATTTATTAATTGGTTTTTACTATGTTTAAGGACAAAACTCAGCCTTTGTGTAATCAGGTTGAACTTTCACTGAATTCAGACTTACCCTGGAGCTGAATTTAGCCTGTTACCTCATTTTGTCCAAATTAGATCAGTTCTTTAACTGTGAAGTTTTTTGGTTATGTGTCACAATAATACAGACACGTAGATGCAAATTTTATGCACACGATTCACTGTGTGTGCTCTTAAAAAACCCCTCTGAATACTTCAGTCTCTGAATGCTCTTGATATCTTGAAGCAGTGAGAGTCACAAGCTGGTTATGAAATATGCAAAAATAACATTTACTTTTGTGTATTAGAAACTGCATACTTTTAATTTCACACAAGTCCCTTCCAAATAAGCGTGAAGTGGAAATATAAGAGAGCCCAATGTTCCTCTGATTCTTTTTAATGTTGTATTTTCTATCTTTTCTGAAAACTTTCCCTCCTTTCTAAATAAAAGTCATGCATGGACTCAGGGTTTGAAATCTCTCTTCAAATGTAGGCCATTTCAGAGCTCCAACAGTTGTTGCTGCCTCTGTGCATTTAGTATTTATGTTACATGTTACTGCAATTAGATGAGTAAATAGAATGCAGTATTCAAAGAGAGTATGTCTCATTGATTTGGATGTCATCACATTTTTTGTGTTATGTCTATCCTCTTCTTAATGTTGCTGAACACCTAATTTACAATTTTGACTGCCACTGTGTATTGAATTTGAACAAATGTCTTAATTGAGCTGTCCACAACAATGCTTAGATCATTTTCCTCAGAAGCCTACAACTGGTTCATATCCCAGCAGAGAGTATTAGATGAATTTGTACCTTCCAACATGAGTTGCAGTTGTAAGTAGAATGTCATCTGCTAGATTATTGCCCAAATTCCACATTTTCCAACATCCTTCTGGAGTTTCTCACAAAACTCCTTACTAACCAATTTTGGTTCTCAGCTAATGAAAAAATACAGATTCTAGTACAGATCCTAGGGCACCCTACTATAATGTATACATGCATATTTATAATATGAAGCTGTGTATTGTCATCTCTAACTAATACTACCCATGCACAGAAGTGTCATTGAATTAAAAAGTTAGTTCCTAGAATATTTCATAAGGTAAGAGTTTGTATGCACAGACAATTACAAATTAAAACTTTCCATCAGGGAGACTAGAGATGCGACATTGCATGTACAAAAAGCTTATAAATGGAGAAGCATTACCTTAGGAATTAAATCAAATTTATATCAATCCACTATGCAGAACAACCTATGGGCACACAATTTGCTGGTACTTCAGTGTGAGACTGAGCTGGTCAGAAAATTTCAACTGAGAATATAGAAAACGATTGAAATCACTTGCGAGATACTTTGTCAATAAAGAATAAGTGATGTGAAAACATTTCATGTTAGTACATTGCAAAATGTTGATATTCATCATTTTTGCCAGATACTAAACAGCTTCATTATTTCTGGGGGAAAAAATTGCCCATGCAAAACCAATAATTTTTTTAAAAAAAATACATTGTTGTTTGGAAGCTTTGACTAATAAACACTTAATTAAGGTTTTGAAATTAACTTAAACAGTAAAATCTCTAGTCACAGTTGTGTAGTGATATATCTGGAACTATGCAAGCTATGACACTCATTTTGGGTACCATTGCTTCCCCTCACCTACAGACTTATAGCACCAGTTGACAGCTCCACCTTGTCTGAATGGACATAAAATTAGTTTTCAAATGATACATGTAGAAGGGGTACATTAAATTCCAAAATATGGCCTTTTTTGAGAAATGCTTCTTGCTTATTTTGCATATTTCTAAAAGAATTCATATTTTAAAAATCCCCCTTTCCTGATTTTTTTGTCTGTGTGTCACTGGATTATATCTAGACAGACCACATCACAAGGAAATCAAGCTGATTTATGTTATGGTCACTCTAGTTTAGCAGTTCAACTACTGTACTTTGTTAATCGCTGATGGATTTTCTGTACCTTGAAGTCCTTAAATCATTATTTGAGGACTTTAGTAACTCAGTTATTGGTTAGGGCTCTATTACAGGAGTGGATGGGTAAGGTTCTGCAGCCTGTCTTGCGCAGGAGGTCCGACTAGATCAGTGGTTGTCAAACCATGGGTGGGGAATCTAATACTGGTTTGCAGACCCTCAGGTACTAGGTCACGGAGCCTCCTGTTGCCACTTCTAAAAGACTGAAATACATTGCTCAAAGATGTAATTGTTGGGTTGTGGGCATAAATGATTTTTTTCAGCTGGGTCCTGAGCAAAAAAATTTGGAAACCACTGGACTAGATGATCATAATGGTCCCTTGTGGCCTTAAAGTCTATGAGTCTGTGTTTAATCTTTTGGTGGTGCACAATACTACAAGATCCAAAGGGGCACCCATGTTAGTCTAGTAAAGTAAAGAAAGCAAGAGGTCTTGTGGCACTTAAAGACTAACAGATTTATTGCATGAGCTTTCGTGGGAGAATATCCCACTTCGTCAGATGCTTTGAAGAGGGAGAACTTACAGAATTGGATGAAAATAAATGCAGGGGAGTGTAAGACATGGGATCAGGTCATACTGCAACAGCAAATCAGAGCATTTGTAAGGATTCAAACTTTAGGAAACAGCACACAGAGGGAGGGTGAAGTCAAATTACCTGTTATAATGTGAAAAGAATCCATAGTCAGAATTCAGCCCTGCTTTCATACAATTTAATTTGCATATTAATTCGATTTCGGCTGTTTCTCTTTGAAGTCTTGATGTCCCATTGATTTTCTTGATGACCATCATTAACAAGTCATCAATGGAGTGATTAGGAAGATGGAAGTGCTCAGCAGCTGCTTTTTTTTGTGTTATGATTTCTAATATCAGTTTTATGAGCATTAAGCCACAAGAGTAGCTTCTTTTTCAGAACAAGTTGTTCCAGGAAGCAGTAATTTGTGGTACCAATAAATTATTTCTCCAGACTCCTGAGATGGTGGTTAACTAGTTTATAGTACAGTTCTTGCAGTCACTCATTATTGTTCTAGTACAGGCTTGTTACAACCTGTGGCCTGGGAGGCAGACTCCAGCCCTCCAAGGGCATTCATCAGGCACCTGGAGTGCTGCTGCAAGAACCTGAAAGCTGATCTAACAAGGTGCTATGTGGTGGCAGGGTGTGTGTGTGAGCTGAGCTGGCATTGTGCTTAGTCTGGTGTTTGGGGCGGGGGAGCAGAACTAAGCCTGAAGGCAAGTGCAATCCAGGGGAAGGAGAGCAGTGCTGAATGAGGATGAGGAGGACACCGGGGGACACACACTGGACAACCTGTGGTAGTTCTGGGAGGGTGAAGGGGCTGAAGAGCAGTGCAGCTGGTCGGCAGGACCCAGCTACTTCCTGACCTGGACATCCCATCAGTTCTGTCTCCTCCCACACCCCTAACCCCAGCACCCCATCCTTCGTGGCAAAAACTCTTGCTACCCATCAATGTTTGTGGTACAGCAATGCTCAGTGCCAAAACCTGTGAGCCCTGGACAACTGCCAGGGTTTCTGTCCTGTTTCTGTCTGACTTGTTCACCCCTGCCTCTCCCTAGCCCTGCTCTTCTTTCCGTGGAGTGCTTGGCAGGGACTGAGGAGAGCAGAGTTGGCGGGGTCCCTGTCAGGAGGTAGCTGAGTCCTGCCATCCAGCTGCTTTGTTCCCCCCACCTCACCTTTCTTTCCTTCCCCTCCTCTGCCATGTTCCCCTGTCCTGCCTTGCTCCCCACGCTCTGCCTTGCCCCTTCACACAGGCACCCCATCCCTCGTGTCCTCTGTACACAGTGCAAGCAAAAGGAATGCCAAATAGTTAAAGTTTATTAATAAGATTGATTCGTATGTCCTATCTATCAAAAATTTTCTCACTGGCCCTCCCTCACCCCCAAAAGATTGGACAACCCTGTTCTAGTATATTTGAGTTGCCCTCCATGACTTCTTTCCATGACCTGCATTCACCTTTGCAGTTCTGATCTGAAGGTTGCGTTACAAGCCACGCTACCATTCTCTGTATTTTCACAAACTGGAAATTTTGCCCATGCAAATTGTACTTCATGGTCTGCTGAATCCAAAAAGTGTATTTTGACAGTCTTGTGAAATCCTCTGTAGAGCACATAAGCCTTCCCACCTCTACAACCTTACTGCTCTTTCTATACTATTTACAACAGGGAATTATGGTACCTTATTCACTATTCTTATTTTCTCTTGTTTCTGAAACACCAAGTATAACAAGATGTCTTTCTTATATCAGATGTTTCAACACACTCAGTTTTGCTTTTAAGTTTCTTGCATTGGTGAACAGGCATTGAATTTTGGTGGCCAGATTCACTCCATGACACAAGAATTCTGGCCAGCGGCTGGCTCCCAAAGGTACAATGACACACTGCCAGGGGACATTGATGTTGGCTGGTGCAGTTGACAAAGTCAGCCCTTCTTCTGACCAGAATTAAACGATGCTTCTCTCAATAGAAACCCCGAAGGAAAATGATGGGAGTAATGACATCTTCTGAGCAGACTTCTCAGCTCTGGTGTATCACTTCCCCCAGGCACAGGAGACACAAATTGCCTGTCAGTCACATTTGGGCCTTTATTTGTAAAGGTCTGGGAACAGTTTTAGAAAGCATTTTTGATTGTTCTCCTCTTCCCCCTTCTGTTTTTAACAAGTGCAGTCTTAAATATAAAGTTTCATCATAAATTACCAGAGCTACAATTTCTCTATTAATTCTACTGTGCCTAGCAGATTTTGTCATACACAAATACTTTTCAGCACCATTCAGCTTTCCCCCACCACCTTACTTGAAATAAATTTCCCACATATTTTCCTTATTTTAATTGTCAGCAGTCTTTCTATATTGGTTAAAATTTAAACTGTTCCTAGGAACCATCCAGGTACTTTCATTATGTAGAGAGGTGAATAGTGGGATCCTCCAGGGATCTGTACCGGGACCAGTGCTGTTTAACATATTCATAAATGGTCTGAATAGAAGAAGGGGTAAATAGAGGTGCCAAAGTTTGCAGATGATACAATTTTACCCATAGTAGTTAAGTCCAAAGCAGACTGTGAAGAGTTAAAAAGGGATTTTATAAAACTAGGTAATCAGGCAACAAATGAGATTTATTGTTGATAAATGGAAAGTAATGCACATTGGAAAATGTAATCCCAACTGTATATACAAAATGACTGGGTCTATATTAGCTGTTACCACTCAAAAAAGCGATCTTGGAGTCATTGTGGATAGTTCTTTGGAAACTTCTGCTGCATGTACAACAGTAAAAAAAAAAAAAAAAAAAAACCTAGCAGAATTTTAGGAACCATTAGGAAATGGATAGACAATTAAGAAATATTATGCAACTATATAACTCCATAGCACACTTAAACTTCAACACTGTGCAAAGGTCTGGTCACCCACTTTCAAAAAATAGGTATGTTTGAATTGGCAAAAGTGCAGAAAAGGGTGACAATATGATTAGAGGCACGGAAGAGCTCCCACATGAACAAAAATTACAAAGGCTGTGGCTACTTGAGAATTAAGGCAGGAAATGATAGAGGGTTATAAAATCATTGATGGAGTGAAATTAAAACCCCTTCTCATAGCACAAAAAAGGGGGGGGTCACCTAATGAAATGAACAGGCAGCAGGTTTAAAACAAAAAGTACTTTTTTGGCCAGTACACAGTCAATCTGTGGAAATTGTTGCCAGCAGCTGTTGTGAAGGCCAAAAGTATAAATGAATTCAAAAAAGAATTAGATAAGTTCATGGCAGATAGACCCATCAATGACTATTAGCCAAGCTGATTTAAAATGCAGCCTCATGCTCTGGGTGTCCCTAAATCTTACTGAGAGAAGCTGGGACTGTATAACAGGGGAATGGAGCACTAGGTAATTGACCTGTACTGCAAAAACTACAAGAGTCCTGTGCCACCTTATAGACTATCTGATTTCTTTGGGCATAAGCTTTTGTGGGCTCCAACCCACTTGCTGTAAGTCTATAAGTTGCCACAGGACTCTCGTTGTTTTTGCTGTACACAGACTAACACAGCTACCCCTCTGGAAACTTCTGACCTGTACTCTGGAGCATATAGCACCAGTTGCTATTGGAAGACAGCATACTGGTCTAGAGGGACCATTCTTTTGATCTAGTATTGCCATTCTTATGTCTATTTTCTTTTCTTTCATATTTGAAACCCAGAAACATTCAGTTCAATTTAAACCTATTCTTATGTCATTCATTATTATTATTTACGCTAGGGACAACCACCTCCAAAAGCAGACCACTCAAGAACTGAACACAGATGGCCAACTTGATGATGCCACTCAGGGTAGACTTTCAAATAGATCTGAAGGATTTTGAGAAAGAGCCTCCCTTAATTTAAAATTTCTGTGGCTGAGTTAATTAGATTGACTGGTAGAACCTGATAGTCATGTCACAGGAACTTACAGAAAAACTAGACTGTTAACTTACAATAATATAGTAAATATTTGTTGTCACCATTATAAGTGCAAAATATTCAGGGCATGCCTATGTCTAGCAATCACCACAAAACAAATAAGTGGTTATAGTAGATTAGAAGCTAGGGAGCTCACAGTCAGAGACCATTAGACTAAATAAAGCTTCCATGCCAAAGACACTCAGCTAAGAAAATGTGATTTATCTGCTAAAGAGTTTTCTCCTTAGAAACCTTCAAATTGTATATACATACCATTTGTTTTTCATTCATTACAGATTTCTAAAGCCACCAAGATCTTTAAGGTGAAAAACAGAAATTGTATTCAATGGCCCCTTTTTACTTCCTTCTTGCCCTTAAAACCTATGAAACTTCAGTCTAAGAACAGAGTGGCTATGTCTACACTGGAGCCTGAAGTCAACTTAAGCAACTCCCTGGCCACATTTGGAGTTCATTAAGTCGACTTAAGCACTTGCTCAAGTTGACTTAATAACTCCTGCACTTAAAGTTGACTTTAGGGGTTAAATCAACTTTATTAAGTAGACAACACATTGTGCTCATAAAGTCGACTTTATAAAGTCAACTTAAGCCAGGGGACCCATTTAAAGCCAACTTTTTTAAGTCTACTTTAAATGGGTCCCCTGGCTTAAGTCAACTTTATAAAGTAGACTTAATGCAGTGTAGACTTACTAAGTCAACTTAATAAGGTCTACTTAAAGTTGACTTTCAGTAGAGTTTATTAAGTCGACTTAATAAAGTCAACTTAGCTTTTATAGTGTAGACATAGCCATCCAGTCATTTGAAATCTGTGATCTCTGGAGGGTTATTTGGTGACTTAATTTATATAGCTTCTGCTTTATATTTTGTTACTTATGCTTTGTTGCATTGCCTTTGTCCGGGGGCACTGATGCTTAAATGTGATACCTCAAAAAGCACTTAGCTGCTTCCATTTCCAGTGAGTCCCAAAGATCTGGGAGTCTACATTTTCACACAAAGACCCATTACTTTGATTTGGCACTAATTAGCTGTCCCATTTCATCCTACACCTTTAAAACTTTTGGCACATTTATGAAACAACAGGCAACAAAGGCTGAGGAAAATTCCATTCCAAACTCTTTCATTAGATAACTACCGCAGCAGGAGACTATTACTTATTATTTTGAAATCCACTGGTATCATTAATACTATTGCAGAAGTGTCTAGAAGCTCATATCCAGAGTCACATTGTGCTAGGCAGTGTACAAGCCCAGAATAAAGAGATGGGTGTCTGCCCTAAGAAGTTAGTATGTCCATTTTTCATGCTGTGTATATACTTTTATTCAAACTTTGTAGTCCATTTTCAATAATAAACAAAACAGGTAATTAACTTACCAGCACAAGGTGATAGAAAATGACATCACAGGAAATTAAGGGCAAGCTCACACACAAAATGTACAACTAAAGAGCTCAAACCAGCAAGGTGCTGAGCATGCTGTCTTGATGCAGCAAAGCACTTAACTGTGTGCTTAACATTTAAGTACAGAGCAGTCCCACTGAAGACATATAGGCAAAATGATAATATTATTGTGGAACCATGGAGAAAATTTAATGCAAAGTTCAAACAAAAACAAACACAGCATGAAAACTGCTCCCCCACAATTCTTCTGGAGTTTTTGTTGTTTGTTCATATTTTATTTAATGAAAATTTTGATAAATGGCTTCCTTCTCAGAATGTGGGCGTGGTAGTCGTAGAGCTACTTGCGTTACTATCTTGCATTTCCAGTCCTGCAAGCCACGTATTTATGCTGAATTTTAAATACGTGAGTTATCCCAAGGGACTAAATTAAGCGTATATGTAAACATTTTCAGGATTGGGACCTTAAGTAGGACACTCATAGGCATTTGTAACCCCTCATAAAGGCCAGTATTAGCAGGAAACAAAATATTCCCTACACTGAATCACACACGGTTTTGTTTCCCGCAGAATCTTCACCCACACAACACTAAGCAAGAGAGGTTCTTAACCACTAAGTCTATTTATCAAAAGGAGCATTAAGACTTTATGCTTAGCGAGTCAATGAAGTTGCATGGTCATAATCAACAGCATATTTTGATTCCCCCAATCTGTTTAATCCATTGAAGATTAAATCCATTTTGTAAACTGCCTATCAGAGGTCCTTCCTTGCATTTTTATTTAATCTCGGTAATTCACTGTATTTATCCTTCCATGAATTAATACATTTCACACTTCAGTTCTTATTTCAGACACTTGTGCTTCCCCCCCAGAGTCTCTTATAAACTTTAAAGTCAGCCAGCATACACATGTAAACTAGCACAATAACTGTTTTTACAAGACAGGAGGATGTAGGTGCCTCAGAATTTGAAACAAGCAACTGGACCTATATGGAATCAATGACTATGTCTACACTACAAAAGTTAGTTCAAATTAATTAATTCAAATTAACTAATTCGACTTTAAGTCGAAGTTTTTAATTTGAATTAGAGTGTCTTCACTCGACTTCTAATTCAGATTAAAGCAGGATTTATTACTTCAAGTCAGAGAGTCTACATTAGACTAACTTGAACTGGGAGAGCTGTGGCTCCAATGGGAGCTGCAGCTCCTGGGGACAAGGGGAGCCCTGACTCTCCAACAAGCAGGGAGTCATGGCTCCCTTCTCTCTGAGACCCAGGGCTCCCCGGCAAGAAGGGAGCTGCAGTTCCCTGGGAGAAGGGATCCTCTGGGACTCCCTGGACAGGGAAGCCCTGAGAACCGGCTACTGGGCTTTATTGTCTGGACAGAGGAGCCCAGAAAAAGCAGCTGCCAGGGCTCCCAGGGCTCCCTCTGGTGTCTGTCTACCCCAGTGCTCCCTGGACAAGCGAGCCCCAGAGATTCTCCTATCCGAGGCGATCCAGTGAAGACCGCCACTGAGCTTCCCTGGATAGGGGCATCCCCAGCTTGTGGGGAAGGTGCCCCATGGGAGATCCTGCCAGCCAGTATGGAAGGCGCCATGCAGGGGATCCTGCTGGCCAGCAGGAAAGGCATCCCAGTAGTGGGTGCACCCAGGACAGGGGAACCTCTGGGCCTTCCATGTCTGGGGAGCGCCAGCGAAGACAGCTGCCAATGGCTCCCGGGACAGGGGAAGAGATTGCCAGTGGCTCTATTTCCCAGGAGCCTTAGAGGCTCCCCAGCGGCCACTTCTCCCAGGCTCCTCTGTTCAGGGGGTACTCCCTGGAGAGGGAAACCCAGGGGCCACTTTGCGGGGCTCCACTGTCCCCGGTAGAGCCCCAGCGATCGCTTCTCCTGCACTCCTCTGTCCATGGGTGGGGGTTGCTCTCTAGACAGGGAAGCCTGGCTGTCTTTTCTCCCCTTTTCTGCGCAGGTCTGGGGGAGAAGGGGTCATGGCTCCCTTCTTTTCAGGAGCCGTGGGCCTCAGAGAAGAGAGCGTGGGAGCTGTGAGTAGCTCCCCAGCAAATGGCTCCCTTCTGCCAAAGATCCACGTGGGCTCCCTTGTCCCCAGCCAGGAAGCCCATTTAATTTGAAGTAATGCTACTCCCTGTTTAACATTGGGTTACTTCAAATTAATACTTCAAATTAAGAATTAATTCAAAGTAAAAGTAGGGTTTATTGAGTCAAATTAGCTTTTCCTTATTTAGAATTAGGGAAACGCTTAATTTGACTTAATGAGATTTGAATTAGGTCTCCTTAATTCGAATTAGGTGTAAGTGTTGACATAGCCAATGAGTCTGATTCTCTAATGCCTTGTACCAGTCATAAATAATGGCATAAACAATGAAGCAGCATAGACTCAGGTCCAACATAATGTTCCCAATAGCATTTTACAAGGGAGAAAATACAATCACATTTACAATGATCTAGCTTGTGTAGTTTTTGTTCATAATCTAGATCACACAGTGATGAGTTTAAGAAATGTACAGGGAAATGTGGTCTGGTGCCCAAAGACCTAACAATCATAACAAAAGATTGAAACAGAGGAAGGTTGGGGGAGAAAGTTGTACAATATATTGGCAAAGTAAGCAGGGCAATGTTGGACACATGGCACAATACCAAACTTTTCTTCATATTATTTTATTCATGTTACAGAAACTTAGTTTGTAGGGTAAGGTAGGGAGGTGATGTGCATTATGACCCATAGAGTTGGGGTGTAGCCAGAAGTGATTTTTTGGCAGGGTCTATGGTTGACACAGATGAACTGGCCAAAAAACAAGGACTTCCCAAACTTCCAGCTTCTGACTATATGACTAGAAGCAGGAAGTTTGGGAAGCAACCAGCTGAGAAACTAAACTGCTCAATTCTCTGGCTGCCAAGGCAGCTTAAACAGATCACTGGCAGCAGAACTTCTGCAACTGATTGGGTGAGCTTTCATTTAAAGTGTTTGGGCCATGGCCCACCCATAAGTATGCCACTAGTGTGGATATGCAAGTCTGTGTCTTGAGAGTGAAATTATTGGCGGGTATTATTTGGAGCCTCATTACCTCCTCTCATTAATTTTTGAGTAAGTTCAGGTCCTCCTTGAATTGTTTAAACCAGATTTAGGGAGACTCAACTGTAGAAATGCTGGACTAAAATAACGATTTCAAGCTAGAGTAGGGACAAATTTCAACTATGATAGTTATCTATCGAGTAGATGAAATATTTTACATGTACCAAATGCTCCGGTATATACTGGCTACTTATTTTTTTAAAGAGAAAAAAGAGAAAGAGACACTGCTCCTTTCCATAAGGTTTTTTTCTTCTTTGCAGATTTGCTCTCCTATTGTTAACTCCATCCTTTACCAAGTGTCTTTTTTTCTTTAGCTTCGAAAAGATATTACACTTAATCTAGCACTTCTAAATGGGCCATAAATCAGCATAAGACTTTTTTTTTCCACTCTTGTGTGCCTGTGCCCAAGTCTTAACAAGCCATTGCACTGATCGCATGCAGGGTGCCCTCTCTGCTGTCATTGATAGCTGCTTGATATTATCCCAGCTCTTTTGTCCACAGCACTGGGGTACTCAACATTCTTGGCACTCACCATGCTGGGAATCCCCTACAGCCCTCCTCTATCAGAAAGCACCATATTCTCCTCTCTTTGTTGCTGCAATTCCTTCTCAAAAGCTCTTACTTATCCCTCTCAAGCACATTTGCCACTTCAAATCTATTTCCCCATGGGACATTTTGTTTTATCATAACAACCTGTTTGCTTTTCCTGTACTGCAGTCCATTGTCCAGGCTTTTTATACTGCTGGTATAACCACTTTCAGCTTCAGAGTCTCTTATTTCTCTATCTGGTGCTTTTGGAAAAAATCCCTGTGAGCACTTCTCCTTTATTCTTGCTGTGTATTTTTATCCTTCTGTCTTATATAACCTAACTAATGTAGATCCAGTTTGCTTCCTGTTCTCACCTGCAGCCAACATTTCTTTACGCTTTAATCATTGTGTTATGGCCCTAAGGCAGAATCACTGACCCTAGAAAAATGAGCTGCCAGGCTGCTCTTCTTTCAAACGATGAAATCCTGGTCCCATTGAAGCCCATGGCAAAACTGTTATCGACTTCATTGGGACCAGGGGAGCAAGCATATATATTTTTTACTTCTGTTGACATCACTGGGGAAGTGTTGATCATTTAATGTAGTCTGTTACTTATATGTTGCCATTTCCCAGAAATCTGTGGGAAAACATTTCTACTGGGACAAAACAGACTCTGAAGCTAATTCAGGTCAGTGTTTGGTCTGGGTTCACTTTCATAGATTCCAAAGCCAAAAGGGACCATTGTGATCATCTAATCTGACCTCCTCTATAACATGGGGAATAGAACATCCCCTAAATAATTCCTAGAGCAAATCTTTTAGAACAATATCCAATCATGACTAAAGAATTGTCAATGATGAAGAATTCACCCCCACCTTTGTAAGTTGTTCCAATGGCTAATTGCTCTCTTGTTAAAAATTTACACCTTATTTTTAGTTTGAATTCACCTAGCTTATGTGTCATCTTCCAGCAACTATATCACACTATAGCTTTCATTGATACACTGAAGAGCTTATTATTAAGTTTTTGCTATACAGGCAATAATCAACTCATTCCTTAATTGTCTCTTTGATTGAACATTTAGACCGTGACATGTTTTGTTTGATTTTTTTTAAGTGTCCTACATGCTTTGCAAAGAAGTTCAGAATTTACTAGATTAAATTCAGAGACTAACTTGCAAGAACTCGCTTGGAATCGATTATTTTTGGTTGAAGATACCCAATGCTGAACAAATATTTTCTAAATAAAAAACAGCATGAAAAACTAAACAGGCCCCCCACTCTCCAAACCCCCCCCCCAAGGGTTGCTCCCCTTGCCAGGAATAATTATCTATACTCTTTAGCCAGTCAACTAGCCAACTTCAATCTCTCTGGGATTTTTCCACCTGGTCTGCTACCAAATACTCCAGAAATCTCTCTCGCTCAATATTTTCAGGTCATTTGCCAAACTCTAGCGCTGTCAGTTGCCAAGCCTTATCATAGTTCTCAACTGCCAGGACCTCTCCTTTCAGGCAGACAAACTTCATCTTTATACAACCTCACTTTGCTGCCTCTGCCACCTTCCAATGTTCCTACCACCCATTTCATTTCAAGCAAGGGATCTGAGGCAAAGTCTTTCCACTGACTTTAATGAGCTGTGGATCAGGCCCAAGGTCTTCCACAGGCTACTGTAGTTGCACCTATGCCAGCTGCTCTTGTTCTTCAGTAAGGTCTCTTTTTACCTTCAATTTTCCCCCATAGGTAATACACTCTGCCACTAAACTTCCCTTCTATTTTCTGACCTTTTGGCTCACCAGTGCCACCATGGTAAAAGAACAGCAGCCCAAGAGTCAAGCATTGCAGTGTAGTCAGGTAGGATCACTGACTGGATGGGAACAGAGAAGCAAGAATAATATTTTTGAAAGGTTACAAAAACTTCAGTTTGAATAGCAAGCATTTTCTTTTACAGTTACCAATGAGTGTTAGCCTTCTAAAAACTGCTGAGGATCTGGGCCTTGGTTCCTGCATATCCTGACCATTGGTGGTGTACTTGGATGAAGTGTAGCAATATAATGCCCCTGTAAGGATGGGGGGCAAGGAGTGGGAGGCAAGAAAATTGACAGCTGCAGCAAGATTGAAATTTCACAGGAGCACTTTATAAAATAATGATCACACCCTTAGATGATGTAACTGTTCAGTAAAACAAACATGGCACCTTGTGCACTTAAAAACTAACAAATTTTTTATTGCATGAGCTTTCATGGGAGAAAATCCCACTTCATCAGATGCTTTGAAGATGGGGGAGCTTACAGAATGGGAGGAAATAAATGCAGGGGAGTGTAAGTCATGGAATCAGGTCACACTGTAACAAATCAAAGCAGTTGTTAAGATTCAAACACTGGAGAACAGCATACAGAGGGAGATGAGGTCAAATCACCTGTTGTAATGAGAGAAAAATCCAATGTCCCTATGAAGTCCTGAGGCAACGTGACCAAATTTGCAAATAAATTTGATCTCTGCAGCTTCTTTTCATAAATTTACATAAGTTGAGGACCTGGCCCTGAAAACTCAAAAATGGAATAATTTCATTTATGGTCTTGAGAAACCCCAGAGTCCAATATTTGGAGTTGTACACATTTTTTTTAAAATCCGATGCAATTCTGAATTTCACAAGTGATTCCTGACTATACAGTGGGACAAAGTCAAACTCCAGATGCCAAGACTCTGACATGAGCCAATCTATGTAAAGATATATTTAAAGCCTATCCTCCCCTGTCAGTCTTTCTTCTTCTAGAGGTCATTTTTTGTTCCTGGAGTGGAAGAATATGTAGCTCTCAAATATTCTTTTTTTATGTTTTGTGTTTTTTTTAAAAGCTGTAATTTTATAATTGCAATAAAAAAGCCTAGGTGTTAAGTTCTCATGTAATATGTTTCATCTAGCTGCTATCACAGCAGCACTGCTTCCTGTATCGTGTTATTGCTGTAGACTCTTCCTTCAGTGTTCCTGAGTAAGTCCCAGGATATGAGACACAACTAGATGGGTGAAGTAAAATCTTTTATCGGACCCATTTCTGTTGGTGAAAAAGACAAACTTACACAGAAGGGGGGTCCCATAAAAGATATCACTTCACTCACCATGTCCCTCTCACGTGCTCTTATGGCATATTAATAAAATGCACATCACATCGAAGGCCAAACATGAGTCTATATGCTTTCTTCTGGATTTTTTATGATGTCTTCTCAGTTGTCTGAAATGGTAGATTTAGTGTCTTAATATTTCTGATGGCAAATCTTCAGCACTGCTAATGTGAAGTATGAATATAATTGTCACTAGAAACACATGGGTCATTTGTTAACCAGAAAATACCATCTATCATGGCTTAGTTTTGGCAACCAGATCTAGTTGTCAGAACCAGAGTCTGCAGCAATGAGACAGGCATCAGGCCAGGTCAGGATACCAGGATGTTAGAGGCAGGAAACCAACTGGTCAGGAACCACAAGCCGGATTCCAGGAATCAAGCTTGTTTGGGATGCCAGGAGACCAGAGGGCAGGAGCAGGAAGCTCAGGGTACAAAGTCCTAGTTGTTTGGGCAGCTTCCTGTTCCTGCTGCTGGATCTAGCAGGGCTCGAGGGCTCTGCCAAGTGGACAGTAATGGCAGACCCTCATACTGGAGCTGGGCTTCTTGGATCCCTGAATGGCTGCTGTCAGTAAGCTGCAAAGTGGAGGGCTGGTGTGTGGCAGCACCATCAATGCTTCAGAGATAGGTTTGAGACCTGCAGGCCCTGGACGGCATCTGATTCCTCTACCTCCTAAACCCCGGACATCATTGGGAGCCTTTGGTGGTGTTCACTGGGCTCTGGCCCACACCTTCATTGAATTATGGCTCTATGTGAACCTCTAGAGTCTCTTTTACAGTATCCCTGTTCCTCTGGTATGGCACATGCAATGGGCTGTTCAACCAGGGATATGAAAATACGGGTTCAGCAACAGAAAACTAATGACTGGGCTCATGTTTTACCCTAACATTTGCCAAGCTGGGGCCTGAACATAATCTCCTAGACGTGACTAGGAAAACTCCTGGAAAGGTCAACAGAAGCAGTTGGCAACCCTTATTGTTTAAAAAGCAACCAGCTCAGATGTGACTGTTCTTAACCTCCTTGTCCTCTACACCTCCTAGGCCTTGCTAAGAAAATGAGTAGGGGAAAAGGTGGGATTTTTTTGGTTTGTTTTTTTATTTAAAAATCACAGCTCGGCTGAAAATAAAGAGAATAATATTGTTCCAGAAAAAGCAAAGAAAACCAAAGTCAGAGATTTAAGCAACCTGCAACATTCCAAGCTGAGGGCAGACACTTTAAAACACATGCAGCTCCAGCTGTGACAAACATAAGGATGTTTTTAAAAAGCAGTGAGGGCTCTTTTCAGATGACAGAATCCAGCATTTCTTATTTACTAGCACAAGCACTTTCCTGGCATTTCCTGGGAAATACCACACATGTCCTCTGTTGTGCAGAAATTCAGGGCCTTGCTCTAAATAGAAAAGTTGGGGGGGGGGTTGGACTCATTGGGAAGATGCAAAGACAGCAAAGCAAAGCAAACCAAACGGATGCAAAACAAAACTCCTGCAAACTGTCTCAGGCTGACTCAGTTCTGCAGGGTCCCCAGTTGCCACGGCCAGCTGTGACCAGATTTGTTAAATAAGCTTCTGTTACAGGACAAAAACATATGTTGGAAAACTGATGTCACTCATAATTCACAGTTTCCATACTGTATTTACTGACATTCATAGCCTATTTGTGATTTTTCCCCATCAAAGGGCCGCAATCACCAAAATGCCATTTCAGTTGCACGCCTGTCAAAATAGTCATGTCTGTAAAACTAAAACATGACCAATAACAGACACACTGTCCAAGTAGCTTAATACAGCAGATGTTAATACAGGAAAAACAGGGAATGCACAAGAATTACTTTCTCACTAACTAGTCCTTGAGTGACACACTTGGATGCTTCCTGACATCATGTATCCTTTCTCAAAGAGAGTGGCATGATGAAGTGTGCTATGAGAGGGTTATAAGAGGACTATCAGGCTAAAGGGCCACTTTTTTTTTTGCTAGTGTTATACAGTCTGATATTCAGACAGATGAAAGTATGTCAGTGAGATGTGAATGGTGGGAATTTCTGAGAATCAAATTTAGCTGACTGTATCCATCTATTTCCATTTACCATTTCTTTGTGTCTGGTCAGGAGTAAATCCACAGTGTTATGCATTAGGACAAGAAGCAAACTATTTGAAATATCTCAGATGATTGTTATATAATAAAGCAAAATACAAGATATCACACTGTGGTTTAAAATACCTAGCATGTTATAATTTCACATACAGTATGTCCTCAATTTCCTGGACCCCGTTTTCCTGGACTTCGGAAGATTCGGATGAATCTTCCGAAGTCTGGGGCCCTGGCTGCACTGCTCTGGCAGCCAGGGAAGGGGGCCCTAACCCCCCCCCCTTCCAGCTCCTGGGAAGGGGGGGCCGGGGGCCGGAGGCTGCTCCACCGGCCTACCTGCCTGGCCTCACCACGGCAAGTGGAGCAGCCAGCCAGCCGACCCCCAGCCAGCCGCGCCTCCCCAGGGGAGGAAGGGGCCGGCGCTGAGCTGGGGGGGAGGAGGCTTTCAATTTCCTGGACATTCAGGAAATCTGGATGCCTCCTCCCACCCTTTGGTCCGGAAAATCGAGGATCAACTGTAATATTTCCAATGTGTGCACACCAAGATATTCTACTTTTCTATACTAGTAAATGAAGCTGTACTTTACTACTTGATAGGAAAATTAATGATACCACTTCATAGCAATATCTCAACAATGTGTAACTTGTATTAATGTCTGTGTGATGGAAAGTTTTAGAATTAGTTTGAATTTTCTTTTGCAGCTCAAACAAATATTTTTCAACTCCTTTGTCAAGTGAAAATAATAAAATATGGAAAAATATTTGAAAATTGTCCATTACAATTCCACCAGTTGTGGTAAAGACATCTAGAATGAAGATCTTGACTGCAACAATAGTACAACATTCCTCTATGTGGGATGACAGCAACATATGGGGAATCTTGCTGCAGGTTTTAATATTTTAAAAAGAGTTTATCTGGGAGGAAGATGTGTGTGGAAAAAGAAGACAAATGACAAACTGTGTTGCATTCATTCTACTTTGTTCATTCTGCTCAAAATCACTTCATAATCTGCACTGGGCATAGAAAAAGAGGTGCTGATGAGTAAAGGCACAAGATGGACAAGTGAGAAAATATCTAAGATCCAGGCCCAGCATGGAACCATGAGTAAAAGGATAAAGTAACTCTGTGGGATGGGTGTATGTCTTTTGGGGGGAGAAAGGAGGCAAGTGTAAAACAGAAGCAAGCTTGCTGCAGTCATTTCAGTTCCTACTTTTAGCAAAAGAAGTTGAAAGCAATTATGCTGGTTCATCAATATCACGATTTTCAAAACAGAATGCAAAGAATATATAAATAATTTCAAAAATTCATTCTCTTCTGCAGCTTTCTTAATATTGTTTAGGGCTATTATGCTTATAACAGAAGACAATATGAGAGAGTTAAGTAACTTCCGACCAATCAATCAAGCGAGAGGAGGAGGCAATATCAAGATAACTGGTGCTGGGGAAATTTCTTTTATTATTATTTTTTTCACCATTATTGAAGACCATGTAGGGTGACTGCCATGCTTTAACCTATTTAGATGAAGATTCACAGCAGGCTGCTGTAGTCTGCTGGTGCCCTCTGCAAATCATCTGGACAGCTGGGACCATGAAATTCACCCAGATCCAAAACCAGGTGACCCTCCCCAAACCTTTGTGCCCTCTAAGGCCATGCATGCAGACCACTTCAAATCTTGCACTTGTTTTGCAACTGTGGAATGACAAAAATGCTCTTGTCATATGAGCATGAGGTTTTCAGGTGCTCTTACACAGAAAGCAAGACTTGGTGGTTGCATTTAATGATGCTATAACATATTTTCCACTGCTTTCAATTTTCATCTACCATTCTGCAAAAGAAAAAAGCAAAAGCAGATTTGACCCAAACTTGTGTTTCAAAAGCACGAATAAAAACAGCCATTTGGTACCATCATTTAAAGTAAACTGTTTTACTAATCTAAGACAGGTGTCTCTGGGTGTTAACATTAAGTCTTCCAATGGAAAAGTGGGTGCAAAGTTAAACCACATGTACTACTTATAAATAAGTGAGGTGTGATTAGGCAAGCTTAAAAACACAATTTGAAGGGAAAGGCACTGATGCTTACAGACTGTGTTGTAAAGTGTGGTGTGCATTTAACCCTTTGCCAGGTGGATCACTCTGTGGAAATCTGAAGGGCAAAAGGTTATGCTGAGCTCATTTACTGTGGACAGCTTTTAAATCAAAGTGATAATATGGCCATTCCATAAGGTGATGTGTTCCACTGATATTTCTCTGTTCATGAGATTTGCTAACGACCTTATTGAAGACAAAGAGTTTGCTGTGTTTTGGGACGATATTTGTAAAACAAGCTGATAAACTAATAATGGCTGGATAGCACCAGTTAAAATAATAATTCACATAAATAATCTCTGACCATTATAACTTTATGGTTTGGATTCATTTTTCTTGTTTACACCAGTGGAAATCTAGAGTAGCTCCACTGACTTCACAACAATTGGTCTGGCCCCTTTTCTTTCACACAGCTGGGTAAAATCTTCAAAGGAAAAGGCTGCTGAACACTTAAAGAATTCTTAAAATATGGATTGAAGTTCACAATCTACACAACAATCAACCCAGCACAGCAATTCACACTCCTGGATTTGGCTGCTTTTCACCTTGGACAGTCATCTATCCAATGTTGTTATAAAGACAACATTTCATACACATTTTAAACAGGTGTAAAGACTGCCCATATTGCCAGGAAATGAAGAATTACACCCTGTGTGTCACTAAATAATAAAACTCATGGACTTTTTTCTGAAATGCAAAAGGGATAGAATATCTTTTTGCTTTTGAATTTGTCCTTTAATACTGAATAATTCTTCCAGAAAACTCCTGTACAGGAGACTGAAGCAATTATTCCTGTAGAAATATATTTGGGTCTTAAATGGATAATGTTCAGAGAGATAGCAGGAAAACAGATATAAAAAGTACAATAACAAATAAATTAAAACAGGTTTATATTGTTTATACAGTTTAAAATCTATACTTTCCATGGATTAAGCCATGTTCTAGTACAATCCTTGTTAACAGAACAATGGAGAATTCGTAATGTAATATTTCAGTAGGTGGTGAATGAAGTGAACTTAGATCTTTCCAAATGTTAGTTTATTGAGCCCCAAAAGAAAACACCTCAGGAAGCAGGTAATTTATCCCCATTTCATGGAAAAGGGAACTGAGGGACAGATCATTTAAGTCTCTTAAAATCATAGGACTGGAAGGGACCTCATGAGTCCATCTAGTCTGACCCCCTCCTAAAAGCAGGACCACTCCCACTAAGTCATCCCAGCCAGGGTTTTGTCTTGCTCTTCATCATGTAGCTCAGACTTCTCCAACATGTGGCCCGGGGGCCAGAATCTGTCCTGCCAAGGGCTTTCATCTGGCCTGCCAAGTGCTGTGTCACAAGAGCCTGGGAGCTGAAGCTGGCCAGGTCTATCTGGAATACTCCATGTTGCTACATCTAGTGTGCAGGCAGACATTGACAATTTGTGCAAGCAAAAACTATGCCAAACACCACACTAATCATTATTTTATTCAAGTTTATTAATAAAGATCAATTTGTATGTCTTAGCTATCAAAATTTTCTTACTGGCTCCCCGACTGAGAAAAGAATTGCTGTGTGTCCCCTCACCCAAAAAGGTTGGACACCCTTGATGTAGCTAGCCAGTGTCAAAGCTGGGAACTGACCTGACTCCCTGTCACCTATTCTAATTGGACAGTCTATGCAAATATTGCACACATAGGATGTGGAGGACTAAAAGCAGTAAATGGCTACTTGTATTATATAAGCCGCACAGAAGAGGGACCCTGGTGGCTTTGGAGGCATCGAAAGGCCTATGAAATATGGATCCATTAAATTGCTTTTTTTAAAGTACATATTTGGATTTTCCCCTCTTCTACTCCCTTCCTATGATGCTTGTCTTAGTGGCTGGTAGGGGAAAGGAGCTAACAACATGTGTGCCTATCTTCACCCTGATAATTATGCAAGTATGCTCCAACCTTGTCTTCCGTTGTCTTTTTTTTTTCAAGTGGTTGGTTCCTGTAAAAAGGCTGCAAGATGGCCGCCTCCAGAGGCCGCAAGATGGCCGCTGCGGAGCTGTCACTCATGCCAGAAGGCCGGGGGCGGGACAGAAAGTATAAAACCAGGGCCAGCAAGCTCAGTTCAGCCCTGGCCACCGGAGGGAAAGGATGTCTCCCTCCAGGCTCCTCAGAACCAGCCCTTGCCCCAGCAGAGGAGGGTTAGGCCTACCCACCGGTCGCCAGCCCTGCGCCGGGAGGGCTGGCTGGGGCCTCCCATGGCGGGCGTCCCGTGGGAGGATCCTCCCCCACTTGCAGTGGACAGACAGTGGGCCCAACGGGAGCCGCGCCCCCCCCCCCGATGCCTGGGAAGTTCCGGGCTCCAGAAAAGGGACCCCAGAGCCTACTGGGGAGGACTTGGAGGAACTGCCCCTGGCCCCACCAGAGGCAGAGCCCATGGAGGGAGCAGCCCCGGGGGAGCTCCCCTGTGTCTCAGACCTGGTGACGCTACCTGAGCTACCCCCAGAGGAGATGGACATCAGCCTGGGACTTGCAGACCTGCCCACAGTGGACGCTATGGAAGACTTCTACTCGGTACCCTCAGCGAATACCCCGAGGACGTGGAAGCTACACCAGACCAGGTACTCCGGGTAGAGGAGGGGAGTAGTAGCCCAGGGGAGTTGCACATCCCCTGATCGGGGTCAGCGTGTTGTGGCTGGATTCCCGCTGACCCCTTGGTACCAAGGCCAGGCTGCTATTAGGGCCCTGGGCTGGGACACAGTGGAGTAGGGCAGGCCTGTGTCCTACCCCCCCCTTTTCTCCTGAGACGTCCACCTCAACTCTACCCCACCTTGTGTAACCCCAACTATATTGTGACTTGTGGACTGTACGCCCACCTATGGGCACCGGACTCTGGGTGAACTGACCGACCCAACTTCTAGCTGACAGTTACGCCCCCTTCTGGGGGTGGGAATCGACTACTTGCTGCCCGTCCCCCAGGAAGGAGATGGGCCAGCCGAACTACTTGAGACGATAACTCCCCAATGGCCCACCAGGGACGCTCGCCCGGTGGGCCAGACGCACCACGCGCTTACTAGCGCCCACAGTTCCACAAACACTTATGAGTGTGTAACTTTATTTATATCAGCTTCAACTGGACAGGAACACATAAGCATTTGATTCATATCTGCCCTAATGAACCTTGCCTTACAATTAAACTGGTCCAAAGGGGTCATATAGCTAGTGTAATCCTTTCTCCAGTGAAAAAGAAATCTTATAAGTGGTGCGTCTCTGGGACGTGTCTGCCAGAGTCCCTGGATTAAAGTTTTATCAGAGTTAGGGTGGGCTAAAAGTGGAAGGGATTATGTCAGGGTACGAGGAAATATGGCCAGCCTAGTCTTAAACTCCTGTGTTTCTATGCCTCAGCAGTGGTCCACATGGGATAATGTAGTAGTAATGTAACTTAGGCAACCTGAAAGACCATGGATTCTCCTCTGACGCATGCTGTAACATCAGCAAAGGGAGACTGCACAGTGTCTCTTAAGGGATGTAGTATAGCTCTAGGGCAGTGGTGTTCAAACTTTTTTCTCATGACCCAGTTGAAAAAAATCATTTATGTCTGTAACCCAACAAATACATCTTTCAGCAATGCATTTCAGGCTTTTGGTGGTGGCAGTAGGGTATGCTGCAACCCAGTATTGACATTGCAACCCAGTATTGGAGCCTGACCCTATGTTTGAAAACCACTTCTTTAGGGAGTCTGGCCCATGGAGAGTGGCTGCATGACACACACAAAACAATAACACCCAAAAAGCACCACAAAGGCATTTCCAACTCAAAAATTTTCAGTTTTGAATTTTTGCCCCCCCATCAAAGATTTCTGCAGAAAAATAAGTTTGTTTTGTTAGTTATTTGGTCTCTTTAGTATACTTAACAATTTTATGGAAGACAGTATAGAATAAATATTGATCAAGTTTGCAGATGATATAAAAATTTGTAGAATGTTAAATAACATGGACAAATCAGTTATCTGGGCTGATCTGGATTGTTTGGAAAGGAAGATGTGACAACTATGGTGAAATTTTCTGCAATATTTTTGGGGCACTTTATTAAATTTTAAGTGTCTTTGGTGTCCATTGTATTAAAGGAATGGTTTGGGAATTACAATGGGCTGGAATTGTGGGAAACCTCTTGAGCAGGGAAATGTCACAAACGTGAGATTTGGTATTCAAAGGACTATATTGAATAACGTGCCTGACAAGAATGAGCTTCTGGAACAAAAAGTGGTTTTCCTCAGGAATATTCAGAAAGCAGTGAATACAAACTGTCCAAGTCTGGTTATTAAAAAACCCAGTCTTTTCAAGCCACATCATAGTCAACTGTTTCTCAAGACCAGGATCAAAGTCCATGCTGTATAAAGGAAGGAAAGAACTACTCATGGTGGTTCATGCTTTTAGTCTGAGAGTTTGAAATTTTGTAACCATTAGGAAAAGCTAGTTGTGGGTTTTGAAGGACTGACAGCTACCAGTGCCCAAGGTTGGAGTTGGTGTAACCTCTAGTAAGCTTTATGAAAGGTGTGTAGTTTCATTATTGTTTAACAGGATTTCTCTGTAATGCTTTTCACCTTAAGAATAATGGATCTACTTTTAAGGAGCTGTGTGGTAATTTGTAGTTGAGGGCAATTACACTGATCATTATTTCTGGAGAGAAAACAAAGCACAGACACTAGTGATTTGTGGTCTTGTTTGCTGTGTATATGGCAGTATAGGCAGGGAACCGTGCAGCCTAGAAAACCACCAGGCAGAAGAGAGAGAGACATGGGTCTCTTCCCAAGAGCGAAGATGACTTAGGAACTGGGAACCTGGAATGGGATGATGGAGAGAGAGTACAGGTGCCCTAAACTGTGACAGGGGCCTCATTTGAATGATAAGTTTTAAATTCAGCAAAATGAAAGGCCTTAAATTGAGAAATACAGAAATGGATTAGACTGATAAGATTGGAGACAGCACCCCAGAAGGTTTGTGGTATAGAAAGGCTTGTGGTATGAAACAGAAACAGTTGAACATGAACTCTGAATGTGAAACTCTAGTGAAGAGGAAGAATGTGATCTCTGGATGCAATAGCAGGGGAATGTCAAGTAGGAGCAGAGAAACAGTGTTACCTCTGTATGTGATATGAATGAGGACTATTACTGACACAATGGCCATATCGGGCGTCCACTTGTTGAAAAATTGAGATGGATTCAGAAACAAGCTACAAAGAGGATTCAAGATCTCAAAAACATGCCTGATAGTGGGAAATTAAAGAAGTTTAATCTATCTAGTTTATTCAAGAGGAAGTTTAGAGGTGACTTCATCACAGTTTACAAATACCTACACAGGGAAGAGATTTGAGAGTGTGTGGTTCTTTAAATAACCAAACAAAACCCTCAAACCAAAGCAAACCCAAAACCAAACCAAACAGGGAAAGATTCAATGGTCAAACACTGAAGCTAGACTAGGTCATACTAGAAATAAGGTGCAAAGTATTAGCAGTGAGTGTAATTAATCAATGGAAAGAAACTTAGCTAGGGACTGGATGGATTCTCCATCACTTGAACTCTTTAAATCAAGACCAACTATTTTACCATGGAATCAAAAATACAGGGCTTAAGGCTGGTTAGAATTTTGTCCCTAGCTAGAGGTGATAAGAGCAGGACAACCTGCCTACATTACAGCTATGTCTAAGAAACTACTGCTGGAAATTCCTTCTTCATAGCAATGCTGCCTCCTCCTAACTTGAGCATACCTGCTGATGGTAATCTTTTAAATACCAGAACAGTTTAGAAAAGGATGACAGAGAGTGCCCTTGGCTGTAGACATTACAGTTTGCAGTAATCACTTTGAAATAGGAGGGTCAAATGTACATAGAAACCCTAGAGAGTGCTGCTCAAAGACATCCATTCTTAAGACAATGGCATGGCAGATAATCATACCAGCTGACAACCTAACTCTGAAGGAGGTCTAAGGTAGATTTGTAATTCGGAGAACTAGGTAATTAGGCAAAAAGAGGCTTAAGCAATCTTTCTTTCACAATTGCCAATGTACAACATATATAGCATAAATGTCCGAAGTGCTATGAACACATTAACTAATTGTTCCTTACACAAGTTAGATAGTTAAGTATAATCGTGATTTTGCAGATTTTAGAGGCTTTTTGAGGACCCAATTCTTTCAAGTTCTATCAAATTCAATTAAAATGTATTTTGTGTGTGTGTGTGTGTGTGTTAAGTACAATGACCTTAAATGGAGAAAAAAATTATCAGTGTATTTTGGATTTAACACTGCTTAATTAAACAAAATAAGTATTGTCTATAGCTGATAAACTGAAATGGTTGTTTCCGACCACTGTCTTTCAAGATTTTAGAGCTAGTAGATCTCGTCCTCTGCCACCTAGTTTTTAATCATAGTTTTGAAAAGGAAAATAAGGTATCTCTGATTTTTCAGTTCCAAATTAGTTTCTTAATTTTGACTGAACTACTCATTGAACTGACCCAGCTGGATAAACTAACATAAAAAACATATTCTCTCTGCACCTGTGGAAGACGCTACTGCTGTTTAAAACGAGTTACGCACTTCAATAAATTCTGACTCCAGGTGCTTGGCCAGTGACATCCCCAAGTTCAGTGGTTTGACTTACTTTGAAATTTCATCAACAAACATATTTAATTTAAATAATTTTAATAGATTAGAGCAGCGGTTCTCAACCACTGTGTCAGGATTGTGTCATCACACAGTAGCGTGTCATGGAGAGCCAGGGATATGGCTGGCTTTGGTTGGGAGTGGATGAGCAACCCACAAAAGGTTGAGACCCATTGGATTAGAGTAAGGTTAGACAGGGGCGTCGCTGATGCTGGGCATGTGCAGCGCCAGTGGCCTGGGTCTGGTGGCCCCCCCAGTCTCCGGCCTGATTGGGCCGGAGATCTGGGGCCCAGCCACTCACAGCTGTGGCAGCCCCGTCCCCAGCTGGGGATCCAGGGCTTGACCGTGGAGGCTGCTTCTGGCCCCGTACCCAGCTGGGGATCCGGGGCCCAGCTACCCGTGACCACAGCCATGGCAGCCCCATCCCTGGTGGGGGATTCAGGGCCCAGACACCAGTGGCCATGGCAGCCCTGTTCCCAGCTGGGGATCCAGGGCCCAGCTGCCCATGGCAGCATGCAGCGGCTTCCGGCCCTGTCCCCAGCCAGGGGGTGAAGCCTGCAGCCAGGGGGCAAGGCCTGCGGGCTGGGGGCAGGACCTGGGGCCATGCCCCGGATCCCTCCCCGGGGCAGCGGTGCCCCGGGGCCTTCAAGTAGTGTGTCATCATTTAAAATTATATTTTAAATAAGCAAGTTTGATTTTAAAATAAACTTCTATTTAATTTAAATGAAAATATCCATTAAAATATAGAAATCAAGAGTTTTAAAAAATATTTATGTATCCTGCATGTCACTGACTCTGTTGGAATTAATGGTGTTATGGAGGAATCTCTGTCTCACTAATGTCAACAGAATCATTCTGGATTCACCCCATGGGAGTTTTGTCAGTAGGCTTTAATAGGAGCAAGATTAGGTCTTGTGTGATTATCCAAAGCAGCAGAGGGCTCAGGCTACAACCAGGGTGAGAATTCAAACATTCTTTGCTCATAACTAGGCCACAGTACTCTCTAACATCAGTAACACTCATGGCTAGGAAGAACATTAAAAATGGCTGTGATGAACCTATACATAAGACTTCTAGCCATGGTTAGCTTGTGGAGGGAAGTACATCTGCACTGTAAATGCAGATCCACAAAAAGTCAAACTTTGTACATGTGTGTCAGCAAACTGCTGACAGACTCTAGGGAAACAGGTGCATTTTTCTTTATGAGGCCAGTGGGCTGTGGGCATGGGGGGGGATGCCAGCAGGATTTTTAAGAGCCATCTGCAATGCACTGTCACCGGTGTGCTCCCTCAGCATGCTCAGGCAGTGCTACTGTAATAGGTTGTCTTACTCAAGGAGCTGGGTGGTGGAGACCCAGAGCCAAAACCATGATGTTCTGACTTTGTGGTGTTAAACGAAGACTGGTTTCCTGTATTCCTATAAATGCAATTGACAGTGGAGGGATACTAGCTGAGGTTCAGTAACAATTTCAATAATAAACCCATTTGTCAGGCAACTCAGATCATATGGTATTTCTTAGGGAAATAGCCTTCCCCTCAACCCCCAAAGGTTTTTTCATTCTGAGTCTTTAAAAGAAAAACTGTGATGGCAAGTAAGAGTCAAAGGTCATGTGCACTGAATCTTATGTACTATATATAGTAGTCAACTAAACAGACTTAAAATTGATGTAAAAATAAAATAAAAAATGTAAAAGGCTGCACATTATATACAAACAGTTGATATGAAGAATTGCTCCCACAAACACAATTGTGTATATCATGATAAACAGGGTTTACCCCAGCATGGCACAAGAGATCAATTGAATGCAAAGACAATGTACTAAATAGATATTTTTATTTATAAAAGACAATATGATCTGACATTGTGATAGTATTGGTAGCCCATTATTTTTGCACTGTTTAAAAATAAATTATAGTGCAAGAATCTATATTCATGGAAAACACTCCCCCACTCAGGAGTCCTGTGGCTTACTTGAAGACTAACAAGTTTATTGCAAGAGCTTGTGTGGGTAGAATCCCACTAATTAATGAAGTACAAGTAGAAGAGTTCTGGGGAGATCTCTTAGATAGATAGATATATTTGTGTGGAAGTGCAGTAAAATTTTGGTTCAAATTATCTCTAATGCAAAGGTGGTGCAAACATAAACAATAAGAATGACATGATTTGAAGCCTGAAATCTGGCCAGCACCAGAATGAATATCAGTGCTAATATAAGTGCAGGTGTTTCTCCAAATAGTTTAATGTCACAAGCAGTAAATAAACCTATTTGTGGCTCTCTCAGGGAACTGACGAGAAGGATCACTTGGGAGGCTAATCTGAAGAGGCCAGGCATCCAAGAAAGCAGGCTGTATTTTAAAGAACCTCCTAAGGGCACAGGAAGATACTATTCAGATGTGCAGAAAGAACAGAAATTATGGAAGGTGCACAGCATGGCTTAGCAGAGAGCTCTGCAGTGCCTGAAACACAAAAGGGAAGCTTGCAAGAAGAGGTAGCTTGGGCAGATGACTAGGGAGGCATATACAGATATTGCTCGGGTTTTCAGGGATAAAATCAGAAAGGCCAAAGGGCAATTGGAGGTGCAGCTAGCAAGAAATGTGAAGGACAACAGGAAGGGGTTCTACAAGTAAGTCAGTAACAAGAGGAGGATCAGGGATGGTGTAGTTCCCTTACTGAATGGGGTCAGGTATCCTCATGGCGGATGATGTGGAAAAGGCTGAAGTACTCAATGCTGTTTTAACTTCAGTTTTCACAGGCAGGGTCAGCTCCCAGGCTACCACACTGGGTAACAGAATGGAGAGAAGAAGAGTAGCTCTCAGTAATGAAAGGTCAGGTTAGGGACTTCTTAGAGAAGGTGGATGTGCACAAGTTTATCGTGCCAGATGAAGTGCATCCGAGGGTGCTGAGGAGTGGGCCGATGTGATTGCAGAGCAGCTAGCCATTATCTTTGAAAATTTGTGACAAATGGGGCGAGGTCCTGGAAGGCTGGGAAAAGGCAAATAAAGTGCCTATCTTCAAGAAAGGGAAAAGGAAGATCTGGGAAGCTAAAGACCAATTAGTGTCACCTCAATCCCTGGAAAAATCATGGAGAAGGTCTGCAAAGAAGCCATTCTGAAACACTTGGAGCAAAACAGAGTGATCAGGAACAATCACTATGGATTCACCAAGGGCAAATCGTGCCTGACCAACATGATTACCTTCTATGATGAGATGACTGGATATGTAGATGTGGGAATAGCCCTTGATGTGATACACCTTGACTTAAGCAAAGCTTTTGATATGGTTTCCTACAGCATTCTTGCCAGCAAGTTAAGGAAGTATGGTTTGTATGAATGGATCATAAGGTGGATAGAAAGTTGGCTAGATCATTGGGCTTAGTGGGCAGGGATCCATGGCTCAATGTCCAGTTGGCAACCAGTAACTAGTGGAGTGCCCCAGGGGTCGGTCCTGGGTGTTCAACATTTTCATTAATGATCTGGATGATGTGATAGATTGCACACTCAGTAAATTCATGGACGATTCCAAGCTGGGGGGAATGGTAGACATGCTGGAGGGCAGGGATAGGATTCAGTGACACCTAGATAAATTGGACCACTCGGTCAAATGAAATCTCATGAGGTTCAACAAGGATAAGTGCAAACTTCTGCACTTAGGACAGAAAAATCCCATGTACCTGCTACAGGTTGAGGACCAGTCAACTAAGTAGCAGCACTGTAGAAAAGGACATGGGGGTTATTTTGGATGGGAAGCTGGATATGAGTCAACAATGTACTCTTGTTGCCAAAAGGCCAATGGCATATTGGGCTGTATCAGTAGGAGTGTCACCAGCAAATCGAGGGTTGTGATTATTCCCCTCTATTCGGCACAGATGAGGCTACATCTGGAATACCGTGTCCAGTTTTAGGCTCTGCACTACAGAAAGGATGTTGACAACTTAGAAAGAATCCAGTGGAAGGCAATGAAAATGATGAGGGGGTTGGGGCACCTGACTTATGAGGAGAGACTGAAGGAATTAGGCTTATTTAGCCTGCAGAAGAGAAGACTGAGGGGGGATTTGATAGCAACCTTCAACTACCTGAAGGGGTGCTCCAAACAGGAGCAAGCTAGGCTGTTCTCAGTAGTAACAGAGGACAGAGTGAGGAGCAATGGTTTCAAGGTGTAGCTGAGAAGGCTGAGGTTGGATATTAGAAAAAACTTTCTCACTAGGAGGGTGGTGAAATATTGGAATGGGTTACCTAGGGAGGTGGTGGAATTTCCATCTTTGGAGACATTTCAGGCCCAGTTAGATAAACCTTGGCTGGGATGATTTATTGGGAGTGGTCCTGCTTGTAGCAGGCATTTGGACTAGATGACCACATGAGGTCCCTTCTAGCCCTATGATTCTATAAGCCTATTCCATTCTTTTTTGGGTACCTCTACATCAGGGGTCTCAAACTCAAATCACCATGAGGGCCACATGATGACTAGTACAGGGCTGCATGAGGATAAGTATGTTAGCCTGAGGGCAGCACCACTGAAAACTTTTCATATAACAATATTGCAAACATTGGTAACAATAGTGCTGCTGCGGGCCACAGGAAATAGCTTTAGAGGCTGCCGCGTGTTTGAGACCCCTGCTGTAAATGGTATGCTAGGTAACAAACACTGTTTTCTTGAATGTGCCATACCTATTTTTGCCACCTCTCTTTTCTCCTCTAAATGCTCTTACAAAACACTTTTTGTCATGACTTTCTGTAGATTTTATCTTTTGGGCCATTACTGTGATTTCAAGCTTGTTAGATGTCTTCCTGATTACGGTTTTGGATGCCTATTCAGCTACATTTGCTTTCTTTTTTATTTGTTTAGCTCCCAGGAGAGAATTTGGCTTCATGTGTTAAAAAGCCCAAAATGTTTCTGAGATAAGAACCACCACTAATTTTCAAATTTCCAGCAAGTTCAATAAGTTGATGAGACTAAAAGCTATTCTCCATGGATAATGAAGAAGAGTTCAAAGATCTGTAAGGTGCCATATGGTTACACAAACTTCTCTGGGATGGGCTAGATATATTTAATCCTGCCTCAGTGTGGGGGATGGACTAGATCAGTGGTTCCCAAACTTTTTGGCTTGAGGTCAACAGATGTTTTTACAACCTTCAAGGACCACAGGTTTCTACTTGCAGATCACCTCTCCCCAGTGCAGCCAGACAGAAGGAATTCAGCAAGGAGGCTGCTTCCTCACTGATCATGTATCCCTCTTGCTGCAGCAGGGAAACTGCAAGCATCCTGTAGCCCTGTGTACTCCACTTGGGTCCTTAGGCAGTGGTTTCCTTCTGCAGCCAAGGGGATGGAAGATCAGTGTTCCCATCCTTCTGGCTCCAGCAGGAACTCCATCACCTATGGGTCCAGGTGTAGCACTTTGTCAAGCTCTCTGCTACAGCCAGGGGAAAGGGAGCACTGATTTCTTGTCCCCTTGGATGCATCAAGGAGCCTGCACTAGTGTTTTAGCATCAATACAGCTCAATAGACTTCATTGAGAGCTGGATCAAGCCCATTCAGTTGAAGATCTGAACACACAGAAGTAAAGAAATAACCTGTGCTCATGTGGAATTACAGAGGAGTAGAAATTCAAAAAGAAAAGCACAACCATGAACTTGTTCTTCAGGAAGATGGCTAATCATTTCTTGAATCTGGGGGAAAGAGAACTGAGAGTTGCAAAAGGCACCTTTGTCTACCTAGGAACATTCTAGTGAAATTTTATTGTGATTAAAAATAGAAAATACTCAGGAAAACACCTGAGCTGTTAAACAGAGGGCCAATTTCTGCTATCACCAATGAACAGGCACTGACTTCTTTGGGTTAGGTCTACTGCAGTTGTTGCAGAATAATGTATATTTAGAGTGATCAGCTGTGATTTTGCAAGAACAGCCCTGGTTTTTCATACATTGAACCAGATTACTGAGGGCTTCTTCTGATTTCCTAAAAATGTCCTAGTTTCATTTCATCAGTCAAAAAATTAGATTTTTTTAATAGTGACAAAATGCCTGTTCAGAACGAATTGCTTACAACAATATAAAATGTTTCATCAGACCCTTGTTTCATTCATCACTGCTTTAGTTTTCATGTAGCCATTGTTCAAGACTGAAAGCTTGCCAAAAAATGTGTCAGCACAGCAGTGAGTCATTGACACAGCATCAGTGCAACCCCCTTCAGAATGGGACTGGGGAGGAATGAGATGGGTACCTGGAGGAGATCTCTCTGTCTTGCCTCCTTCTTTTTTATGGATGCAAGAAATAGAGAAATCAGGGAAGTTAGGGACAGGGGAACAAGGAGAAGAGGCTTTTCTTTGATACGATTCCCTGTTTCAGGCAAAGGTGATCAGAGAACATGATGCACAGCTTGAAGCACTCAGCTATTTCATGAACACACATGTTTTTCCATAAAAATGTCCTAGGTCTTTGATTTTGGAAATATGCTTATTTGATGCACATTACTCCTGCCTGAGCAGAAAAAGCCAGTGCATATCCATGGAAGGAGGACAGTTACTTTCCATTGTCACCTTCTCTTACTGCCCTGCAGGTAGAAGGGACATTACAGAACTTCCTCTCTGGAAAATTTCCTGCCTCCAGGAATAAGAACCACTTGTCTATCTCAGCTAAAGTGGCATTTTGTAACAGCCTCTTATTCTCTGCTTAGCTGCTCTCCCCTCCCTCCCCTGAGTCATAGATTAGGAGTGGTGCTGTTTATGACACTATGGGTCTGATTGATCACCTGTTCTTAGCGATCAGAAAGGAATTGTTCCCATTAGGTCAAATTAGCATGTAGCCTGGTGGGTTTTTTTGCTTTCCTCACAGCTACCTCTCAGGATAGTTGACTTAGAAACTATAAGATTTAAATAATTCTGTTATGATTACTGACTTGTCACAACTTAGACCATTGTCTACTGTGGGCAAAGGCTACAAGGGCCAGCTCTCCTGTAAATGTGATCAAGGATTGCACAGCTGCACCTTGCACATGTGGGGGGAGGAGCCTGAAGACTTTGCAGATGGAGGTTTTCCCAGCCTTGTGCCCTCTGACACTCCAAGCCCTTACATGGAGAGCTGTGTGAATAGGAGGACCTGATCCTATGACATACTTCCCTGCATATATTTTCCTCCCATTTTGTAAGTTCCCCATCTTCAAGGTGTCTGATGAAGTGGGATTTTCTCCCATGAAAGCAAAAGTGCCACAGGACTCCTTGTTTGTTTTGCATAGTTTTAGAATGTTAGTGTCATAATTTATGATGCTACCAAGATAAGAAGAGATGTTTGTCTACAGCAGAACTTCTCAGAAAAATAGAAAGAAAGTAGTAAACAAATTAAGAATGGGGGAGAATGGATGTCTCTTCCACACAGAAGAGTTTCCTGGTAAAGCAGATCCCTGGAGAGTTCAGATACATAAACTGTTCACCATGAATAGTCTTAGGCAGGCTCTTGCAATTATGCTAGTAGTGAGAGTCTTATACTATTGGTTCACATGAGATGCAAGGGTGCTTTCATGACTTAAAGGAGATACAAAGCTTTAGCATAAATAGATGTCTGCAGTGGTAGTGCAATATTTATCTGTTGTATATCTTAATTAGTTCAGTTCATTGGGTGATGAAAAAAGACATTCTCGTATAATTCATTACAGGTTAGACAAGAAGACTCAGCAATCAGGCTGCCAATATTCATACAAATCAAATCCACATTTTGGCCAAAAATTGAAATGGAGATGAACATGAGTTTCCATACTCAGCTCTCTCAGTAGGTTCCAAAAAGCAGTATAAAAAGAGAATTTCCATTTATTGTACAGATGAACAATTGTTTCAGATCCTGTGTTGTGAAAATGCTCTTCTATTTTGCTTTCTGGAACCGTTTCATAGTTTTCCTAATGCTGAATGAAAAGGAAAGTACAGCCTATTTAGCAGTGAGGAAACAGAATTCTAAAAGCTAGCAGCAGTGGTGATTTTAGAGCATTTTACAACATATTCATCTGGATGTTGTACAGACAGTTCAATGGTTTTTGACAATTTATCTTCCCTTTAATATAACTATCCATTTTTTTCCAGTGCAGCAGCAATAGGTCATGCAGGACACTGCATATTCTTTTATAGGTGAGGTGGTGAGCTCTTAGTCATGTAAGCAATCCCACTGAAGTCCCAGCCATACTGGCCAGATCTATCATTTACTATCTTTTGATTTCCACTCTGCAAGTTGTGTATCCATTTCAGACTGCTGGCAAGTTCAGAAGCAGCACAGTGGCTGATAAACAGACTTGTAAATGTGTGCATAAAGTTAAAAAAGTAGTTACATCAATTCATTGCTTGCATATGCAATCCTTATGTTTGTGTTAAAAACCAAACTGCTGAATGGAAGATGAGTGCGAAAGGAAATAATTATCAGTTATCTGCATAAAATCTGCAACAAATTACCTATAAAACTCTAACTATCCAAACAGGATGGCATTTACTTTATAGGTTCATGACTTCCTCTCTTTAAAGTTTGCTAAGAAGAAAGTAAAGTAATTACAGTTCTCTTTTGATTGATTAAACATGACATATATGCTAATATGAAAGTAACTTCTGTCCTTTGTTACCCAAGCTTCTGGTTAAAAGCAATTTTGAAGATAACAGATATAATCTCATCAGTGCTGCCATTTCTAATTTATATGCCAAGAATTTAATTTCTCTGTCTTTTTTCTCCAATCGAGAAAGCATATTCTGCATTCCATGTTTTAAATTTTAGGTACAGAAGTCAGATGATATTACAACCATAAATCTCCTATTATTTTACTGTTATATATCTGGAAATGTATGTATCCCCAGGAAATAGATACTGCTATTTTATACACAGAAGGAGTCGTAGAGATTTCAGTGGAGCGCCTGAATGGGTCAGAAATACAGGATTTGGGCTAACATAGGAAAGAGAAACACCTGTTAAGTTCAGTTTGAAAGTACCATAGTGGTCATACATTGCTTCCACTGAAACTTATGATTTTTTTTTTTGTCACTAGCAAAATAAGACTGACAAAATGCTTGGAGTCAAATTCTCTATGGAGTTGTAAATCCAGAAAACAACTATTGATATCAGTGAAGTTGGTCGGGATTCACACCAGTTCAAATGAGAGGAGAATCTGGACTTTTGTTGCCTAATCCTGGGGTTCTCATATAATGAGCTGGTCCCCAGTGTAAGATTAGAGCACCCTGAAGGCAGCTGTAAGTTGCTTTGACAATTTATGGCCTCAACAAATCATTACGATGGCCAAGAAATTCTGGTGCAAAAGGATCCCTAGCTCCTAATCTTTCCATGGCCATTCCCCTGTTGGACTACAGTGGTTCAATACTGCCCATGGATCTTTCTACCCAGGGAAGATCCACATGTGGCCAGATCTTTGACATTTGATGCATTTTGTGACAGTGGAACTCTGGAAAATTTCTTTAGTACAGGATAGGGACAAAGCCATAGACTTAAAGGCAGAGAGGAACCTTGTAGGTTCCCTGGAAAAAGTCAAAGTGATTCCCTTGTGGTTAGATCCTTGGGTGCCGCTGACCTACTGAGATTGCAGGACAGGGCCTGTATGCATATGCATCCTCATATACATATACGATGAGAACTAGTGCTAGAATAGATGTCATGTAGCTGTGGAAACTTGACTTAGCTGTGATGAAGACATACCTATCAGTTTCTGGAGGGTTTGTGCTCCACACAGCTAACCTGAATCTTCAGTGCTGTTCTGCCCATGCTACATTACTATTAATACTCATGGTAACTCTCATCAAGTTATTGCAAGGATGAAGGTGCAAGTTGGGAGTCACACCCCTACCTTGTAGTGTAGACATAGCCTTGGACTCCACAGTCATTTTTGAAAATGGGAATTAAATTTTCAAAAGTGATGCGATTTTGGTTTCCTCAGATTTTGAATTTGCAGCTTTAACGTGAGATATCTCATAGGGGCTTGTGCTCTGGAGGTAGGTGGTCAGCAGTTTCTGAAAATCAGGACCTAGTGCAGTGTTTAGGATTGGATACCAAAAATAGAGGCAGCCAAAATCTCTAGGGCCTCAGTAACACAAGTGATTTTTAAAGATTTACCTTAGGTCAGATATTTGACAAGGAGAGTTTCTGCCACTGGGCTTGGAGCCAGGACCCAAGAGAAGATTTAGAGTGGGTCTCTTCTGGTTTCCTACCTCCACAGGCCAAATTCCCTTAGCTGTTTTTGTTTTCTGGCTCTTTAGCCTCCCTTTGTCGGCTCCACTATTGCTGTTCTATCAATAATCTGATAAGGTGGCCAAGACTTGGGCAGGCTTTACCATTTGAAGGACCACAAGCTGATTGAAAGAGAGGGAAGAAATCAGCCCGTGAATTGCTTCTCTCTTCAGTAAAGCTTGCAGGAGATAAGAAGGGGTTGAATCCAAGATTCTTCCCTCTAGTCTCACAGCAAGAAAGGGAGATGAGGCTGGCCACAGAACTACAGAAACACAGGATTACGGTACATCTGTTTAATACTACAAGTCAATTCCATTTCTATCAGGTCTTTCCTAGTTAAAAGTTTCCTACAACATAAACACAAGCCTATTAAAATTGTTACATCTCTTAATCCAGCTGCATTATTCACAAGGTACTATCTCAATTTAATATAGCAATGTACTGAGAATAAGGAAAGCGGATATTTAAATGCCTTCAACCAAAGGAATCTTTTTGATGTATTTTCTTGCTGCTGATCTACTTACATGTCCTTTAATCTTCCATGACAATAAAAGAGAATTTGCTCTATGTGTAATAGAAAATAATTTGCTCTATGTGTAATAGAAAAATAGGGCCAGATCCTTTGCTTGCACAGATTGGTGAAACTATGTTGTCTTCAGTGGTACTATACAATTTTTCAGCAGCTAAGGATCAGACCCAGAATAGTTAACAGTAGTAAATGACTGATGAAATGCTCCTAGTAATGAAGTTTGGTTACAGAATGGAACAGTAAATACAGTAATTAGCTTCCCTGAAAGTGTGAGAGAGTATAAAAGTGCAATAATTGCAAAGTACTGCACTTCTAGGGTAAACAAACAAACTACAAACATACATGACAAAGACAGTAATTGTTTTTAAAATATTGCTATTTTCCCCTGAATTTGAAACTTATTTTTTAGTATCAAATATCTAAGAAAAAAATCAAGTACTGTTGAATTTCTAAAACTTTTTCAGCATCTTTCATTCCTTCAGGAAATAAATTCTAAACCAAAGTTTACTTTGCTTATATACAGGGGTGGTGATAGTCACTGTCCAGTTTGTTACCTGAAGCTTTCCAGCCATGACTCCCCTTTGCTTTGACCCAAAGTTGTAACTATTTCTTAAGTAGATATGGTCCTTGTTTACTTGAGACTAGCCAGTTCAGCCAACTTGGGTAGTTGCACCAGTATAAAACCTAGCCATAACTAAGAAAAATGTGATTTGTACAAACTGAGTTTATGTCAGTTTCAAGGGGTAAGCCTACACTGGAGCCTCAGGTCAACTTAACCTTCCTTAAGTCAACCTAAAGAAATCTCCATCCACACTGGGAATTTATTAGTTTGACTAAAACGCCTCCTTAAGTTGACTTAATAACTCCACCTCAGAAAGTTGACTTAGGATAAGTCAACCTTATTAAGTCGACTTAAGCCAGGGTAGAGGGGGCATAGCTCTTAAGTCGACTTACTAAGGGCGACGTAAGTCTTAAGTTGACCTAGCAGCTGGCAGAGTGGACGTGGACAGTCTACAGGAGTTTGGAATGAGGGTGCTAATTTGACTTAACAAGGCTGACTTTAAGTCGACTTAAAGGTGACCTTGTTAAGTTGACTCAACAGAGCCTCCAGTATAGACATATCCAGGGAGAATAAAATAGCAGCTTCTCCATCTACACTTTGTATTGGAGCTGCTGAGTTAATTGCTTGTCACCAGAGATTGAATCTCAAGTATAGACCAGGCCACAATCAATCATTGGATAAATTTCCTTGGCTATGTCTACACTAGAGGGCTCAGTTAAGTCAACTTAAAGTCGTCGACTTAAAGTCAACTTTATTAAGTCAACTAAGAGAGTCCACATTTGTTTAAGTTGACTTTATAAAGTGGACTTAAGCCAGGAGAGCCATTTAAAGTTGACTTTAAACGGGTCCGCTGGCTTAAGTTGACTTTATAAAATCAACTTAAATGGCTATCCTGCCTTAAATTGGCTTTATTAAGTTGACTTTAATGGCCATATTTTCTTAAGTCCTTAAAGTTGACTTTAAGGGTGAGAGTTATTAAGTCAAGTTAAGTAAGTGCTTAAGCTGACTTAGTGAACTCCAAATGTGGCCTTGGAATTGCTTAAGTTGACTTAAGCCTGGTTAAGTTGACTTAAGTCCCCATATAGCCCTTATGTCTCTGGATCATTTAGTAAAAGGTATAGCACTGATTTTAATGCTAATAAACAGACTAACTGTAATCTCTATATCACACTAAACAAGTCACATGGAAGTCCAAGTTCCTACACTGCAAATTAATATGGGCCCATTTATTTGGAATATTTTAGCTGTTATTTGCTTCTGCATTTTGCTTCTTTTGATCATCTAAAAGACATTTTTGCCTAAACTGATACTTCATATCTTTTATACAGTGAGTTGTTTAAATATTTGTGGTTACTCTGCTTTGTAGAAGCATAGAGGTTGTCATGCCAGATAAACCAATGGTCCATTTGCGCACCATCCTGTTGCTCCCAGTAGCCAGCACCAAATACTTTGGTGGAAGGTGTCCCTACTTAAGTGGGCAAATATGCAATAATAGAGGTAGGTGAAGATTTTTCCTAAAGTAGTTGGTTTTTTTTCTTTTTATTGGTTTATGCCAGGGGTCTGAAACCTGCAGCTCTGGAGACATGTGCTGTTCTTTGGCTGCCCCCTTGTTGCTCTGGTCCCCCTCCCCCAACACTGGGGGATCTTGCAGGTGCCCTGTGCCAGGCTGTGGGCTCCCCACCACTACGGGGGGACCCTTCCTACCAGGGGACCCTGCAGCAGGTGCTCTGGACCAGCTCCACCACCTCCCACCAGGAGATTATACCCATTGCAGCTCTCACTACACTTGCTTATTAAAGGAATTTTTAAAAAAATGGCTCATCTTCTCATTTGGGTTGCCGACCCCTGGTTCATGCTATGAACTATTAGAGTACTGTATGTCTCGTCTAAAAATATTACCTACAATAATATGTCTATAGACTTTCCCACATTCTTATATGGGCCAAATTCTTTTCGACCAGTATGAAGCTCTGGATCTCAATGATCTCTTTTGGCAGTGAGTCGTATGTGTTTTATGAAAACTTTTTTTATGTATATGTTGTCTTTTAGTTTAATTAAACATCTCTGATTTTTTATGGGAAAGGTTCTGGCAAGAGTCTGTGATTTACCTAAATTATACCCTCAATTATGACTAGGGCTATGTGCACACATACATCATTATTTCAAAATAAGTTATTTCAAAATGAGTTAATTTGAAATAAAGTCCTTATTTCGAAATAAGTTAATTCGAGTTAAGAAAATGTTAATTCGAATTAAGGCAAAGCCTGCTTTCGAAACAGCTGTTATTTTGAAATGGTTATTTTGAAATAAGGCCATTTGGACATGTTGTTTCGAAACAGTTGTTTCAAAACAATGGTGTTGTTTCAAAACAACATGTCCAAATGGTATTATTTTGAAATAACCACTTCAAAATAACAGCCGTTTCAAAATGAATGGGGTTTAAGCTGTTTCGAAATGACGGTTCTTATTTTGAAATGACAGAGTCTGTCATTTCAAAATACGAAAACATTGTGTGGACATTGTTTTTTATTTTGAAACAACCACTGTTGTTTCGAAATAAGCCTCATGTGGACATACCCTATGGGATTCCATTTTTTTTGTCAAAGTCCAAATTTCTTGGTCCAAGTCCAGAAAATGATTTTAAAAAATATAACAGTAATGATAATAAGTAAATAAAAAGATTCTGGGGTCCATTCAAAAGGGTCCAACAGTCTGGATTTGACTCATACTATGCCTGTTGCCTATCACTGCATTATGAAATATACTTCTGCCAGATCCATTAGTATTTATTACCTCTTTACGCTAAACAGACCCAGTCTTCCCTCATGTGCCTCTAGTCCGTCTTGTTACTGCTATATTTTGAGATATTGTGAAAAGAGCTGAACACAGTATGCTATTTGAGGATGTGCCACTGATTGTACAGTGTTTTTCTTTTTTATTGTTTATATGTTCAAATATATCTATATCTATCTGTCTAGTTCTTTTGACCATCACTGAACAGCGTACAGAGTTTTTCACTGTGCTGTTCATTTAGATGTTCAGGTCTTTTACCTGTGTGTTTACAGTTAATTTAGAGTCCAGCAATGCATTTTAGCAGTTCAAATTATTTATTTCTATGTGCAATAATTCTCACTTTCAACAATTAATTATGGGCGCTATCAAGCTGACTATTCCTCTCAGTCTCCTGTGGTATTGACTCAAATAAACTCTCATCTTCAGATTTGCCCATCAAATTGTTCATCTCCTTTCCAGATTGTTGATGAATATAATCAACACGTTCCCTAGTTTGGGACCTTGGGATATTCCACTAGCGAAACTGAAAATTGATCAATTAATATTACCTTTGGTTTACTTTCCTATAGATAGTTTGTAATCCATGACAGAACTTTGCCTTTCATTCTATGAGTACTTCTCTTAATAGCCTCTAGTAATAGTCCCTCATGAGGCATTTCAACAAAGATGTTCTGAAAGTTCAAATGAAATATAACAAGTTTTACTTAATCCACTATTTAGTTAAAATGCTCTAAGAATTCTAGCAGATTAGTGAGACATGATTTTCCTTTGCATGAACAGTGCTGGCTATATTATCTCTTTCTTATAGATAAGCATATAGTTTTAATTTTCATTTCAATCACACTACCTAGGGTACTGAGAAAAGGCTTATTGAATCATTTGGCATTCAGCAGGTATGGGAGATTTTAATGAGACATTCTATATTTGTGTTAACAACTCAGCCATGTCATTCTTAAATTTCAGTCTCTGTCAGCATCTCATCTTTATTACTAGAAAAGGAGGGATATACACAGCATTCTCTGTGTGGAAGTGTGTTTAACTTCTTTGCATTGCCTTCATTCTCCTTAATTTCCACCCATTAATCCCCGGTAGTCCAGATGACACACCAATTCTTTCACTTGCTTCCTGTGCAATTTATCTAATCATGTTAAAATTATTGCTTTAGGTAACATATACAATTTTTTAAGATATATTTTCATGTTTCTCATGAACAGCACACTGTAATTTGGTAGAACTGTTTTGCATTGATGGTCAACCCATTCTTGAAGCAGAATCACCAAGCTGGAAGTCATCATCTTTTATACCACTACAGAACTATTGACAAAGGTGAAAAGTCTTTACATAGATGGGGAAAGTGAAGCATGTTTTCTTAGGTGACTTGCACAAGATCACCAAGCAAGTTAATGCTATAGCTGGGAACAGAACATTTGGTGACAATCTTGCCTTCAGTGAAGTCTATTGCAATATTCCCATTGACTTCAACAGGTCAAAGATTTCCTCCGTCTTCCGACTCCTTGTTCTATCTACTGGACAATACTTTCTTAAATTATCAGTCATTCTGTCAGATTATGCTATGTAATTCTCAAAGAGAACTCTTTTGATAAAATGAAAAGAGCCTTTTTAATAAGTGTTAGAGAATATTCCCACCCAAGACCATTATTAAGCATTCTTAGAGGAATGGGGGTAGAGAGGGAGAAAGACTCTGAATATACAGTCATAAATTACATGAAGTATATTTCATTATAAAGCATTACATTGTTTAACCCTTTATGAATTCTCTCTGTTCACCCCCAGGGGGTTGTAATGTAAACTGACATCTTACTCTGTACTAAGAAATATTCACTAATGTTTCTCTGTCTATGTTGCCCAAGAATATAAAATAAGCAAATAAAAACACCACATAGTATCAAGGAAAAGACCCATTCCATTTCTTTCAAGTAAAATCTAATAATAGTGAATGTATGACAAAAAGATCAAGCATCATATGCAAAAGAGTAATGGAAGGTATCTAAATGCCAGATTTGATGCACAACTACACAGTGTGTGCAGAACAATCTTTAACACACACAGGCATTGTTATGTACTTCTTAGGAACATTATTCAATATTATCACAACTTGTACTGCCTTCTTAAGAAACTGAACTTTTATTTTCCTTAGGAAAAATATTTAATACCTTTCTTCTTTCCTCCTTGCTGAAATCAGGCACAGAGCTTAAAGGCAAGCTTCCGCCATTCTCAGTTTTCTCCCTGAAAATACAGAAAATGGCTTTGTACCCTTTGGTTGTTTGAATTTAACACCAAATTCTTACCTTGCATAAGGTCAAAAAAAGTAAAAAGAAAGGTTATACAACTGGGCTCATATAAAGAAATGGTTTGCCTTTTAATACTACCAAACAATCTGCAAATTATTTAAATTAAGACAGCCAATGCTCAAACATCTGTAAGCAAAATGCTTAAATGCCAAGTGCAACTTTACTGGCATAAGAAAATAATAAGTGGAGTTCAATTTGTGTCAGCATAGCTCAGGAAAATAAGATATCATGTCTTGCTGTCTGCTTGATGTCAGCTTCTCAGATTCAAACCCTAATGCCTCATCTTAGGCTGTCCTTACTGGAGGCTGCCAAATAGAAAGGTTCAGCCAAAGTTCATGTAGCTACTACAAAATAGCTTTTTCCCCCCCTTTTTCAATCATTATGAACCTTCTGCTTTACATTGTACACACTTGATTATTCTAGCCTTGAAATGTATATAACTCTATTAGCTTCTTCTCCTATTCTTTTAACATACTGTAAATTCCTTTCTGTGCTTAGTTTGTTTTATAGCTTACAGCACTAGGCTTTTAAACTTTCACTACATAGAGGAGATTAAGTCATGCGACTGGCTGGAAGATGAAAATAAAATAACTGGGACTTGCATTAGTAGTAAGAAACAGGAAAAAAGTGAATAAATTTCTCTTCTCTTAAACCTTACCACCTTCCATTTAAATATTTAGATGAAGTAGTAATAAAGTCCTAAAGCAGATGTAAGATAAGCTTCCCTTCAGAGACAGGGAACAACTTTTTTTTCCCTTTTTTTATGATCCCTACCCTTTCCAATTTAAAGAGCTGAAATCCCTAAATTGTGCCTAAATTCTAATATCCCCCGAGAAAGCTCAATGATACTATTTTACCAGCTGAGGCATTAGGATTGCCTAAAATGAGCCATTTCAATTATTTGATTTTCTTGTTTTAAAATGACTGCATGTATAATTATGCTGACTGGAAGCAGGGGGGAAAGGATTTACTTTAGTACACCTAACACAAGTATATTATGATAATAGGAATATTTGGTATTCTGAACTTCCCAGCCGTTTAGCATTAAAATGTATTTGAATTGGTTTCCACTGAAGAAACTTCATGTGGAATATGGCATTAAAGCCATAGCACACATACCAACATGAGAAACTGGAAGAAGACATGTCCCTTTGCCACAGCAATAAGGAAACATGTTTTGGAGACTTTGATCATAATAACAGCTATAGATGCACACATCTACACACACGTATATGCTATGTCTATATGCACCATCAGAGTAAGAAACCTGATTAATTTCAGGTGATCAGCAAAAATTATAGCTTCAATAATTTGAAGCAAGATAACTGATAAGATGTTATGAAAAACTAATGCTTAATATTGTCAGAAAAATTATCAAGGCTAGACATTTTATTTATGTTTTTCCATTTTATGACTCAATATTATATTTTAGCAGAAGCAAGTTTCTTCAGTTTCTTAGAGTGATTCATTTTTAACTTGTCTGGTATCAATTACTGAGACAGATTTGCAATATTCAGTGTCTCTTCAGATGAAACACTTTAATATCTTAGATGGCTCATTTCTGGAATCAGCCAGAGTGGCATGATCCACAAACTTTAGACCTTTTTACAAAATTCAAAGATGATCAAGATTAAAATTCCCAACTGTGTATTTTGGATCACCTCCAGAAACATTCAGTCTTTATTCATTATTGTACACTGTCCTGATTAAAATTCCTTTTGGTTAGTTCTATGGTTAAGGAGCAATCTTGTATTTTAGCTTTTGGAATGTATTAGTATCATGTGACATCTATGAAGTCCAAATTAATATATAGAGATCTCTCTCACTAGGCAGCATGAAAAAGAGATTTAGAATGTTCAGATTTCAGCAAAGCAGTTCAGAAAAATTTATCTTCCACTAACCTTATGACAAAGCTACTTTAAATTCTTAATCAGGAATAGCAGAAAGTTTATTTTTCTCTTCTAGAGAGCTTCAAGTTTATAAAAGTTTTCTGCATCAGAAAGATACTGAATATCCCCAATGAATAAAAAATAATATATTTCATTTGTCTAATCCCAGATCAAGAGCTATACTTTCTACAAAACCAGCTATTTTTATAAAGAGCGCAAATCTACTCATGGTGTACTGCATAATTTTGATGTTTTTTTTAAAAAAAGGACTAAAACCGTCTTCTCATTCTAATCATTGATGTGCTGGTTTTTCTTTGTGCTTTGGGACGCAAAATAAAAAAGTAAGTGTGAAAATTGTTGGCATTTCAGACCTGTTTTCATACAGACTGTACAAAAATGCACATAATAGATTATGAAGACAATGGGAAAGAGAGGAGTTTGCAACTATTACTGGCTATGTCTACAATGGAGGCTTAACCCTACTTAACCAGGCTTAAGTTGACATCAGCTACTCCATGGCCATATTTGGAATTTATTAATTTGACTTAAGCACTTGCTTACATTGACTTAATAACTGTCAACCTTAAAGTCGACTTTAAGGGTTAAATCACCTTAAGTTGGCTTAAGAAAATGTGGCCATTAAAGTTGACTTTACGTTGACCTTATTAAGTTGACCTAACTGCATCCTCTAGTGCAAATATAGCCACTGAGCCATGACTTTAGTACACAGAAATTTTACTTGTTTCAGCCTCTGTATGAAATGTTATCTAGAAACTTTTTTAAGGTCCAGAACCTGTGGGCTTGTCTACACTTAAAATGCTACAAAGGCACAGCCGCCTCACTGCAGAGTTTAAGTGTGGACACTACCCACGCTGATGGGAGGGATTCTATTGCCCTTAGAAGTGGCGGCTACATTGATGGAAAAATTTTTCCATCAGCCTAGTGGTGTTTAATTTAGGGACTGAGGTTGGCTTAATAATACCACTTGGGTGTGGATTTTTCAGACTCTGATTGACATCATCAAACCAACCTGATTTTCTAGTGTACACCAGACCTGACACTTTTAGTGATGTTACTCGGCACCTTACAAGAAGCTCTGACAGTTCTTGGGCTGTTCAGGACTGTTCGTTACCTTATTATCCCTAATTCCAACGACAGTGAGGCTTTCATGGGGCACCTGAGAAGCAGCTCCCTGGCACCATCTTTCAGCCACTCAAGCATTGTCATCTGGGATCTGCCAGCTCTAACTTTGCTTTGCATGTTAAACAACAGTATTTCAATCCTTGAGTCCCTTTGAATAATTCCTCTGGGGTTTACAGCTCCTGACTCTGGCCACTCACAGAAATTCCAGATTTTCTGTACCCAAAGGTGAAGTGTACCCCAGTTTATCAGTTTTACCTTAAATCACCGCACCTATAAACCACCTAGCACTTGTGAGCACTAATCATAACACAAACGTAGACTTATTTGAGAAAGAGTAAGTATTTAAGCAGAAATAAGAGAGTGGTGGAAACACATGGTTACAGTGTGACAAGTTACAAAGGGGGTAGCTGTATTAGTCTAATTCAGGAAAACAAACAAGGAATCACAAATTAAAAAAATGAAACTGGCTCTGCCCTTACCAAAAATGACTTTTACTACCCAATAAAGTAGATTTCCCACCCCAAAGTTCAAACCGTAGCATCCCTGCCCTACAAATGTATTTCCTCAGTTAATGGACACAGAGTGCTCCTCACTTCCTCTCTGGTATACCGAGAAGACTCATTTTGCTTTTAGCCGCAGTTAGAGTGAGCCATTGTCGTCTTGAAAGATATTTTTTAACGTATATCTTCTTTTGATTGTTTTTGCCTCTGATGCTTTCTCATGGATGGTCTTTGTATTGCACAACACTACATAATTGAACCTTACTTTACATCCCCAGCCAAACAGGGTGGAGTGACAACTTCTCCTTGCCCAAAGGGGCCATCATTGATACATATTATTTCCTGGTGACTTATTTGTACTCTAAGCCCCTAATGCATGCTTTCAGAATAAATATATTACTCTTTAAATATTACCCATATGTACGTACATTTCACAATGGTTATGAATCTTGATAAGTTATGAGCTTTCTGTAAATACCTTATGTAACAGGTCTGCACAGGCCCCCCTTCCTTTTGGATCTTCTGAGCCCACAAACCACACACAATCTTCTGGTGTGTGCTCCACCCATGCTCTTTATTTACAGCAGTTTCCCCACCACCAACTATGTACAGCTACAGTTCAAGCTAGGGCTACACAACCTCAGCTTCTGCTCAGGGAAGTTTGCCTTCTGGTGTCGCTTTCCCTTACCAGCTGAGCTCTTGCCCACTACCCCTGTGACCGCACTGCTATAAGCCTTTATTGGGCTTGGCTGCGCGAGCCTAACAGCTGTTACTCTCTCCCCTCTTCCGGCCAGTTCTCTTTAGCTGGCTTCACTCACCTCTTAAATGAGACGGTAATGGCAGGGGCTGGCTTAACCCTTGTGCTGCCAGAGCCATGTCATGCCTTTCGTGTTACTCTTTATGGATAAACTTCCTGCCAGACATGTGTTTGATGCACTGAGTTTTTCAGGCCGGAGATGAGCATTTGCAAAAACCAGAGGACCCTTTGCCAAGGGGTCTCTGTGTCACAGTAGCCCATTGACTTCACTGGAAGGTTCATGGAGTAATATGAATTCAGTGTGACTTAGTGCACTAGGACCTGGACATAAACATTTTGAAGTATAACTTATTCTACAACAAGAAACTTGCTTGCAGCCAATCAGCTGGTTTCATATTGCATATTAATTCCTACACAGGGCTTGGACTCATGGGTCACTATTTCTTCCCTACAATGTAATGTTGCCTCCATCCAACTTGACCTGGATAGGCATGTTTTTGGCTTCTGTCTGGGTATTACTTAGGGTTGCTAGGTGTCTAGTTTTCAGGGACCTGACAATGCTAAATGGCAGCTGAGCCAAAAATCCAGTTATCCATGGAAAAGGGAAGGGGCCGGGGCATTAACTTGAATCAGCCCCGACTGAGTGGGGGCTGATCTCCTATCTACAGGCAGATTTCTTGAGATGATCCAGTGAGCAACCAGGGAGAGGAGGAAGCAACAGGGGCAGGGTCTGACAGAAGAGGTAGGGTAGGGGCTGGTCTTTGGGTAAGAGGCAATGCAGGGCTGTGGAAATCTGGTTCCCAGCAATTAAAAAGCTGACAACCTTACAATGCCTTAAAAGCTATGCTAGCTCTACAGAATGTCAGAACTCACTTGGTACCCACAATGTTTTGCCCACACATACCTGCTGGCACAATGGATGGCAGTCAGCTGCCTTCCTAATCTGTACTCAGAAACAGCAAGTTCAAACCGGGACGCCAGTTCTAAAAAGCAGGATCTATGCAACCATTTATTTTATCTAGAAAGCCTCCTGGCAATACGTACAGCATATGGCAGTCCCAGGAAGGAGGGTCGCATAGCTGAGTAATGTAATCTTACCTTGTTTCAGCTGTCCTCTTCCAGAACACACACCCATTTGTCAGACTATGAATGTCAGAGTGATTCTTCGAGGCCTGGAAACCTGAAAAACAACAAGCGTGCATGTCAAATCCTATGTTTTATCATCTTTTCCTCCTCCCCTTCTGGGCTGTGTGGCCTCAGAGTATGAGGTTGTCTCCAGCATCTTTTCAGGAGAGGCTGGTAGAGCATTTTGCAGCCTGTCAGCCTACTTATCTCATTATGATACCTTATTTTGTGCCATCTGGTCTCTTTTAGGTTGAAAACGATGTTCTCCTCATAAAGCTGCAGGCTCTGCATGTGGGAACAATACAGGGTAGCGGAGACAGAATTCTTCTTTCAAGTTAAAAGACAGGCAAGGTTACCTGCCTAGCCAGGCTACTACAGTCCAGGAAGAATAGTATTCATTATGGACACTGCAAGACAGACAAGGAGTCCTGTGGTACTCTTAAAGATTAACAAATGTATTTATCGCATGAGTGTTTGTGGGAGAAAATCCCACTTCGTGATGAAGTGGGATTTTCTCCCACAAATGCTCATATGATAAATAAATTTGTTAGTTTTTAAAAGTGCCACGGGCTTCCTTGTTTGTTTTGCTGAACTCGACTAACATGGCTACTCCTTTGGAACCAGACACTGCAAGGTTTCTAAAGAAAAGGTCACAGCAGCCACAGGGCACCTCTGTGTTTTGGAACTATTTATGAAATGTCATCATGGTGACACTGCTGTGCTCCCGGCCTTTGCAGCTTGGAAGGGACCAATGAATTTTACCTGTGACCAGATTTCCTTCAAGCTGATGAAAGCCCTCTGAGTGGAGTAACAGACAAAAGGTCAGGTTCTGGTCTGGTCTAAGTCTCGATTTACTCTGGTGTCACCAAGATCAGAATGTGATTCTGAGAGTTAAGAGAGGTAGTGTTAGTGTAACTGACTCCTCAAATGGTGCCATTCCCATTATCCTTTGCATTCTGAATTTTGGTATATTTGTGCATTTGGTATATTTGTGCATATGCCCAACAAAGTCAAACAACTGGGCTCTTTACAAGTTCCCAGATCTTTGGACTATTCAGCCATGCATGGACCTAGGTGGCACTTTAGTGTTCACACTGAAAACTAGGTTTGGACTCCCGACTCCATTGAAGTCCAGGGGAGGGCCCCCACAGGCTTTAATGAGAGCAAGATTGCACTATCTATGAGAGGAGTGAAGTCTTCCAGCACATTTGATACAGCCTCAGCGTTATGCCAACCTTTTATATAGTAGGAAGTGTCCTCCAGCCTCCTATACAGGGTTTGAAGGTAAAGGTGGTCTGCAGAATTATATCTGCTATTTCAGTGTGGCAGACAAACAAAAGTGGGAGAAGCAAAAGTTTTTCCTAAAGGCAATCCAGAATTTAAGACTCAAAACTCACCTTGCATTCCAGTCCCAGCTCTGCAAGTAGACCACTGTGTGATCTTGGGCAAGCTATGTCACTTCTGTGCCTCAGTTTATCCACACTTTGAATGGAGATCATAATACTTACAAGATAGTTTATTTGATATTTATGAAATATTTTGATACAAACAGAACAATCATTAAATGAAATCTTCTATGATCTGCAAGCAAATGATGCAATGTGGAAAGTGCTGTTATTTTCCTTCTGCACCTTATTTCTGGGGAAGCTCATCTGTAAACACAAATTCAGCTACCATCTCTCCGCTGACAACTCGCAGATCTATGTCTCTACTACAGGCCACTTCCCCCCAAGCAAACTAAAATCTCAGCTCCTCTTGCTGACATCTCGTGGATATCTGGTCATGGTTTCTAGCTCAACATGGCTAAAACAGAGCTCCTTCCCTAACCCACTCCTTCCTCCTTTGTCAGTCACTCTTCTGCACATCAGCTATACAACCTGGATGTCATCTTTGACCTGGAGCTCTCTCTGCATCCTCACATCCTGGCTCTGTCTCCATCTTCCAGATCCTTTTTGCATAACATCTTTAAGATGTGCCTTTCCTTTGTAGCCCCACAACTAAAATGCTCATTCAAGCTTTCATATCATATGTGAATTACTGCAACATCCTTCTCTCTGGCCTTGCGCTATGCAGCCTTGCCTCACTGATATCCATTCAGAATGCTTCTGCAAAAGATCATTTTGCTAGCCTATCCTTTTAACCATGCCACCCTCCTCTTTGTGTCCCGCCATTATCTCCCCTCCCTCTATTGCAGGGATCTCAAACTCAAATCACCACGAGGGCTGTATGAACACTAGTACATTAGCCCAAGGGCTACACCACACATGAGAACTAGTACGGTAACCCAAGGGCTGTACCACTGAAACCTTTTCATACGACAGTATTGCAAATATTGATAGCGATAGTGTTCACAACCTCAGGGGAAAGAAGTCACCTCTGCACGTGATTGCTTTGGGGACTGGAACAAACCCTGATGTAAATGAGATCGCCCAGGAGGGCTACCAAAAGGGAGCAGCACTGCCAGGAATTCCTGCAGCTTTGTGTGTTGGTACTTCACCCTTAAATTGTCTGGCTGGAGTTTGTGGTTGTCTTCAAGTTCCTTTCCTGGGCGAATTTACTGCTGCTCCAGCCTTTTTCCCTTGTTTCGGGCCACAGGGAAGTGAAAATCTTATACATTTGGCCATATACAGCCCATTCTTATAGTAACAGTAAATAAGGTCACTTTACATCATGGACAGCTAGGAGATGGACCGAAATATGGCTCTGTCATGATGCTAGAGAAGCCAATTGCTAATTTTGGAACAAGAGCAGCCCCATGGTCACTATAATCAAATTTTCATATATCTGTGCCCATAGTTTGACATTTATGCCTGTATTTCAGCACATAAATAGGTGATCTGATTGTTTGGAGAGCTGAAGTGGGAGATGGGGGTATTTGGCAACTCAGTAAATTAAGACAGTAATTCAGCTGATTATCCTTATACATCCAAGTTTCAAACTGGAGACTCAGGTCAAAATTACACAAACTTCCTTATTCGTGCAAATTAGTGTCATTGACTCCAATAGCACGATTCAGATGAAATACAGTCTACATGACTTCTAATTTTTTTTCAGCCTATAAGATTTGTCTGAGAAACAGAAAGTTTTGGGTTTTATTTTCTTTTTTAAAAGCCATTTTGGATATGCCTGCCACTTCTATAACTAATTAGTGTTCATTTTACTGCTAGGATTTTGCACTTGGTGCTTTGTGGCTCCTGAGTGCCACTGCTTTGTAAACCTAAAGGCTGTTTAAATTCATCAGAGGATGGCTGGCATCTTCTTGTAAGAATTCACTCTAGCCTTCATTGCAAGTATTGTCACTTTCTTCTCTTGACACTACTGTGCCTTTAATTTTGATCCTGTTGCTACACTACTGAGAGTAGTCATACAGGAACAATTATTTAGGTAGCTAAGCCTTTGTTTTCAGTGTTATGCCTTGGGGCTTTCCGGGAAATGTAGTTTCTGATTCCAATTGCTTCTCACAAGCAATGCTACTGTGGAGAAAGTTTGGATTTTTGTAGTGGGTTGGGTTATATCCACTAAAGCTATGTAAAGCTTGGGTATATTAGCAGCTATTGATGTGGCTACACCTGCAAAATGAGTACGGGCACATGCATGGAATGAAGCAGCAGGTTGCAACTTTTATGCAAAGGAGAAGAGCTATCCACCCATTACACAAGCTCCTATTATCAGGCATTTAATTGATTCTAATGTGGGAGTGAGACAGCACCTTACCACTAATTTATAATGAACAGAGCCAAAACAGACGACACATGACCCCCTGCTAAACTCTGAGAGCTGGGAAACGCTGACCAAGCAGCACCTCTCTTTCCCAGCTGGCCAATGGGTGCTGGAGATTCCTGCAAAGAAGAGCTTCCAATTGCCCCTTGGCAAATATCTCCCTCCCTTGCTGCTAGGACTGTCCTCCTTTCACCACCAGCCACATCAATTTCCCTTACCCACTCATGTGAGTGGGCTGCATTTTGCATCCCTATAGTGAAGACATGACACTTCTATTGCTTACATGTGAACTCCATGAAAACACACTGCAAAGTGAAAGGGAAACTGTAGTTTAGAACTGTCCAAAAAGTTTCTGTCAAAACTGATTTTTGACAGAAGAATGGATTTTTGATTAAACAATGTCTCAACATTCACTGAAGCAATTCTGAAGAAAATACTTTTTGTCCATTTCCTTTGAAAATGAAATCGAAATAAGACATTTCTGACCAGCTATTGTCTATGGCAGTCAGTTTAGGGTGACTTTACTATATACTTTTTAGCTGGTGTGCTCATGCATTCTTGACAGGCTCTTTGTTGCCTGTATTAGCTTCTGAGTGTTCTCCATATCTTCAGTACTTGGCAATGGAGGGAAAAAAATCATAATGCAAGGAAAGAGACAGCTGTAGCTAATATTCAGGGTATACCCAAGCACTCTAAGTGCATTCCATTTATAGGACAGGATTGGTTAATGGCTAGTAGAGTCTCAGTTATTTTCCTAGTGAAATATAGCCAAAGGTACAAGGAAAAATATCCAGTACACTGTATCTTCCTTTCCAGCAGGCTGGGAAAGAGACTCAAGTAACAGACTCTTTAAAAATGTAAAAGACAATGAATCTGTTCTTTCAAAATGCCTGTGCCGTCAATAATATTTTAGCTGTTTAAAGGAACTTATGTTGCACTGTATCTTTCATTTGAATAGACAAACCTGGAGTGCATTCTTACTGGCGATTACTAGCTTTCATTAACATATTTCTACAGTTTCCTAAGCAGCTATCCAAAGTCTTCACTTTGTGAAGCTTTACGGTGGTATTTGCCTAACAGTCCCATTCTTCTTCAAGGAACAGAGATTCCTTCACCCTACGTTGTCCAACATTAACCCTGTTTATAAATGTTACATGGAAGAAAAATGCTTCTTGAGAACATAGAATAAAATATCGTTAGCTGCTCCCACTGATTTTTATAGGGATTTTGCATAGCCTTTTATAAATAATAATAACTTTACAAAAGTGGGTTTGCAATGTTATCACCATTTTAAAGCTGGAGAAACTGAACCATAGAAATTTGGGGATGCATCCTAGGTTACACAGTCAGTTGGTGACAGAGTCAGGACAAGGACTTGGGTCTAATGAACCTACTCCTTAGCTGCCACTGTGCTCTAATGACAGAAGACAGAGCTAGAAGTTAGGATACCAAGCTTCTAATACTGATTTGCTTTCATTCAAAGTCAATCTTAAAGTCCTGTTTCCACAGCAGTTGTGCACACTTAACTGAACCTTCAAACTTACAACGCTAAACCTATCAAGCTGGTTGATTTTTTAATTTGCATCATTCTGAATTGCTCTTCAAAATGCTAAACCACATAGGATCCTGACCCACTCCTTCTGATATGGAAAGTTATTTTCATAATATTCCACAAGTTCTCAATTTGTTCAGGGTGCCTGACATTTTAATAGAGAAATTGCCTTGAATGTACACCTCTCCCATTCATAAATGCACATGGAAAAGAAGCACGGTACTAGGAAGTGCATTCTCTTTCTTGGCCCTGCCATGGATCTCCTGGGTGACTTTGAGGAACTCATTTAATTTCTCTGAGTTTGATTCCCATCCTCCCAGCCACCTTGTCTCTTTAGATCACATTATTCAGAGCAGAGACTGTCTTTATTTCAAAATAATTATTTCAAAATAGCATTATTTTGAATTTATTATTTTGAAATAGGAGTCTAGTGAAGAATCTCTATTTCAAAGTAAGGTAGAAATTATTATTTTGAAATAGCAAGTCTTCATTAGACTCTATTTCGAAAGAGGGGAAGGCAGGGAAAAGTATAGGGCCATTATTTCGAAAAAAGCCAGTTGCACGGCTTGGATTTTTTTTTTTGAAGTAACTATTTAGAAAGAATTGATCTTTCAAAATAAAAGCAGGTTTAGTTATTTCAAAATAACACTGTTTTTTTTTTTCAAGATAACAAAGCACTTATTTTGAAACAAGAAAATCCTGCACAGACAGGTAAAAAGGTTTTTTTCAAAATAAGCCCCCTTATTTTGGAAAAAACTTTTTATTGTGCACCTACCCGAAGTGTCTGTACAGCATCTAGCAGTAGGGAGCTTGATCTTGGGTGAGCTCTTTAGGCACTGCCATATTGCACATCATAAGAACAGAAAATAATAATAGTATCATTGTAGCAATGTGATCATCTCAGGAATGTATTTGTGTAGTTTTAGCTGTTGCAAAGATCACAAAAGTTGCTATATTTTGAAAGAAAAATAGTTAATCACACTGGCCAGACTTGCTCTTTGTCTCCCCTGTTTTTTCCATTCCATGATGCTAGAGACAGGCTGAGGCCTTGTGACCAGCTTGTTCTTCAGAGGCCCCTAAAAGTGCCGTATGAATCAGTTTGGGATCCTCTTTCAGGTCACCAGCATCCTCAGAGACTGATAAGAAACATAAGACCAGAAGCTGTTATGTAATAATGGGGTTCTTATAACTGGTACTGACATATCTATCAATTTTTGTATTTAGGCATTAATTAGTTAGGCATTTCTTAGAATAGAATTAGTACTTAGTAATGAACTTAGGTTCTGTTTGTGCTTTCCAGCCATTTGTTGGCAGTAAAGGATGTACACCTATGCAGAAGCGCTGCTGGACTGGAAAAAGACCTGGGACTCGGGGCTCATGTGCCACCGCAGCAGCCACAACTGTGGCCGGCTGAGCAGTGGACCTGGGGCTCGGGCACGGGGACTTGGGGCTTGAGCCCCATGAGCCCAGCACCAGAGACACCCCTGCAGCTATGTCTTCTCTTTGTGAGGGTTTTTAATGCACAAAAGACATGCTACATGAATGAATGCTACTGAGTGCAAAGTGTTACTTATTTTCTTTAAGGATTGCTGTTCACATGGAAACCCAGACCCAAGTTCTCAAAATGGAACAGAAAACCTAAGTAGCAATGAAAATCACCTGGCTTTGCTATTCATTTTAGAGCCTGTGTTTCACTTTAAAATGCAAGCATGTAGGATGGTGGTTTTCAAACTTTTTTCTTGGGACCCAGTTGAAAGAAATCATTTATGCCCGTGACCCAACAACTACATCTTTGTGCAATGCATTCCAGACTTTCGGCACTGACAGCATGGGGTGCTGCGACCCAGTTCCTGAAGGTTTGTGAACCAGTACTGGGTCCTGACCCTAAGTTTGGAAACCACTGATGTAGGGCACTAGAGGCAATCAAAGACTGAAGAATCTGTGGGTTTGGGGAGCTTAGCTTGCAAGTAGTGGGGCAAACCCACTTTGAAAGAGTCGCTGAAGCAGTGTGTTGTTCCACTGCAAGGGACACTGTCCCTTTTACCACAAGCCAGTCATATCTTCTTGGAACAGGATGGGCTGAAGCACGTTCAGGTGGTCAAAGCAGGTGGCTGGGAGTTAAGACGCCTAGGTTCTCTTTTTTGATATTACTTACTGGGTGGTCTTGGACAAATCATGTAATCCAAAATTTTCAAAGTAGCCAGTAGCTCTGAGTGCCTGAGTTCTTGGCTGTCCAACTTTTGAAACCCTGAGCCTAATTTTTAAGGAGTTGAGCACCCACAACTTCTCCAGCTTTACTCAAGAATACAACTCAACTTTCAACAATCAGGCCCCTTCAAGGTGTCTCAAACACAATACTCAACACTGAGGTGCTCAAAATCATTAGCCACTTTGGACCATTTTGCCCTTAACTATTTTGTCAGTTCATTTAGCTAGCAGAAAAACAGTACTTATCTATTACCCAAGAGTGCCAAAATGCCTAACTGATGTTTGTAAAACACTTTACTCACAAAATTGCTGTTTGCCGCAATGAATTCTGAACAATTGATATGATATAGAACACAACTGTTGCACAAATAATTGATTACTTGTCGTAGGCTGATAACTGTACGACTGAGACTTGAATGTTCAGATTTATATTGCAATCTGCTCTGGTGGTGATCACATATTCTAGAAGTGCTTAAGACACTCTAACTCTAATATGCAGTTCTGATTGCCATAAATTGCCGTTGATTTTAATGATCATTGTTTTAAAAATGTGCCTCATTTATAAATCTCATTTATTCTTTTCTATTTAGTTTGACTGGACTATATTTTTAGCCTTCTACCCTGTATGATCATGTTCAAACTAAATTAGAAAGGACACAATTACTCTTATTTTAAAGCATGCTTGTTTGGCCTTTGGAGTGTTTTTAAGACTTTTTTAAAGCCATGTTTTTTACCACAAACTTAATAGTTAGTGATGCATTTTGTTTCAGAAGATGCATAAGGGATATACATGCAGTTCATTGAGCAAGTCGTTTGCCTTGGGAGCGCTGTGAAATAGAAGGCAAAAGGTGAAAGGCTAGAGAAGTTGTAAACTTTAAGTTTGTCTGTGAATCTGTGTGTAAAAATAACTGCACCCAATAAAAGTTTTGTTAAATACAACACAATAAAAGGTTAAAAGTTGATAAAAGGATACAGGTTAAAGGCTGATAAAATTTTGTTTATATATGTGCAATATATAAACTTGCCTATAATTTATATAAGTGCAAAATAATTTGGCATGCAGATCAGCACCTATCTTTGCATTTATAAATGAAAAGCAATTGAAAAGGTCTTAGGCAAACCAGATAGCTTTCTTATTTTATTTTTACTGCTTAGTAATTATCCAGCCCCAAAACTTAGGTACCTCACATCATTTAACACACACAATTAAGACAGGATTTAAAGCCACAATACAAATGTTCAGTTACACAGATATTCAATTACCCTGTCATTGATTCGCAGGCAACAGGACCAGCACTAACACACCAGACCCCCGAGGCACTCACTTGTCCACTCTAGGCTCTATAGCAGGGATGGACAAACTGCAGCTAACAGCTACAGGCGGTTCTTTTACAGTTAACCTGCAGTTTGTGGAACCCACTCCCCAAACCCTCCTTTCTACACTTACTGGAGGAGAGTGGGAGCTAGGGTCTTAGTTCAGCCCAGTGGGAAGGGGCATTTCAGGACTTCAGCCATGTGACGGGCAAGCCTGCCAAGGCTCGGTGCTTCAGCACAAGCATGCCCTTTGTCTCCTCACAGGACCGAAGCCCTAAATTCCAGCAGATGTGCCCTGACTCTTGAACTACTGAAGATTTTCACATATGGCTTGAAGGATCAGTAAATTTGGGCACCCCAATTGATAGGCAGAATCTCAGCAGTTTCCACCGAGCACAGCAGAGAAAAGAGTATGAAGGGTGGTCGGAAGGCTGGCTCCCTATTTTACTGCCCCAGTATGTTACAGCATCCAGAGTAAATTCAAACCCCGGACCGGCAGCTCAGACACATGCTGGGCAGCAGAGCCAGTCACGTGCATTGACTGTGAGGCATCAGCAGACAGGTCAAGTCAGGCTGGAGTTTTAGAAACAAACCATAATTCCAAATTCCCTTCTCCCAGGGCAGATGTGTAAGTGCGTCCCAGAGCCACTTCAGCCACTGGGATGAAACAGATACTGAGGAGCGGCTTTGTCACCAGTCTGCTGCATGGGAGGGAGCATTCCTCCTACCTTGCCCCACAGTGCCCCTTCCAAACAGCTGGTCACATGAGTGGAAGTGGGGGCGTTGGAGGAGGTGTGTTAAATGAGCCAGAGTCCTCTGCTACCTGGTGAATTTCCCCCACACTGATTAAAAGGACAGGCCTAAAAACTGATACAGGTTTTGTTTAGTGTGGTTTTTTTAAAGAGAAACTAGCACTGGGGAGGAGAAGGGAAGGAATCTGTAACTGCTGGTATCTCAGTTCTGAACAGAAAAATGATTTTATAAACTGCCTGGTCATACCTTTGAAGAGTGGTTTCAACCAAAACCACATCAAATCCAAAAGCTGTTTTATTTACTTATTTTGGCAAGTTTGGATGTAAAGGGTAGCAATTGCTAGCTACAGCTCGTGGTTATGTCTACACTTAGAGTGTTAAATTGATTTAACTTAAATCAACATAACTGAATTGAAATAGCAATTAGTAAATCAATTTAAGTTAAATTGATCTGACATGTCCCCACTAGAAACCCAGATGAAACTAACATGTCCATTGACAGGACTTGCTAGTTCGATTTAGGAGAGGGGCACCATGGGATGTGTGGCAAGACGGCCCCCAAGAAGGGCCATGCCCCCACCCAATATATATATAGAAAGAGGAGGGCACCCTGGGAGGAGAAGGACAAAAACTGTTAAACCAAACTAACACACCCACAGTGTGTTATTTTGAAATAATAATTTTGATGTAACTGTCATTTTGAGATAAAGTCAGGTTTCAATATATTGAAATGACTCTTCTTTATTTTGAAATGAGGGATCTCCTCATTGCAAAATAAGGAAAACTAGTGGGACATGCACTACTTTAAAACAAACCACTCCCTCTGTTTTTAAATATAAAAGGTAATCTGTGTTCTTCTGTTCCTCTTGACTGATACAAGTCATATGTAGTGGTTGGCACTAAAACCAAAAATCAGCATTTGCTAAAGATAGCACAGATACCACACAAAGACCACAGTGAATTCCTACTGTGAGGTGGATGGGGGAAATCAGTGGCATTTCAGATCTCACTGGAGTAATCTGGCAAACACTGGGTTTTTAATAGCAATTATTGTGCCAAAATAAGTTCGTACTGGTAAAGTCTTACTGAAGTATGTATTCAGCGTGCATTATTTCCTCATTCTTCATTAATATCATACAACAATGACATAGATCAAAGATAATGCTTACAGATTATATTTATAGTTCCTACATGCTCACAAGTGAGAAGAAAAAAACTGAAAACAGATGAAATGCATAACAAGAGTTACACCTTATTTAAGAATCAACTAAACAGTCAACATGTGCTGTACAGATATGGGCTCAAAATCTCACTCTGTGGTAGAGCTATATATTAAACAATGCAATGAAATAAAATACAAGAGTGTAACACCAATAAAGAGATCAAAGATCGTATCACTCTGGCTCTCCCAATCCATCTTTAGGATAAAAATGCTTCAGAGGCTGATATTGCTAGGCTGTTGATTTTAGCACACACCCAAGTGTCTTTTTTGGAGAACTCTATCTGTTAGATTTATATCATGTGTACTTACTAACATTAAAATAGTTGTATTGTGAACACAATCAGCAGGCATTAAGAAACACCCACTCCATATTGTGTTTTGACACCCTAATGAAGATGGCTGGTTGCTGAAATACCCGTTTGTCAGATCTCCTTTAACGCCAAAATATAAATGGGCAATTGGAAACCTGAAACATCTGATACCTTTAAAAGTGCAAGCAGAATGTTTGATGCCAGAAATCCAAATGTAGAACTTGTTAGCATTCGGGCCAAATATTATCTCATCGTTGTCATACCAAAAGAGAGAAAATATTCAAGAAAGAGATAAAAGGAAAGCAGTAAGGTGTGGCCCAAAGCCAGCGAACTGGAATCAAAGTTGGCTACAAGTAAAGACTGTGCTTGGTAGGTTATTTTTATTGTTTTGCATTTCACTGATTAGTGTCCACTAGCAAGAGTGGTGTTCTCAGGAAAAGCAACAGAGAAAAAACAAACAAAGGATGGTCCAGGGTGAGATAAAAAGACAAACTCCAAAGGAGCAGCCGTGTTAGTCCAGTTCAGCAAAATAAACAAGGAGTCCTGTGACACTTGAAGACTAACAAATTTATTTATTTAATAAATAGATAAATTGATAAAATAATTTATAAATAAATTTGTTAACTTATAAATTAAAGGATAACAAATGTATTTATTTATTAAGTGCCACAGGGCTCCTTACTTCTTTTGATAAAAAGACAAAGTTTCCTGAAAGGCCAGGTGAGGAGAATTAACTCTTGCCTTTGGGATCAGTTCCAAATTTTATTGGAGAATGAGTTAATTAAGAATCAGTCTTTTGTACCACAACACAACTAATGTGAGTGTGAAATATCTGCTCAGCAATGGTCCTTATCGGGTACAGCGAAGCATCATCCTGGACTGTTTGTCCTTCACGTCTCTAACCAGCATTCAGTTTAAGACAGGTGTCTCAAACTCAAACCATCACGAGGGCTGCATGAGGACTGGTACATTAGCCTGACGGCCACACCACTGAAACATTTTCATACAACGAAACTGCAAATCCTGGTACCAATAGTGTCATTGCGGGCCACAGGAAATAGCTTTAGGGGGCCGCATGCGGCCCATGGGCTGCGTGTTTGAGACCCCTAGTTTAAGACATTAAAAGAACCTACCCAAGCAAATCTGATTCCTGTGCACATGGTCCAATGAAAAGGGCTTTGGCAGGTATGGGACACTCCATTCTGGCCTTCTGGTAAACAGAAAGGTGCCAGTCAGGTATGCATATATCAGTTCCTTTGGGGAAAAGTGGCATGCATGCTCATTTCTGCTGTTAACCTGGGGTCTGGCTCTGCAGATCAGCTCAAGGATTCTTTGGTTATGCTCATTGCCCCCATTCTTCCTCCTTTCTCCCCCAACCCCATCCAGAAAGCATGCAGAGCAACAGAAGCCTATACCACGAAGCAAAGGAACTGTAAAATCCCCTGAGGTTTCACCTCAGCAGAGCCCCAGCTCACAGTGGAAAAGTAGTGTTTATTGCATTCTGGACCTTGTGTCCCTGCAAAGTGGTTGTAAGGAAAGGTCCCAGTGTGAACAGCCCTGATTTATGCAACCAGCACATTTGCAGTATGTTAGCCATGAAAGCACCCTGCCTGATATGTAATTTGCATAAGGAATTAACTGCTCTTTATACAATTTTGCCTGTGTATTAAGGATAAAAAAAAACAGGCTTTACTTTCAAGATTTTCTTGAACATGTTTTTGTGACCAATAAATCCTCAGTTTTGGTCCCCTCTGTCTTTTCAGTACTCAGTTCATTGATGGAGTGGAGAATTGTCTTCCAGGTTTAAATATTTTATGTTAAGATTTTCCTGCATGACTCCAGGCCACAGAACACCGACTTGTGTTGACTGACCTTCTGCACTAGTAGCTCCATCTCTCCCTCTTTTGAGTCTTGGAATTAATCTTCATCATGTCAGCCTGTGAAGTTCCACTACATGCCCCTTGACCGGTGAGGTGCTTGGTGATTAGAACAACAGAACCATTAGCCCCTAGGTTTCAGTCGCACAGGTGATTTCTAATATGTCTCTGTGAAGCGAACCAGTGACTAAAGATTTATTTGATGTCATCCCTGTGCTGTGTGGACTGCACTGGTGAAGAAGTTTCAGAACAATCCCTTATTAAAGAACTGAAGGATTTGAACACTTAAAGCTCCAAAGCTGATAAAGGTTGGGTCAATATGTTTTGGACAAATTTATAATGAGTCTAGTTTGGTCTGAATTCAATTTAGTCCTGACATTTTGATTGGAAACCCTGACTAAAAGGTGGGGTCGTATACTCTGCTTAGGTCCTCACAGATAAAACATGTACAATGACCTGTTGCTACAAGCTATTGCACAAAGGCTTCAGTTCTAACACTCTGGAAGACATTACGTTCTTTTCCAAATACTAAATTCCACTGCGAAGCAGAATTTTCTGGCTTTGTACAGTGCAACATCACATATGAGTGAACCCCAATTTTAGGGTGGGGAGAAGGGGGTTGATATTCTACAATAACCGATAAATTAGACTAGTTAAATTTTCATTCTTAAGTGGGGTTGGCAACTCATGGGAAAAGTTATGCTTATATCTGTGGCATAACTCTTGACCGTTTCTTCCTAGCACTTCCTAGCAGTAGCCATTTTGTGTTAAATTCAGAGCAGACTTGTTACAAAGCAGCATACACCTTGTGCCCACTCATGGAGCTTTTCTGTTAAGAGAACAAGAACAAATGAAAGTAATATAAAAATAATTCAGATTTCAACTATCTGCTGGCTCTTTTTTGAAAAGAAAAGACATGACACCAGGAAAAGAAATAAGAGCAGCCAAACCTGATTCCCTGCCTCAAAGGGTTTATAATCCATATTACAAAATAGACTGACAGTTTTTTGGGGGCAGGGGCAGTTATTTGTTTTGTGCTTGTACAGTGCCTAGCTCAGTGGCATCCTGGTTCAGGGCTAAGGCTCCAAGGTGCTACCATGGTACAAAATAACAAGTACGCATAAGCTAACAGGACACACAAGAGCATTGCAGAGGCAACAGCATCTCTAGACAACTGCTGAAGCTATATCCATGCAGGAGTACTGTACTCCAATGAGTTACAGCTGCTCTTCGCTTTTCTTCTAATCATGAACTGGAGATTTTTGGGTATGTGAGGGGAAAAACAAAAAGCACCTTAAACGGTTTACTTGATTTCAATGAAACATTCAGCACTGTTCTCTGATTAGCCCTTCGTTGTGTCCCCTTTCTTCTCCTCTGTTCTACTTCATTCTCCCCAAGATCACACCACCCTGACTTTGTGCCATTTCCACTCCCACAGTGTGCTTGTTCCTGCCCTAGCTCCCTCCTCTCCAAAGTCCCCTTTCCACGATTCTCCAGCCATTCCCCAATCATTGTCCCACATTGTGCCTGTCCTACCATAAACATCCCCAACAGGCCATACCCATTCCATCCTCCCACTGGGTCTATCCACTGTCTTTACCCAGCCCTCAGGTAAGTGGAAAAGGAGGAGAGTAAGAAGAACAGTGGCATTTGTGCTCATTCTCATTGCTGCCAAGCCAGGCTCCTCCTGCCCTGCGGTCACAGCTGGCTAGTGTTTGGGTGACCCAGCCAGGCTGGAAGCTATGCTGTTCCAGGAAGATTCAATTGCAGCCATCTCTTCCCTTCTGGCTGCTCAGCAGGAAGTCTCAATGGTCCCCAATTGGCAGAGGCCTGCACAAGCAGATGCCCCTCCCCAAACACCCCCAACCAAAAGCTGGGGTGTGAGAATAAATGAGAGTTCAGCTGATCATTGCTGCAAAAAGCAGCCACAGAAACCTCCCTGTGCTTCCCATCCTTCAGTCTTGCTTTCCTCACCACCAGTCAGTTGAAAATTGGAGGCGGAGAAATACTTCTTTTTTCTGCAAGGGTAAAAGGGGGACATGCCTGCTCCTTCCTCCTTTCAAATTACAGCTGTTAGCTGGGTCTGAATGGACTCTTCCTTGCACAGCTGGTATCTGCTTGAGTGCATCCAGCCTGCTTAAGTACTGCTCAGAGTGATGGGACTGCTTAGCTCAGATGATCCCTGTGGTTGGGGTTAGGTTACAAATCACTTTAGTATTGCATGCAGGGGGAATGAACTGTTGTGCCCCTTATCATATGAGCAGAGGGAGCAGAACTGTGCTTAGCTTGTGCTGCCTGAAGGGTCACTAGCATGTGAACCAAGGGGCTTGGATGGCAGAGTCCAGTGAAGATTAATTCAGGAGAAGACAGGCCTTCTTCCCCTATTAAAAGATGGAGTTAATTAAGATTCTATGAGGTGACTTTTGTTTTGTTAAGTGCGCATAAAGTTGAACTCAGCTACTGCGTGGTAGCTCTGCTGCCCAGCTTCAGCACCTAAGTTCACCCACTCAAGCCTGAAATCACTGAAAGCGGAGAATCAGAGGGCTGCGTGGAATCTCAAGAGACCAGCCGGCAGCACAACAGATCAGCTGGACAGAAGAGCGAGCAACGTCGTCTTCCTCACCAAGCAGGCTGGAAGGTGAACTCTGCAGCTGTGCGTCTGGACTCTGGGTGGCCCCTGACTAAGGACAACACCCGTGAGTGGGGTGCTGTAAAGGAAGGGCACATTAAAGCAATTTCTTGTTGCTGGATTTAAGAACGTGAAGCAAAAGGAAACTGTTCCATGTACCCTAGGGTAGGTGCTTCATTTGTGTGAATCCTGGTTGCAGCATTTTACCAAGTTCATGCTGGGTTACTTTTTCTCTTTTTATTAACTTTTCTACACTTAGTCGCTGTGCTTGTAAGAATGGAATTAGTGCCTGTAGAGGCACCCAAGGAGTGGTGCCTAATTGTCCAGGTTGCTAGGTAGAGGCCTCAGACAGTTTTGTGTCGTATTGTTGAATGGAAAACGTAGATACTGAACCTGGCTGTTGCTCCTGCTGACCCCAATTGGCAGAATGGTTACATACCTAATTTGCCGCTTTTGGAATACTATTAACAGGAAACATATAGGAACATAGGTAAAGCTTTGCCATTCAATTTTAAAATGTATTCCCCAAGCCACCAATTTCTGGTACCCATCAAAGCCCAAAACAGCTTCCAAAACCTCTCCCTTAGAGTCTGATCCTACAAAGACCTGCTCATTCCTTTTGCTGTATAAAAATCCCCAGCTTTCACTGATTTCAGGTTGTGACTCAGCTCCTGGAGGATATGATACTGAACAGGTCAGTCTACTCCTTGATCTCCCTTTATGGGACATGCAATAACACACGATCCTATATTGACCTTGGCTTGATCTCTCTACATTTCACACACAGTTAATAAAACTTTGCAAAAGTTTTGACAGATATTCTCTTTAATACATATAATTATCTGTTACACTCTTTCGTTCCAGTATATGTTCACACTAGGCTTTAACAAATTATCTGGTCAGTTAGTGCGATTTTAGCTACTACTTTTTAAAGTAAAAAGAGTAAAATGAAGCATGAAAAGTAATTGAAATGCATAGTTTTGCCAGCTAAACACATGTAAAAGGAATAGTACCCATTTTTAAAAAAAAATAGTTCAAAAAGATGTTCATATTCTATAGGGAAGAAAACAACAAATATGACCCCTCTTCTTCCAGTTTCATTGGTAGATGAGTTTACCTAGGACCTTCAGTACCACCACACAGTCCTTGCTACTTAAATTACGAATAACTCCATTACAGAAGATGGTAGTGATTGTAATAGTAGCCTGGTGTCCCAGTTCAGGCCAATCTATTAATTACATTTAAACTCAATACATCGATTGCAAGAAAGATTAGAAGGCACGTCTTTTAGAATTTTCTCCTTCCAAGTGCTCTTAAATAAGTAACACTGGAATGTAGCGAAAGAGCCTGGGCCAAGACTGAACTAGCAACAATCAGATCATTGAAGAATTGCATCATTTCCAGGAAGAGCTTACCTCATGGTGTCTTGTCTTAAATTTTTCAGTAAGAGTTTCCAATGCTAATATATAGGCATGAGTAAAATTCATGGAAGGGAGGAAGATTCTGGGACCCAACTTCCCAAACTGGATAGCTCAATGACAAATAAAATCTTATATTCTGCAAATTATGTGGTACCCAGACAACCTGCTTAAATAAATGAGTTAATTAGCCATTATTTACATTTTCTGTAGCAAAAATACATGTGGATTCTGGACAAGTTCACATGTGCTTGGCATATTTTGCATGTGTAATTTATGTAGCTCCCATAGCCTTAGGATAGAACACATGTGTTCCACACATGGCTGTGTAGTTCAGACTAAAAGTGTTCCAAATAGACACAAAGTAGTAGACTAGCTGCAAATGCAGGATTGGTTGCTGATCCTTTAAATATGAACGATGGCAGTGAAATTCTATTGCTGTAGCAGGGGACTCTCTGGATGAAATCCTGCAAAGTCTTAAGAACACAGCTCCTCTGTGTGTGTGTGTGTGTGTGTGTGTGTGTGTGTGTGTGTGTGTGTGTGTGTGTGTGTGTGATATTACATTAATGGAGCTATATAGGGTCTTTTCTTTTCTGGGAAGAAGTCACACACTCTACTCAGAGTTGCTTATCATATCAGCAAATGGTAGGCAGCAAGATGGGGAAGTGTCTGTGACAAAACTTCTTGTTGGCTGCTGGTTCTAATAGCCACAGCCTTAAAACTACAAGGGAATTAAGTGAAGATAGACATATCTATGCCCCTAAAGCATCTAATATAGGATAACGTGCCAGAAACATGTTCCAGCAAAATCAAATGGAAGCATGGGATAAGGAAAGGACAGTGGGCCTTCCACTACAGGAAGGATGTGGACAAATTGGAGAGAGTCCAGTGAAGAGCAGGCTGGCACACAAGATTTATGAGGAGAGGCTTAGGGAACTAGGATTGTTTAGCCTTCAGAAGAGAAGAGTGAGGGGTCATTTGACAGTGGCCTCCAACTACCTGAAGGGCAATTCAAAGAAGGATGGTGGTAGATGATGGAACATGGAGCAATGGTTTCAAATTACAGTGGAGGAGGTCTCAGTTGGATATTATGGAAAACTTTTTCACTAGATGAGTGGTGAAGTACTGGAATGGGTTACCTAGGCAGGTGGTGAAATCTCCATCCTTCGAGGTTTTTAAGACCTGGCTTGACAAAGCCCTGGACTGGGATGATTTAGCTGAGGTTGGTCCTCCTTTGAGCAAAGTGTTGAACTAGACGATCTCCTGAGATCCCTTTCAATCAACATTTGACTGATTGGACCTGGTCTTAGGGAACAGCACCTGAGAGGCTGTTGGATGCAGTGAGGCTGGCCCTGTACGGCCCCTCCTTATAAAGCCAGTGGTAGCAGCAGCTTGCCTTCTGGCTGGGCTCCCAATGGCCATTTGATTTGCCATAGAAAGGGAAGGTGACTGTGTTTTCAGCTGCTGTCATTAGGACTTGGAGTCCTGTGTCCTGAGAGACAAATGAAAAGTCATGGCAACTGTTCCCAATCAGTGGAAGAGAACAAAAAATGCTATGAGAAAGCTGAAGGTAAATGTAGAAAGCCACTGTCTCTCTGAATGAGGAAGGGACTGGTGCTAAAGACTATTAAACTAGTAGCACTGTGCAGAGAAGGAGGAGGGAGGACACTATACGCCTCATATAACGTTCTCCCTCAATTTGTTTGTTTTTTCTTCAATGGGAAGAGATTTCCAGCATTTTTGGTTTCAGCCATTTCAAGGGTGTCCTCTCATGCAGTTGGTCAGCCTAATTTCATGCATTTCTTGAACTCCCAGAAGATGCATCTTGGGGTTTGGCTCATGTTGTGGAAAAGGTTAGGTTCAGTTTCTATTTTACTTGTCTCTTTCCCAACTCTGAATTCTTCCATTTTGACCTCCTACCTCAAGTTTTCATACCTCTGAGGCCCTGTGATATGTCCACCAAGTCATTCCTGAAATCCTTCCTGTGCCAATATGAAGGTTAAAAGGCAAGTATAACATTGTTGTGAAACTATTGTTACAAATTCAAAGGCACAGAAGCGATTACTTATTTTTTGAAGGAGACAAACAACCTTCCATCACTCTTTCATGACCATTCTTTTTTTTAAAACCCTTCTGAACCATAAATTGTCACCCACATAAGGTGAATATTTTCTTACTCTGGGTATGACTAATAAAGCACTGCATGGAAAGTTCAAAACATCAGTTCAAATTCCTTTTTAACATCTGGAGACTTATTTATGAACACTTTATGCTGCTTGCAGTAGAGCTTTTTCTATAAAGTGCATGGGAAACTCTTGCCATATATGGCTCCAAAGAGAGAAAAAGAAAAGATGAAAGAGGTAAGAATCTATTAGAAAGAACAAATTATACCAATTAATTCCTGTAAACTTGTGAGTGCTTCACACTTATATGGCACCATGAAAGCAAAGGTGCCAAAATACAATCCCTCATCTTTCATTTGATGTCTTCTTCTATGCAACTTGACTCTCCTATAAAAGGGGTACTTGATCATAGTCTAAATACCTTGATGAGGAACAGAAATTTGATAAGGCTCTTCAATCTAGTAGACAAAGGTATAGCAAGATCCAATGGCTGGGAGTTGAAGCTAAAGAAATTCAGACTAGAAATGAAGGCACCATTTTTTTAAATAATGAAGGTAATTAATTATTGGAACAGTTTACTAAGGGTGGTGGTGGGTTATCCATCACTGGACATTTTAAAATCAAGATTGGTATTTTTCTAAAAGATATTCTCTAATTCAAACTGGGATCAATTCAGGCGAGTCTTATGGCTTGAGTAAGGCAGGAGGCTCAGTGGTTTCCAAGGTGTAGGTTTTGACTATTATTGGGATAATGCTGTCAACATGTGGGATTGTTGTGATCCCTACTCTGTTCAGGATGACACTTTGTGCCATGCAGCATGACCTCATGTATATGGTGTGTGTGAGTTCATGAAGCATGGAGGACATCATTATGCTCTATAAAATGACATCCTCCTCACAGCATGATCACACATTCACCACACTTACAGGGTAATACTGTGTGAAGGATGCCATTTTGATCTTTAAAGTAGCAGCCTCTATGGTGTCTGGTGTCCCACCCAGAAATATTTACTTAAAACTAAGTTGTAACAGTAAAAATTTGGGAACCCCTGCACTAGGTGAGCAGCACAATGGTCTTTTCTGGCCTTACATACTGTGGTTGGAAAGACTTCCTCATCCCTTCAAAATACTCCTTCTATGGTGTCTTTCAGTGATAAACCATCAAAAGGCAGAAATTATTTGAGAGGCCAGAGTGCAATACTTCAATGGTTTCACAACGAAATATGTTTGGCTGCCCAGTGTTATCTATATGATCTATCTGTTACGTGACTTGGAAACTCTTCTGGGCCAGGACTGTATCTGCCCCTAGAAAACATACAGCAGCAAGAACATTTGATGCACAACATTCAGCAGATAGGCCCATTCTCTCAAATTTATCAGGAGAGAGAGATGATTTCTAAGTAAAATTAAGCTTCACTCATGATCTCGCAATAGAACATGTAAGTCTTGGGATTTTATTTTTCAACTCTATGAGGGAGGGCTTGAGCTGTCAACCCTAGGTGGTTAGGCATGGGGCTGTTAGCTTCAGGAGGCTGGGTGGGATGTCAGCCTTGGTCAGCTCAGCTTGGATTGCTTAAGCTTCTCTGCCTCTTTCCACATTACTTCACTCCCCTGACTCAGTCCTTCCTCTCCTGCCTCTTCCCACTGCCTTGGGACACCTGTTTGTTTTGGGGAGCCACTTCAGTCCACCTTTCTGCCATGGCTGTACATTGCATCCTCGGGCATCTGCTTAAGGCTGTCTTTCCTTGACTGCTCAACATCCACCAGCACCTCTGTCTCTTTTCCCCAGGGTTTTCCTTTCTTTTCCAGGCACTGCTGCTGGTTGTGGCCATGAGCAAAGCAGCTTTAAGAAACCATCATGTTCATCCCCCCAGTACTGTGTGATGGCTTTCTGTGGGAGAGCATCAGGTTATGAGGCAATAATAGGGCATAAATCTATGGAATATTTATTGACTTTTGTGGGAGGAATAAAGTTTTGCGCTGATCCATCCATAATGTTCCTCATCAGGGAGAGAGTCTTTATAATGTCCCTCATGTTGTTATCTCCCCACCTGTCCCACAAGTACTAGCAGGGACCCATTTAGAGGAGATCAGTGACTTTTCACACTGGGACAAAACGTTTTGGGTGGAACTGTACAACGTTTGGCAGTTATGTGAACAGTTGACTGCCATGATTTGGGATGGCAATAAATAAGGAGTGGTACCTGCAGGCCCTGCTCCATAACTGCATAATAGTCTTTGCATTATTGTGAGGGTACCTGAAGCAGGAGCTAAATCCACTTCCTTTTAATAAATATGTAAGAACAGGCAGTACTGTGCTAGTGAGCCATGCACTGTGAGTAGGCACAGGGAGATACAAAATCAGAAGGTGGACAAAAAGATCATCATTTAATATAAGTATCTCATCTTTTAGGCCCATCTTATGATTTTGGGGGGGTCTGACACATGGTTTTTGAATTCTGGGGGTTGGCGGTAAGTGATATAATTCATGATAATACTGCATGTATTTGATCTCAGTTTCAGAGCACTCCACTAAAGTGAGTCTGTTAATCCTCATTACAAAGGCTGGTAAACAGATTAAATGCTTTGCCTGAAATCACACAGAGAGTCATAGTCAGATCCAAGAACAGACTCAGTTCTTGGATCCCTGTTGCCTACTGTAAGCAACAGGCAACACTGCCTGACAGAAGAAAAAACATGCAGTAGTGGTGCCAAATGAAGTCCATGAACCCACATTGGGAGCTAAGATTAGGCAGAAGAGCATCTTTGCCACATCTTTGTTGCATATGACAAAATGGATTGGAACCCATGAAAGCTTATGCTTGAAGAAATCTGTTAGTCTATAAGGTGCCACACGACTCTTGTTGTTTTTGCCACATCTGTGGCTTGCTTTACTTGGTTGCAGATCAACTGCTAAAGTGGCTGTTTTTATAGACACCTTTAACAAGCCTTTATCAATTCTGACAATTTGCTTCCATTTTCCCCAGCAGCAGGGGAATTGAGATTGCGCCAGACATCTGAATTGGGCTCGTTACCCTTCCAGGAATTCTTTCAGTGGATTATGGTGGAATATCAATTCAGAAAACCACTTGTAAAAGAAATTACAGTGAAGTGGTGAGGAGTAAATCCTCTTCATCCTTTATATAACCTAGGTGTGCTGAATAATCCAAGTACTTCATTCACAGCCCTGCTGTAAAATGTGTTGTATTTCCTTTGGGTTTCGGAACTACAGAAAATTTGCAGGGTGAGTTGCATGGAGGAGTATCCAACAGCCGAATTTTTGCTAGAAAAATTCTGCCTTAGCGTCTTCCGTTGGTTTGCCTCAGCCACCATCCTAATGAGTATGTTTATGGTTTAGGGTAAACAGCTTATTTGTGAAAATGTCTTTATCTCAGCCTGCAGTACACAGATGCAAAACCAAACACCTGATTGTTCTTTTCCCCCTGAGTAGAGTCACCTTTGTAAACAAAAATCAGTTCTTTACAAAATGGGGAGTGCCTATTGACTTCTTCCCGTGGTGGAGCATGTTCTTTTAATGTTCACTCCAGGGCTCAGCTCCACAGAGTGCGTACGCTTAACTTCCATTGAATTTAACTGGCATTTGTTATCTTAACTCCCTTAGGCTATTTCAATAATCCTCAACCTAGAAGTGTGGCAGAATCTCTGGAATCAGAAAAAGCTTACTAATGAGAGTAATAGATTTTAAGGCCAGAAGGGAGCATTATGATCATCTGGTCTGATTTCCTGCATAAGACAGGCTGAAACCAAACAAACAAAAAATCCACTCTCCCCTCTGCATCAAGCCCATAACTTCTCTCTGATCGATAGAAAGATGCTTAATGTTGATTTAAAGATGGAGAATCTACCACTTCCCAAGGTAAATTGTACCAATGGTTAATTACCCACATAGATAAAAAAACCAGAGTCTTATTTCTAATCTGAATTTCACTAACCTCAGCTTCCAGTCATTGGACCCCATTATGCCTTTTTCTGCTATCTACCATAATAAAATCTCTTCCCATGTAGGTACCATGAACCCTTTTCAATTTTTCAACACAACTGTTTGACAACTTTCCTATTAATCTCTTGCACTTTATCACTGAGGAGAATATACAGATTGAATTAGAAAGGAGGCCAAAAAAAAAAAAAAGAGAGAGAGAGAGAGAGGAGTCTATATTTAATAGGGTACACCATGAAAGTTATAAAAAGTATTACTTATCACTAGCACAGTTGCATGCGTTTAGTTGAAATATTACAAGTGAGACAATGTGTCTATACCCTTTACATTTTAAATTGTGTCAAAGTCAGGATTGAAGGGAAAGGCCGTGATTAGATCTGAGTTAGGCCTTTTTGTTCTAAGATCTTGCTGCTTAAAAAAGTCAGAGTGGAGAAATGTTAATAATGCTTTGTTGGAATTCAGTCTTTGTTCTGGACAGTTAGTTATAGAACTGATTGAAATTGATGGATTTGCTAAGCTCAGTGCTTTCAGGCAAGAAACAAGGAACAATTAAATAACAAATTCCAAAAGGGGAGTTATGTTAGTCTAGTCCAGCAAAAAACAAAACAAAACAAAAACAAAAAAAAAACCCCAAGGAGTCCTGTGGCACTTAAAGACCAACAGATTTATTTTTCACATGAGCTTTCATGGGAGAAAATACCACTTCATTGGATGCTTTGAAGACAATCAAGTACCCCTTTGTGGTGTTGTCATTGTCCCCCAGTGAATATTGTGGTGCCACACTGAGAGGTCAGCAGCTTGCTCTTCCCAGTTGTTGTCTATGCCTTTATACTTGAGGATGACCTTAAGCATGTCTTTATACTGTTTTGTTTGGATGCCCTTTGAGTGTTGGCCAGTGGAGAGCTGGGATAAGAAAACCTGATGAGGAGGCAGTTCTCAGGCATCCAGACACAATGACCCCTCCATTGGAACTGATTTCTCAAGAGCAAGGCCTCAATGCTGATGGACACAGCTTCATGGAGGATGCTCACACTAGTCTGGTGATCCTCCCATTTGATTCTCAAGATTTGGTGCTGGCATCACTGGTGGAAGCTCTCAGTGTCTTAATGTGCTGTAAGTAGACAGTCCAGGTTTTGCTGTAGAAGTGCAGTCAACATGATAACCATATAAACTAGAACCTTCATCAACTTCTGAAGTTCTCTGTTTTCAAAGACATGTTGTAACAGATTGAAGAAAGTGGCATTAGCACAGTTGATTCAGTGTTGAATTTCTTCATCGATGGTAGCACATTGCGAGAGATGACTGGTGAGATACGGGAAGTATTTCATGTACCCCAGAATCTCCCCTTTATGTAGATAGTGTCAGGGAAATTCAGGTGGCATGGGGGAGGCTGGGGTTGCCCTTCATCTTTGGACATTCAAGGATAGGTCAAGAGTCTTATACAAAGTATTGAAGAGATCTAGCATTGTTTGTAGTCCTGTTTAGAGTGAAGCATCATGCAGCAGTCATCCACAAACTGAAGGTCATGGATGTCCTTGGTAATAAATTTCAGTTTTGCCCAGAAACAACAAAGATTGAAGAGCTTCCCATTCAGTCAATATTGGATACTGATGTCAGTGGCATATAGTCTCAGATAAGATAGATAATGACAGTAATGTAGATGGTAAACAAGGTGGGAGGTGATCACACAACCTTGTCTGATCCCAATCTGGATGCAGAAGACATTGGTTTCAGTGCTTACACTCAGGATGATGGCAGTTATGTCATCTTATAGGAGTCTCAACACGGTAGCAAACTTCAGTAGGCAAACCAGGCACTGGATGACAATCCACAGACTTCATGATTTAAGGAGTCGACCGCCGTGGTCAGGTCAATGAAGCTGAGGAACAGTTCTTTATTTTGCTCTTGACATTTTTCTTGAATCTGCCTGACAACAAAGACAACATTTGCAGTGCTCTAGGATGGTTGGAAGCCAAACTGGGTTTCCAGGAGCATCTCCTCAGTGACTTGAAAAAAACGTGCAGTGATAGTCGAACCAACGTGCTATTGCCCAGGGTGTTAGGTCACATGACAAAGCTAAACAGAGCTAAACCATCTGAGTTAAGGGGTTTCACTGGTAAACATAGGGGACTGACCGTCTGTATTAGAGAGGCAGAAAACTAGCAGACAGTGAGACGCAAAGTCATGAGCATGGCTCAGAGCAAAGGCAGAGCTCCTTAGGCACAGACTTCACTGACAAGGCTTGGGGATTTCTGAGCAAGGAAACTGTGAATGTTGTTCCAGTTGTTTTCAAAGTACACAGGAATTAGTGTAAAACAAACAAGGAGTCTTGTGGCACTTTTAGAGACTACAATCTCTGTAAATAAATCAGGATTGCATCCAACAATATCCCTGATTCACATAATCTAGTTCTCCTATGAGAAACAAACCTGCAAAATTACAGACTGTGCTAACCACACAGGCTCAAAGGAAGACACTAGCTTGCATTCAGATATTTGCTGTATCAGGACATGGCTCTTGTACATTAAATGGAAAAAAAAGAGGCCAGATTTTGTTACACAGAATAGTATTACTTTGTCTGCAGTCTCATCGAGTTCAGTTGGACCTTTTGCAAGGTGCATTACAACTTAGTGTGAGGGTGCTAAAATCTGCTTCGGAATAAGAAAGAGGTTTTACTCTGACACATGAACTGCTTCTCTTTGCACCTGGACTCCAAGCTATGGTACACTCTTTGAAGCAAATAATGGTTTGGTACGTGTACATGTTCATGTGATGAGAAATTTGCTTCCTTTGTAAAATTAAAGTTCTTTGCAAAACAATTAGTTTTTAGTTTTGTGAGCATCCTGTACTCAAGTCTGGCACTTGACCAACATGGTAAATGGAAGCTGAAATTTGCCAATTCGTAGGTGGGACAAAGGTTCCAACTTTTTAAAAAGCTTGAAATGTTGACCTAAGGTGATTTTAAACATTATTTTGAAACATTAGCAGAACATCAGACATTTATGTGACAACACAGAGTTAAGTTTCTCTGCCTCAGACAGTTAATAGAACTGTATCAATACTAAATGTTACCCTGCAAAAATGTCAGTGTCCTGATCTTCAGAAGCTCCATTGCAGAAACCACACAGGACAGCCATAAAAGGTGTTCCCAGGGTCTCTCCTCACAAGTTCCCATGGGCACAGGGAATAGACTAGATGTAGGCCTGGGGTAGGAAGGACATTCCAGGGGTGGGGCCACAGGACAGTAGAGAGGAGATTCCAGCTGCAGCCGACAACAGCTCTGCATGCTGCTATTACTTAGATCAGACTCCACAGCTGTACAAGTTATTCTGAGGGTCTTTTTCCTCCCTCAGAGTACAGAGAGGATCTAAAAATGGCTTAAAGTCAAATTAACTCATCTCTAAAAACAAGAAGAGTCCTGTGGCACCTTATAGACTGACAGATGTCTTTGGGCAAAAGTTTTCATGTGCTCCAACCCACTTCATCAGATACGTCTGACAAAGGGGTTTGGAGCCCACAAAAGCTTATGCCCAAAGAAATTTGTTAGGCTATGTCTACACTTAGAATGTTAAATTGATTTAACTTAAATTGATCTAACTGAATTGAAATAAAAATCATTAAATCAATTTAAGTTAAATTGATTTAACATGTCCCCACTAGAAAACCAGATTGAACTAGCATGTCCATGGACAGGGCTTCCTAGTTCTATTTAGGAGACGGGCACAATGGGAGGAGTGGAAAGACCTTATTAAGTCAACTTTAAATGCTTCCCCTGTCTTAAGTTGACTTTATAAACTTGACTTAAACAAATGGGGCCTCACTATGTTGACTTCATATAGTCTACTTTAAGATGACCGTATTAAATTGACTTACCTGAGCCCTGTAGTGCAGACATAGTCCTTGTTAGTTCAGTGTACCTAGTGCAAGTAATAGACTTCTTATTGTTTGTTAATGAAGATTCACTAATTACATATTTTCGAAACTAAATCTGCAGAAATCCCATCAGTTGTGACTTGTTTTATTTAAATTATACTTCAGGGTTAGCAGATTCAATTTTTCTGCTTACACTGTTGGAAAGAAAGAATCAGGATGATAGAGAGCAGCAACATTCAATTCTCTTTTCTACAGGCAACTATTTAACTTAGAACCATCATAAAACCAAGGTCTTTGTCTTGTTGAATTAGAGATTTCAGCAGTATTTTCACTTAATCTTTCTGAATATTCATCCCTTTTGATTAGAGCTAATCTAAACATTTTTCATAGTCAATAAGCCAGCAAAATTAACTTTTCACTCTTGCAACATTCTGCTTTTTCACAGATTCACCTTAAGGCAACTAATATGGGGCTATACTATTTTCACATGTTTAAAGCACATACTCTCCCACTGATTTTTCTACAACACTCCCACTGGTGATCATAGAGTATTAGGGTTGGAGGGACCTCAGGAGGTCATTGCGCCAAGCTCAAAGCAGGAGCAACCTCAACTAAATCACCCCAGTCAAGGTTTTGTCAAGCTTGGCATTAATAACTTCTAAAGATGGAGATTCCATCACCTCCCTTGGCAAGCCACTCTAGTGCTTCAGCACCATCTTAGTGATTTTTTTTTCCTAATACCCAACCTAGATTTTCTAATGATAGACTGTTCTGCTTGCAGAAAAAAGAATGTAATATTAATTGTTTGCTGTCTGAGATTGATATTCCAGGCCAAGTACACAGGCTCTATGAAACCTCAAACCGATGCCTATTGGACAACTCCCATGCTCACAAAAATTGTCATCACAAATAGCACCCTTGCTGTCAGTCTGAGCAGTGAGAGTCCAAAGGCTAAACAAGACAGGGAGACAGAATTGCCCTTCCATCCATGGAAGAGAAGCTAGTACTGCTCTGATCTGCTGTGGAGATCGATTAAACACACTGATCTCTGGAGCAGTCAATGTGACATTCTTCACATGGTCTAAATTTCTGGGAGAAGGGTTTTACAAACAATAAAAATAAAAAGGGGCCATCTAGGATGCAATGAAAAGATAACAGCAGTGGAATTTATTCCATGAGATGATTTGGTTGGGGTTGGTCCTGCTTTGTGCAGGGTGTTGAACTAGATGATTTCCTGAGGTTTATTCCAATCCTAATCTTCTATGATTCTATTGTGCAGGAAAGGTCAAGAGACCATGGCCCGTGTGGGAAGGCCATGATGGATCCATGTTCTGCTGAGACCCTCTGTATCTCAGCATGGAGGGATTTTGGCCCCTGTGGGTGGAGGGATAAGTGGATGCAATGGATCTACAGAAAAATGAACATCATTCAGACAGGAGCTATGTGAACTAATGAAATGTGAAGAACATCTAATAGAAGCTCGGTGAAGGTTCTTGCTCCCAGCTCACATGGTGATCAACAGAGCAGAGTGACTGTATTCTGACTTGGTGCTGGAATCAAGACTTGGCTTCAGTTAATGTAATTGCGTTTAACTGACTCTATGCTGCAGTTTAAAATCTGCTGCTGGCCCATGTCAACTGATTTAGGCGCATAGGGCTCACCTTGCAAGGCTGTCTCATTGTGTTATATAATTCGGACTCAAACTCTTGGACTCTGCAACTGGCAAGGTCCCAAGCTTCTCTACTGCAACTAAGGAAGCTCAAGTCAGCTGACATGGGCCAGCTGTGGATGTTTAATTGCAGTGTAGACATAGTCTAGCAGCCTTTGCTGGATATTAAGGGCTTAACCTCCATTCCACTATGGTCAAGGGAGTCTTTCTATTGATTTCATAGGGTTTTGGTCAGGGCCTAAGTCTTCTGTCCCATACTTTTGATAAAGATAGGAGGAAGCAGTAAAACATCCATTCTTGAGACCAGGAGGTCAGTGGAACAAGTATTTTAGAGATCAGTCTTCCTTAGGTTCATAAGCAGTGTCAAACAACCCAAGAAGCAGAGCAGCAATTGACTGTAAAAGTACTTAAATAAATGCTCAGTTCTCCACTTTAATATAATTGACTCTCAATAACTTCCAGAAAAAAAAATCACTAAACCTGATTACACTTAAGCTAAACCTTTCATTCTCTTTGGTTCTCCATGCACCTACCCCTGCAGAGGCTCCAGGCTCTTTTTAGTTTGCTCCCCAAATCACTGAACTTGCCACTTCTTCCTGTAGTACTTCTGTTTGGCCTGAACTACCCTAAAGTAACTCATGTGCTGCTTCATTCATTCCCAGCAAAAACCTTTGTGAATGACTTACTTATTTTCTTTACTAACAGAAAAAAATCAGTCTGATCCCCAATAGTCATAGGATAAAATAAAATGAATCAACTGGGAAGTTGCATTACAAAAAAAGAAAAGAGAGAGAGAGAGTTATGTAAAACTTCATGTCACTGTCAGACTGTTTTCATAGAATTTGTGTCTGAGATTAAATTAAATCCTTAAAACTGCTTTGATATCTTCATACTTAAGGTGAAACAAAGCAGATGCATTTTACCCATATGCCATGTTTCACATCTATCCTTGCAGAGAGAGAATGAACTGCTGTGTGAAACAGTTCTATATACTTACAATACTAAGCAGTTTTTCTTTCCCCTTGGCTTTCATATTCTTTTATCCAATTTATTTGTACTATAGCTCAGATAATATTTACCAGATGTTAAATAAATAATTTAAGATAACGCACTGCTGCGTGACGGTTGTAACATTTTTGGTCACCCTTTTATTATTTTTTTTCTAAAATCACTTCAACTCTGGATCTTTTTCCTTCCCCTTTTCCAGTATAGTTCAACTTAGTTGTGGCACTTAATACTTTCCTTTTTCTTTTAATTTGAAAGTTGTGTTTCCAAAATAGTTAGTTTGCCGTATTGTTTTTATCTTTAAGAAGATAAAATAGCCGTTGCGGGTGTACTATTTCAGCCTGACACTGACAAATATGAAGCCAAAGAATAAGAAGAGCCATTGAAAAAAAATCTGCTTTGTAAAAGCCAGTGTTATATAATGAAACCAAATGCATGGATCGGAATTTAAAAAGAAATCCTAGTGTGAAGATAAAAGGACATGAAAGATAGTAAATGCTGAAATGATACACCACATAATGGTATACTGTCAAGAAAGAAAGATAACATGATAACTTACAGAGCCATCTCAAAGCCTATATAGGTACTTGACCTATAGTTTGCAAGGAAACAATCTTTTTGTTTCATCTGGCTCATATTAAAAATAGGAAAAACAAAACCCTTATTTTTTTCCACTCTCACACATATGGTTTAAAATCCATGCAATTTTTAACTGTCTAAAATTCTTTAAAGCAATCTAAGACAGAAAGAATTATTAAATCACTTTTCCATTTCATATAATGAAAAACTGCACCACCACTGTTGGTCTATGTGCTATCAATTTTAAAATGAGTAGGGTTCCAATTGGTCCTGTGTGCAATCAATCACAAACTGGCATCAGATTTGTATCCCCAACTTGGTTGCTGTTGAAAAGAGAACCCAAGAAAGACTAGCCAATAAATAAGAAAACTATGAGTGGAGCTTAAATATTTTCCACCCCAATTTCTTTCCTGTGTTGGAAACGTGACTAATGTTTTCTAATTAAATGCATGTAAGTAATTATAACAGAAACGATGCCATTCCTGTCATGCAAAATTCTTTACGATTGTTTAATCCTAATCATTTGAAAACTGTAATTCTCAGAGATGCTAAAAGGAGGGAGGTACACAATTTCCATTGAAAGTCTTTGACTTTGGCTACATTAAAAAGTTAGGTCAACCCACAGATGTCCACATTCCTCAGCGAAGTTAAGCCAATCTAACCCACAGAGTCATCCCTTGTGGGGAGGCGAGTGGGGTGACAACCCTGGGCTCTGCAGTTTGGCAGGCCGTGTGCTGCAATCCCGCCACTGTGTTCAATGGCACTTTGGCCCAGGAATGGGGCAGGACCAGCAACACAGCATTTGGCCTCTAGGCTGCCCTGCCCCACCCTGCCCCTCAGGGGCAGATCAGCCAGGTCAGGGGCAGGGCAGGAGCGCAGAGCCCATCCTCTGGCCCAGGGCAGTCCTGCCCCCCCAGTGCTCAGAGGGAGAGCCCACAGGCTGATTGGCCATGGGCCCTGCTCACCCCCACGGATGGCCTTACTAACCCCCTGATGTAGATGGCATTAGGTGAACCAAGGAATTCTTCCATCAACCAAGGGCAAGTCTGCACTACAAAATTAAGTTGGCCTGAGTTATACTGATGTACAGCCATGACAGAAATTAAATTGTTTTTGCATGTCCACATGCTGTTCCTTGTGGTGGCAGTGCATGCCCTCAATTCCAGTGCCTGCATTGATGCAGAGAGCTGTACGTTGTGGGTAAGTAGCTCACTGTGCAACTTGCCAGCACCTCTTGAAGGGTATTTAGCAATGCCTTGTGGGGGAGGAGAGTAAATGAGCCACACAGGGATGACTGGGAATATGGTTTCAATGTCCTCTGATGCTGTTTCCTCCATTCCATAATTTTAGTTGCACTCCACAAGGCTTTGCACCTCTTTTCAAAAATCCTGCAAAATTGTGTGTCTCCGAATGTGTGAAAATCCTGAATTCTGCAGAGCTCTGCACTATTGTGAAAAGCACTGCTGACAAGGGGCACCTTGTTTTGTGGTATTTGCAGAGCCAACAGAGAAGCCACAGTAAAAACAACAATTAGAGGCTACCTTGCTGTGGGACACAGAAGGAAACAATTCAAGGCTGTTTGCATTCATGGGACAGCTGCAGACAGTAGAGCACCAGTTCTGGGCTGAAGAAACCAAGCACTAACTGGTGAGGTCACATGGTTTTGCATGTATGGGATGAGAAGCAGCTGTTGCAGAGCTTTCAGCTGCACATAGGCAAATTCCTGGCCGTGTTGCAGAGTGCTTGCCCCAGCCCACCTAAAGAGAGCCGTGCTGACAATGGAGAAGCGAGTGGTGATCGCTGTGTGGATGCTTGCAATGCCTGATTGCTACTGGTCAGTCTGGAATCAATTTGGAGTTGGGAAAGTGAACGAGGAGAGTGCTGTGATGCAAGTGTGCAGGGCCATTAATCGCCTCCTGCAATAAAGGACTATGATTCTGGGCAATGTGCAGGACACAGTGAATGGTTTTGCAGCAGTGGGGTTCCTAAACTGCAGTGGGATGAAAGATGGTACACATATCCCTATTTTGGCACCAAGCCACTTTGCAACAGAGTACATCAATGAAAGGGTTGCTCTTCTATGATATTACAAGCACTGGTGGATCACCAGGGATGTTTTACTGATGACAATGTAGGATGGTCCAGGAAGGTGCATGAAGCATGCATCTTTGAGAACCCAGGCCTGTTCAGAAAGCTGTAAGCAAGGATTTTCTTTTCAGGCCAGGGAAGACTAAAAGACCAATAGTGATCTTGGAAGACCCAGCCCACCCCTTACTCCCAGGGCTCATGGAGCATATATTGGTCACCTCGAAAGCAGTAGGAAGGGCTTCACCTACAGGCTCGCTGACAGTTGAATGAGCCTATGGCTGTCTGAAAGGCTGCTGGTGCTGAGTACTCACAAGATTAAATCTCACTGAAAAAAAAAATCCCAATGGTTATTGCTGCCTTCTGTGTGCTTCATGATATCTGTGAAGCAAAGGAGCAAAAGTTTCTGCTGCAGTGATAGGCCAAGGTGGAAAAGGTGTCTGATGATAGTGAGCCGCCAGATACCAGGCTATTAGAAGAGCTCAGTGGGGAGCTATCAAACTCAGAGATGCTTTGAAAGATCATTTTATTAGTGAGCCACAGTAATGTGCGTTACTATAGTGTGCTCTGCCTGGCACTGGTCTTTTTTTGTATCCTGGCTGAACCTTGTAACGAGTGCTGTGTGTGTGGTAATATAACATTGCAAACACACCTATTGCTATTATCTGCGAATGATGTTAGTTCAGCTAGCATGTGTTGCAAACTAAGGCTATGTCTACACACACATGGTTATTTCAAAATAAGGATTTCAAAATGGGTATGTCCACACACAGTCCTTATTTCGAAACAACAGAGGTTATTTCGAAATAAGGAATGGCATGGCCACACGATGCACGGCCATTTCGAAAGAAGCAAACCGCTTCTTTGGAAATGGCCGTGGTCCTTTCGAAAGAAGCTAAACCTCGTTGCCTTTCGAAAGAGCGTTGTTTCGAAACGGTTGTTTCGAAACAACGCCAACGGGACATGCCGTTCCGAAATAACTGGCTGAGCTTCCTCCCAGGGTGCTTAGCACCCTGGGAGGAAGAGCCACCCCCTCAGCACCCTGGCCAGGGTGCTGAGGGGAGACAAGCTGCAGGGCACCGGGGCGCTGCCCCCAAGACCAGCGGGGAGCCCTGCGGAGGGGCGCTGATGCCCCCCCTCTCCCCGCCGCTGGGGCTGCTCAGGAGCCCGGCGGCCGGGTGCCGGGGCTCCCCGCTCTCCCCACAGCCGGGGCTGCTGCCCACCCCCAC